>CM052540.1:173660594-173945122 GCA_028533065.1 Trachops cirrhosus
AATGGGAATAAAGGATAGAAACTGTACTGAATAAACTAAAATAAAAATTAAAAAAAAAAAAACAAAAAACCTAACCTATATCTACAAGAACAAGAGAAACAACAATAAACAAAGCCTGGAGTAAGTAGAAGGGAAGGAAACAATCAAGATCAGAGCAAAATTAAATGGCATAGAGAATAAAAAAATTCAAATGGTCAATGAATCCAGGATTTAGATCTTTGAAAAGATACACAAAATTGACAAACCTTTAATCAGACTCATAAAGAAAAAAAGAGCACCCAAATATATAAAATCAGAAATAAAAGAGGAGAAGTTATAACTGTAACCACAAAAATACAAAGGACTCTAAGAAATTACTATGAACAACTACATGCCAAGAAATTGGACAACCTGGGTGAAATAGACAAATTTCTATACACATTCAATATTCCAAAACTGAAACTAGAAGAAGAAAGCCTGAATAGACCAATAGCAACAAGTAAAATTGAAGCAGTAATCAAAAAACTCCTGGAACACAAAGCCCTGGACTGGAGGGCTGCACAGGCAAATTTTACCAAACATTTAAAGAAGAACTAACCCCTTTCCTTCTCAAACTATTCCAAAAAAATTGAAAGAGGGAAGACTCCCAAACTCTTTTTACGAGGATAATATCATCTTAATTCCAAAACCAAGTAAAGACACAACAAAGAAAGAAAACTATAAGCTAATATCTCTGATGAACATAGACGCTAAATCCACAACAAAATATTGGCATTCTGGATCCAGCAATAAGTCATACACTATTATCAAGTGGGATTCATCCCAGAGATGCAAGGATGGTACAATAACTGCAAATCAATAAATGCAATACACCACATAAACAAATTGAAAGAAAAAAATCACATGATCATATCAATAATACTGAAAAAAAATTGATAAAATCCAGCACCCACTTATGATAACAACACTCAGCAAAATGGGACTAGAGAAAGCATGCCTCAATATAATAAAATCCATATATGGGAAGCCTACAGTCAACATTATACTCATTGAGCAAAAACTAAAGGCTTTCCATCTAAGATTAGGAGCAAGATAAGGGTGTCTGCTTTCACCACTCTTATTTAACATTGTACTGGAAGTTCTAGCCACAGTGATCAGAAAAGAAAAAGAAATAGAAGGCATCCAATTAGAAAAGAGGAAGTAAAACTGTCATTGTCTGTGGATGACATGAAAATGTACATAGAAAACCCTACAGTGTCCACCAAAAAACCACTTGACCTAGCAACTGAATTTTGCAAAATAGAGAGATACCAAGTTTGAACACCAACAATGAAATATCAGAAAGAGAAACTGGGTGGGGGGGGAACCATTTGCTATAGTGACAAGAAAAATAAAGTACCCAGGAATAAATTTAACCAAGGTGGTAAAAGACCTGTACTTGGACAACTATATAAAACTGAAGAAAGAAATTAAAGAAGACACAAATAAGTGTTAGCCTACATTGTGTTCATGTATTGTAAGAATTAACATTATTAAAATATCCATGCTACCCAAAGCAATCCATAGATTCAATGCAATTCCTATTAAAATATAAAAGACATATTTCACAGTTCTAGAACAAATATTTCAAAAATTTATATGTAACCAAAAAAGAACCCAAATAGCCTCAGTAATCTTAAGAAAAAAGATAAAGTAGGAAGGATCACATTACCCAATATCAAACTACACTACAAGGCCACTAGAATCAAACAGTCTGGTGCTGGCATAAAAACAGCCACATAGACCACTGGAACAGAATAGAAAACCCAGAAATAAATCCAAGACTCTATGGTCAATTAATATTTGACAAAGGAGGCCAGAGCATACAATGAAGTAATGACAGTCTCTTCAATAAATGGTGTTGGGAGAGCTGAACTGTTACATGCAAAAATGTGAAATCACCAACTTACACCACACAACAGAATAAACTCAAAATGAATAAAAGACATAAATATAAGCATAAAAGTCCTAGAGGAAAACAGGCAGGGAAATGTCAGATATCCCACAAGCAATATTTTTGTTGCCATGTCTCCTAAAGAAAGGGAAATAAAAGAAAAAATAAACAAATGGGCCTAATCAAATTAAAAAGCTTTTGAACAGCTAAATAAGTCATCATCAAAATGATAAGGGAACTGACTATATGGGGTAACATATTGGTCAAATATATCTTGGACAAGGGTTTGATCCCCAAAATATATAAAGAACTCATATGATTCAATGCCAGCAAGACAAACAATCCAATTAACAATAGGCAAAGGATCTGAACAGACACTTCTCCAAGAATAACATACAGATGACCCATGTACATATATGAAAAGATGCTCAACATCACTAGCCATCAGAGAGATCCAATTTAAAACCACAATCAGATATCAACTCACACCTCTCAGAATGGTCATCATTAATGTCAACAAACAACAAGTGCTGGCAAGGATGTGGAGGAAAGGAAACCCTAGTGCACTGTTGGTGGGAATGCAGCCTGGTGCAGACACTATAAAAAACAACATGAAATTTCCTTAAAAACTAAAAGTGGAACTGCCTTTTGAGTCAGTGATTCCACTGCTGGGAATATACACTAATAATCCCAAGTCACATATTCAAAAGAATTTACGCAAGTCTATGTTCATAGCAGCACAATTTACAATAGCCAGGTGCTGGAAACAGCCTAAGTGCCCATCAGGAGATGAGTGAATCAAAAAACTGTGGTGCATTTACACAACGTAATACTATGCAGCAGAAAGAAAGAAAGATCTCCTACCTTTAGTGACAGCACAGATAGAACATGAGAATATCATGCTAAGTCAAATAAGCCAGTCAGTGAAAGACAAATACCATATAATGTCACCTATAACAGGAATCTAGTGAACAAAATAACCTAATGAACAAAACAGAATCAATGGCATGGAAACATGGAACAGACTGAAAGTGACCAGAGGGGTGGTGGAGGGAGATAATGGTGGAAAGAAAAGGAAGGGACTAGGCAAAGAACATCTATGAACGACCCACGGACATGGACGACCATGTGGAAATGACTGTGGGAACAGGGAGTGGGATGTGGGGAAGAGGGCAAAGGGGGGGAAATTGGGACAACTGTAATAGAACACCATCAAAAAGGATTTAATACAGCTAAAGATACTGTTATTCAAAAATGCTTCCCTTAATATTAAAGGCATGCAATTCTGAAAAATATGGAAACAAATAAAATTAATTGTGATATATGATTTTACTACAATCATATTTTGACAAATGCCACTGCAGCTTAGATGCATTCTATGAAGAAATTCATTGTTGTCAACACAATGTATGAAAAAGTTCTTTTTATAGAAAAAAAAATAAATTTGACATAGATAAGAAAATATTTGAGTAACAAATTCAGTCCCAATTTATCCCTAGAACACCGAACTATGCGATGTGCCCATTTATTTATTGGGCATGTAAATAAATTGCAAGCCTCTGCTCTGTCTCTGACCCTAGAGATGGCATGAATCTTCTAAATTCTGCTTTATTGTAATTCTGAACCTTTAAACAAAGAATTAGGCCACTAAGCCTACAAAAGATTTCATGTCTATTAAATCCATTCCACTTGATTGTGTTTATTTGAGGTAAATCTATTTATTTACACAACTTGCTCCTTGATCATGCAGAGCTCCTAAAAACACAGCACCCCAGGCCCTATGCTGCAAGATTTATTGCCATGGAGAAGGCCAAGCAATATCCAAGCACAGTGAGGAAGACAAAAGCTTCTCCAGATCACCTGCAAAGAACCCCTATGGCTTCCCATGGCTGCAGTCCAGAGATAGTCAAACTGAATTAACTTGCACTCAAATATTTAAAACAAATATTATTGAAACAGGTTTTTATTGAATATGCTACCCACCAATGCCTTATTACTGTTTTCAGTACTAGAAACTATTAATATAAATAAATTAATGTTTCTAAGCACTTAGAACATTACCTGACATAGAAACCTTTGTGTGAAAACTATATAGGAGTTTGTTCATGGTTATATGGGAGTATAGGCATGGTTAAAGCTATTTACTTTTGTATTTGGTTTAAAAGTTACCAAACATTATATAAATTTTACACAAAAATTAATTATTTTCCTAAATATTTTATAGGATATAGAATGCAGGGTGCCCAGATGCTTACATGAAAGCAATAAAACATTTTTAAAGAAGGAAATAAACAATGACTAAGAATAGAAAAAGAGTAAAATACTAGGAAGAGATGCAGGACTGGGCCTGGGAAGATACGAGCCTAGAGCTGGTATTTCAATGCATCATCTGTCAGCTGAAGGCAAACCTTGGACTTCAGTTATCTGCTAATAAACTTCTTGACTCCTTATTGAGAGTCAAGTTCTGCGATGCTCTTTTCCTACGTCCCCTTTTTAATCCTCCCCACAGCCTTGTACATGGGGACTATTATCTGATCTTATATGTGAAGAAATGCAGTTACAGGGATTCCAGAAACTGGGTTGAAAGGAACATTCAGCAATTTTCTTCTACTATTTTACAGGTTTCTGCCTCACATGCTAATGGTTTTCATCCTTAACTGTGTAGTAGAAGTAATCTCCCATAAAATCCCTTGGACTGTCCTTCAATACTACATAAAATGTGCTCTAACTTCTTAATTACTGGGTGTCCCCAAGTCTGCCAAGTGCACCTCTGTTTATATTTTCTATGATCAATGAAAAGGAAAAGGGCCTTGACCCATGTTTGTGACAAATTCTCATAGGGATGAGTCACCAATTGTTCTTTCTCATCAGTACTAGACAATTAAAAAAAAAGGCCTTCGAATCAAATTGCCTCATCATTTTGGTTTAGTTTGGCATTAGGCATAGGTATGAATGACATCTAAATGCTCCATGCTACTTATGGACAGAAGAGTGCTATTATACACACATACAAACACAACGGGCATCGGGAAGGAGAATGACTCACAAGACTGACACATATGTTTTCTGTGGGAAATTGGATTAGGCCATAAGAAGAAAGAAACATTAGTGTTAGAGGGATGCTAGGGGAGCCAGTACACAGGAGTTATTGGGAGTCAGCGCCAGTCTAAAGTGGACAGGAGGCATTGTGAACACTGTCTGAGCCTTTTAATGCACTTATAATTTATTTTGTCAATCAATTTTTCATCTTGGTGCATCTGTGTTAGGTGCCGGTAAGGATGCATAAGTTTTCAAGTTATAAGAAATCTGATTGCCTCACACCCTCAGAGGAGGCAGACATTAGTTACTTTACTGAATTAATAAATGGATGAATGAATTAGTGAATAAGTAAAAGTCTTGATCAGTTCTCAGCATTGTTCCCCTCAGGTTCTGAAACTCAGAAACTGGGAATCCGTCTGCATGGTATTTCCTGCATCATTTATAAGGACATTTAAACCAAGGAAGAACCTGATGTATCAGAGCCTTACATGTTGGTGTGTTAACGTGACCACCATAAACCAAGTTTTGTAGCCTAGCCCCTGCCTCTTCACTGTTTCTCTAAGTTTGAAATCATCCAAACTTACTTATATAGGTTGAATTTGCATATTTTAGCCATAAATGTTCATCTCAGGATTCCTGTATTTCCAGTGATTTACTGGAAATAGAAGCACCATGGCTTTCCGCAGCAGGGATAATGTAGGTTAGGAAAGCTTGTCTCTCACAGTGAGTAGTGGCTGAAATAGAAACTTAGATATGAGAGATATTTTCAGATACATAATGAGAGGGACAGAATAAAAGACAAGAATGGGGACTGATAGCCACTTAGAAGAAGTTTATAGTATTTGCCAGACAATATTCAAAAAGTTTTCAAAGATTAGCTCATTTGGCATTAAGGAGTCTGAAGGGTCAGATCCTAAAAGTATCACCCCAGCATATAGATGACAAAAATGGAACACAGAGAAGCTAAGTGACTTACCAAGGTCACACAGTCACACTCTGATAATCAGTAATTCTGGGATTCCAACGCAGGGAACCTGGTGCCAGAGCATGCATCCTCAATCAGTGTCAGATGTCACCTATCAGATGTGTAAAAAAAGCTAAATGTAGAGCAAAGAAGGAGAGACGCACATGCACACACACTGAAGGAGCAGAGTTACAAGAGGTACAGCACAGGAGTAAAGGAAAAGTGAAACGAGAAGGAAAATGATTTGGGGGTGGGAGATAACCTGTATTAAAAAGAAAGAACTCCATCCATCCTAGGAAAAGTGAAACATGATACAGAAGGTTTTCTTACATTTTCCACTGTGGTATTTTGTGTTCTATAACCTTATCAATCAAGGAGGAAATATTGATCATGTGGTTACCATCTGAGAGGCTCCATAAAGCTCCAAGGGACACTGGTGCGTGAGAAGAGATAAAAAAGTAAGGCAGCCAGCGCTGAGAGTTCAGAGTGGTTCAATAACAAGACGCCCAGTGTGCTGCTAAGGGAACAAGCAGGATGCGAGCCAACCATAGATCCATAGCTGAGCTTATAAAACAGGCCTTACTTCTACTACATAAGATCCACCATATATTTAAAGAAGATCATGGCCGTCATGGCTTACAAAGTAAAAACAAAGATCAAAATTAAAACAAACTAAAATATCCATATCATAAAGGTGTTTCTCATATTTAATAGAGAATAATGCAACTGGAAGAAATAAAAAGCAGTGAAGTAAAATCAGTCCAAGAATGAAAATAAACCTGAGAATGGAAAAGTGATCAAGGCTTTGCCATGTATGACATCTTGAGATATAATTTAAATATGGGCCCCACTCATGGCTTGGTTCACCATGCACTCAAATACTGAAATATCAGACAGCTAGTATTATGCATACAATGCCAGTAAACTCACATGAGGTACAGCATTTAGATAAATTGCTTTGTTAATTTGTCACAGCTAAGGACTATTTTAGAAAATCACAGTCCTTCACACATTTAATGAATAAAATAATTCCTGTTAGCTCTGATACAGGCTTCTTCAGTGATAATTGTCTGTCTTCCCAATCTAATCTCAGTTGTGATTCCACCTGTCAAAATAACTTCAACTTATTTAAAATGTAACACAAATCTACAGCTAGATTTTTTCTGTCTCTCAGTTTTATAGGTCTTAAATGGATAAAAAAAAATCTCCGACTCCTAAAACAAAATTCTACTTTTCTCTGAAGTTAATATGTGCTATAAAAACTGTGATGACTATTCTCCTCATAAATGTGATTAAAATTGAGTCTTAGTTATTAGGACTATTGATGTTACTCCCTAATAACAATATTTCTCCTTTAAATAGAAGCCTGGCTCCTTTAAGTTTCAGAAACTCAGCATTTTAAAGTGGAAAGCCTAAAATCTGTTAGTGCCATTTGACTACAGATCAGGTGTAAAAGTCATCTTTTTAATATGTATTTATGGGGCAAGTGCCTGAGAATTGGTAAGCTTGCCGGGCCTAGACATGAGAAAGTGCCACATGACTAATATATATTGTTTAACATAGGTAATATAAGATGATTTTGTTCAAAATCTTGTTCTTCCTCCAAGTTTTTAAAATATCTCTGTTTTTATATTAACTCTTGCAGCCATCTCTTCCTGGGCCTGTGTACCTAACTGGCGATGAGTGGTTATTTCTCTGCATACAAAGCTATACATTCCTGTCTGTTTTTAAAATTTTATTTCCTTGCCTTTCTCTCATTCCACCCTCTGCCCTGTTTCATACTTCTTCCACTTTAAACAAAGATAACTCCAAATTCCTCATTATATCCTCTCCCCTTTTGCCTTTCACATGGTTAATTACATATTTTTTGTTGGGAATTGAATTTGTGAATTAAAATTTAGGTACTGAAAGAAGGGCTAGAGTATATCACTTTGCAAATCAGTAAGGATGCACTCTACATCCCATATTTTGGACTCTTGGTTCTCTGATAAGGTGAGGATGAGAAAGCAGTAAACACATAAGCCCTGGCTGTTGGGAATACATCAAGGATTTCACAGTCAGGTGAATTCTGACACAGGAAACACTCTGTTTCAGACTCCTGTGCAGGCATACTTGGGAAATAATCTCTGTATATAAAAGTACATATATATTATCTAGTTCCCCTTAAAAGATTCTTGGCTCACTCATTCTAGCAACAATTTCATCATAAATCTGTATAGAGGGTCCTATCGATACTGTTGGATTCTCAATTCCTTGACTTCCTCTTCTACAGAGGTGTTGATCTGCACCCTACCTCAAGCCCTCTCCATAATGGTCAGCTGCTAGAACTTGTGTTAACAATAACCTTAAGTCTTCCACTTGGCAAATATCACTCTGTCCCCACCATCTCCAATCTTCACATCTCATTGGCTTAATTATAACAATTTTAACGATTCTTTATTTGTCCTTGAAACGACAGTCCAGTGATTCTATCATCTTTTCATAGTACTTTACACTCACCATGTCTTCACTTTCTTCTTTTCCCCATGTATAGTTTTTAAGTGTCCCCTTGCATATATGAACAAATCACTTGCTTAATACTCATCAAATGCTTAAATGTATCATTTCACTAAATTCTAGCACTAGTAAACTTTGACCCTTTTTCTTCTCTATGCCTGTGTCCATACAACTAAAATATGACTGAAAAAATTTCACAACATCTTCCATACTGGCTTCTCATTAACTTTAGGATTCTTACCCTAAAATGGTCTCCCAATGCCTTAGAAACTTTACCATCCTTCTCCACTCAATATCCTTCTCTAATAGCTGGTACTTTCACATGCTCTTCTATTTTGAACCCCCACCACTTTTTCTCCCATCCCTCTATTCAGTCCATAATCATACTTCTTACTCCTCTTACTCAGCAAAGATGAGAAATTACCCAAAGAGATCATTGATAAGCTTCTACCACATTTCCCTGCCTACTACATGTATTCCTATATTTTCTGCCTTGCCATATTTTGTATTGTCAACACACACATCTGTGCTCCCATCAAGTTTTGAATGATCTACTTATGCATTAACTTTCATATCTCTTACATTCTCAGTAAAGCATCTTGTCAGTTGTTCTCTCTTGCCTTCCTACCATATCTCTCCTTGCTTTAGCAGTTTCTACCAGTATATGAATATACCCAAAATTGACCTCAGTTCTCCTTGGCGATATTGCATTATTTCCTTGAAAGCAAAATTTTGGAAAAGAATTGCATATACCCACCAACTCCATTTCATTCCCTTTTTTCTTTTGTACCATTTTTCATCAGCACTTTGCTATCATAAGTCCACTAAAACTTCATTTGCCAAGATCAGTGATATACATAGTGTTGAGTTCAACATTCAGTGTAATACCTCTTGTCCAAAGAGGAACATTTTAATAGTTGATCTTACTTTCTCACTTCAAATTTCTTCTTTTTGCTTCCAAGACATTAGAGCCCCTAGATTTTCTTTTATCTTCCTAGAACCTCTTCTTAGCCTCATTTTCTGATACATTCCCCGGTCATTCATATTTTGAAGAGGACCAGTTTTTAGACCTCTTTAATTTTTTATCACCTGGGAAAAGTACCATATGCAGTCTCATGAGTTTAAAACACAAACATATATTATTGCCTTATCAATTTTTATATCTACTGTGGATCTGTCCTTTGAAATAGACTAACATGTTTGAGCTCTAATACATCATGTCCACATGTATATCTCACAGCATTTTAATAACAACAACAAAAATTCTCTAATTATCTTGTTTGTTCAGTTCCCCCAAGTAGAATGCAAGTCCCAGAATGGAGGGCTACATGTTTTCTTGTTTTATATTTTCAATGCCTATCACAGGACTCAAAACATTCCCCATTATTATCCTCATAATAAAAAAGGTATAAAAAAAGGTTTGGAGAGGGTAAACAACTTGACAAATACCATACAATAAGAATCTGGTTGAGACAGGATTAAACACAGGTGATCTTACTTCATTACCCATGATTTGAACAGCTGCTCTGGACCAGCCCCTCATTATATTTAAGGACTTCTTCAACCATCTTGTCTAGTTCCTTGTTTTATAAACGAGGAAGGAAGATGCATCCCTGACACATTTGCCTGAGAACATATATCAAGCTAGCTGAGAAACTGACTGAGGCTTCTATCTTCACAACCATGTTCATTTCATGTTTCCTTTTTTTAATTAAAAAAATTATTGTTGTGCAATTACAGTTGTCCCCATTTTCCTTTCAGTTTGAATTCCTGGAGTTTCATGTGAGCCTAGAGACGGCAGTTGCTTAAGTCCCGGGCTTGAAGACATGATCAGGACACTGGGTTTTGAATGAGTAATAAAACATAGAAGGCAGTTAAATAATGCTTCAGCATTAAGAATATTAGACCAAGGATCAAGATTATTATGATCCGTGCTTCCTTATGCAAACAGTGTTGAACTTTCAGGAGGTTCCAGACCCCATTTTAGAAGAAGAATTTGCAGGCTTCACATGGGCCATATTTCTGGACTTCAATCAGACATGATTTCTCTTCAACAAATTCTTATCCTTACCTAGAGTAAGCTAAATCAGCCTCAAACTGCTTAATGCCTTGGCCCTTGAAAATAAATGCCATTTACTTCAGCCACTGAATCATTGACAGCCAAATAAAGAATGTGCCATTGAGAAGTGACTCTCTGGCCCTGGATTCATATACAAATATTAAATCTATCTTTATTTTATCAGGGAAACTATATATCCATAAAGTATGAGACTTTGCAAAGGAAAATAAGTTCATTCTGAAATATTCTATAGGGCGATTTGACCCTTGACTTCTATTTAATCTGCCATTTTACAAATATCTTCCTAAAATAAGTCAACTCACAGGCTAAATCCTTTTCCAAATAGATTCCATAAGGTAGGCAGATGTAACACTTCTTGCCCGCTTTGGCCCTCCCCGCTTAGAGCCTGCTGGAAACAGATTAAGCTTTGAGATTTTGATTTGACATCAGGCCAAATGCCAGAACAAGGTTTGGGCAGAAAATAGAGGTTAGGGCAAACCTCAGTGCACACCCGTGGCAAGAAAGGCCCTGATTCTCAGAGAAAAGCCTTCAAGGTAGCAGTTGGGCTGCCCTTCTTCCCACTGATAGGAATTGATTACTAGCACACATGAATTGGGGATTTGGAGACTGGGTGTCCCATAACACAGATGATAAGACTGCCTTCTGATATTCATTCTGCTAGCTGACCCTTTTGTATGAAAAAAGCATGATGCATTTAAATATCTAATTTCAGATAACCATGACTTCATTGTAAAGAGACAATTTAAAAACCAATAATAATAGGACCCATGGACAAGGGCAATGGAGGAGGGGAGATTGAATATGGGGAAAGTGGGTGGGCAGGGGAGAGTAATAGAGGGAAAATGGGGCAAACCATGATTAAATAATAAGAAAAAATTTAAAAACAATGCTAATAACATAATTCATACAGAGTAATAACATTATCTCGTGTCATCTCGATCCTCATAACAAGACCATTAAGCACACAGGGCAGAAATACTTGTAACTCTCATTTTTCAGTAAGGAATGCAAACCGCAGAGAGGTTAAAAGCTTTGCAAGCATATACAGTTTCTATGTGGTGAGGCTGGAATTCAAATGTGGTCTCTTGAATCCAAATACCATTTTCATTCCACTCCCCCATATTAGCCTAAGTAATTCAGTTCTCTGAGTGAATTGAAAGGAAACATGAGGCTAAATGTAATACTTCTGAGAGATATAGAATGAATCCAAACATATGAATCCTGAGACCTAGCGCAGGTTGTAAATAAACAATCTTGTCAAGATATGAAAGCCATTCCAAGCTCTAAACTGAGATGTAATTTAAATGTCATATTTGAATAACGGTCCTCTGATCCATCATCTGTCATAAGTTTTAAGTTCTAATTTTGGAGAAAATGAAAACAAACAAGTTAACCCTTTTTTATGCCAACATATACATTTCATATAACATCTTATGAATTTTCAAGAATTAGGAACTACAGGTTCCAGTCAATACTTTTTAAAACACTTCCATTTCCTAATGTCTGACACTTTACAGCACTACAATATTCTATTTTTAATTGAATATTAACATGGAAAAACTCGTAAAACAAATATTTAAATATTTCCCTTAAAGAAACACATCCAAAGCTTTGCTACTTCTAGAAATATTTTTTGTTAACTTATTGAAAAAAAATTACACCAAATGAGATCTAGGCAGGGTTATCTTTTTTCAATAATTTTTAAAAGCTATTTTAGCTTATATTTTATTTATTTTTTAAAGACTTTATTTATTTATTTTAGAGAGGGGAGGGAGAAAGGGAGGGAGAGAAACATGAGAATGTGGTTGCCTTGCACGTGTCCCTTGTTAGGGACATTGCCTGCAACCCAGAAATGTGCCCTGACTGGGAATCGAACTGGTGACCCTTTGGTTCACAAGCTAGTGCTCAATCCACTGAGCCACATCAGCCGGGTATTTTGTATTTCTAACAAAAGCAGAAGTTGCTTGTGTTCATTCCGACTTCAGACATTCCCAACACTATCATAAAAATCAGGTTAACTATTTCAACCAATAAAACAAAGTACTATTTACTTATAATGTAAAGATTTAAGTAAGTTGAAGATGTGAGGATCAAAGTACCTCTTGACATCTTCTCCTTTTCCTACTTTAATATATTCCTTATAACCTCCAGATGACTGTTCTTGTATTACACTAAACCTCCTACAGAGTAAATTTCAGGAACACCTTTGTTATCAAGCTTTTGGTTTGTTTATAACTATATGTCTAACTACCCTATGACTTTTAAGACAATGATATTGGACCAGAAATTGAAAAAAGCTAAAGTCCACCTATTCAACCTGAATTTAGAATTGAAGGGGAAGAAATACAACAAAACAAAACTCAGTGCTTAAGTGATAATATATCTCTTAAGGAAAATCTGAGTCACTAAAGTCTGCATATAATTGAATAAAGGTACTAGATTTATCATTTATAATACTAAAATTTTGCTTTTAGTGGTGACTATTTGTTAAGATAAGTTTAAAAATAGAAATATATGAATCCCCAAGCTCTTTCAATTTTGTACACACCTGGGAAATGCACTGTACTTCATGATGGTAGCTTCTGTTTGTAGAGTTCATCTTTCCTTCCTGTACCTATTACACTCAATATCTTTGTTGAAAATCAACTACCTATTTAATTAGAAGCTGCATATAAAGGTGGAATGTTTGTTGATCTAGAAAAACACATGCTACATCCATTTCCTCAATATGTATTACATGTACCCAGATGATATGATGTATTAGCAGATTCACTTATTCAAACATCAATAAAAAAGGGAATAAAAAGCCTAAATACCCTGGAGATAATCCAAATGACAACTATACCAGGACTCTGAAAGCTGGAAAAACACAGGGTGACTGGCTGGCTACTGACTTTAAGAACCAGGGAAGAGCATCATAGTGAATTGCCCGGGTTTTCTTTTCATTTACCATTAATCTTGTTTTAGGCACCAGAGAGACCTACAAGCTAGAACCAAAAAGAGCAAACCAAGAAGTCAAGATGACAAGAATAGGAGAAGCCCAAATGAGAAGAATAGGAGACCTCGCCCCCAATCCACATCCAGGATGGCAATGGCACTGATGCTTTCACATGACAGCAGAGCCCAATGTCTCTAGGCTTCCTGCCAGTGGCCTGAAGAGACCCAGTCTCACATGTACCAGCCCTCCACCAGCAAGAAGATCAAACCAAGCCCGGTGACTTCTCCCCATGGACTCTCCGCACCATCAGAGCTCAAGCCAAAGACCCAGAAATACCAGTGATGATGCAGGTAAGAAAATATTACGAAGGATCTGAAAATTAAATTGGGACCGCAGCCCATAAATAAAGCCAAAACATACACATAAACCTACAGGATCAATGGCCAAAATAGTAGATTTAAATAGGATTGAGTCTCTTCACATGCTTGCTATTCAAATATCTGGGATCAAATCCAAACAAAATCTCTAGTCATACCAAGAATGAAGACATTCACTATCTGATGAGAAAAGACCACTAACACCCATACTGACATGAATCAGATCTTGGAATTACATGACAAGAATGTTAAGTCCTTTAAAATTTAATGATCAAAAATTGAAAATAAATGCCTTTTTGATTGGTAAATAGTTAAACAAACTGTGAGTTATCCATATCATAGAACACTACTCACAATAAAAGAGAATGACATATCGATAAATGCAACAATTTCAGAAGACCTAATTATGTAGCGTTCTTGCAACAAAGTCTATATAGCAATAGCAAACATATTAGTGGTTGCCATGTATATGGGTTTAAATTTGGGAAATGGTTATAAAGACGTAATTGTAGGGAACCTGGATGATAAGACATTTCTGCATCTTGACTGCTGTTGTAGTTACATAAAGCTACAAGTGATAAAATTGGAATGAACTATACAAACAAGTGCACACATAACTTTTGCAATTGGAAGTCCCTTTGGGGACTGAACAAATTTGAATTTCATGGTGTACTATAATTATGCAAGACAATAAATAATGTTGGGGTAGAAAGGATAAAGAGTGTACAAGGTATATTTAAAAACTTTCTGTGAATCTATAATTATTTCAAAATAAATGTGGAAGGTAAATGTATTACATATCCCCAAGGTTTGTAATCAAGAACTCAAGTAAAAGAAAGCTAGCAGATTATGGAAAGTGTAATCTGTATTCAAGTGGCCAAAACTGTCCTTCTACATAGTATTATACTTATATCTAAGCAACAGATCAATTTAATCTTTCCATGTGATTGAATGGTTGACCTACTTCATAATTATTAAATATATTTTACTAATAAAAGGAAGCACAGCTCCACATGAGAATCAAAGATTACATTAACTATAGTCATCAAATTATATTTTCTCAGGATGTTTCTTCCCTGGCACTGTCTATCCTTAACACTTTAATTAATTATTAAGTTATTTAATTGATTGATAATACTTCCTAAATGATTCTACCTCAAAAAGAGTTTTCCTTGGTCTTGTACTGAGATATGAGTCTTGTGTTTAGGAAAAGGAATAAAGAAGTTTTGAGCTGTATGAATTTTTTCCCATTTCAAGGCCTTCACAACAGAAACCCATCTAAGTGTTTGACAGATTAGAGTTTATAGCCACTTCCCTACTTTCTGTCATAATCTTAGACATACAGGCATGTGGGCGAGACATCTCACTGCTATTTTATAGTGCTTACCAATATGGAAGCTGAACCTGCACTCTCACAGCCCAGTCATGTCCCCTTGGAAACTGTATGCCAGTTCTAGATTTAAATAATATCCCCTGCAGATTCCACAGAGAATAGAAGCCAGCCAGTGTATCTCTCATCTTAGAATTTAGGCTGGGGGGAAATATTTTAAATGAGTATATTATTCCTTTTTAAATTGAATTATCTTGTTTTACTGTTGTTGGAAAGTAGGAAAATTCATTATAATTTTTGGCTAAACCAGAATATATAAACTTTGCTTAATACTATTGTTATAAGTTATTTTGTCATTTTTAGTCAACCAAAGGCCTCCAGTTACAAAAATCTAGGTTTTTTAAAAATTTCATTTACTTATTTTTAGAGAGGGGAAGAGAGGGAAGAGAGGGAGAGAAGTATCAATGTGTGGTTGCCTCTCATGTGGCCCCCACTGGGGACCTGGTTTGCAACCCAGGCATGTGCCCTGACTGGGAATCGAACTGGCGACACTTTAGTTCACAACCCGTACTCAATCCACTGAGCTATGCCAGCCAGGGCAAAAATCTAGGTTTATAAATTTTTTAAATGGTATTATCAAGATAATTCAGTTTCATGACATGTGAAAAATATTTACAACTGTGAAAACATTTTGTGATCAAAATTTTTCTCCTTACCTATGATGTCTTCTAGTTTTTGTCTGCAATTTAAGCTATCAGCTCAACCATACAAAGTTGATTTCAAGAAATAATTCAGTTTATTAAACCATAAAAATAAGAACCTTGCTGCAAATACCTATTTTGAAGATAACAAATATTTACTATTTAATGCATTGTTTATATTGCATATAAAATTAATTAATGGAAAGTAAATATTACTTTATTATAAGGTTGGTGATTGCAGTAAATGATAATGAAAAAATACAAGAAAATGTTTAAAAAATAAATAATAGTACTTACCAAGTTTATCAGTTACAGACAAATATTTTTAAATCAACACTTCTCTACTAAAATCTTATTACAATGCACTAAATAAATGAACAGGATAAATTTTCTTCACTTGGATTAGGCTATTGATTGCTTTGGTTCAGTGACAGTAATTGGCTATTTTAAGAATGAATCAGTTTAACTCATGCTCTTGCACCAAGTATATTTCATTAGAAATGGGGTGAATAGGTTTCAACTTCACTGTCTGCTCCATTCAATTGGCTGTGGCAGTCTTGAGTGCAATTTTGAGAAGAAATCCAAGGTTCAGTGGGGAAGATTAGAGATTTCTTCCAAGTGTGAGAACCTGCATGTCATGGCATACTAGCTAAGTATTTTTTTCTGTTTGGGTGACACATTTAAATGCCATGAATGTAAATGAGGATGAAAGCTTGTATATGCGTGACAAAGTAAACTTCATTTTACTTACTAGGAGAAATCATAAAACTGGATACAAGCACATCTTTTAGGATTGGGAGTCCACAGCTACTGCCTTTGTATTTTCTCTGGTATTTATTCATACTTTTTTCTTTTTAAAAATATAGAGGCAATTGACAACACATTTAAAATGGGACATTTTATGATTAATGTTATCCTCAAGTATTCAGAAAGTGTAGAGAAATAATCTAATTTGGAGCTTGCTTATGTTGTATCTGATAAAACTAAACAGACTTCATTGGGGACCTGCTATGATAAAACTGAGTTTATTATGGTACTTTATTTTATAGTGCTTAGAAGCCTGGATTTGTAAGTATAAATTATAAAATATATTTATAAACATATATTTATATAGATAAGTATATATAAATATGTAAATATGCATATATATTTATAAATATATGTGATATAGTTATATTTATAAATGCAGGCTTTATATATATTTATATTATATATGGAAGTCTAGTAGAAGTGCTGAAATTATCGCATTGTAAGGGCTTTTGCCACTCTGCATAGGACCACACATTTGCATTTTAGGGTGCTCACTGTTTTTCAATATGGAGTGGGGGTGGGGAGGACTAGGAGAGGTTCTAGCTCCTTGTTATCGTTATCTTACTTTGCTTTTGACATCTCTCCATTCAGAGGTATTCAGATGTTTATAAATATTTAGGAATCTGAGGCATTTCAGAGTCATGAAATGTGATGATTCTAAATACAAATACAACTCACTATATCTCAACTCACTTACTTGAAAATCAAGAACCACAGAAGCAAAATATATATATAGATGTAGATACTATAGATTCAGATAGATAACAGATATCAAGATATATATGTATGAAATCTGAACAGATATCATTAAAAATACATATACAAATCTAAAAAGAGGCTTGGTTATTCTCCTGTATGATCATCCTGATTATTTTGTTCCAATTTCAAAATGCAACAGAGGCTGGACTGTTACCTAATAACTGTTACCTAATAACTGGATAAGCTTCCAGTACTAGTGTTTCAAGACTTCTGATTTACTGATCTGCTTCAGAGTCTCCACTCCCTTCTGAGGATATGAGGCCAAAATATGTATAAGATGCACAGACACAGATCATGCCTATATATTATGTGGCTCTCTCCATGACATTCCACATCCATTATTAGCATTCACAATCTCTTTGGTTTATTTCATAGAATAGGCAAACATTAATACACATCAAAATAAAAAGTATTTTACTGAAGTAAATTGTGAACTGTATTTCACTGTAGCATATTTCACTTTTAAGCTGTCAGCATGTTTGAAATACCTACAACTGCCCATTACATAGCAGTGTTAGCAATTCCAAAGCTGCAAATACTCAATATGTGTTCAAACCCCATGAGTATATGTATGTGCAGGGGAAGAATGTGGAGGGGAGTTCTGGCACAGAAAAATGAAGATCCATTCCAACCATGAAATTTAACTCCAATGTTGTTCAACTGCTTGAAACTAGAAGCTCTAAAACAGAAAATAGAGCTGCAAAAATTTTACCATTTTAACTGACTCACAAATATCTATCTCACCCAAAGTTCCAAGGCAGAAATGTATGCAATACACAAAGATTACTTTGAAATATCATAAAATCTCAGCTGTATCCTAAAATCCAAAAATATCTACAATTAAAAACATTTTCATAGATATCATATAAATTATTTAGAGGGTACAGTGAAAAATAAAAATACGTGAAGTCTGTGTACAGAATCAATACTAAACATGTTAAGGTTAAGAATGAGTAAGTGTAATACCCACAAGAGGAAAAATGCAATTAATGAATTCATTGACATATAGTATAGTTTCATTACTGGTTTAGATTATTTTCACACAATGCAATGGATAGTAACAATAAATTATCTTTAGAATTTCTCTGACTCTTTAACTATACTTGTGAATTTTTATTTTGCTTAATTGATAAGCTTTACTGGCAGGTAAAAGAGTTCCATTAAAATAAAAAACTATCAAATGATTACAGTTTTAAAACTATTATAAACAACACCATAACTAATGACTATTACACATAGTCTTCACTGTCGGAAAAATGAATCTACTTTTTTGTTCATCTTTAGCTTTGATATAGTGATATATAGCTTGTTTCCTGGGGTAGATTTAATGGTGTAGGTTATTCTGTAGACTAGAAAACAGAAAATAAGCATGTTGCTTTATATCATACTGATGTAGTTTTTTGTCTTGACACCAAAGTAGAACTAGAGTGTAGTTAAAATATGGGCATGTTTGACTGCTTTAATATTTATCTGTGTATTATGAGTATTTGCTTAAGTGGGGCGTGGGATGTTAAATGAAAAAATAATTTAATTATGGAGTTCTAGTTTGCTTCTAGAAAAATGAAATCTTTTAAACAAGATTTGGAGAGGATTTTAGGGTGAAAACTATTAAAATCATAGTTATCACTTTAAAATATTTATTTCAATAAATTTATAGAATTTGATTTTACCATCTTTGCATTCATTTCAGGCCCTCTTATATTATCTGCATTTAGTAAATATTCTAAATACATGTAATCTAGCATTTGGATTATTTATGATTCTGAATTTATATATACATATATATATTTTTGAAAAGCTATTGTTGCCCTGGCTGGTGTGGCTCAGAGGATTGAGTGCCAGCCTACAAACCAAAGGCTCGCTGGTTCAATTCCCAGTCAGGGCACACGCCTGGGTTGCAGGCCAGGTCCTCAGTCGGGGCATGCAAGAGGCAACCACACATTGACGTTTCTCTCCTGCTTTTTCTCCCTTCCCTTCTCTCTAAAAATAAAATCTTAATAAATAAAAATGAAAAACAAAAACCTATTATTAACTGCATGTGGATATTTGTTAATATAATAAATTTAATTTTAGGAAAATAATAGGTGAAAAGGTTGGAAACAGCAGTGAATTTTTTGTTTAGTTTTATAGATGTATGCATTAATGCTGTGACAAGAAGCAGAAAATTGAGATTTATACCCTATTAATGCATATTCATAATGAAAATGGAGAGAATATATCATCCATACCTGAAAAACAACAAAATTTTTATATACTGCAATAAAAATATGTCAAATTGGGCTGTTATATTTAGGAAACAGCCCAACACAACCATAGATAAAACTCCATGGAGGTTATGGTAAATTTGTCCTTAATTCATAAATACACAGGATCAATAAAAATCACCACACATTTGAAGAGACCAAGATGACCAATCTGAACAGATTTCTAGTAATGAAAAAGAATATATATATTTCAAAAATTTCTAATTTTCTCAAACACACACACACTTGAAAACTACATCAAAACAAGAAGCATCTGTTGGAAAAATTAGTAATCTCAGAAAAAGGAGTTCTTGGGAATTAAAGATACTACTATAAAATGCAAAGAAGTGAAGTTTGGAGGTATAATGAACTAAGGTGCACATCATTTCATGACGGTGTAATGATGGCAAAGAAATGAGGGTATCAAAACCAATGGTAGCATTATGGAAATAAGCAACAAAAGAACAAAATACAAAATGCCTATAATTTTAATCATTTTAACAATTTTATTATCTGGTTATAGTCATGAGATAATTTATTTAAATTTTAAACACCTCTATCCTGAGAATTTATTGTAATTCATGCTTGTATTTATTTTATATGATTAAAAAAATATCCTTAAGAGGATGGTTAAAGAGATAGGCCTTGCTCTTCACTTTAAATAAAGAGTGATAAAAAGCAGGTTTATGGTTGTTCACATGAAACAATACAATAATCACTAAATAATAATATAAAAATACATCCTGTGTTTTGTGTTCTCACATCTGTAAACCTACTTTTGTGCTACCCTCTGTGATGGTCCAGGAAAGGTTGAAGACAGGAGAAACGGAAATGCAAGTTTCATAGCATACAACAAGATTTCCCAGTTGCTAAAGAATTTAATGAAAGTATCTATAAATATATTGATAGCTGAATCAAAGTTGAAAGAGTTAGGGTAGAATGACAGGAAATTTGAGAATGAATAGGAAAAATAACAAACCACAAATAGCTACAAGTCTTCAAATAGTTGCTGAATGCTAAGGGTCTGTACACAGGTTCAAACCTAGTGAATGAACTTGCTTACTAGGATGAGACCCTCTCCAGGAAAATATGCCGGATGTGAGTATATATTTTTATGAAACATGTTATTGCATAAACAAATTTAAAGTTTCAAATATCTAAGGGTGGATTTACTTTTTTCCTCAAAATTTTGAATATGAGCTATATTATTAATATCCATTTAATATAATTTAAATAGTATTACTATAGTATTACTATAGTATAGTATTATAGTATTACTATAATTTAAGTTACTATTTAAATTATATAATGCATATTAAATTTAAATTAAATTATATAAATTATAAATTAAATATATAAATTTAAATTATATTCCATATAATTTAAAATATGCCCACACAGAGCAGCATGCTAATTTCATCATAATAAGTTAAATGTAATATATAATATCTTTAGTTATATGACTATGGAATACTTCTAAGGAAAAAATAAACTTTTATACAGTTTTATTTGAATCAAAGGAAAACTCAAAAGATATTGGAATTGTAGGTTTTCTATCTTTAATTTAAATACAGTTCTATGAGTAATCTAGATGTAAAACTGGAATGAAACTTAGCCAACTTTTACCATACTCTCTTACTAATAGGAAACACATAACGAAAAAACATATGTTCAATTTCATTTTTTAAATCATCCACTGTTTAGACAGTAATTTCTTCAGGGATTCATAATGGTAACATTTTGATTACATTTCCTAGGCTATAAAAGCAGTTCATAATAATTTTTAATTACCAGCAGGGAGTGTTAAATATATTTGCTAGTAGTAAACTTATTTAATACCACAGTGACTTTCCCTATAAATCGCTACACAGTATTGATGGTAAAAGTGTCCTGTGACATTTAGTGATAGTTTATATTCAGTGCTGGCTGCGTTTCAAATTATAAATACTAAGAAATCATTTGGCATTAAATTAATCTCCATGTAAATTCTCGATCAATTAGTTAACAATATATCTAAAAATCCTTTGTAACAGAAATGATCACTGTCTAATGTTTGGTGTGTAGCACATGGTATATCTTATACTAATTTATAGTGGAATATTTTGATATTAAAATACATATATATTTTATCTGCATAACCGATGTATTGAAAAATGTCCATAGAGCTTCAGAAGAACAGACAAGCCAGGTGCAGTATTACTGAGATAATCAAAAGAGGTCAATTGTTTTATGGCACAGGAGAACACATAGCAGGATAGTCGGCAACATTCTTCAAGGCCATGGTCACAGGTGACCTGGCAAAGTGATGCCACATCACACTGTTTTGTAAGTTTTAACTTTCTCTAGACAATTTAATACAAGAATATATTTCAATACAGAGCATCACACATGAGTTTAAGTTTATGTCCTGTTTGTTATCCCATCTCCCCAGGCTTACACAAACTGGCTCAAGAAAACTCTCTTTAGAGTTGAAAGGGTGAGTGGCTTTTACCTGGGGATCCTTAGGGTCATCCTAACAGGCTCTTGGCATGTAACAGGAATTATTTCATACATCCTCCATTTCAACATGTTTGTCTTTTATGTATTTGCTTGCTGCCTCTCAAGTTTCTGGCATGTGGTAACCGTTAAGGGCACAACAGTAAGGTGTAAGATAATTCCTGACCTAGGGTAGATTACAGTTTCTCTTTAAAAGTGCCTGATAATGCTCTCCAGTTGCATCCATGCTGTCTCGAAGGGTAGGAGGGGTGGGAATGGGTGGGGTGGGGGGCCAAGGTAGGGCAAAAATGGAGACAACTGTACTTGAAGAATAAAAAATGTAAATAAATACATACATACATGCATACATATATACAAAAAAAAAAAAAAAAACTGAAGCAGGCATGGAAGAGTATATATGGACAAATAGCTCCTCAGAAAAAAAATATCCAGGAAACACTTCTCTGAATTGAAGGTGCAGAGAAAAATCTGGAAGGAAATAAAGAAGAGCTCCTTGGTACTAAAGAAGCTAAAGATTACAAATAGTCTGTTGTTAGTCTTAGGAATGAGGGAGGGAGATGATGAAAATACCCTTTCTCAGTGAAAAGAATCAGTGAACAGACTATTAAATCTGACCCAAATTTGAACTAAAATATGCTTGGTTTATTAATTTTGTGATCTACATGCAATTATTATCTAACTTAATATAAAGTGGAAAATGTTAATAAAAACATTGTTTTTAAGAAAGAAAAATAAATAAATCGTGCCTGATGACAGTTTGTAGGTCCCTTCTATTGCACTCCCAGGCAACAGAGACTGGCAGTGACAAGACATCAGTATACCTACTGTATTTTCAATGGAAGCGCATCTGTCATTAAATGTCACAGTTTCATAACATTAACGAACATGATAAACATTGACGCAGAGTGGAGAATCATATGCAGCTTTACCCTGAGAGTGTTCATGGGTGTTAATGCCTCTCAGACGTTTTCACACTTCAACTCTTCTTGTTTTCAGTTGCCATACATAATTCATAGAAGAATCTCAAGAGCGCAAAACTGTGAACTCAGAATACTTCAGTAAAACCTCAAGTAGTGATGGTAAATATAAATCTGACTTTATAAAATTTACAAATTTTATTTTATAAAGCTACATATTGTTATAAAATTACATATGTGTGCACATATACATATATACACACATATATACATATATGTATATACACACATATCTATCCCTTTTAAATTAGGTTCTAACTAACTCTACTGTGATAAGGGTCTGGAAAATTATGGGGGAAAAGAAAATCTATCATTCACTTTGGTTAAGTGTTATGTATATGTTATGTATATATGAAGACTAATTTAAAAATATCTATATAAGCTTACCCTTTTGTAAGCTTTAAATTTAGATGTGCATTGCAGCCACCTATGACCTAAGTGTTCCTACTTAGACCCATGGACTTGTTTGAGTTATCATTTATCTCTTGGATATAAAAGGCTACAAACAGAAATAAATTGTCAGCAAAATTCCCATAGAGGATTTGATTTTTATGTAAACACACGACTGCAGGTTATATAGGATATATAGTAGGCACCACATGATTATTCTTTGTCCACTAAAGTACTGCATGCATTTTCTCTCTTTTCTTCCATAGTGGTTGTTATTGTGAGCTTATGTAAGTGGAGGGGCATTTGTTTTCAGAATTAAAGAACTTGTTTGAAAAAATAAATCTTTATATTAAGGGTATTTGTATTAAAAAGTGATCTGTGTATAGCTGAAAGTGGGTAAAGCTCTATCAAATAATTATGTTGCTTAAACACCTCATTGATGAGCCCTTTTCAGGACAAAGTATAAAAGACACATAAGTCTTTATGGAAAAATATTTTTGAAATAAGGTTTCTTCTCATCTTTGTGGGTTCACACGAAGAATATTTTGGTCAGTTTCCTTTGCATTTAGGAATGGCAGTATAATGATTGACCAGCCATTAAATTTTCTATGTGGGATCTTCAATCCCATCTCCCCTTCAGCTGACTGGATAGTGAAACCCAGATCAAATGAAACCACACATTTACTATGGCAGAGCTTCTGGTACCCTAATTCCCTACATGGCTGGAAATGAACAAATACCCATGGACCTGGAACGATTTTGGCTTTTTCAATAAAGACCATAAGTAATTACACCTAAGACATGCCTTGCCATAGGCAGGCTTTAAATCTGAACTGTAAGCTACCTGAGGCCACAGATTAGGTCTTAAATCTTACCCTAAAGCCCTTCACTTCCCAGCACAAGCCAAGAACTTGATAGGTACCCAGTTATATTGGCTGAATGAATACATAAAAAGACAAGAATGTACCAGAAGAAAAGCACCTGTAAAATATTTCCAACACATAGGAACCTGTCAGAATGACCCTCAGTTAAAAGACACTCATTTTTCCAACCCTAAATGGAGTTAACTTGAGCCAGTCTGTGTAAGTTTCAGAAGGCTGAGCATAACAAATGAGACATGACTCACGTGTGCTGCTGCTCTGCAATGAACCACTTCTGGTGTTCTGTTTCGTGAGGAAGGTTTAGCATTCGGGAACAGTGCGATGTGGTGTCACTCTTTGTCAGGTCACTTGCAACAGTGGCCTTGAAGGGTGCTGCTGACTATTCTATGTGTCCTGACTGCCACGCCCTCCTCCTGCACACAAAATTTCTCCTTGATAAACTCAACAGTGTCTGCCTCTATTCTATTTGTTGTTCTGAAACTACTATTGATATTTGTTCAGTACAGTGGTCATGCAGGAGAAAAAGATAAAGTTATGGTATAATGGAGTGAAAAGGTAAGGGAAAACAGAAAGGAGAGAAGAGTGAATGAAGGAGGAAAGAAAATAATTAAAAAACGGAGTAAAGAAGGAAGGAAAGAGAGACCAGAAAGCAAGTCAATTAATCTCTCAGGACTGACAGTCACTCTTTTTATAGTGTGTGTGTGAGAGTGTGTGAGTATGAATGTATTTGGGTGTGTGTACTGTATGAAATTAAAACATAGATCCTCTACTTAGATTTTTGTAAGATTTTATTGAATATGAATTCTTAGTAGTTATACTAATGCATATTTAGTAATGGACAAAATTTTAAATGCAAATAAAATGAGATACTGATCTGAAAGTAGGTGTTTTTCTTGTACATGTGTTATAAATATAATTATAATTATATTGTATTTAAAATATGTATTTAATTATTTCCTACTTGCTAAGCCTTTTCCATCTTAAGCAAAACTATTCATGAATTGTGATTATAACATCTCATCTAACATTTACTTAAACAATGTTAAACATTGTTAACATTTTGTTAAACATTTAGATTATTCCTATCATCTCATTGTTATATAAATACGGTGTCTCACCCTGACTGGTGTGGCCCAGTGGGCTGAGTGTAGTGTTGCAAACTGAAAGGTCGCCAGCTCAATTCCCAGTCAGGGCACGTGCCTGGGCTCCGGGTCAGGTCCCTGGTTAGGGGTGTGGGAGAGGCAACCAAAGGATATTTCTCTCACACATGGATGTTTTTCTCTCTCTCTTTCTCCCTCTCTTCCCCTCTCTATAAATAAATAAATAAAATTGTTAAAACATAAAAAATACAGGTGACTTAAGTATGTATTTTCATATTTAGAGCTGTCTTTTGGAGATGAAATACAGAAAATGAAAAGGTGAGCAAAAATAGTTGTGTGTTTTCCTGCTTTTGATACAGCTGTCAAACTGCCTTCCAAATGGCTAAAACAAACTGTGTTTGGCAGTGTAGAAGGGTGGTCACTTCACCCTTCTACCAGCATTGTATTGTACTTTCTATTTGCTTCATAGTTAAACTTGGAAAAATGTTAATTTGATTAATTTTAACAGTATTAATTCCATGTAAGACTGGAGTTCATAGTGATTACACTCTTCATGATTATATTCTGTGGTATTTTTGTATGTTGCTTATTTTCATTTTGATTATTTTAATGTTTCCATGCATTATTTATATCATAATGTTATTTTAAAGTTATGATTATAGATTATGAGATTTTCCAATTCTTGTTATTATAGCATAATAAAATTGTTGGTCTTTTATCAAGGTTGCAGTAAATATATTATTGGTCTAATTTAGTCTAATTTTTTATTCTTTAGAGTATTAAGTTATATATATTTAAACATAACCATTTTTCCTCTGCAATATTTTTTCTAAAATTTTGAAGTGTATGCTAACCTTCCCTCCTACAGGTATTATAAATATTCCATCATAATTACTTCTGGTTTTCTATTATCTTACATTTTATAATTGAATCTCAGTACATTTCTATTTTGTTGAAGATGTCAAATTTAATTGATTTCTCCAATACTGCCATAATTTCTTCTTTAACTTTGCCTGTAACATCTCCATGATTGCATGATAAATGGTTATATATAAAATTATTTACTTATGGAATATTCTGTTGCCTTGATTTGTCTCTCCTAACCTACTTATATCAGTGTCAGATTCTAGTTTTTAATGATAAAAACATATATTTTCAAGTCATATTTATCATTTATATACATTTTATAAATTAATTTCAAAAGATAAATAATACAGACCTAGCAATAAATCCATATTTAATGGATAATTTCATTATCTGTTATTAATAAATAATAAATTCCCCAGATGATAAATTCATAAGTGACAAGAATCAAGAAATTTATTTCCATTCTGATTATTTGACATATTTAGGTCTGTTACCAAACTCCACATCAGATGGTATTATCCTGGGTTTTCCAGAAAGATTTTAAAGACACTTTGTGTATTGCTTAAGTCTTAGAGAATACTATTTAAAGTATTCATTATACATAATCCATTTAAAACTATATGACTTTCCATTTAATTCACCAAGGCAGGACATATATTATTGAGCTTATTATTATCTCCCTTTTATGACTCACTGACACTGTAATGACAAAGGAAGGCACTGTATTTCCTTGGATATTAGATTTTACAATTTATTTTTAATAGCTAGTTTATAGTGGACCCAGATTGTTGCTTTTAAGGACCTTGAAAGAAAAACAAAGACAGAAAGTACAACAACAAAGCTTAATAAGCATACCTCATATACACAGTCAAGATTCCTGTTCATTGAGATCACACAGTTCTTATAAGATTATGAGTTCACACTACTCCTATTCATGAAGTCTTTATAAAACTAGTTTGTTTTTTGTGCTTCCACAATACATTTTCATACATTATCTTAAGTACATTCCAAAAACTTTTTTAAGGGATTAAAATTATTGTTATTTTTCATTCCAATCTATCTTTCACTTGAAGGCATAAAACTAAGGTGCTGTTGGAAAATGATAACGGTGGTATGAAAGAGAGACAAAATAAATGCACTGCATTTTCAAATGTTTTGAAGTATAATATGAATCTATATGTTTATAATCTGGAAAAATATTCATGTATTCTACATAATTTCATTATAGGAACTAAGCTAAGAAAAATAACTAGAAATGCAAAAATATATGAACAAAAATAACTAGAAATGTTATAGTAACAACAGAAATAAAGAGGCAAACATAATGGTTTAGATAAATGTATTTGACACATCCATTCAATAGATAAAAACATTAAATTTTATTATATTGAAATGTTCAAGGCTATGGGGACGTTCAATTGTGTATTATTTTGTACAAAAGGATTTAAAACCTGTAGACGTGCACTGCATAACATAATAAAGTGATTATACTCATATGGGCTTTGAAGAATATTCACAGTGTTTCAGAGATGATCTTTTAGAAGTGAGATTGTAAGGGATCTTTACTTTGTACTTAATGTATTTTCACACGTGCATTAAAAAATCCGTATTACTTTACATAGAGATAAATAAAAATAAATAATGAGACCATATCCTAATGCTATAAGCTATTCTCTAAAAGTCAAAACTTCAATCCTCTGGTAATTTAAAAAATAAGTCTATTTGAGCATAAGTGAATTCAGGATAACAAATATAAGGGGAGCAATACAACATAATAGATTGTACACAATTCTGCCAAACAAGAGAAACTATTGAGAAATTACAAATATACCAAACATACAACTCAAAGAACTAGAAAGATATATAAAGCACAACATTAACAGAAGGAAGGAAACAATAAAGATCAGAGTGGTAATAAATGAAATAGAGATTAGAAAAGCAATAGAAAGTATCAACAAATCTTAGCTGTTTTTTTGAAAGAATTAAATTGACAAACCTTCAGCTAGACTAACTAAAAATAATGAGAGCAGTCTCAAACAAATTAGAAATCAAAGAGGAAACAACATTATAGTCAATTCCACAGAAAATATGTAAGATCATAAGAGAGTATTATGTACAATTCCATACCAACAAATTGTAAATATTAGAAGAAACAGATACATTTCTAGACACACAATCTTCCAAGACTGAATAAAGAAGAAATAGGAAATCTGAACTGACCATTAACGGCTAAAAAGGTTGAATCAGTAATCAAAGTCCTCCCAACAGAAAACTCCAGGACGTATCTACTTCAATTGTGAATTCTACCAAACATCTGAGAAAAGCTAAAATGAACCATGTGTAAACAAAATTCATTTAGTTGGCTTGATGAGTCATATTAACTGTGTGATTTTAGTATAAGTTAAAATTTTTGAAGCAAAGCTGTCCAGATAAAGATGAGCATGACCAAAATCATTTTAATGAGTAGATTAAATAAATAGCATTAATATTAGCTAAGTGCCTATTAAAGTTGAACTGATGAGCTAGAATTATGGGGTTATATTTTATTTTTGCTTTTCACTCTGCTGATTAATAAGAGGCAGTATATAAAGTGTACAGGATGTCATCAGTCCCATGTCCTGGAGGACATGTTCCCCACGTGGTTAGGTTTAAGGAGGGTGGAGTCAGGAGAATAAGACTAGAAGGACAGAAGATCTGTTTCATGGCTATGAAATGAGAGTGTTACCAGAGTACAGAACTAACTAATGTATTGACCCATCATGTCAATAAACAGCTAAATCCATTTCAGCTATGCTTACACAATGCACAAGGTGCGGATGCAATACAGGGAGCACACAATTTTGCATCATTTTTCTATCATGACAACAGCCTATAGGACATACTGAACAGAAGGCATGTGTCTATTATAGAAAACAATGTGTTTCCAGGAAGGAAAAACTAATAATTTTATATTGTGAGTTTGAACTGACTGCTATACATTCTAATTGATTTACATTTAAAAAGAAAGACAACGGATCACTTGAAACTTGGTACATAAGTAGAGGTCACCGGACATTTCTGTACACTTAAACCTGGGCAGCTGTTCTGTCGAGATTATCCAATCCAATTACATATATAACATACTCAATAATGCTATTGCTCATAAGGAAAAATATGTAATTATTCTGTGGATATTAGTTGAACTTCTAGTCTTTAATAATTAATAACATGGAAACCTGAGAAAAGATTGAGATCTGTATAAGAAAGGGAAAGTTCATCAAGTTTAAATATGTTAAACACATAATTTTTTATTCCAGATACTATAATTATTTGTCTGTATATTACACCTGAAGAATGGAGAATGATATATTCAGCAAATCCATATTAAATAAAAGTTTCTTTTTAAAGCAGCACATTGCTATATCATTAAATATAAAAATAACTTTTGGTAATAGAGGGATTCTAGTTATTGAACATTTTATTTATTGAAATGAAATCCAACAACTGGCATTTTTTGGAATAAACTTCCTTTTCCATTAGCAAACTGAAAGTTTTATTCATAAACAGTATTATTCATAATTATTCATGTAATCAATAATGAAAAAATAAAGGCAATGCATTTAATCCCAGTTTTGTGGAGAAATTTTAAAGTCATTTTAGAATATTCTAAGACTTTGAGAGGATTGATTTAAAACAAAAAAATAAAAAAAAAGATACTTAGGTAACAAAATAGTTTAATTATGTTCAATATGCATCAGTCCTAAATGTTAAAATGAGTTAGAGGTACTAATTCCAAAGCAACTAATTAAAGTGTGTATCATGCACATAACATAGTCACTACCAGGCAGTACGATGTACAAGAGAAACTACTGTGATATTTTCCTCAAGAAGTGTGCAGAACACTTAGGTTGGGAAACAACAAATAAGTAAGAATAAACAATATTATTAAAGAAAAATAGAACAAATGCAATAAGAGCTATTGTAAATCAAGAAAGAGATTAAGGAAAATGAGCTTAGTCACTGAAATAAAAATTGTTATCTAGAAGAAATGTTAATGACAAAATGACAGAACTGGAAAGAAATTAGGGAAGGAATATTCAAATAGCTTGGACTTTGGACTTCAATGGAACAATGGTGCTACCAATGCTATAAATAAAAGCCAGAAGATGAATTAAACTGATGAGAGAAATGATGAAGACTCATGTTTCACTGAGCGCCTTCTCACTGCTCTACACTGTGCTCTGTGCTCCCCAGATAACATTCCAATACTTTCAGTTAGTGGCGTGCATATTTCATAAATAGAAAATTAAATGCTGTGCCTGTGGAAATACACATATTAATGTAATCAAGCTTCAAAAACATTCTGACTGATTCTAAAGCTCATACTCTTTATATATACCATCAAAGCAGATGATTTTTATAACAAAACTTATGGCTATTGAAAATGTGTGATTCTATTTTATAGGAAAACAAAATAGCTTATGGAAGTTTGCGTGGTGTCACATCTTATCTCTAACCACTAGTTCATTTCTTTCTTAGCTTTTGGTTTTATTTTTAAAGAAATATCTTTTAACTTGATGATTTTAAGATATACATCAAATTAAAGCTTATTCATTGATTAAATGCAAGTCTATCAGGCAAACATCAAGTAAAATTTCTGATACTCAGAATGTATCATACAACACATATGCAAAATACCTGTGCATAAGTAAACACTTAAAAACATTTTCCTAATATAATGTAACCATTAAACTAGTGTTTCACAAAAACGGCTTGTAGTTTCACAAAAAACGGCTTGTAGTTAGTTTCTCATTCATTCTAGAGCTGGTATATAAGGATAAATTATACACATTGCCAATATAAACCTAATCAGAGAAATATAAAAGCCAAAGCCCCTGGCAAAGGTTTTGTTTGAAGAACAGTTTGTATATGATTAGAGCTCCCTTCTTGGAAAGCACAGTTCGATGGTTTGGTGGCCCTCATTGTGCAAATAAACATTAAAGAAAAGAAAATGTATGTAAGTTTTTAAACAATGTGAACATTTGCTTCCTGAAGTCCAAACTATCATTTGTTGGTGGTTAATAACTATGTTTTGTTAACTAATAAGAGGTGATAAAAAAGAAGAAGGTGACATTCTTTTTTGTCCCTGTGGTGGTATACTCCCCAAGTGTATTTCAAGCCAGATTCATGTTTTAAATACGATGAACAAAACGAATGAGCTTGTTTCTTTTTTGCACAGCCTTTGTTTTTTCTCATTTATATATTATCCTCACAAGCTGAAAAACATGATTTGGTTCTCTAGCATCTGAAATAAATATACTTAGTACAGTGTAATTATATTGCATCTTGCCATTCTACTTGAAAAATTGTCAAAGTAAATCAAGAAAATGTTCAGTAAATGTCAAAATTACCTAATCTATGAATTGGCAAAGTATTTCAGTTTCTAATCACCAAAAGTCTGTATCTAATGTCTAAAAACTGTTTGCAATATCCAGAAAAATAAAGATGACTGCTTATCAAGAAGATAAAAAAATGGCAAAAAAACCAATAAATTCAGATGAAGGACACAAATGCCAATGCATTATTAATTTTACTATAGCTTTGAGATTAAATGTACAGTTTGCACTGGAACTCAATGAGGTATTGTGATCTTATCCTGCCAGGATGACTGAAGTAACAAGATTGAGAATGGCGATAGTAAGACTCATATAAAGATGTGGGACAGTAAATTAGTACAGCCGTTTTAGAAATGTATTGGATGCATCTACTAATGCTGAACATCTGCATACCCCATAACATGGCATGGAACCAGTATATACCCAACAAAAAGGCACACATATATTCAGAATTCAAGAACAAGAATGTTCATAGTTGTATTATTCATAACATTGGGTTGGCCAAAAAGTTCACTTGGTTTTTATGGTAAGATGGCTCTAGTAGCACTTGGTTATCTTTTTCATTTGAAACAATTATGTTAGATTGTATTGCGACAGTTCTCATATCAGTGTGCATTTAAAAAACTTACCAAAATTGGTGAATTTTTTGTAGCCATTTTAAGAAACGTACAAACACAACTGAAATGCAAAAAATATATATTTTTGTGCAGTGTATGGAGAAGGTGCTGTGACTGATCAAACGTGTCAAAAGTGGTTTGCGAAGTTTTGTGCTGGAGATTTCTCTCTGGACGGCGCTCCATGGGTGGGTAGACCAGTTGAAATTGACAGTGATCAAATCAAGACATTGATTGAGAACAATTAATGTTGTATCATGTGGGAGATAGCTGAAATACTCAAAATTTCCAAATCAATATAGTTTTTGGTGAAAATGAAAAATGTGTCTTTTATTTTATGGAGAAAAACATGTGGACTTTTTGGCCAACCCAAAAGTTAATAACTAAAAGAGCCCAGATGTCCTTCAATAGTAGAATATATAACTTGTAACATATTCATACAATCAACTAATCAAGAGCAGTGAAATAAATAAACTATTGATTCACTCAACAAAATGGATACATTTTATAAAAGTAATATTGAGAAGACAAATGATGAAACAATACTGCATGATTCTTTGTATATAAAATACAACATACAAATTGAACCTTTCACATAAGAAGTCAGGGAAAATGATGTCCAGAAGAAGGAGAAGGAATAGTGAAGGCACACGCAGAGGGCTCTTGAAATGAATGTACTATTTTGTTTTATATAAGTGGTAGTTATCTGGGTATGTTCAATTTGCAGTATTTATCTCTACACTGATGATCTGATGATTTGTGCATTATTTATATGTATGGTATTCTTCCATTAAAATTTTTAAAAGTTTCCTTTTAAAAATCCTGAAGCTTCCACTTTAGTCTACGAATATATTTGTCTTATATTTTCTGGAATATATTCTGGGCTATGTGCCAGGCAATAACACTGAGGATCCAAAGGTAAATGAACAAGCAGGAACCTGGCTGAAGCAGGGTTGACATTCTCCTTGGAGGTGAGAAATATAGAAATGAGTAAACTAATAAATAGAAAGTATCATCGAAGAACATGAGAAAATAAGCTGGTATGATAGAGAGCTACTTTAGGGAAGAGGGCATTATTTTTAACAGGATGAGATTAAGGATGAAGGATAAAGAGCAAGCCTTAGAAAAATATGAAGAAACGACATTTCAGACAAAGAAAGATCAGGTTAGTTCAAATGCCTCGAGGAAGGCTTGACATATTTGAGTGGGAGAAAGCATGAAAGTATAGCTTAGTGGGTATAATTGGAGGTCAAGTTAGAGAGGAAAACTGGGTGAGGTCATATAGGATTTTAGAGGTTATGACAAGAATTTAGTCCTTTATTACACATAAAATTGTGTTTCACTGATGAACTTTTAAGAAAAGAATAGCATATAATGATATATGTTTTTAAGAAGTTCCTGCTGGCTTGTATATGGTGAACAATTTGAAGAGGGTATTTGTGGGTAGATTAGGCTAGAGGAAACCATTATAGAAGAGGTCGTGGTGATGGGAATTACTAAGGCTGCAGCAGAAATGAAAGCAGTAAATATATTTTAAATATACTTTAGGGGTAGAATAGTTAGGACTTTATACAAGAAACAAGGATGAGAAAGGCATAAAGGATATCTCCTTTCAGATTTGTGCAAATAAGGGTTATCACTTGCTGAGATGACTGAAATATGTTATCTGAGCAGAGTAAATGGGTGTTGGGGTCCTGAAATATTTTTTAAAAGATGTAAGTTTTCCAAGTGCACTTACGAGAAGGATCCATTAGGAAGGGGTAACTTGATGATGCATCCAACTAAGGGAAGATTTAGAGAGGGCCTGGAGAGGGGACCTTGAGGACAGGGTGTGGATAATAGCAGACATCCTCCTTTGCTATAATTTGAGCAGAGACAAGGGATGGGAGTTAGGTACCATTTATGTACAGATTTGGTGGAGGCAGCATGAAACAGTAACTGTCCTATAAATTTTAGAAATTTTATAACTAACATGAGGCAGACCATCAGCTAAGAACCTCTGTCCATGGGGTCTAGGGGTTGGGTGTTTGAGAGCCACGACAGATAGAAGAGGCAGGACGGACTCCATTCGGATTCAGATGCTGGAAGTGTGCTCCTCTGAGCGAGTCTATGAACTTCTATGGTTTCAGTTACTTTTATACAAAATAAAGTTACTAATACCTGCCCAGCATCCACAGGTTCCAGAAAGGACTTTCAGCTAACAGGGCCAACTATACGAACATGATTACATTATGAATTATATAACTGTAATTTAAATAAATCAGTAAGCTAATTAAAATCTGAACTCAAAGTAGACATTAAATAATGTGCCTTAATTTTTTCAGTATATCAAGTTTCTATACTCTATAGAAAAATTAGACCTAAATTCATCTTTTATAGTCCATTGAAATGCACTTTGCCAAAATGTTCTACTTTTATATTTTATAATTATGATGTTATTTTCCTGTGTAGGAAATTTAATGAAATGAAATAAATTGGATAAAATGTAATGATATTACATAAAAACTTAATATGCACAGAAGTAAACTGTGGAGCTCCTCAGAAAAATGTGTACTTTGACAAATATCTGAAGGGGAGACTTTGATTTGAACACTTAGATATAGCAGAAAGGTCAATAACAATTACATACAATCTGATTTTAAGCAATTGTTATTTTAAATATTTTATGTCTCTTAGAAAATCAAATTTTTTTACAAAGAAGCCTTTTTTGTTGTTAATAAATTGGAAACATAAACATGCATTAGCTAAGAATCAACTATTCTTGTAGAGTTTATCGATTAGAACAATCTAGCCTTTTCATTGAGTTAATACGCTGGTTTTTCATTTTAAGCATTTGGCATTTCTTTTAGTAAAAGAGTAAGTATCATTTCCAGGATGCTGACAGTGTCCTAGTTTACTTCCTTCTGAAAGCCTCACTTTTACACTTGGAAGAGTCAGCACTTCCTGCACGCTATTACTAAATTTGTGTTAAAAATACCTTTTTTGCATATCCACGACATCCTCCTCAGCACTGAACTGGAGTGGAGTGGGATGCTTTATCAGAGAAACAAACTGTTACATATCTCCTGAGTCACTCCTTTGAAGTTGGTAAGAGTAGCTCATCTGAAAGGGTGATTCATGCCTTGGCAATTTCAAACCGAGTGATATTCATATACTACTGATCCTAGTCATTTCACGTTTTCCCTTGTATTACTCAAGTGAGTGCTGAACAGCTCAAAGTAAAATCTGGAAAAAGAATTTTCCAGAAATTCTCTTGGAAAACTCTGAGACAATGATTTTAAATTTTACTTTATATATGCATTCAATAAACCTAGAAAAAACAGTCATCAGATACCATTTTGGCAGTCTGTGTAAGTACAGAAAAAAACAGTTGGATATATATACAGCACTGTATAGTATACAATGAGCACAGGAGTCAGGCAGTATTCAAGACCTTTAAACTACCATGAAGAATGACCTAACTGAACATTGTTTCCCCAAACACTACAGGGAAGGGGTGTCGATTTAGTCTTTAAAACTGAAGAATTGCGGGGGAATATCCAGCTATACCATTCAGGCAAATTCCTTAGTTGTCAAATAAGGTGCCTTTGGAGAAAGAGGTGAATGAGAGAACAGGAGGAGACCCAAGAGGTTAGAATGCTTGGGAGAATCACAAATAGCAGCAGGAGGAAACAGGGTGTTCAGAGATAATAATGAAAACAGCAACAACAATAATTGCAAATTGGGGGAAATGGAACTTAGGAACTGATTTGTGTCCCTGCTCAAATTTTTATGTTGACCTTGTACCTTTGCCCCCACAATTTAATAGTATTTGGAGATGGGCCTTAGGAAGGTAATTTGTTTTAGATAAAGTCATGAGGTTGGGCCCCTCATGATGGGATTAGTGCTCTTATAAGAAAAGACACAGGGAAGTTTTTCTCTGACATGTGAGGACAGAGCAAGAAGGTGGCCATCTATAAGCTAGGAAGACAGCTCTCACAGGGGTACCAAATTGGTTGGCACATTAATCTTGGACTTTCCAAAATCTAGAACTGAGAAATAAATTCCTGTTGTTTAACCCACGCAGTTAATGGTAGTTTTTATGGTTGCCTGAGCTGATTAATACAGGAACACATACAAATTAGGAGGGATAAGATTGAAGAATGACAAAGAGTTCCAGTATGGTAGGACATAAAGACAGAAACAAGGCTGAAAACATGGTAAAAGAAGAGACAATAAAGACAAGGAAGGATCAGACTGATATATTCATTTGGAGATATTTCCATGATTTAATACACATAAAATGTGTTGTAGAATACTATGAATAAAAGAACACACCTATATGTATGCATATATACATATACATGTTTACATATGCATGTCATATAGGTATATAGAGAAAGTATATTTGGATAAAATTATAGTTTTTAAAGACTTCAGCTGAGTAGGGATTGAAGAAAGGAAAATGGGGTCATTAATATTTCTCATCATTTGGCTTGTTGTGCTGCACACTTACTACTTGACATATTAATAGAATGTATATAATAAATCAGAAAAGCCAAATACATAAGGAACATTAACTAGTACATGATCATGTCCCAAGGATGAACACGTGACTCATACTGATCTGCTTCCGGGTGCCCAGACAGGGCCTTTGGAAGCAGATCACGACACTCACCACGAACTGGAAGCCCAGACGGGGAATTTGTTGCAGTGCCTCTGACATCACCAACCTGCCTGCGGAGGGAAGACTAATCTGCAGTATTCATTTGGGTCCTCCCACCTGTCACAGTTTGGCTCATGTGCAGGTGCACAGGTCACACTGCCACTCTTAAGACCATGTGTTAAATAGAGTTTTGTAACCAGGTATGAGTAAACAATATTCATGTGACATTTTAAAGACTGAATTAAAATCATAATTAGCCAAACAATATCAGATGATTGGCCTTACTTAATTCTTTTATTTTTGTACATCTGAATTGTGCTCAACATTTTTCTGTGAACATTTTCATAAATGTTGTGTTTTAAGCATAAAAAAGCCATTCAAGCAAGAAGGATAAATAACTTTTCCCTACTTAAGAATTTTGAGAAGGCTAAGCAGCAACCTAGACACTTATTTGAAAAGTGGTTAGATTAGTAAAAGAATACAGATTTTACATTCTCATTTTAAATCTATCTTTATTCATCATAACAGGTAATATCTTTTATACTTTGTAAGCTGTAAAATGTTCTATGATAATTAACTTTGCTTTTTTAATAAATGAAATTGCTCAAATTTGAATAAATATGTCCTGCACTGCAAACGTGAACCAAGTGGAGGGTCATTTGTTGATCGTACTATACATTCTATACTTTATTTTTGGATAATGTTTGCACTGTTACATAAATTAGTAATATACCTAAAAGAGCTGGATAAATAATTCAATACATTTTAAACCACATCTGGACACAGGAACCAGAAGTTCAGTAAACTCATAAATAGCAGTACAATATACTTATTGAGGACAAGAGAGCACAGTTTAGGTAGGATACACTATTTTCTTCCATTAGGAAACATTGTAGCTCACATTCTCTTTTAGGAAACATTCTTCAGGTTCAATATAATAATGTTTCATCAATTTAGTAACAAATAATAAAAGTCTTGGGTTAATGGTATAGTTATTACATCTTTATTTTCAGAATATTTATGTGATACATTTTTATTAAAAAGGCAGAACTTGCCCTGGCTGGGGTTGCTCAGTGGATTGAGTGCTGGCCTGGAAATTGAAAGGTCGCCAGTTTGATTCCCAGTCAAGACACATGCCTGGATTGCAGGCCAGGTCCGCAGTTGGGGGCATGTGAGAGGCAACCGATGATGGATGTATCTCTCTCATATCAATGCTTCTCTCCCTCTCTTTCCCCCTTTCCCCTCTTTGAAAATAAATAAATAAAATCTTTAAAAAAGGCAGAACTTAATTACCTCCTTATACTAGCTATATTAGTTTTCTATTGCTACTAACAAAATATTGGTTTGGCTAAAAAGTTGATTTAGTTTTTTTCTGTACACTGGCTCTAGAAGAGCTTAGTTGTCTTTAACTTCATTTGAAACAATTTTGTTAGATTGTGTTGTGACAGCTGTCATATCAACATGCATTTAGAAAAAAATATCGAGATTGGTGAATTTTTGTGCAGCCAAAATAATGTTGAAGATGGAAGAAAATATACATTTCAGTATATTATGCTTTATTATTTCAAGAAAGGTAGAAACATAACTGAAACACACACACAAAGATTTGTGCAGTGTATGGATAAGATGCTGTGATGGGTCGAATGAGTCAAAAGTGGTTGCAAACTTTCTTGGTACTATTAACACATTGGTCCAATAATTCTTTGTTGTGAGGCTATCTTACGCATTGGGAGATGTTTAGCAGCACTCCTGACCCCTACCCACTGGAAGCCAATAGTGGGAAATCCTGACATACTCAAAATATCCAAATTAAAAAACTTATTGGTGAAAATAAAAAATGTGCCTCTTATTTTACTAAAAAAAAAAACTATACAGACTTTTTTGGCCAACCCAATACCAGAAACTCAGTGGCTTCCTACTTTACAAAACTTTGTCTTAGAGTTCCTGAGATCAGAAGTAAGCAGGGCTCAGGTCGGAAGTCTGAAATGAGTCACAATGGAGCTAAAATTAAGGTATCAGTGTGGCTGCATTTCTCTCAAGAGGCTTTCAGGGACGATCCATTCCCACACCTTTTCCAGTTTCTAGAGGCTGCCCAAAGCACTGGGTGCTTAGCCCTCTTCATCCATATCCCAACCCAGCAAAGTCAGAGGGAGTCCTTGCCACGGGCTATCCCACTGACCACCCACCTGACTCTCTTTCCCATCTCCCTGTTTAGCTAGTAAATTAGCAAACACAGTTCCTTCTACATTCTCAATCATCCTTTGCCATGTAAAGTAGCATATTCACAGGTCCCAGGAATTAGGATTTGGCTATCTCTGAGGGCCATTATTTTGCCTATCATGTTAGCTTTCAATGTAGTCACATACAGTATTTATAAATTATTTAAATTGCTCAAAGTACTATTGTGACTCCTCTCACAAAACTGAGCTTCAGAAGTAATATCATGTAATTTATCTGAGAATATAAATATTTTAAGTGAAGCCTGATTGACAAGGCACTAACCAAGCTGATTATTGTCTCTGTAGATTAAGAAAAACAGTGTGATTGCCAAGTTGTAGGTTGTGTGCATGTATGTGTGTGTGTTAGAAAAGGTATATGAAAAGGACAATTTAATTGATATGGGAATCAGTGAAATGACCTATGGTATGGTAGCCTTGCAGACTTGCTTATAGATCAGTTTCACAACTTTGTAAGTCACGTCATACCTGCAGCTGAAACTGAGGATTTATATATAGGTTTTTAATGTATTTCTCCTACACGTAAAAGACTGGACATAAATCACTTGTAGAATGGGGATGAAAAAATAGCGTTCCTTAATTGGAATATTGGCTACAGGAGAGTTTTCACATCTACTTTTACTTTATTATAATTATTTGCAGCATAATTTTGGGTTGGCAAGAAGCAAAATTTTGTTATCAATAAATAAAATATATTTTATGTTGCTAACTTTTCAGATGTGAAAATCAATGAATGCAACATCAAACTTTATATAAAGTAAATAAAAACATTAGAGAACAAGTACTATATTAATGAATAAAATACATGGGTAATTAAACCAATAATTTTGTGCCCATATTTGCTTTTATGACATCAAAAAATGTTCCAGTTGCTTTTAATGCCAGGTGCGCATTGACTTGAAAATGATTAACTAGTGAACAACATAAACTAATGAACAAAATAGAACCACAGGCATGGAAACATGGATCAGACTGAAGGCGACCAGAGGGGAGGGGGAAGGGGATAATGGTGGAAAGGAGGGAAAGGGACTAGACAAAGAACATGTATGAATGACCCATGGACATGGACAACAGCGTGGGAATGGGCCGTGGGAGTGGGGAGTGGGATGGGTGGAGAGGGGCAAAGGGGGAATATTGAGACAGCTGTTACAGAATGACAATAAAAATCATAAAAATAGAGAGATGTCTTCAATATATAAGCAGCTATAATGAAGAAAGCCCTTCAAGAAGCACTTAAAAATTAAGAAGGTGAAATTTTATACATAAAATGAAAATGTCCAGAATGTGTATGTTGAGTATCTGCTTATATGCACTTGGTAGTTCCCATTTCAATAATTTAAAATGTGTTTTGAAACAGGGTTGTGTTTTGAAACAGTGCCTTCCTTCAGATCCATCTTCCCCTGGCTTTCAAGCTACTTCACTTGTGGGGTTTGTTCCTCCCTCTCCAGCTACTGCTTCTCAACTGCTTGTGCTTGTTTTCCTTCATTTTCCAATTAATGGGTGTTGGGTTGCTGCAGGTTCCGGCCCTTCTGTTTTTCATCTTTTCATTCATACTCAGTTTCTTTATTCTAAATGTGATATATGTGTGAGCACTTGATTTCTTATATAAAGAAGACAGCTGTCCTCTGAACTCCACACTTACGTATTCAACTAATTCCATTTCAATCCCACGCAGACATCTACAACTAAAAACATGTAAGTCTAATTTCTTCCTATTCACTGCTTCACCTCCTTCCCCTGCCTGATTCCCTTCTCCCTAGTTCTTTCCTTTCATTGGTCCTACCAGCTCTCTCCAACGGCACACAAAATGTGTCCTTTACCCTCCCTTCTCCCCAGCAGCTCTATGTCTTATACAACATCACTTTCTATCAGCGTTATTTTCAAGTTAAGTACATCATCCAACCTCTTCTGTCTCGACTGCTTTCACTCTGGCACAGTCACCATCTTCTCTTCCCCCATTCCCGACGGGTTGAGAGACACCTTGATCACAAGAGCTGAAATATTCAGAGTCTAAAAGGCCTGTAAGTAAACCTTGTAATGCCTTTACGAATTTACTACCCAAGTGCAAACCTTGCTTATACTCCTTTCGAATGAGCACTGACTTTTTTGTCTTGTAAATTTCTCACAAATTTATTGTTTCTTTGTCTAAACAGTATAAAAAGGTGCCTAGTTGGATCATTATATGAGCCTCATTTTATGATCTGAGCATCATATTGTTTTTCCCATGCACACACATTGAATTGCCCACCCCTGCTTTAATCTAGTCTTGGGTCAATTGTATTAGTCTAGTTGCAAGAACTGAAAAAAAGAGGTAGAAGAGAGGAATTCCCACTCTTTTGCACAATAGAATTTCAGTCACCAGAATTGAAAATCTTACTGAATAGTCTTCAGGAACTGGTTTATGTTTTAATCAATAACACAAGGCTTTCTCAGCTATTGCTAAGTTAAATGGAAACAATCAGCCAACAAGCAGGTTCTTAATAAAAGTATCAAAACTGCATACTACCAAAATAATATTTTATATTTTCATTACATTTAAAATATCACACATTGCAGCTAAAATGTACTAAGTATATGTCTCTTAAAATGCATAGATAACATATATAAACACTATAGAAGACCAGGGGGATACACATTCTTGTCTCAATACATTATGCAACTAATTAGAATATTTGAAATCACAGTAGTTATAAATTTTTCAATCAAGTGTAATATATTACATTCACATTTCATAAATTTGTCACTATTTATATTCTTATTCTTAATTAAATTCTGAAATTAATTTTAACTTTTTGAGGTATTCTTTCATATTTGGTACTTTGGATTATATCCTAGTGACTTATTCCCATAAACTGCATGTAAGTGGATTTGCTTTTTCCTTTCTCTGGAGATGGATAGAAAATTGTTTTTCAAATTTGGTATATTAATTTTTATTTCTATCCAGAATAACTGTTAATAAGGATTGTATCATACCTTTGCTAATACCAATATTGGTTTCAAAAATTCTTAGTGATAATGATGACTCACTAGGTTATCCTTTGAATAGATTCAATGGGATCTTGTCGTTGTATCAATCCCATTGACAACTGTGAGTTTAACCCAAATAAGTATGTTTTATTTAAAAAAACTTTTGGTATCAGACCGACAGAAAATAATGGGATTAAGTGAGATTGCCAGTAACATCAAATCTGCATAGTTACACATAAATCATATATGTTGACCCTAACACCCTAAATATTAGGACAGTGAAAATACATTTTAAGATACTTATGGTCATCTAAAGACAAAATGAAATGGAAATGGTAGTTCAAGTTCTCTTTTCAGTGAAGGCATCCATAATACTGGAACTCATTTACTGGCAGTTCATCTATCATAACCTGTGCAGTGCAAGTAAAATACTGAATAAGACACAGTCCTTCAGAGGTTGGACAAGTAAAATGTATGCTTTATTCATATAATTCACTCAAATACTTTTAGGGGTCATACTTTGTTCATTTTATTATCATCTTACCAATACATTTCTTAAATGGATGCGGCTCAGCACTGCAGAAGTTTACACAGAATTCTGATATCTACAGAAGCAACGTTCACACATTTTGGGTACTCTGAAGTCTAAAACATTCCTCTTAGGTCTGCTCCTACATTTCACCACTGCCCATTCATTTTTCTGGAACTCTTGCTACTCTTTAAACACTATCAGAAATAATAGATTCTAAATTATTTAACTCATGTTGGTCTTACTCTTTGTTTAATAAAATATACAGGGGATTACTTAAATGAATTATAGTATATTTATATAATCAGAACACTCAATGTGTCAGGGTCATTGACCAATCTGAAATCACCTTTACTTAATGAAAGGGAAAGCTGTAGACAAATGGGTGCCCCTAACACTGAACCAAAGTTAAATATCAGCTCTAAGCATAACAACTTACTGGTTTCTTGTTAAATATGCACAAATTCTTGATATAATCACATGGAAGAATTAACATACTATAAAATTACTTTGGCAATCTTATCAAATTATTTATTTTATCTAAATATGTTTGTCTACATATGCTGTTTGAATACATACAGCTCTATATAATTTTTACTTCATAATAATATATAACTATCCACATTAATCTATTTATTTAAAAATTATTTGGTAATGCATACCAAATTTGTAATAGTGGTTATTGTTGAAGAGTGTATTTCAAGGTGCATTCTATGTTTTAGATTGCTGCATTTTTTAACAAATTATAAATGTGAATACTACAGGGAAGTGTAGACATATTTGAGGAAATTGAAGTTTATTCATAATTTTAATCACAGACTTCAAAGTGAAGATGTACTACTTCCTCTATGAAAAACATTTAAGAGCTAATGCCGCCATTTCTTAGAGATTTTTAGTCACCCTAAAATAGCTGAAGATTTATAATCTTGTGTCAATTTACCAACATTGGCGTAGATATTTGTAAATCGCCACCCATTTCAACACTTTATTTATGTTACTTGGTTCTCATGCCTATTATCTTCTTTTGCAGATGAGGAACATGGCCTGTATAAAAAGTGACATGTGTGTGCCATGAGTAATCCATGGCTGGGTCCAAGTTCTGCCACGGCTTAACGCCATTAGGCTTGGCATTTTCTCCCATTATGCTTTACATCACCACCAGTATGAACTATGCTTTTTAAACCAAAGTGGTTACTTTTATTTCTCAAGTCTTTGAACACCAAACACTACCCTCAGCGTATGTGATTACTGTAGTGAACATTTCTTCTGAGACTGCAAACATTATATATATAATATATATGCATATACATTACATAGATATCCACAGTCCCCCCACAAAGAGAAAGCGATTATAGAGTACAGAGAATCAGTATCTTTCATTTATTATTTGTAATAAAGACTCATCTGGAATGAAAAATAGAAATGAAATTTGTTTCCAGATTCAACATTTACCTTTTCTTTTTTCTGATTTTTATTTCCTCTCATTTCCATAAATGTTAGTATATGATAATATACCACATATTATGTACAGTATACTATATATACTTTATAAACATATATAGTATACAGTAATACACAGACAAGTATCTCAGTTTATGAAAAAAATTATACTGATAAGCTCTTCCACAGTTTTTCATGAAGGATCTAATGAACCACCTACAAGTTGAAATCCATTCAAAGAAAGAGAAGGGGAATTACCATAGACACCCAAACAGAACAATATACATGGACACTTGCCCACTCAAACAGTGTAATCCATGACCCCTTTCCATGCTCATCCTTTGGTTTTCTTTTCCCTAGAGCAACTGCTTTCGGTAGAAGAGGGGCACAATTTTGTCCCCATCCATGGAGAATAGTTAACAATGTCTCGAAATATTTTTGGTTGTCACAATTTGGAGATGTTGCTTCTGTCATCTTTTGAGTAGAAAACTGATGCTGCTAGTTCTCCTGGCATGAGAATTACACAACTCAAAATATCAATGGGACTAAAGTTAAGAAGCTCTAATCTAGAATATAGTTCTATGACATGTCTAATGCAACTACAAGAAAGGCATATAAGTAAGCAAATTAAAGGTTTTGGATTCCTTATTAAGAAAAACAAAAGAATAACTTACACCCATGCTATCTTTAATCTCTCAAACTCTCTCTCTTACTTTTAACTAGGCTCCATTACAACTGATATAGTCATTCCAGATAAATAAATTTTTCCAGGTTAATAAGTTAAAATTTTTTATCCTTGATCTGTTGAAGTGTCCATGCCTGTTTAGATTCCAAAGGACAATTATGCCAGGGTACAAAGAAATAAGGTATACCACATTCTTCTAATAATCAACAAGCCAAATATAGGAAAAGTGGGACACACAAACTTTTAAACATGTATCTATATTCAACACACCACAAAAATCAACAAGAAGCATAAGAATGATATTTGTATGAGCCAAATGGGAAAGGTACTTTATATTTCCTTTATAAAGCACTCTTCATATAAAGAATTTATAAACTTGGACTAAGTGACCCATTCATACTCATAATTCCACTATACACATCTGAAACAGATCATCAGGAGGAATCATGTTTTCCAATTTGCTCAGTGTATAGACTTTACTCAAGCACTGGCTGCTGTTGACCATGTTTGCAACTACTGCAACTAATTCTACCCAACATTCACTGGGTAGAGAATTAGCAGATAGAGTTTATGACATTTACCTTCATTCCACTATTATTTTCTCTCTTGCCATTGGGTTATTTCCATTTGGACATTTCTGTTGCATTGGAAATAGGAAATCATCATTTTTTAACCTTTTATTGTTGTCCTGCTAGGAAATCAAACTTGACCATTAGTATGAATTTCTTTCCACCTCCTTTTACGTTGGCTACCTCTGTGAAAAAGCATCAGCACTATAGTTTTTAAATACTTTTCCCCAAGGCCCATTGAATGAATGCCTCATTAAGGGTATAAATGTCTTGACCTAGGGTAATTTATTATCAGGAAATCCAAAATTACATACGTAGCAGGAGACTTGAAAGAAACTGAAATGATGATTGGTACTTGCACCAGAGTGCTAAAACTGCACACCCAATTCCTACTAATTATCAAATTCTTCCTCCATCCTCTGTCCACGTCGAGCAAGGTTCATATGAGACCTAGTCTGGATCCCAAACTCTTGACTTAGAATATTTTCTCTGACAATAGAAGTCCACAAAAACAGAGAGAAACAATTACTGCAGAAGGAAAGCCCCCTGCTTTGAAAAATCTGTGGGTGATCCTAGAGAGGAAAATAAAGGTTCCAAAACACAGCCAGAGCCTGAAGTTCTTTCCTTTTTTTCTTTCTGGCAGCATAATAAAATCTTTCTCTGATCTGTCTCTCTCGGCTCAAAGCAGTGATGCCATCACCTGAGCAAACGGAAGACCATAATAATTTTAGCTAAGATTTTTAATTTAGTATTTTCTGAATTCTAGTAGGCAAATAGCAAGAAGCATTTACTATTGATTAATCTAAAAGTTCATTAAATACATCAAGCATGAATATAAAGAAACACTTCAATAACTAGCTAATAAAATTCTATTTTCACCTGTTACATATGATAGGTTTTCCTAGTTCTACATCTGTACGCACAACAGACACACATACACACAGAGGCATATAAACATGCGTGAGGCATAATTTTACCTTGTTTGTAAGACATGAAGATGAAGACAAAAATACTGTTATTTCCAGACCCAACAAATCAGGTGCAGGAAGTTATCAAGGGGGAATGAATCAGAGTTAACAAACATAAGTGCATATACTAAATAAAGTATGTTACAGATCGCAGGAGCCTACCTAATTCCTTTTCATGCATCATTTATAGTGCCCTTTAAAGGAAGTAAAAGTTTCATCTTAAGCTTTAATAAGCATTTATGGAAGTGATTGGTACCAAAAAAAAATGAGTGAAAGAAGAAAACGGAAAATGAGCCTTGCTTTGCTGCAGCTCCGGTGCTCAGATAGCATGTAATTTTAAGGGCACTGGGAAGGCAATATTTAAAAAGCACTATCAAAATTTCAATTTCAGCATCTCAGTTTCTGTTCTGACAATGCTTTCACTCACTTTTACAGACAGAGAGACATGACAGCTGATTTCGATGCCATCATTATTCAAATGTGCCTTGCAGAGTACCCTTCCAACTTCTTCAGGGGCAGGGCACATCCACAGATAAACATAAACAGAGACCAGCTGGATTATTAGGCACATTCCACAGACTCAATGGCAACATTCCTGATCAAGAAAACATTTTAAAAAATGTATGCTAGCGATAATGCTTACGAAACATTAGCCACAACTTTCCCATTGGCACCAGATCCTGTGAAACCAATCCGAGAGGAAGATTTCACCAATTTTTTTTTTTTTTTTTACTCAGAACTGGATTAAGCAGCCCCGTTGTACAAAGATATTAATGTTACTACATAGTAAAGTGCCATTTTTTTGAAGCCTTACCTTGGCTGACTTGCCCTAACTGGTGGAAAGGAACTTAATGTATGAGAAGCAAAGAGGGGACTTTCCCAGTGCTCACGGCACAGCAGCTCCAGTCCTCGGAGAGCCCCAGACTGGGCTCCGCGCTCCTCCGAGCCCAGGGCTCCGAGGCTCCGTCTTCTGCAGCTCCGGAGCGCGCCTCTGATTGGCTGGCTCAGCCTGTCCGCCTGATCCCCCTCCTCTCCCCGTCTTTCCTCCTTCCTTTCCTCCCTAGCTCTCCTGTCCGAGGCTGCCTTTCCCACTGCCTACTCCTTTCCGCCCTCCCCAACCCTCCCACCCCATGGTACGTACTTGGGGGCTGCACAAATTCTACAGTACGCAGAACCGACACCCTTTAGACCCCTGAGCAAGGTCATGGGGAAATCAATGCCATCAATAATACTAATAAAAAAATTAAAAACCTGGACCCATGGCATCATCTTGAGCACCAAGGCTTTTAAAATATGATGAACAGGACTCCGTGACACTTTAGACCGTCAGTTTTCTGCGGGGGGATGGGTGGCAGGGGGAAGCTGGGGAACCAGAAAGGGTTCCACTGTCAGATGGGGTGGGAGTAGACATCAGGAGGGAACCAGAGAAAAAGCAGGCAGGGCAGGCACTGATGTGGCAGGTTGGTAATAAATTTCTCTATTCCCGTGCGAAGTCGTCACAGCCTGCTAAACATTTAACTGCTGGCTCATTCGTCAGTGATCCACAGTCCAGTGGTAACGGTGAGATTTAGCTTGAGTGATGCCCTTTAATGCCTCACCCCAAAGTACTCAAGACATGGAGGGTTTCTATGAGATAGAGCTTTCCCTTGGAGGTCAGCATTGTAATTGTGAAGATGAATAGGAACTGCAATGCCTTTCCTACCCCTGTTTGCTTGTGCCAAGAAAACTCTAACACACACACACACACACACACACACACACACACACACACACACTCTCCCCCTCATATTACTCCAGAATAAATTAAAACAATTTGTAATGCACATAGCATTTGATAACAGGGATTCCAGGACTGACTGGCTGTATTTAAAGTTGATGTGAACAGCCGAAAAAACTTCAGCACTTTCTCCTAACACAAAGTCACCCCACACTCACTCATTAACATCATGCATCCTCATTTAAAGGAGTGTAGTAAACATGTGTAGGAGTTAATCTAAATTGAATGGCTATTTCAAGGATCTCCTGGCAGATATATTTAGAATTATAGAAGACCTTCAGTTATTGCAGCCACTAAGAGAGCAGCTTTACTAGCTCTGGTGAGTTGGTACTATAAATGCTTGCAGCCCAAGGCTCAAAGGAACAAAAAGACCTAAGCTTAAGAGGGACTAAAGGGATGGCAGTGTGACAGTGAGTAAAGGGTCTCTTAGGCCAAGAGATGTGGACTTAAACCCCAACTCAGACTTTCCTTGGTACCTGAACCTGTATAAGCTGTTTCACTTCCCTGAGCTTCAGGAGGCTTCTCTTTAAAATTGAGCTCATCCTCACTTCAGAAGATCTCTGTAAAAAAATAATAAAAATCTGTGCAAATGTGGTAAACTTTTAATAAAGGTTAGTTTATTTCTAATCATCCCTCTCTATTCCCTTCCCCAGCCTCAAGAAAGATCAAAGAGAGAGAAAGATCAAAGATAGTGCATACAATAGACTTCTATTTGACTACCTCTATTTAGCTTGAATGATGTAAAACCTAGAGGGATTTAATTTGGTTTGGGGTTTTGGTATGATTAAACAAACCAACAGAAACAACGAACGAGGCCCTTGATTTGGATTGTTTCTAATTGTGAAGGAATTACACAGTTAAATGCGTAGTTACTCCTAAAGAAGATGTTAGAAGTCAGTTACAATTTGGAATCTCTACAGTCTAAACTCTTGGGGAAAAGTGGAGCAGAAACAGTAGCATCAGAGTAATGAGCTAATGTTGTACTATATTTTATATATTCTATCTCATGCAGCTTCTGATTTAAATGAGATTTTCCTTGCATAGTTTCCAGACATAAATTCTTATTCAGTTTTGGTGATTGAAAAGAGCCCATTTTTGAGTCTTTCTGTATTGATGTAGCCCTCAGAGCACAAGTGAAGAAATAGCTTTTTAAAAGAAGGAATGTAAGAACTTTTGGTCTGTAAGAGGTCATATAGTTTAATTTTAAAATTTCACATTATGGCATTTTCTAGAGGAAACTAAATTTATTTGGCTTCCTCTAGTTGAATGAAATAAAATGTTTGCCAGCTTGTTCCTGAAGCTTTTGCTGAGACACTGGTAATGAGCATCCCAGGGACAAACTTGGAAACAAAATGTGTTTCTGTTAGCCTTCCTTGGTGGTTTTCCCTGGATAAGACTGTAATAAGCACATCCAGTGGACAGTCATAATCGAAGTCCATAGGTACTTGCTCCTGAGTGGGATGACATGCAGAGGGATTTGTCAGCATCACCAAGCAATACAATTCAACTCTAGAAAAAGAACCTATTCACCAAGGGGGATTTTTGTCTATAAGACTGAACTCAGATTAAGGGCTCTAGATTCTCCACGAAACCAATAATGCAAGGTACACTGGGTGTCAATGGCTTCAGAAGTTTGATATCTGAAACTGTGCCACCTTCCCCTAGCCATAGAAAGATGAAGCTGTTGTCTACTTAGTGTGTCTTTTGTATTTTCAGGTTCAAAAGAAGAAAGTAAGTGAACCAGTGTGGATCATGCTGCTTGGGAAAAGCCAGAGAGTAGGCAGATGCTATTTTTTTTCTCCTTATGTCAAAGATTTCTTCAGAAAAGTGGACAATGTTCCAGTCAGTAGAATTTATTACAGAGGTAATCTCTGAAACTGAAAGCATGGACACTTCTGATCCTGAGTTCCCTCTTCTGTTACCTTGAAAGAGTTATAAGAATCATTTTCGCTGGTGACAGAGAAGCATCCAACACACGATTGATGCTGGTCAGACTATAGAAACTGGAAAGATAACATTGTACTGCTAAGCTGTGATCTTTCCCTGAGAGACAGACTTGGCAAATTCTCTCTTTAGATATCTCATGCTGAATTTTACCCTGAAAGTTCGGGAGGTTATGCAATATTTTCAAATCTAAATAATTAAGGAATATAAAGGAAATGTAGGGCTAGCTCTTGTTATAATTCAGTATTTAGAATAGGCAATTACATCAATTTGATACCATGGTTCATTTTTAATTGAAATGATTACTGAAATAATAACATTAAAATTTAAAAATGATCTGATTTTTAATAAAGATATATACCTGGTAAAAACATGAAGTAATACATGCTATCCTGTGAAACTATTTCACACACACACACACACACACAAACACATATATAATAAAAGAGGAAACATGTTGATAAAAATATGACTTCTAATACTATGATTAAAGATGACAGGTGAGCCCTGGCTGGTGTGGCTCAAAGGAATGAGCAAAAGCCTGTGAACCAAAGGGTCACCAGTTTGATTCCCAGTTGGGGCACAAGCCTGGGTTGCAGGCCAGATTCTCAGGGCAGGGATGCATGAGATGCAACCACACATTGATGTTTCTCTCCCTCTCTTTCTCCCTCCCTTCCTCTCTAAATATAAATAAATAGAATCTTTTAAAAAAAGATAAAAGATGACCTAATAAAATCCACCTCTACTTGTTCCATTATCACACTTCAGGTTAAGGATTGTAGATCACAGGAAAATATTGATGTAGGTCAATAAAGAAGAAAGATCTATCAACTACTTCAAATTTAACTGTATGTGTGATTAACTTTAAAAAGTAGCAACTCCCTTATTTATTATAATAACTTGATTGAGTGTACTTTTATTGTTTTTTAAAGTTTTTTAAGTGTTTGCAAGATATCAAAGAACCAATGAGCTTGTTTGGATCTAATGGGACAGTATTGATAACTGACAAAGAAAAAAGTGAAATCCCTCAACTTTTACTGTACATACACTTTATTTCTGTAGAATAGTTAATTATTGCACTATAAATGATAGAAATGGCATGATTTCCCTATATGCCCCATTATATCTCTCATGATTTCCTTATACCTCACATGGGGAAGTTTTAGTAAGAGTATTGAGTGTAGCAACTGATGAAGGCACCATACACATATGTTGAGAAATGCAGAAGCACTTGGATTCTAGTAGTAAGCTTCAGAGTTCAGAGCCCAAACCACTTCTGGTCATGGCTTTTATTATTGCTATGAACACCGAAGCCATCCATAGAAATTTTAAACATTGCAAAAAGCCAGTATATTTGGATGAAGAATGGGAATTTTTTAAGGCTCTTGAAAAACTTGAGTGTTACATCAGATCTAACAAGAAAAATACTACAGCTAAGTCCAAAAGTAGGAGTGTATTAAATACATGGTAGTGGAGACAAGTCTTGGAATCAAAACTTATGAATAAAACTTAGAGAATTCTACTGACAATAGTTTTAGTGTAAATTAATTATGTGATACAGTCATGAAAAATGTAAACAGGCATCCCTAATAAAAGCAAATACAAGTGGTGATGATCTTACACAACTCAAAAATATTGAGAATTTACCTGGAATACTGCACTTTCAGAAGATTATAGCTAGTTTTCATCTTTCTAAAAGAATTTACATGTTTGTTAGCCATATCATGATACATTCATCCAGTTGACATAGTTAATATCATCACCAACTCCTCTCTCTCCCTCAGCCATGACTGCCTCTCCCTTACTTTCCCTTGCCCCCGCTCTGCCTTATCCATCCTTCCGAGGTGAAAAAGCACCTTGTACAACAGGTTTGACTAGTCCCTGCATTTTGTTGAGGCCATAAGATATTTTTAAAAGTCTGCAGGATATCTCATTTTAACAAATTGTATTACAGTTAGAGGCAATGTGCTTAGTAAATTACAACACAGAATCCAGAGCCAAACAGACTTTGGAAGATATAATTATATGTGCTTAGTTTCTTCTTCAGTAAATGTCCATAAAGATATTACCTATTTCTTTGACTCCCTATGAGGATTAAATACTGTGGGCTAAAAATATATAACATACTTAGAAAAGTGCTAAACATATAGTAACTTGTATATCAACTTGCTTCCTTTATCATTATATATGCATGTGTATCATATGTTTATGTATCTCCTGACTAAATGCAAGCTAATGATGACTACCTGTTTCATGGTTTGTCTAAATGCAACTTGATGTAGCATAGATAACCATACACTGGAATTGGAAGATCTAGGGTTAAGTCCTATGTCTGCCACTCAAATTAAATACAGAGTGGCTTAACCAGGTTGTTTTATTCCCTGAACATTCTACCTGCCTTGTAATGTGGGAACCCATGCTCACTTTACAGAGCTGTCACAATCCTTAAAGAGCTATCCACATACAAAAGGGACTAGCACAGTCCCCAGCATATAAAAGGCTTTGAATAAAGGTTAGTTGAATCCCAATTGTAAGTGCTAAGTGTTCATTAAATAAATCATATTTGCTTTTGTGCTCTATTTAATAGAAAAAAAAAGACAAATCACAAATAAACTCTTACCAGGGAGCTTTATATTAAAAGAGAAAATATAGCATCCAGGAAATATCCTAGGGACATCACTTACTAAGTTCAACTTTCCTTAATTATCTGTATTTACTTTTTGGTGCTATAAAAAGAATATTGCCATTGTGATGACCCTAAAGAACTGTAATATTCTTAACCATCGAAGGAATATTATTTTACACACAGTATATAATATTTACAGTACCAAAAAATAGACAAATCTTTAAAGTTATTTTTATAACCAAGTTTCTAAAAACAAGGGTTATGTAATTAATTTTCAATTAACAAGAACTTCTGGTTGACCAAGTAATTTTCACAACTACAGAGTGGATAAAAGTAGGTATACAGTTGTGAGCACGTGAGGCACAGAATTGATTCTTATATAACTATTTACTAATTATTGTATTATCTTTTCATATGAACAACTATAAACCTACTTTTGCTCCATCTTTTATATTTAATTTGCTAATGCTGTCCCAGAGAGGACAGTAATATACAGTAACTCTAAACTTACATTGTCAATGTTTTTTCTAAGAACTATTATGACATATATTGAAAACTGATGCATATATCTGGTCTTTTAAATTTTGCAATTAAAAGTGCTTATCCAAAATTCTCCCCAAAATAGCAGTATTATATTAGACAACATATATGTAGTATACTTCATTTAACCTTTTTCTGATTACTAAACATAATGATATTTCTGAGATTTTGATATAAATAATGCTTCTATAAACATCTCTGTTCTTAAATATTTTCATGGGTCATTGGCTACATTTGGATAGACTGCTGGAAGTGGAATTACTAAGCAAAATACATGACATTTTACAAAATACATGACAATCCTACTGATCCTCAACACCATTAGAGAAAAGATTAATTGGTTCCTCACTACTCCTGAGAAAGAATATTTCTTTTTCAATTGGCTTATGCAATAACTGAACATCATTATTTTATCGTTTTAATTTTCATTCATATGATTACTAAAATAATTATTGATTATGTCCTTGTTTTTGTCTCATAATTTTCTGTCTATATCCATTCCCAAAGCATGCTATTGCTAATTGTGAACTACAATGGACTTAAATTGCTTTAATTCTCAATCAAAAAATATTTAAAAAATTGAGTTCAATAGCCCTGGCTGCTGTGGTTCAGTGCATTGAGTGCCAGCCTGTGAAACAAAGGTCACCAGTTTGATTCCCAGCCAGGGCACATGCTTGGGTTGCAGGCCAGGTCCCCAGTGGGGGGTACATGAGAGGCAACCACACATTGATACTTCTCTCTCTTTCTCCATCCCTTCCCCTTTTAAAAATGCATAAATAGTTTTTTTTAAGTGTAAGATCAATAAAAGTTTCTACACTTTTTTTCATTTCCATCCAAAAATAATGTGTGTGCATATATATACTTTAACTTTATATGTCTTCATAACTTTATATATGTTCATATATTTGTATACATGTGTACATGAATAGATTTATTCCGAAAATATAGAGCACCACACAGAAAATACTAATGTAGTTTCCATTGAGGAATATAAAGAAAAGAAAGGAAGATTTTCTGGCTTTCAGTTAAAAAAACTAGAAAAAAAAAAACTAAAACTCAATGCAACACAGTAAATTTCATAGCTATATATAGACAATGCTTTTCACATTTTAAAAAGTTACTTTTATTAACATCTTTTTTGAGATGAGATGGGAGAGTGGAGTTGATTAAGCATCCACATGCACACACATATAATTGTCTAGACAAAATCCTGGCATTAACTCTTTTTTCAATGATATTTTTAAAAATTTTATTTATTTATTTTTAGAGAAAGGGAGGGAGAAAGAGAGGGAGAGAAACATCAATGTATGGTTGGCTCTCATGCACCCCCTAGTAGGGACCTGGCCCACAACCCAGGCATGTACCCGGACTGGGAATCAAACCCACAACCTTTGGTTTGCAGGCCAGCACTTTATCCACTGAGCCACACCAGTCAGGGCTAGTTTTGATACTTTTCCTGTCTTGATGATGTCAGGACCAGTTGCACAATATGAGGAAGGACAAAAAAATAAGAGCATTCTTATTCTTGTATAGAAATTATCATGAATTTTAAGATGGTCACAGCAAGCATTAAACAAAGCATGGGCTCTTTCTCAATGCGGGAACTTGTGAGTTTATGCAAGTTGTATACTCATGAATTAGCTGTACTCACCACTACCATCAGTCCAATAAATCAGATTCCATTCATAGTTCTTTACTGAAAATTCCCAACTAATTCATTGATCCCTATTTCAAGTTCTCCCATTTTCATAAGTCTACTATATTCCAACATTATTATTTGACTGACTTTTTGCTAGTTAAGCAGGTAGAATGACTTTCAGTTAACATGAGTACTTAACTGTCACATCATTGTAATGTTACTAAATTATATAGTAAGCGGGTAAGAGGTGCTAGGAAAAATTTTAGTACTTCTTGCACTTGAGATATAGGAGTGGAGAAATCAGAACAGGAGCCCAGTGTAAGAAAGAATAGGTCTGGTGGAAACACTGTCCACACTTTCTAAGAATTAATAGACAACTAAAATATATTTCATTGACTACATGATGGTTGATTATCACTTCGCATGCTGAACTAAAGGATGAAAAAACTGTGGCAAATTTAAAGTTAAAATCTGGAAAGAGCTAATGAATGCCTTTCACATGGTACAAAAAATAGAGAAAAGGAAAGGTATATTACTTTAGCTATTTAGAGAAATAATTAACCATAACAAAATGGAGCTAAGAATGAATCAGAGTTTTTAAGAGTGGCCCAAGAAAAAGATGACACTGTCATTAGTAGAAAGAAGGAAGGAAATAGTAATATCTGGTTAGGATATATAATAGATTCAGACTTGAATATGTTGACGTTGAGATTTTTATCTAGACATTATGAGGTATTCTACATGAGTCATCTGACAATATGAAACTGCAGCTTGAGAAATAGTTTTGAGTGAGAGACATAATTTTATGATTCAACCACAGACAATAATACTAATGATAAAAGCTATTACAGCCATTGAAAGACAAAATAAAATTTTCTATAGGATGAATGGTAAAGTCATACTAGATGGCAAGAGAGAAAGAGAGAAAGAGAGAGGAGAAAGGATGGAGAGGAGAGAGATGGGAATTAAACAGGTCAGAAGAAATGAACAGAAAACACTAAAAAATTCCTAAATTGAAATGATTTAAAAAGGTTGTTTTGGTAATTTGAACATTATATTACTGGTTAGTAAACAAAACTTTTCTCATATTTGCAAGAACTGACAATGTAAAAGTGTGGTGACTCAATGATAAATTTTATCACTGTGGGAAATAATGTCTAACTAAAAATAGATCAAATTAAGTCTTACTACAGTAGAGATTTGCATATTCTATAGCATGCAAAATTGACAAATGAAATCTTACACTTTTTAAAAATTTTAATGCATGAGAAGCTTGATCTTTAAGAACGTGTGATTAGCTATGCTTGACTATTTCCTGGCTTAATCAGAGTTGCTTTGTAAAAGTTAGAAGGATTTATAATTATTTATAAATAAAATTAAAGATTATATTGAAGGTAAGAAATTGAAATATAAATATTATTGCTTTCTCTTACCCCGAATGTATAGATGTATATGTGTTTAAGTGAAAAATAGTAATGGTAGTTCTTATATTAAAGGTTATTTATATTGCTACCTTGAAATAAAACTTGGATTATCACATAAAGCCTGATTATATTTAACTCAGAGAATAAATTACCAAGGCCATCAACCCCATAAAGAACAGAACAAGCTAAAAAGAGAACAGTGCCTTTGAAGTATTGTCTAGAAAGAGAAAGTGTGTTCAAAATAAATTTCATATTGCCAGTGTTAATTTGGGACTTGAGGACGATTGGTTAGATCAAAAGGGATTCATTTACTTATATCTCAGGATGCCTTATGCTATCATTCTTTTCCTTCTTTACTGCAAGTCAATTGCCTGCGGTGTGTTGAAATAATTTCTCTGTTGGGCCCTTATGCTGTGTAAGCCTATTCCTTTCGGTTACCATAGGCTGGAAGAATTTTACAGTGGGCTCAGGAGATCAGTGAAAATTCATGCTTTACATTCATTGCCCTCCTGCTCAATGTTTGGCCCAGAGAGTGGCAACATAAAGTGTAGGAAGGGTTAGGTTATTCCCAGAATACTTCAGTTGTAGTGAAACATATATGGAGTACTCAAGGCATTTCAAGAAAAGAACTGTCATTGCCCTTCTGTGCCTACCTAGACTCCTCAAGCTTCCAGTGTTCATATATCACAGTTTTACACATGTTGTCAGGAGCCATATGCTCTGTCCATCATTACTAACTAGCCATTAATGGCGTTGAGGATGTTCTCAATTCACAGTCTTTCCCTTCAAGCCACAACCTTTTCTTTCTAAAGTCCCACGAATCATTTTAGTACATTTCCACTGTATTTTAGATTTTGCTCCTTATATAACAGCAATCCAATAATATAACTTTCATATTAAAACAGTGTCAATTCTACTTAGCTACTGATTTCTGAACTTTCCTGAGCTCTTTACTACATATACTGTTTAATAGAGATCTTTATGTAAAATCTTTATGTTATTACTCATCCCAAGTAATATTGAAAACAAATGCTTAGACTTCAGCGAGAGACAACTCTGGGTCCAATTCTGACATTGTCGCTTATTTGGTGTGTTGACATTGATGAACAATAGCTAGCATTTTGCTCATCCTTGGTGATATAATAGCACATTTCTGGAGGAGAAGTTGTGGTGATTACTTATAATGAAGGAGTAATTTATTTAATTCATCTCTTACAGTATCTGGCATATAAGGTATACTCAGTAAATAACAGTGATAAAAAATAGACATTCTCAGTTACTATTATGATTTTACAAAAATATATACATATAAATGGTCTCTTCCTAAATGTCACTAAGTTTAAGTGAGCGCATCAAGAAGAGAATACATTACAAAAGAAAAACTGACTAAGATTGGGGGTGATAGCAACATGGTTCATTTGTTGACAGCTGGTGCTATTGTGATTACCAACTTCTCTGAAAAGTGAAAGTCAGGACTAAAGCAGGGATCTGTGTGCCATCCACAATCTGCTCAGCAAAGATAGAGATTTTCTCTATTTCAGAGTTCCAGAGGACAAAACCAGAGCCCAGAGATAAAGGGGATTGGTTTGCCAATCACAGAACCCTTAGAGCACAACAGTGAATATGTGAAACAGAGAAAGTCGCAAAAGAAACCCAAGCAAAAAGAAACCATTCAGTTATTGAGTGTGTTTCTTGCAAAGTTGTTGCTATTTGTGTTTAAATTCATTACTGTGAACTCAATTACTTTAGGACATAATCAGCGTTGCTTCTACCAAATTTTGACTGACTTTACATCCCATCAGAACAACTATACCTTAGGATGTATAAAAAAAGATTGATGTGCATTGACATCATTTTAAAGGAGTCTGTGTTTCTCCATTTTTAGAAAGTTGGAAAGTGCTGCTGCAAAGACCACAAAAGTCATGTAAATATTCAAAATTTTAAGAAAGTGACAACACATAAATCTGTGTGTGTGAATGAGGGAGGGTTGTAGATGAAAATGAAAATAAACAGATTTAAGGTGCTAGAGAAATATCACACTACTCTATAATTTATTCTGTCTTTAAATTAAAAATAAAACAGATTGCAAGCAGGCAAATGGCTTTTCCTAGTAATGGCACTATATTTCCTGCACTTATAAATTTGCAAAAATTCAATAGATGGGCTAGGTAATAGACTAGCCATACAAAAGAAAACATTATTCATCCAGAAAAAAATACCTGAGAAATTTATTACATTTAAGAATGTAATATAAAGAGATAAACTATATGAGTATGAAGATGAGCTGGTAGTATATTAAATTCATCTATATAATTTTTAAATGATATGACAATAAATTTGAAGAGTGAATAAAACAAACAAAATTTCCCTGTAATTTAGCAACAATATAAATCTTTAAGTTGAAATAGCCCACCAAATTCTAAGTGAAAATAATGAAAAAAAATTACGCATGGCGGCTACACCAGTCTGCATTCCCGCCAACTGTGCACAAGGGTTTCCTTCTCCCCGCATCCTCACCAGTACTTGTGTCACTTGTGGATTCACTGATGGTAGCCATTCTGACTGGTGTGAAGTGATATCTCAGTATGACCCAGCAAATCTACTTCTGGGTATTTATCTAAAGAAACCCAAACCATGAACTCAAAAAAATATATGCACCCCTATGTTCATTGCTACATTATTTGCAATAGCAAAGATATGGAAGCCACCCAAGTGCCCATCAGTAGACTCATCCATAGAAAAGCTGCGGTACATATTCGCAGTGGAATATTACTCAGCCATAGAAAGAATGACATCTTACGATTTGTGACAGCATGGATGCACCTCAAGGGTATTGCGCTCAGGGAAATAAGTCAATCAGAGAATGACAAATACCATATGATTTCAGTTATATGTAGAATCTAAAGAACAAAATAAATCAGCAAAGAGAATTGTAACAGACTCATAAAGAGAGCAGACTGGTGGTTGCGACAGGTGAGGGGAGTTGGAGGACTACATGAAAGTGGTAAAGGCATTTAGAAGTACAGGTTGGTACTCACCAAATACTCACAGATGTAAAGTAAACCATAGGGAATATAGTGAATAACATTGCAATAACTGTGTGGCGCCAGGTGGGTATTGGAAATGTTGGGGAAAACATTTTGTAGAGAATATGCTTGTCTGGCCTTTATGCTATGCACCTGAGACCGGTGCAAACAGGATTGAAATGAAACAGTAATTGAAAATAAAAGTTAAAAAATAAACATGAAAATGTATGGTAAAATATTAAAATGCTAGAACTTAAGTAGAAAGATCTACATACAGACAGAAAAACATAGATTATGTATTAAGAAATGAAAACCTGACTGAGATTAGATTTCTCACTAGCAATAAATGCTAGGAGATGGCAGAGCCTAATCTGAACAAATACTTGAACCCAGCCGTCTATGGGCTGCCATTTCCTCTATCAAAGATAATGGTACGATAAATACTTTTAACCTGACAAAATGTGTTCATTTAAAATATATACAGGCATACAAAATATAGAACTATATATATTAAAATAGTTTGAGATCATACTATAACCAAACGAGAAAGAATGAAAAATGAACACAGGAAAAAAAGAAAACAATGGTAAAACACTTTGGAATACTGGTCACAGAGAAAAGCCAGAGAAAGGAATCATTACGTTAATCTTTCCAGATTGTAATACTTATCTGGGCCTCCTTAGACCAGTTCCATCAGACTCCTCAGTGGAGGTGTCTAGAAATCTGGATAATTAAACACCTTGTATCACACAAAATAATAATAATATGACCAACAAAGTTGAAGAGGCAAGATGGAAGGTAGATAAGTAAATAGATTTCTTTATCTTCATAAAAGGCAATTCATCAATAGACAACTAGATTTGGAAAACCAAAAGAGAGAAATTTAATTTTTTAACCATTTTGTCTTTTAGACAAAAAAAATTGTCTTAACTACAGATGATGAATGGGAGGGGTCAGGCGGAAATAGATGATTTAAATGTGCTAAATTTCTTATTTTTTAATGGTGAGGGATTGGATGCTAAAAAATACATTTAAGTTTTGTGTATAAAAATATATAATAATAAAAAATAAACAGAATTACTCTGGAAAATGAGGCTTGGAGGAAAAATTTTCTTTTTATTTGAATGTTTTTAACTATTGGAAAATTTAAACTATGAGAATATCTATAATTTCTATAATAAAGCAAATGGAGTATCTATTACAATTAACATCAAAAAATACATGTAATGCTCAGATTGATGAAATATTAATTTATTCTCTCCACTTCATTGTTTTCACATGTTCCTCAATTAACAAATATAATTAATTAATACATAAACTACTACAATGTTTGATTCAACTATCACCTAGACTAAGGATAAGCATATAGTGTTACACATATTCCATGAAACACTGTACTTAGCTGTTCTCTGCATGATAAATCTGTCCCATAAGGGAATAATTTCATGAACATGACATGTTTCTAATACAAACATACTAATGTATCAAACAGTTTCTTTAAAAATCACAACAAAGACTGTAACATAAAAAGAAATATGTCTGTTTATAAGAAAACACAAAATTTTTGAAGAACCTTAAAGTAAGATATGTTTTCTTTCTTTTGATAAAAAATTAAACATGTCAATTCTCAGGTAAATATTTTAAGAGCTTTACATAACTAACATTTGAAGAAAATATGTTTTAACTTGAAAGATGATGTCAATTTTATTTCAAGATTGATTCACTGTAGGTACCAAAACAATTTTGTAAAGGGAAGTCATATTGAATTGACCTATAAACATCAAAAATACACTTAATGTAAATTTTAAAATATAGATTATACGCAAGTAAAGCATTGATTCAATGTAATCAAAAGCAATTCAAAAATAGATAGTAAAAGATATAAAGATTTAACATATAGCAAAATGTCAAGGAAAATTAAGGAAGGATGGATTGTTCAATCAACTATGGAAGGTCAACTGAGGAAACATTTGGAACAAAAAAGCACTTCCGCTTCTGATCTGACACATATCACACAACACATTCCAGGAGTAAATGCTTAACAATTATAATGTTGATTTAGATATTTTTCCATGGGCTGATGTATACATGACCAATTTTTTGAATGACAAATAAAAATGTCATTATATAAGAACACATAAAAATGCTAAGTAATAATTAGTTAAATGTCCAGACAATCTTTGAATGTAGCAGGAATTTTTAAGTATGACTCAACATACAGAAACAGTCAAGTAAGTGTTCATGGAAGAGGAAGGCACACACACACATCCGAGTGAACAGAACGAATAGATGGAAACGAGCAAAGCAGAGAGTAGCAGGGACTGTGATCGAAGGTGCTTATTTAATAGTCTGAGGGGAAATATCTAAGTGGAATACTGGCATTTGTGTGTGTATACACGTGCTTGGGCCTGCAAATGAATGATTGTGTTCGTGGACCATGTATCTGCAATGCAAGACTTATGAGAAATGTTACATCTGCCACCTGTTTTTGTACATTCATGTACAAAATTATCTTTTAGATAAGAATTATCTAAGAATTATCTTTTACATTTTTAAGCAGTTAAAAATCAAAGTAAAATAGAATAGTAAAATTGTGTTAAATGAAATTCCAATTTCGGTGTCCATAAATAAAGATTTATTGGAACACAGTCATGCCCATTTGATTGTAGCTTGTGCGTGCTTTCACATTAAACAACAGGATAGAGTAGTTAGGAGTTTTGACAGATACCATATAAGCCATGAGACTAAAAACATTTACTATCTGGCCAAGTAGACATATATTCCGTGAGTTTCTCAATCCATACAACATCCAATCAATTCGATAAACAAAACTTGATAATAGTCATATGTAAATAATACTCTAAACTTTATGAGAATTCTGGATATACATCTTTTTTTGTGATGCCATTGCACCAAGTTCTCTTTGGATATCTTGTAATATACAAATAATTATATGTGAGTATTAGAAAAATATATGCATTTAGGAAATCAATGGACATGCTTTTTAGATACATAATCACTGACTTTTACTATATTTTGGGCTCTACTGAATTTCTGTGAAACAAGGCTTTATTTTCCATTTTAATTAAACTAAACATTTAATACATTCCCACTCTTCCTTCAGCGGATACCAATCTATAAATGTGGAGTGAAAAATTATGAGAGCTGGTCTTTAATATCCCATCACAAACAGAGCATGTTATGGGCAATCTGTTCTTTGAGGGTACATAACCACCATGCCTCACAAAAATGTTAATTCTACTAAAGCGTTCAACTACAATACAGAACTTTTTCATGTTTAGCTACTATCAGTTAAAGCCCAAGATCTTGAAAATATATCACATCCATTATAATACCATGCGTCTCAGGGTTTTAATTCCATTTCAAAAGAATTCAACAAGTAAACATCATATATTAAATGTAGACTTTGCATGCTGGCTGGTGTGGCTCAGTGGATTGAGTGTCAGGCCACAAACCAAAGGGTTGCTGGTTCAATTCCAGTCAGGGCACATGCCTGGGTTGCAGACCAGATCCCCACTTGGGAAAGTGTGAGAGGTAACCACATATTGATGTTTCTATCACTCTCTTTCTCTCTCCCTTCCCATCTCTCTAAAACTAAATAAATAAAAATTTTAAAAATATAAATAAATACAGACTTTGCTACCAAGCAACTAATGCCTTGCCTATGCTTAAATTCATATAAATCAAATTATACAAACACTTAAAATTTTCATTTAATTTTTAGTAGTCAATATGTATAGAGCAATGCGCTAGGTGCTGTGAAAAAATAAATGGTATCAGCCTACAAAGAACTTATCAAGACATATGAGAAACAGACTTGTAAATATGAACATGAAAATAGGAAAATTTCATAACTGATGACAGGTATTAATGTAGTGGAGTATACGTCATATAATGTTTTCCTACCACAGTTCACCTGGAGGCCTACACTTTGGTACATTAACTGAATTCCAGAAACTGTCCTTAGGTCTACATACCCAGAAATCTGATTCTGTTAAAACTAAGAAGTTCATTGATCAAGACAATCTGACATTGACCAAGCTCACAAGCCTGATGTGTGAAATCAAAATGGTGATAGGTTAATCTACATAGAGATATTGCAACATAGCAATTCCTTATACCAGTATATTCTTTCTGCGTTGAGAAAGGAACTCAAACATTATGTAAAAACAGCATTGTGAGAACAGACAGAGAGCAAAGGAAATTAACAATACCATTCAAATATTCCATGGTATCAAACTAAAACAACCTAATTTATGTTTCTTCAAAATAGGTAACTCCTAAAAAAAAAAAATCTTGTCCAGGGTGAATTCTTTATGATTTGCTGTTATTTTCTTCTTATTCTGTTTCTTTAACTGGTAAATACCTCATTCTTAAAGATATAATCATTATTTTTAAATTTTAAAAAAAATTAGTATGGTTGCTTTTATATTTTATTGGATGGAGAGTTATACTATCCTCTCCTTGGGGGATATGCCAACAGCACCCCAATGTACTTATATAAATAAATAATGAAACAGTCATACCTTCATTTAACCACACACGTTGAAAAGTTGTGTATAGTTTTAAAAAATATTCTTTCCAACTTTTCTTAAGTTTATTCTTATTTAGATTTTGCTAATCTCATTCCACCAAATGAGTTGATTTTCTTACAAAGATTCATATATAATTCATTCCAATGGACATAATTTAATTCTTTTCTTAAGTGAATTTTCAGTAACATGGACCATACCAAAAAAAGGAAACTTTTTTCCTTTGTTTTTATTTTTAAATATATTTTATTGATTATGCTATTACGGTTGTCCCAATTCCCCCCCCCCTTTGCTTCCCTCTCTACACAGTATCCCTCATTCCCTCTGGCAATTCCCCTCTTAGTTCATGTCTGTGCATATAAATTCTATGGCTACTCCATTTCATACACTGCTCTTAACATTCCTCTGTCTATTCTGTATCTACCAATTTGTACTTCTTAGTCCCTGTATGTATTCCTCCATTTTCCCCTTCCCTCTCCTACCGGATTACTCTCCAAATGATCTCCACATTTATAATTCTGTTTCTGCTGTGCTTGTTTGCTTAGTTTGTTTTTATATCAATATAATTATTGATACTTGTGAATTTATTGCCATTTTAATGTACATAATTTTGATCTTTTTCTTAAATAAGTCCCTTTAATATTTCATATAATAATGCCTTGCTGATGATGAACTCCTTTACCTTTACCTTGTCTGGGAAGCACTTTATCTGCCCTTTGATTCTAAGTGATAGCTTTGCTGGATAGAGTGATCTAGGTTGTAGTTCCTTGCTTTTCATGACTTTGAACACTTCTTGCCAGTCTCTTCTAGCCTGAAAAATTTCTTTTGAGAAATCAGCTGACAGTCTTATGAGAATGTCTTTGTAGGTAAATATCTTCTCTTGCTGCTTTTAAGATTCTCTCTTTATCTTTAACCTTTGACATTGTAATTATGAAGTGTCTTGGTGTGGTCCATCTTGTTTAGGACTCCCTGTGTTTCCTGGACTTGTACGTCTATTTCCTTCACCAAATAAGGGAACTTTTCTTTCATTATTTTTTCAAATAAGTTCTCAATGTCTTTCTCTTTCTCTTCTCCTTCCAGCACCCCTGTGATTCAAATATTGCTATGATTGAAGTTGTCCCAGAGATTCCTTACCCTATCCTCATTTTTTTGGATTCTTTTTTTCTTCTTGGTGTTCTAACTGAATTTTATTTCTTCTGTGTGCCCCAAATCATTGATTTGATTCTTGCCATCATCTACTATACTGTTGTTTCCCTGTAAATTTGTATTTATTTCACTTAGTGTAAACTTTATCATTGCCTGGGTGTTTTTCATGCTGTTGAAGTACCCAGCGAGTTCCGTAAGCATCCTCTGGAGTTTTGTCCAAGAGGAATCCATGCCCTCGCTCTTGCTCTTATGCCAGATACTTCAGTTTTCAGATACTTCATACTCCCTGTATGTTGCTGTTACCCTTCCAGCTGCTACCTTGGTACTGGAGACCAGAAGGAGTGAGTCTGTGTAAGTCCTAAAACTGTTGCAGGTCCTTAAAGAGGAGACATCTGAGAATCCCACGGTTTCTTCTGCTGCCCCAAACCCCACTGTTTTTTTTCAGTCAGAAGTTCTGGGGAGTTGTCTCCCTGGCACTGGAACCCTGAGCTGGGTGGTCTGGTGTGTGGCTGGGATTCTTCGCTCTTGAGGTCTGCTCCCAATTTTTATCTATCACATGTGGGTATGGGACATCCTGTTTTATGTCTCTGTGTCTCTGCCCCTCCTACCCATCTGGATGGATGTGACTTGTTTAATTCCTCGGTTGTCTCACTTACACACAGCTCAATTTTCTGACAATTCTGGATGAGAGTTGTTGTGTAATTTAGTTGTAATTTTTTCTGTGGTTGTGTGAAAAAGTAAGCCACGTGTACCTATGCCTCCATCTTGACCAGAAGTCCTTTAAGTTTTTAGACAAAGTATATTTATTTCTATTTTTATTCCTATCTCTCTATTTTCTTCTTCTGAAACTCCTTTCCAGACTTGCTTTTCTCTGTGTTTAAATGATGAAATTCTTCATGTCTCCCTTCTTTGTGTCTTACTTATACTTAAACCTAGTCCATCTTGTCAGAAACCAGGTCTTCACTCAATTTCTTCATGACAATGGCTCTCACATGTGTATCTCTAGCCAATGCCATTGCTCTGCCTTGCATATTCAATAGCCTACTGGAATGTTTCTTTGGATATCTCTAAGGTACCAAAACCCTAGCATTTTAGAACTAAAATAATGATCTCCTTAACCCCTAATTCTTGCCTTCCTGCTATAATTTCCCATTTGAATGAATGCCATAATTATTGAGCTAGTCACACATTTCAAGAACCTAGGGATTACTTTTTAGTTCTATCTTGTCTCACCCTCCATATACATCTAGTGTATCATCACATGCTATCATTTTTGCCCCACAAATAACATTTCAATTTCATTCATTGTCTTCTATTTCAAAAGATATCTTTCTTGTCTATTTTATCACCAGTTCTCCCTGAATTACAGAAATAATTTTTAACTGGTTTCTGTACATTACAATAATCACTACCCATATCTACTCACTGTGATATAATGAGAATGATAGGAATCCATCATTCTACTCACTACATCACAGTCATTTTTAATCATAAGCCTGATGCTTATTGATTATCTTATTAACATCCTTTGATTCCTTCAACTGTTTTTAGAATAAAGAGGTTAGCCAATACTTTATTATTCAAGGCCCAGAAGAATGAAATTGAATAAATATTTATAATTGTTCAATAAATATTAAAAATCTGTCTGTATAATATACTTTCTGAAAAGAGGATCTGTGTAGTTACACTGATCGGGTTTAAAGTTCTAAATAATAGAATCCAAAATGATTTCTAAGAAAAGCTGGCAAAGGAAGGGTAAGAAGAATTTTGTTATGGACAGAAGTTGGAGAGGGCATTTTCATCAAAGGAGAAACATGAGCAAAAGTATAGTTAGCATTACAAAATATTTTTCTTGGACTAGGAGGAATCAAAACTGGGCATGACACCAGAAGAGTCACATTTGTAGGGTTTTTATAGAACCATTTTCATGCTTGTCACCAAAGCACTCTCCCTGAAATAAATTCTTTCTGCTGTTTTGGAACTATATAACAAAACTCCTCTGTAGTCATCAATTGAGATCCCAGAAAAATGGGTAAAATAAAGAGATTCTACCTCATTCTCTTACTTAGAAATCAAATCAAGAAGATTCCCAGGGAGAGCAAAATCAATTCAGAATTTTCAATATGTTTACTCTCATGTAAGAAATCTATAGTAATTCTTACATTACTTATTAAAGTAGATAAAATATTTGAGTAAATACTAAGACAATGTCAAAACAAAAACTAAATATTGTCGGTAGTTGTAAGAAATATCCTACAGCTTAAAATATGTATGATACATTAAATATGCTCTACATTTCTTGCTTTTACCAGTAAAGTAATACTTCAAGAGAGAAATAATTGTGATTCCTGTGAAATCTGAAAATGTGTTTAGACACACTGATATTTCAATGTTTTAGGCACCACCCATATTTGGAGGATAAAACTGATTTGAAAGAGATTTTAGTTTTGTTTGGATTCTGATTTTTATTTTGGAAGTTAAGATTTGACTTCCTTAAACAGATAGAGTGAATGATGGAATTCATTCTGAGTTACTTAAAATCCTGGAGATAGTGAAAATTTAAAATAAAGTCACTGTAATTAATGTTATTTAAAAACATTAACTCCTGAGCACCTTCAACAAAGATGTAATATGAGTTGAACTTTTTTCCGCTGTGTGTATTTTTATTTTATTTTCTGTAAGTTCTTTATAATGAGTTAAACTGTACTATTTTGGGGCAATAAAATTTACTGAAGAATCACATAGATCACCTCCACTATCTCAAACAATGTTTATGTGAAATTAGTTATTTTGTTTTTATGTTCCAAAATGTATTAATTGTCAATGTCATTGATATTTTTCCCATAAAGATTTTTTAATGGGTTGAACATTTCCATAACTAGAAAATAATAATCATTTGGAACTACTTTTGTAGTATTCAGAGCTTGTTATATCCCTTTTCTGAATGACAAGAAAACAGATGCCAAACAGCTTCTGAAAAAAGTGCCTATGATCACCACTTTCTGGGATGATGCTAGGACTTGACTAATATTTCCTACTAATAAGAAGTCATTATTTTAATAAATGCATCTGAAAATAGAAAGCTTTAATAGTTTCTCAACTCTCACATATTGAACCCTTACAAGAATATACATTTGTCATCTCTGAAGTATAGTACTGTTCCTCTTACAAAGACAATCTACATGGGGGGACACGTGACAGTTTAAATGCAGAAGACTGATGTCAAGAGGGCCTCTGTTTCAGTGTGGAGAAGGCTGGTACTGAGCCTGTTACAGAACAGACCTGGAGAAGGGAACAATATACTATTACCAAATGGAACCCACCCTTGTGCTCCAGGGGTCCCCCACCCTGTACTAGGTTCTCCTTGCCTGCCTCCAGGGAAAGACTTCTCTCAATGCCAGAGACTGGTGAAAAAGGAAAGGGATTATTTATTTAAAGAGTTATGCAAATTTAAGAGTAATGACTTAATGTCTTCATTGAGATCCCAAAGTCCTTTAGAATACCCACCAATGCACAGTTCTTTCTTCTCTCTCTGCCCAGTCCATGGTACTGTATCTCAGAGAAAGAAATAGAAGTCCATGGTTCTTCTCTTCCCCAAGCCGAATTGTCCCAAAAAGACCCCACATGGCTGCCTGCCTGGTTTAAATCCCAATGTCAATCTTCTTCTGCTGCACCATTTCCTACTCCTCCCACAATTGGCCACAGCTGCCAGCATTCCCGTATTTTTCCAGCTTTACTGAGGTACCATAGTAAGTCCGGTCAGATGTGGGCCTGTGGTGTGGAGCCAATCATCTCCAAGCTCTTACACAGGCTCTGGAACCAGGGGGAGTTGCCTCCCAGTTATAGCATGGGTCGAAGTCACTCCCAACCCCCGGGCTCAAAGCATGGCCACAGCTATTTAATACATCTATGAAACCAGTTAAAGTTTATAATATGTTAAACAACCATTCTAGAGGTTATCTGCAAAACTGTTGCTATTCAAAACAACTCTCAATGGCTCTGCTCCATGTGTCCCATCCCCCAGCTCAGACTTGTGGGGGTGAGGACATCCATCTTATACATATATTTTTTTCTAAAAGTTCCTGGACACCTAGTTCTGGACCCCATTACTAATCCCTATATGGGCCCCTCCCTTGGCTGTATCCTGTTACAAGCCCATATCTCACAGGGTTCCTCTCTCAATGAGTCCCCCTCTTACTGGGCCTTCTCTATTTCAAGGACAGCTTATATTAATGGTCTGATAGTTATGACCCTGGTAAATTCTGCATTGCAGCTCAAAAATAGGAATTAATTTACTGGACTGAAAACAAACTAATTTTAGAATGCCTTTGAAACATTATTTTTGTGCCTAGAACATTAGGGGAGGGAAAGATTTTCAATGGCTCTTAGTATCTAATTCTGTTTATTTATATATGTATATTGATTGGCTAATATCTTGATGAATTTTATTTATAGATACAATCCAGATCAAAAATAGTTAAGGCTTTTATTCTATCATTTCCTCAATTTAGACTTACACATTTTAACATAGCTATTACAAACAAGCCCCAGGATACAACATCGATATTTAACTTCACAACTATAGAATTATTTTTACATACTAAACCTTAAGGGAACCAAAAATTCCTTTGCAAATACATTATTATAAGTGTATTTTGAGACCTAAAATTAGACTGTCACTTTGTTCTATGCAGCCAAGTGTATTTTTGATGTGCTTTCACCAAATGCTGTTAACAGTAAGGAAAGTTGTTTATGGTGAGATCCAAAATATTTTTAGATTACTTATTTAAGTCAATAGATACTATGCTGTTTAATGTACTATTTTAGATAACATTTAACACTTTGGTTGCACAAAAATGTCAATAAGATAATATTCACAACTTTTCTCTAATACTTAGGATATGAGAAGAGGTTCTCCAAATATGCCAGAGAGTCAAAGAGCTACCACACTTCCAAATTTAATGAGATTAGTCAAGTCTAAGAGTAAATGTTCAACTGCATTTCAAAATGTTTACAATAGAGGGCTCTGCTAAATCCTGCCTTTAATTTTAGTATACAAGGAAGAAAAACCCATAGTCTCTGCTTGCAAGCCACCCATGGTTACTGGAAAAGAGACACAGAGAGATGAAGGATTAATGCTGTCAATTTGGTTAAGTATTGCTATGAAGGGATAACATCCGAATGAGAACTCCTTCCAAAATGCCATTCAGTCCAGACTGAGAGGAGTAGAAACATCTTTTTAATGAAGATCTATTATGTTAATACCTGAGGGCTGTATAAGAGATAATCATATAATAAGAGCATGAGACAGCCAGAACATTTGAAAGCACACAGCCATATCTAAGGTTTCAGCTGTGTAATAAGAAAGCAAAAGATATATGTTTGTATATGCAGTTAAAATGCCAAAGGCTAAATATAAGATTCCATCATCATATTACAGAGCCATTTTTCTGAAACACTTGAAAAGATTAAATATGTTGTGGATGGGGAAGTGGAGTAGAAGCAGAAGTGTGAATCCAGAAAGTTGGACCATTGGTCCGAGGAAGCACTATTAAGAAGTAGTGCCAATGAGGCCGAGGGAGGCAATCATGTAAGCATGATATTGAATAGTATCTGTTTTCTTGTCAACTGAAGAAGTATTTGATGATAATAAACTGGTCAACTGTTGATCATTTGGTCAGGAGAAAAATTTGACCTCTGATGTCTTCTTTTTGTGTAGAGATCTTCCCTCAACAACCCAGGACACACATATTCCTCAAATGTGGAGAGAGGAGCTGTGGACTTCTTTAGAGTTGGAGATGAGATGAATGTAAATGACTGCAAACATCCTATATCAAAGGAGTCTACACCAATAAGCACAGAATCTTGTAGAGTGGGGGCAGTGGTAGAATGAATGAGGTGTTTTTTTATAATTTCTTTAAAGATTTTATTTATCTATTTGTAGACAGAGGAGAAGGGAGGAAGAAGAGGAGAAGAAGAGGATTTGCCTCTTGTGCTCCCCACACAGGGAATCTGGCCTGCAACCCAGGCATGTGCTGTGACTAGGAATCAAACCAGTGACCCTCTGCTTCGCAGTCTGGCACTCAATCCACTGAGCCACACCAGCCAGGGGTGAATGAAGTTTTTTGAAGCAATATCTAAGGCTCTATGTGAATGGTAGATTTGCATTTCATATTGATTATAAACTCTGGCTCAGAAATGGAGATAGCACATACTAAGCCATAAGATAATGATCTGGCTTCCTTAGGTCAAGTTTTCCATAGGTCCCAAATTCATAAAAAGGGAGCTCTAATATTTATTCTGTGCCTTAACATAGACAAATAAGAGAGAACCAGCGCTGGCATGTCTCCCAGAAGGCAGAGTGATTGGACATAAACCACCCTCAGAAGGATGTGGTACAAACAGCACACACTGAGGAGCAAGATTGTAAAACATCTAGAACTCGTGTATGAGAGTCCATGCAGAAGCTGGCTGAGTATCAGGATGCTTGATCTAGGACAATATGGGAAGACTAATATCATCTTTACATAAGTGACAACAAATGTCAATTTAGTGTTAAATTAGTGTGAACAATTATTTTTGTACATACTGAACTGTATTTATTTGAGAATATTAATATGTCAGTTACCATCAGTTATAGAGAACAGGATAGAGAGCTGAATAGATAATGAAAACGACTAAAGAGAGAAATTATGAAATGTTTCCAAGGATTACTGAATGTGCCCAGTATGAACCGGAGATAATGAGTTTGCATTCCACCAGCCAAATCATTGAGAGTTTGAATAATTAATGTGTCGGTGTTTTGCCATTTTGTGTGGTAAAACACAGGAGAGCAAAGAAGTTGGCATTGGTAAAATTTAATAAAATTATAGATGAATGAGATTCACTCTCATGGGAGGGAGTGCAGGAAAGAGGGGAAGCAAATCAAAGGACTGAGGGTTTGGGGAAGATGGAAATGTGTAGGAACAAATAGCAGAGAAGTATTACAAGAAGACACAAGACTACCTTTCCATCTGTGATTTTCTGAAAATAGAAACTCTTTACATCAACAGAAACTCAATGCTTTATAGTGGCAGTCAGTCACAGTGCTGATTGGGACAGAGGCACGAAATGAGAGGTAGAGAGACAGAATTCTGTTGTCCAACTTTAAGTACACAGCACAGTATTGAGTCTTTGTTCCAAAAGGAATGTATAAAAATACTTTGACTTTTTAGAAATCTCTTAGCATGAGCTGCAGACTTCTCCTTTGATTCGTAAGTTCTACTGGTACAATGCAGGTCTGCCTCTATAGACAAGACCCTGAGGCAGTTTTTCGTAGTTCCCAAGATTTATTAGAATTACCTACTGATAAGGAGAAAACAACAATGAATAGTTTATGAGTATTATAAGTGTACATTTTTAATACTAATGCCCTTCAATTGGATATCTCATGCTTTGTTGTCTTTTTTTTATTCCAAGTAAATGGCATTAACAATAGAAGACTGTATATTGTTAAAAATTTTCTTTAACTGCAAAATTCCTTAGAGAAAGAAATTGAAAATGTGTTTAAAAATAAGTCTCACTTAAAGTCATTTTTAAACAAGTATGCTCAGTATATTTATTTCTGAAGGAAGTAGAAAAGTAATAGAAAACCCTCAGATATTCAAGAAAATCTTCCTTAGAAAATTGGCTGTGGCTAATTGAGAGGCATCTTCTTTTTCTGAAATTCAGGTCTTTATATTGCCAGTCTGGAGGGAAAATGAAAGCCCTCTTCAAATTCTATTTATAAGAACATATTCTCATCCAGAAAAAAAGTCAAATTTACTATTTTTGGTTAGATATCCTGTTTCTCTTCCTTTTTCATAGAAGAAAGAAATGTTACTTTCATAGATAACATTGGACTGATGTCTTAACAAACCACTTGCAAAATCATTAAGAGGTGAAATTTCAGTGATAGAAAGAAGAATGTTACAGAAAACTAACATTGGCAAAACCCACATAATATGAACACTAAAATGTCCTAGAATTTTAAAAAAATAATGAAACTTTCCATATCACATGAATTTTTTATATGTATTATTGTAAAGCCATCTGACAAATGTGGGGAGACAACGTTGTTGTCAAATCAGTGGCCAGCGATTGGTAGGTTCTTATAGCGGATGGAAGAACCAGTTCTTTCTTTGGAAACAGATTAATGAAGACACCATACTTAACAAATATAGTTTGGAGAAAATAGATAAGCCAAAAAAAAAAAAGCATTCTTGAGTCTGGAAACAAGAAGTGAGCAGCTCTCCTTAGATCTAATAATGTGACTAAGATAAAATAAAGCAGAATAGGACACCTACTATATTGAAACTTTCTTCTTAGCCACAGAGCTAAGGACCACCATTACCACTCCCCATAGTGAATGGAAACTGGGTTCCAAGCCTTATCATTTAAAGTTAGTTCTATGACTGCGAATACTAATTGAATGTATAGGTCTCTACACACTGTGTGAGTTCTATATTCTCAATGAGATCTTGACAATATGATTCATTTTAAGACAAGAGAGGAGATAAATTTAAGGCACCGGGAGGAAGAGAGAAAGATTTAACTAATAGTAACATACATGGATGTATGTGCATGAGTGTGTTCAATTTGTGTCAGAATATGCATAAACAACTTCACAGCATTTACCATTTGATTTTAATAGCATTGAGATGAGAAAATTACTATTATTACCCTTTATTCATGGCTGGAGCAGAAGTGCTGGGAGGTGAAATAACCTGCCCATGTCATAGCAGTGTGGGCCCAAGGGGCCAAATGAGGTATTCTAGCGTCAGAGCCTATTTACTTACACACTCTGCTGTGAGCCCATATTAAAATTATATATGTAGAAATAATTTTAGGGATATCTGGTGATACCAGGATCCAAGGCATGACTTTTTGAAATAAGATTCTGCTGTCTAGAATAGAATAAACATATAAAGCATTAACATTTGGGGATCTTTTCCTTCCTGAGTTTTGCTAATGAGGAGGTATAATATGGAGTTTATATACATGTTTGCATGTATATAATGTTTTCAACTTCTCTATTCTTTTTTTATACTTAATTGGACATGTTTCCCTTTAGGAAATATTGTAAACATATGAAATAGATGCATATACTTTCAAACTAATAGGTGTAAAAATGACTGCAATTTAATCATTTGTTTAATTAGCAAAGGCAAATCAGCATTTTATTTCAGACTTTGGCCAAATATGAACACTCTGTGTTTCCCAAATATAATGTTCTTTTCTTTCAACAAAGTAATCTCTGGTGAAGGCCCACACACATCATTACTGACTACTAAAATGTCTTTTTAATCAGTTTTTTTTGTGTGGTAAGCCTCATTCTCCTTCAGTCAGTTCAGACATTCCCCGTTTTAATACAAATTCAAAACTATAGTGTTCAAGTCCATTTTCTAATATAGCTACTCATCAAATTATTTTCGTATCACAACTTTCTTTACATACTCTTTGCATTACTATAAATTTACCACTAGATTCCATCTGAAGTAATAACTTCTGTTATACCACATGTTCCATTAAATATCCACCAATGACTGAGTCCAAAGCAAACCTTATTTTGAGTCATTTCTGTCACAAAAGGTGGTTAAAGGGTAATAGAATGGAATTCTATGCAGCTGAAAGAAAGAAGGAGCTCATACCCTTTGCAACAGCATGGATGGAGCTTGAAAGCATTATGCTAAGCGAAATAAGCCAGGCAGTGAAAGACAAATACCATATGATCTCGCCTTTAACAGGAACCTAAACAACAAAACAAAGAAACAAGTAAAATATAACAAAAGACACTGAAATAGAGGACAGGTAGTCAGTGACCAGAAGGGAGAGGGGAGGGAATTTCAGGAGAGAAGGGAAGGGTTTACAGGAACAAATATAGAGGACACATGGAAAAAACTAGGAGGGGTTGGAAAGGGGAGGGAGGAGGTGAGGAATGGGTGGGCAGGCTGCAATGGGAATAAAGGATAGAAACTGTACTGAATAAACTAAAATAAAAAAATTTTAAAAAACATTCTAAAATATTGCTTGTCTAGTCTATACTTTCACATAAATTAAATTATTTGTACCCTGTTCTTTTTTCAAGTAACTTACTATTGTTGCTTCATATTGGTAACCTTACCTGAGATAGTTCTTAGAAAGATATTGCAAGAACACATTGCCTTTCTTCAACAGAATATATTGAATACAGTTTATTGTATGAAAAATATGAGGGGAAGTATGGTCAGGCAGGGTTGACCTTCCTTCTATTCTTCACTTTATGAATTAGTTGTTATACTATCAAATATGGAAAAAATCTTTTTCATGGAATTTCTGTGAGGTTCAGAAATAATATATATACTAAGCCTATGAACGTTGTTTAATAAAAAAATATTTACTAACATAAATCCTATCCAAATATCATCATTATATCTATCTACTTTTCTATCTATCTATCTATCTATCTATCTATCTATCATCTATCATCCATCATCATCTATCTTCTATCTGTCTATCGATCTGCATAGCATTCTGGCTTTCTACTAGGTAGCAAAATATAAATGTCTTTATTTTCTAACATGGAACTTTCCAGATAACAGCTATATTTATGTTGTAATGAAGCACATACATTTAACCACACTTGGTAGAGGTACATACCAGGTCAACAATAGGAATAAGATCAACATTGCCTATTCAACTGCAAAGAAAGTGTTCTAGCATAAACGTACAGATTTACATAATAAAATTTGAAACTTGATGTAAGTACCAACAAAACAAATTTTGCTTCTAAAACTGTAATGCTAATTAATTTAAGTTGCTTTTACAAATGAGTGAATCTATATACTTTTATGTGTGATTAAATTGTGAGTTCATATATATAAAATAACTCCCTAACATCCATATTATATGCATGGTATACTTTTATGTTAAAATGTAATAGAGCAGGATAAATAAGTTTGAATAAAATATATAACATACATATACAACCTGCTATTTTTATTCACTTTGATAAATATATATTTAAAATATATGATAATATAAAATAATGTCTGGTGGGAAAAGTGGGAAGGGATTTAACATTTATTGAGCTACTACTACCTGCTGGGTGCCTTTTTCTACATTAATTATTCAGATTCTCAGAACTACTGAGGCAGATAGCCTTCCCCACCAAAGGAAAGGAGCTCCGTCAGGTGAAGAAAGACAGCGTCCTCTGTCAATGCGGGTGGTAAGGGGTGTGGCTGAAACTCATTCTCATCTGCCTGACTGCCAACTCGACTTCCCTCTCCTGTGGGAGTTGGGCTTCACTTTCATGTGAATTTTCTTCCAATTTATTATGGTCTTGAGAGAAAATACTTTCTGGATTATCAACATAATACCAATAAATAAAAGAGCATTATATGTATAACTCTGTTAAAAGACTAAGTTATTTAGCTTACTCATGAAAAACATTATATAAATGAAAGGAGATAAAAAGTAACAAAGGCAACATAGAAATTCCATATACATTTTTGACTATTTTCTCATTTATTTGAAATAATAGATTATATATGAATGTGACCCAGAACGTAGTTTACAGTGGACCTCGTGAGGCCTATATCTACAACCTCCTGAGTAATTTGAAGTAATCCAACACATTTTTATTTAGAGACTCTGAACGGTTATGTAAACATTCAATCAAGAGTAAATTATCTTACTTATATGGCTCAGAATAAGTTTCCATTTCTCACAACTACTAAATGAGTACTACTTTTGGCCATTGCTTGATGGAATCAATTTATCCCTTTAAGTGAAGAAGCTTCAATATTCCTATTACACCCTTTCAAGAATCATCTTCTAGACCCCCAAATAATACTCATTTATTTTATTCACACATATCCTAAATTATAAAGTTTGTAAGTTATATATTAAAATTTCAAACCTTTCGTTAATAACTTTTAAACTCTTCAATTATCACAAATGAAGTAGGTCATATAAAGAAAAAATAACTTTGTGAAAAAACAATATGGTGTATTAATTCATATTACTACTGTTTATGGGAGATGATTGTTGCAAAACCCAAAGAAAATGATCAGAAACAGGCAGATGTCTACAGAAAAGCCTACCCTTAAAAAAAACAGGGTCAGGAATGTTATACTATTTCTTACTCTGAATCAGATAACTACACTTTTATACTTCCACCACTGTCTTTCTTTCTAACATTCTCAATAGAACATGTAAAACGCTTGGTCATTCATCCAGATAAAATCTTATATCTACAGGTTTTACTTTTCATTTACATTATATTCAGATTTCAAAATTTACAGTAAAATTATTGGTATTCTGCTATCAACACTTTAAATAAGAATATTTTCCTGAGGTTATGAGATTAACAGCTTTAATAAATAATTACTTTTCTATTAAAATAGCAAATTTCAAAATTTATTATGGGGAGAGTTCATTTTTTTTTCTAATTCTATTATTTGCAAAGCATGGAATAATGTAGCTGCATTTGTTCCTACTGTTACATAACCAGTACCACAAACTTAGGGCTGTACAACTACACAGGCATGTAGGTAGGAAGCAAATTTATGGCATGACTGATTTCTCTGCTCCAAATAAAAGAAGGCTGAAATCAAGGCACCTGCTGATCTAAGTTCTCATCTGGAGGCTGTTGGAATAAATCTGTTCCTTAGTTCATTCTCGTCATTGTTAGAATTGACTTCCCTGTACTTACACAACTGAGGTATCTGTCTTTGAATGTGGCCAGCTGGGGGCCACTCTCAACTCCTCAAAGCTGCCTCCATTTTTTTGCCACATGGCCCTCTCTATTTCAAGCCAGCGATAGTTCTTCAAATCCTTCTCTTGCTTAATATCTAAGACTTCCTCTTCTGTCCCCAGATGAAGAAAACACCTTACTTTTTTTTTAAGAGTTCATGAATTAGGTCAGGTCCACCTGGATTACTCCCCTATCTGAAAATCAGCCGTGCCTTTTAATGTTACCAATCACAAATCGTAAGAATAAGATTCATCATTTCCACAGCCCCAGGTATTACATGGCACCAGTGCAACAAAGGGAGAGACATCTTTGAGGGCATTTCAGAATCCTTCATCTGAGAGTGAGTCATGAAGCTTCTAGAGCTGTCAAATTTTACAGCTTCTCAAAAATGATCTCAGTAATGAAGCCATTGTAAACATAAAAACTAGTATGAATCATTCATAAAATGCATCAGTTTTGGAACTCTTTGAAAATTCCAAATGGAAATGTGTATATCTCTAGTTTTAGCTTTACATGAATTTTTATTCACCATGCAAACGAAGCAAATAATTAAAAGCAAAGTACACATTTGTTTTGTCTCGGAACTGAGTGTTTGAGTGAAATTAAAACAGACAAAAACTAGTAACTTTTTCCTTCTTTTCTACTCAGGTAGATTCCCCCCCCCCCAAATATATGTGTGATTCTAGAAACAGAAAAATAAGGATACTGGTTTTCTTAAACAATTACTGATTAATGGATTTTTTATTTTACTCTAAGAACTCCATTTTTTCTCTAAATTTATAAGCCTGTACTAATCTAATAAGGGGCATGATAAACTTTTGGGTCAGGCTCTTCCAGAACAACAGGAAGCTCCAAGCAAAAGTAGCCATCAAAGAAGCCCTATATTGGTTAGAAATGTCTAGACCCTATATAAATACCTTGTTCTGTCATTGGCTGAGGGTCATCCAAGAACAGTATGATTTCAGCTCAAAGGATGTTATGTACTCTTGAGTTGTTAATAGCTAGAGGCAGTCAGCTAACCCTACTCCTTGAAAAGAGTTCTGAGAGGACATCTCAGTCTATGCTATTAGTATAGAACAAAGAATCTAACTTCCATGTACAGTATTTACCCCAAGGCTATCTTCACAGAAGCACATGGAAAGAAATTTTATGAGATATCAGTCAAGGCACTGACATTATCATAAGATATATACATCCGATTGCTGTAGTTTTTCTAGGATGTGCCAAAGTGTATTTGCTTCAGGATCAACTGAAAATTACCATTGTAGTTTATGGAAGGTAAGCAGCAATTGTTGCCCATGTTACATTGTGAAGAAAGTGAAAAGTACTACTGGATCAAAAGAAAATAGGCCGAATTATGTTGATATAGGTAATAATGGTGATTATGGATGTAAGGAATTTGGACATACTGAGATGTAACTGGCCCATAGCAAACATGGAGATATTTATTCACATACCAATGTAAGTTGCCTAGTATCTAATTAGTAAGTAAACCTTACAAAATATACTAAATAACCTGAACAAATGTAACTTTTGTGTGCCAGATACACCTGCATAAACACATGGAAAATACAGTTATAAAAAGGTTATGCAAATATTTTCAAATGAAGGGGCTGACCTGATACAATCATGTTTGCTCTGTCAGAAGGAGTATTGCTAGCAGTGGGAAGACATAGTTAAGTAGAAAATTCTAAAACTGGTATTTAAATCATTCATTTCCCTAATGCAGATGGCATAAGTGTCTATGTATGTTTCCTTTAATTTAAAAAAAATTACTTTAGCCCAAGAGAGTTATGAAAAGACCTCAATTCTATCATTATTGCTACCTGTGTATGAACTGCCTGAATTTATTCAAAGATTTATAGATTAAATAGTTCTGCAGTTCTGTAAGCTGCTCTGATTTTTATTTATTCTGGTTTATGTTGGACTTAATTTTATCTGTAAAAGAAAGGTTGCTACAGTTAAATTACTATGATGATAATCAACAGAAAGACCCAGGATTCTTCAACCTATAATAGAAAAAGAAAAGAGGCCTGGAAAATTGATGGTTGAAAATGTTTGTGTATTAACAAGACTTAGAAGGGGCTGATGTCATCACAGATGTCTGGGTATGGCATCATGCATAACAGATTGGCAAGTCTAAACTGGCAGGTAACAAAAGAGGTAAGAGTTCCCCAGTGACTTCGTATAACTTCTCAGAGCACTAGGGAGTTAGTTAGCTACCTCACTTACACCTAATAAAGTGAGACCTCAGTTTCACCCCTGCTGAGTCCTCTGCTCCTGTTTCTATTTTCTTTAATTGGGAAGTCAGTTAGTGACACTGGTTGTGGAGGAAACCAGGTTGCTCATGCATAAACTATTTTGTGTTTTTTAAAAAACACAATGAAAGGACAACAAAAACCCAGGAAAACAACTCTTGAGAATATTTAACCTGTACTTGTGGAGAAATAAGATTAGGATGATTACTTGAGGCAAATGATATTTCAAATACACAATTTACAAATATCCTTGCAGAGAAGTAATTGACATTTAAAAATGTGTTATGGAAGTGTATGTTAAGATACTATAGAAGAGAGATGGAGTAAATTCACTTTCTGCCAACAAACTAGACAGGCAGAGTTCATCTACTCCACAGCAAATAGAGGGTCCAACATCTGTAGTAAGGAAAGGTGGCATGTGGAGAGTGTGGGTAGCTGATATTAAGAGAGGGAAAGAAAGGCAGGGATACAATCAACCTATCAATCTGCACAATGGAATCCTGCTTTTCTAAGTGCTAGCCTGGGAATACAGACCTTTCCCTCTTTTGTAGATTTTTTTAGAAGACTGTCAATTATGGATTCTTAAGGAAAGAAGAAGTGAATGCAGTGCCTAACAACATCTAATAAATCAAAATGTGTGTGTGTATATATGCATGCATGTACAAAATGTATGTATGTACAAAATGTATATATACACATACATTTGGGTGTATATACATCTGTGTATACACACACACACACATATATATGTATATATAATTTCAAAAACAGAGGAAACCAATGAATGATTCAGACAACAGATTCTATTAAGATCTCAAAAGCACAAGATCTTTTGTAGTAGGAATGGACACAATTGATTTTGCGGAGAAGGTAAGGATAAAACTAGCCTTTAAGAGATGATAGAAAATTCCAATAAGCAGAGATGAAAGAAATGGTTAGTGGTAAGCAGAATAACAACCTCCCCAAAACGTCCAAGTCCTAATCTCCCAGTTATACATCAAGCGCTCATGTTAAGTGTACTATGGCTACCGTTTGTGTAGGTATGTAATTGTTTCCCCCCACACCAGATCAGCCGATGACTATTGTACATATGGACTCAAGATTTGCATAGTTTACTATCTATAAAGTTCAAAGTCAACATTTGAACCTAAATGTGTATCTTCAATCTTAATATTTTGCTGCCGGATTGCCTTCAGCTGAATGATCCAGGCCACCCTATATTAGATGTTTGAATAATCTGGTTGATTTAGAGTTGAATAATCTGGATTGTTTTGTATTTCTTTCTTCTCTTTTGTAGGAAATATTAAATGCCTTATTTTGGAATGGGGAAACAAATATGAAGTCAGAAAAAAATATTTTTGCAATATATCAATAAATATCTGTTTCTACCAGCAATCAAGTTCTTTACATTCTGCTGTGCCATTGGCAAACCATGTAGATGAGCGTTTCAGTTCACATAAAGACTCATCGATTCCATTGATGTTAATAATGTTTAGAAAATTGAAATGTAGTTGTGTAGACTGTCCTTGATTTATAGAAATTACTTTCTATGAATGAACATCAATTATTGGCTATGGAATTCTAAGTACTTCATGGTGATTAGATGTTATTCCAGTCAAAATGTAAATACATAAATTCAATGTCAAATTTTATGTATATTTACTTAAAATCCTCTGATCATGGAGTGGCACACTGTAAAAAGAACACCTCACACAAATTCTCAAAAATAACATACAATGGAAAAGAAGGACTTCCATTAAAACAGATGGCTATGGAAAGAGCTGTGTGGTATCATTTCTGAAGTGTGTTAGACACATATGTAAATGGGCATATGAACTGCATAGGCAGAAAAAATTGTGACTATATAGGAAAATAATACATTGATGGAGTTCTTGCCTCTCTGCTATGAGATTAAAACATGAGAAACAGATATTTATTTACCATTAAGTCTAACTTTCCTAACAACAAAACCAAGGGCAAAGATTACTCTTACAATAAATGAATTTTAAAAACCCATTGTAATAAGTTTCTTTTTTCCTGCTTATTTAAAATCATTGTATTACTTGGATTATTTTTCTGCAAATTCTCACATATATTTCAAATCTACAGTGTTTTAGATTCAAAGTTAGCAATGGTTAACTTTATGTGTTGACTGTGGTGTGTCCAGACATTGGCTTAGAGATTATTTATGAATGTGCCTGTAAAGATGTTTCTAGAAGCAGTTAACATTTGAATTGATGGACTGAGTAAAGCAGACTGCCCTCCTCAATGTAGGTGGACCTCATCCAAACCACTGAAGGTCTAAATAGAATATAAGATTAAATAAAAAATAATGTTTTTTTTCTCTCTCTGCTCAATTGTTTTGAGATGGGATATGGGTCCCTTCTGCCTTCAGATTTGGATGTATGCCAGAATGATGTCATCAGCTCTCCTGGGTCTGGACTTCTCTGCCTCCACAACCATGTGAACAATTCATTCTTACAATGAATAATTTTACATTCACATGTGGAGATATACATATATATGTATATACACATGTTATTGGTTCTGTTTCTGGAAAACTTTGACTAATACATAGTTCATCCAGTACTCATGTCCTCCCACTCCCTCCATGGACTTTGTATTAAATCATGTAAAATAAATAGGATTAATTTAAATGACCAGTGAATGTAGGTGTACTAATTGCATCCACATGGAAACTTTAAAATTCATCATATGACCGGCCATAGTTTCTTTTTTCTGTATCAGCAGTCGAACAAGTATGTCAGAAGAGCCTCTGCCATCCTTGGTTCATCAGTGATTAAAATGAATACAAAACTGCTGCCAGTCCATGTTAGACATGTAGGGTTAGTCAAATATAAACTTGCACAGTGCTAGCCACTGAATGGGGGAGATTCATTATCACTGCATAGACTAGCCCATGCTGACTACTTCATCATACCATGCTTATGCAATCTATCATGTGCTAAATTTTAATATTGTTTATTTTAATAATAACAAGCCAGGTACTGTATTTTTAGTAGCTTTGCAGATAGTAGAACTCATAAGACAGTTTTTTTTAAAGAAAATGAATCTTCAAAATATTAAGCAACTTATGGAAGTTGACAAGGCTGGGCACCAAATTCAGGCATATCTAATGCCCTTTCTAATTTGCCCCAATAAACTATTCTTTGCTGTTTTTGCTTTTGCTCCTGGTTTCATTTTATAACAGGAAAGACAGCATGTTGTGGTTGAATATTTTATTTTTGTGGCTGTAGTTATATTTTCTTGAGGTTTGAGAGATGAACAATATTTAGTCACTTGACACTTAGGGCAGGATATTGGGAAGTTATTAAGTCATTTGACAAAGTTATTCATAAAATTGTTATGAACATAGCAGAGACATCTATACCTCAATAGTGTGATAGACTAAATGTACAACTCTTTACAAAGGTAGGTTCAAATTGCTGGTCCACAATTTTCTCCCCGTTAAGTTCATGAGCTTTAATGTCAAACAGTTGGGCATGGGAAAAATCACCTGTCTATATATCAGCCTTTTTGTTTGCAAAATAAAAAAAAAAAAAGTAACTACCTTGTCTGCTGGTTGTAAGAATTAAGATAATGTAGGTGAATTATTCAGCTTGGCAGATAATATCCCCCAATAATTTTTAAAGCAATAGCTTAGCAAGAAGAAAAAAGGTGAAGGAGGAAGAGGAACCTGACTTTTGGCTTCTTTATTCTAAGCCTTAAAAAGACTAGAAAACATCCTTAAAAGTATGGCATGTTGTTTTTAGGTGATTCACAAATATACACATGTGCAACTTTAAAAAAAGTTAATATGTTTACTGATTTTAGAGAGAGAGGAAGGGAGAGAGAAAAAAAGATAGATTGGTACTGAGAGAGACAGAGAAACACCGATGTGAGACAGGAGCATTCACTGGTTGCTTACCATAAGCACCCTGCCTGGGGAGGGAACCCGCTATGTACAGCCACTGAGAGTCAACCTCTCCACATTTTGGTGCACAGGATGATGGCCCAACCAATTAAGCTATACAGACCAGGGAAACATATGTGCAACTTTAAAAATAAAAGTTTCTTTAGGTATTCAGTTTAACAGTGATCCAAATGGGGATGTGACTCAGGTAAATACACAAAGCAACATTATAACAAAACCAAATGAAAACAAGAATTAAATAGATGCAGGCTGAGAGCATTAAATAGACCTGGAGGCAGAAAAACAAAATGCACTCATATTGGGCTTCCAAACAAACAACTAAAATACTGTGTCAGTGAAGCATGTTGTGTTTGAAGAGGGCTTTGAATCTGAAAGCAAGCAGGTGCATAGTGTTTTGGAATTTGTCACGAAAAAGAAACCAGAGATGTTTCATTTCAAAATAAAGACAAGCTTCAGGATGGGCATGAGTGTCTTCTTGCAATATGAGAAGGAGATCCTGAAGAAAAGGTTCTGTTTTTAGCTTCAATAAACAAACAATTTAGAGAGTGGTGTTTGCTGCTCATTCAAAGAAAACGTTTCTTAAATGTCAGAATTATCTAAATAGAATCCCAGCAACTAGTCATCATGAAAAATGTTGCCTCCTTGAGTGGTAAATTCCTTGTCAAAGGTTGGTTCAGAGGTTGCTATTCTGTCTTCTTCTGAGAGCGAAAGGAGAAATCAGTATCCACAGGGATTCTGGCAAGCTGATCTCAAAGGATCCTTCAAACTATGAAGTAAGATGATTACCTTTCTCTATATCTCTGTTTAATTTTATTCAGAGATACTTCCAGTATTTATTCAGTACTTACTACAAGAGTGACATTATGAGCTGGTGTTATACACTCATCTCTACATTTAACTCATGAGAAAGCTAACATTATCTTTAAAAATTAGGAAAGTGAGATATAAAGAAGTCAAATAGAGTGAGTATTAAATGATATAAGAACTCCAGCGAAAAGATTCTAAAATTTGGGTTTTCACTTCTGGTCAAGGTGGAGGTATAGGTAAACACAGCTCATTTACTAGCATAACCACAGCCAAAAATTAATAACTAAACTACAAAATAACTATCCCCCAGAATCATGAGAAGATTGAACTGTATGGAAGCCCAAAAAAGCAAGGAATTAAAGAAGTCACATTCATTCAGTCAGTAGGAGGAACAGAAATGCAGAGATGCAGAGACACAGAAGGGAAGGTCCCACACCTACGTGTGGTGGATAAAAATTGGGGGAGATATCTCAGTAGCAAGGGATCCAAGTCCCACACCAGATTACCCAGCTCAGGGTTCCTGTGCCAGGAAGATAAATCCCCACAACTTCTGGCTGTAAAGACGAGTGGGGGTTGGAGTGGTGGAAGAAACTGTGGGATTCTCAGGCATCTCCTCTTAAAGGGCCTGCAATGGACTGAGGACTTAAGCAGACACACGCCCTCTGGGCTCCAGCATGGGGGCAGCAGCTGGAAGGGCACTAGTGGCATATGAGGAGAACTGAAGTATCTGGTATCAGAGCAAGTGCCAGGAGACAGCTTCCTCCTGGACAAAACTTCAGAGGCCAGGCAGTGGCCATTGTCCCCTTTCTGAGCCCTCCCCCCCACAGAGCCATAGAGTAGACACGCCATATCTAAGACTTCTTCAACCTAGTTCACAGGGGGTTGCCCAATGCTGACTATTATCTAAGGCTCCACCCCATGCAACTTATGCTATTACATTAGGCCATGCCACCAAGACAGGGAGTCAAAGCAGCTCTACCTAATACACAGAAGCCAATATAGGGAGGCTGGCAAAATTAGAAGACAAAGAATATAACCCAAATGAAAGAACAGAGCAAAACTCTGGAAAAAGAACTAAACGAATGGAGATTGCAAATCTATCAGATGCAGAGTTCAAAACACTGGTTATTAGGATGCTCAAGGAACTCATTGGGTACCTCAACTGCATGAAAAATATTCATGCAAAAATAAAGATCACTAACTGAAATAAAGAAAAATTTACAGGGAATGGAACAGTGGAATGGATGAAGCCAAGAATCAAATCAAAGATTTGAAACACAAAGAAGAAAAAAGTCAATCATAACAGCATGAAGAAAAAAGAATAAAAAAAGAAAAGAAAAACAACCATGGACTGGGTAAAGAGTCTCTGGGACAATTTCAAATCTGCCAATATTCAAATTAGAGGGGTGCCTGAAGGAGAGGAGGAAGAGCAAGAAATTAAAAACTTATTTAAAAAATAATGAAAGCTGGTGATGGAAATAGACATACAAGTATGGGCAGTCCCGAATAAGATGTACTCAAAGAGGACCACACCAAGGCACATGATAATTAAGATGCCAAAGGTTAAAGATAAAGAGAGAATCTTAAAAGCTTCATGAGGAAAGCAGATTCTACAAAAGAGTTCCCATAAGAGTGTCCTCTGATTTCTCAAAGGAAACTTTGCAGGCTAGAAAGGACTGGCAAGAAGTACTCAAAGTGAAGAAAAGCAAGGACCTACATCCAAAGTTACTCTATCCAGCAAAGCTAGCATTTAGAATGGAAGGGCAGATATAGTGCTTCCCAGACAAGTTACAGCTAAAGGAGTTCATCATCAAGTCATTCTTATATGAAATGTTAAAGGGACTAATTTAAGAAAGAGAAGATCAAAATTATGAACATTAAAATGTCAATAAATTCACAACTATCAACAATTGTACCATAAAAAAGTAAGCAAACAAGCATAACAGAAACAGAATCATCGATGTGGAGTTCATTTGGATGGTTACCAGTTGGGAGGGAGAAGGAGGAGAGTGTGGGGAAAGATGAAAAGATTAAGTACAAATGGGTAGGTACAGAATAGGCAGGGGGATGTGAAGAACACTACAGGAAATGGAGTAGCAATAGAATTTATATGCATGACCCATGGACATGAACTATGAGCATAATTACCAGAGGGAATGAAGGATACTGGGTGTAGGGAAGCAAAGACAAAAACTGGGACAACTGTAATAGCATAATCAATAAAATCCATTAGAAAAAAATAAGAAAACATGCACTTCTTTACCAGGGACCCTTGGCTGCACCAAATATTTTTTAAAAAGTAAAAATTAAAAAAAAATTGGGATCTCCAAATCTTTTTATTTTAAACTGCAAACAGTGTATAAACCTTGCAATGTTTCTCATGATGTCATGCATTTTTTGTAGGATCATAATATGATGATACTACATTTTATTTTTTGAGTCATCATTACATGATACACACTAGAATACACTGCACATCTTTGATTGTGTAGCTTTGTTCTTTTATTTTATTGTCTTTTCATCTTTACGAAAGCTAAGTATAGAACCTTGATTTGCAAATCAAGCCTAGGGTTTAGGAGACTTTATTTTAGATGTTATTAGTTGTGTCTCACAGGCTGCTAACATCTCATACTTCATCTACTCTAATTAAATGACTGAGCAATATAAACTTTGCTTTTTGCAATGACTAAATACCTCAGGGTGTGGTTTTCTTTCCCCTTCATATGGTAAAAAAAAAAAATCTAAACTGCTTGGTTTAGGTGATAAAAAACAGAGGCGATGTTTACATGGGAAGGCATGCGGTGAAAGTGTGAGGGTGATGGCCAGATACCCCCAGTGGAGGCCTTGGCACTCTTGTTCTGTTTAAATGCGCTTTTAAATGTTTGGATAAACTAATTATTTTCTTTTAAACAGCAAATCTCTCTTAAACTGCTGGCATAATGCTTTCATATCCTTCCTGATGAGTTAGCAGTTTGCAATGCCAGTATATTAAACAGCATTTTGGTGATGAAAGAGGCAGAATAATAGTTCTGTTGAGCATAACAAAGTAGCATTACCTAGTAACAGATCATTCGTGTTATTTAGAATGGAGGATTCTAAAACTGTAATCCTACATATATCACCTTTGCCATTTAAACAGTAAGAAGTATGCTATGCTTTATGAAATGCAAGTACAGATACTTAGAACTCCCTGGAGATACATTTATGGATGTATCACCTGCATTTATATGAGTGTAGTTATGAGCGGTGTCAGCCAAAGTTCAAGGCACAGAAATACTCCTCACACTTCTCTGTTCTAAAGCAAAATGATGCTCCCTCCAGCCAAAATTTCCTTTTCTGCTTAATGAATCTGGATGAGGAATATCCTTTTACTGTGAATAAAATTTGGAATCAACCTGAACGAATTAAGCTTATTTTCCACATAATTTTTATTTTAACATTTATTATATGTATATAGCTGAGACTGAATATCTTTGCAGAGCATCCTCTCACTTCCATAATTTGAACTTCAGAATGTCAATAAGATGTTCCAGTTGCAATTCAGTACAAAAAAAAAATGAATGGATCAAGATAGCAAGGGCAACTTCTCCTGGGGTTTAGAGTTCTTATTTGCAGAGCAATTTTAGAAAGTGTTCTATGTCAAATCAGATAAAGTCTGTTACTTTTTGAGAAAGAAAAAAGTGTGGAACTAAGATACCTGTGGCTGTTTGTTTGTTTTTGCTTTCACATAAACACATTATATGGCAGCTAATTGAATAGTATAAACCAATGGCTAAAATAACAAAATGTTTAATTCGGGGGAAAAACAATAGATTGGACAAAATTTGATAGTGCCAATCTCCTTTCAGTAAATCTTCATTCCTTCCTGACATTTTACTCTCTTTGTAAACACTGTATGCATTCATTTAGACTAGTGTATGATTTCTCAGCCTCAGTACTATTACCACGTGAGATTTGTTAATTCTTTAATGTGAGAAGGTGCCCTATTCATTCTGGGAAGTTTAGCAGTATGACTGGCCTTTATTTAGTAGGTGCCACTACAGACCCTCATTCATGACGATCAGAGGTCTGCAGGTATTACCAAGTTCACCTGGGCATGAAATTCTCTCTGGTTGAGAACTGCTGATGTAAGTCCATCATGGTCTGTACCTGCCCTCCTCATGATACTGAGATTTTTCCTTTTGTCTTTTTTTTCAGTGACTTTCTTCCTTGTTCTTTTTGCTTTCATTATAGTTTAACTCTCATTTCTTTACCTCTGTGGGAAATACCAAATATTTTTTGAAGGAATGATTTAATAGCTCCCTTTCTCCTGCTACTATGGCTCCACACCAGGACACCGAGTGTGGGGAGGGAATGGAAACTGGATTTCTGCCATGGGTCACCCAATTGGACAAGGCACAGCTGAGGTGTGTACTAACAGTACAAACTGCCCTTATGCTCTGCTTATAATACAACATTTGGAAATGGGTGGTATAGAAGTCAGAGATTAATGTCTCCACAGTGACAATATAAAATATGTGGCTGTGTTCTTAAGCCTTTCTTCAAAAGTCAATTTACCCATAAACTAGTTGAAATCTCTTAATAGTTGTCTTGAATTCTGAGACCTAGTTGCAGAAATCCATATTGTACAGTTTCAAAAGAGGAAATAAAACAGAAAGATAGCTAACTTTCTTTCCTTTAATCCAGCATGATAAAAAATATTTTAAATCAAAATATATCAGCTTATATATCTATGCCATTTTCTCAATGCCCTAAAACTTACAGTTACAAAAGTCCCCTGAAGTTATCCCATACTTATGCTCCACACATGAAAACATAAGTGCCTTTGGAGACATCCAATTGCAACAAAGGTCAGGTAGCAAGTGAAAGGAGTGATTTATAGACTCCAGTTCCCTGTATATAATAATTATCAGTTAATAAATATATTAATAAATGTATGTTTGTTGACAGCAGACTTTCACAATCATTTATATTTTTATAACCTAAGATTCTGTCTTATTGCTTTAAAAAAAGACTATCACATTAAAACCTGTTTAGATACAATTCACCATATCAGGTGTGATGGTGAACACACTGCTAACCCAAACATGACCCATGCCCTTTGGAGTTTTTAAATTTGGAGGAGAATTGAGAGAAATAATTATAGGAGTAAAAAAAGTTAGTTGGCAAAGTTTCTTTATTAAGATACGCCCTGTGAATAATTATAATAGACATGAATAGTTATATATCTTTTTCACCTCCTGTAGACATCGTAAGTGTGACTGACCTAATTATACACTGTTCACCCATGTATTTAGTTCTCATATGCTAATTATGCAAAAACAGAATTGAGAAGATTAGTATAACCAAAGAGAAATGAAGCACTTAAGCATTACAGTCACTTATTAACCCTTTCTAAAAATTACAAATAATCTTCTTGACATTATATTACGGTAAAGATCCTTGCCTTGAAAACTCTCAGACTGAGTCAGAAGAAAACCTTCAATTGGATTTATTTCTCTACCCTTATAACTCAATACTATATGCTGTATATTTTTCTCTTCTGTAATTTTTGCAGGAAGCAAGTATAATAGAATCATTTCGTTTTTGGAATTCATTCTAAAATAGTTGACTTATTTTAATTATGAAAATTAAGAGCCATATCACAGAAATCTACACTTTTAGACTATTATTACACAGTGACCCAGAATTTAAATGTATTCTGTTAGAAAAATAAATACCTAGGTTACAGGAGATTTCTCTAGTTCACTTCACATTACTCCTTGCTTGGCTACATGCTAGTCTAAAGTGATATGGGGGGGGGGGGAAACATTTATTGTTTTATTTTTTTACATGATGTTTATATTTTCATTAAATACCTCAGAAAAAAAAGAAGCAACTTTTATCTGAAATGTCCAGAAATTGGCTAATTTGCCAAATCCTGAGACTTTCTCTAATATTAGGAGAAATTAATCTGCTTAGACAGATTTATTATTTAATAAAAAGTTAGGGTGTATGGTAGATATTGCCAGATTGCCCATCATTTCCCTATAGCTATGCCCACTGTATTTTCTTTTATTCTTTTTTTTTATTAGCTAAATAGATGGCTCCTAAAAATACAGATATTGTCCATACTCCCTTCAAGCTATGCGTACCCAAAAGAACATTCTTGGGTAAGGATGCTTAAGTATAAATAGCATATGCACCTATCCTGTACCAGAGGGTGTGGTATCTCTTCTTAAACCTTCTCCTTTGGCCTGGAGAGGAGGGATGGCTGCAACACGATCCAGTGCTGCTGACCTTAACGTCTACAGTCCTCAGCCCAGGGGAAAAAGCTGTGTGCTGGGCTGGGAATGGGAGCCTGGTCCATGACACTAGGACCACAATATCCCCACTGGCCTGATGAACTCTGTACCGTTTTTACTTGAGATAAAGAGTCTGTTTAAAATTGAGTTTTTGGGTTATTTCAAGAGATATATAATCATAAATAATATAGGCAGTTTTGCTAGTCATAAAAAGCAGGAATCTGGAATAAAATCATTTCAAATTCTAAAGATCATCTATGGCTTAAGGCTATAAACCTGTCCCTGGAGTGGGGGAAGCACTCAGTTCATAGAGAAGGTTATTACTGTCAAGTGTATGTATACTTTTGCTCAATGACCTAAGTGTTTGATCTGAAAATTTTGTAAAAACACCTGTGAATGCAGTAAATTTATAAAGCCTATGTATTCATTAATAGTAAATCTTAACAGTAGAACTTTTGTTTTAGCAGTTCTGGTACCCTGAAATCCTTCAACAAAGATAAATAATTCTAATTCTATAGATAAAACAAATAAAAAGGTTTTGAGTAAGCTGTCAAATAATGATGACAAAGAGAACACCTTAAATTCACTGAATCCCCCTGAAATTCCTTTCTCTGTACTAGCCAACACCAATAATGTTCTCTGTACCATTAATGATTTATACCATTTACCCACTTGGCAATCACTTAGGTGTGGGATACAGTATGATCCCTGTTTAACAGAAGAAACAGCATTTTAGAAAAAGGTCCCTTAGCTGGATTCACATAAGCAGTGAAAATGAAGAGCCAAAACTCAAGTCAGAGCATCTGATTCAACACTCCAACTTAACTTTGCTGTCTACTGTGTCTACGACCCTCTCCTCCTTCCCTTTATACCTCTTCCTGCCCTCCCAAAGGCTTGAGTAGGTATTGATAAATTAATACACTGTAGATATCTTTCTCTCTATTTTTATAACATACTCCAGATATTACTTGTTTTACAAAAAATGATATATGTAAAGTTTTAATATTTGATCTGTTTCTTTCTTATTCCAAATATTCTTCCATCTTATTAATCTACCAGAGTTCAGTGGTTACCCAAGAGTTTTGTGGAGGCTGTCCAGATTTCCTCTATCAGAGTCAGCCCATCCCCCGCTATACACTTTCTTAATATCACATGTCAATATTGTTCTTTTTCTATGTCCTGCCATTGTCCTATTTAGCAGAGGGTTATTTTTTGTTAACATGATAAGATTATATGATCATTTTAAAGAGAACTGTTATAAAATACTTTGCTAAACTAAAGGAGTCCCAACATGTCTGTTGATTGTTCAAGGTACCATCCCCACCTGTTGCTGGTGTGGGTGATTTTGGTTATAGGGCTTTTCAGTGCTTTTCACATCATGGTCATCAGTGTCTGTCCAAGGGCCACATACAGTTTTCACCAGAAAGAACAGACATAAGAAAGGTAGCATCCAGTAATTCCCAGGGAAGACCACAGATATACCCTTATGCATTTATACGTTCTGAATTCAAGTGTACAGTGGTGATTATGACAAGGTTGTGTTGTAGGTCAAAAAACAGGTCCTTTGTCCAAGATATGGTCACCTCTTATTTAAAGGAAGTTAAGTTTAGGGCAAAACTAGGAAACTTAAAGCATTTATTACTGAAGATTATTTAAGATCTACACTTCATTATGCTTATACACATCTAGATGATTGATGTTTTTGCAGTAGGAACTTCCTAATTTATCTGTTCCAATAATATCAACAGTTCCTATAGGTAAATACCATATCTTTAGAAGAATATTAAATCTTTCCTGTTTAATCCAACCTTGAGTTATATTTAAACACAATACCATAATCCAAGAATCTTCACTACCTCAAATTTAAAAATATTTTGCAGCATTGACAATTACCAAATACTTCCTCCACGTGACCTAAACACAAGCCTCCCTTTCTCTAATATCTCTCTAGATAGAGTCACAAAAATTACTCATTTATAATTAATTTAACAGATAATTAGTGAGGTGGTCTCTAATAGCAGATAGTTCATTTTCTAATATCAGGAGTTAAATGGCTATGTTTATATACACATATACATTACATATATACATATATATATTCATATGTCTTAAAGACTTATGTAATCCTGTGGCTACCATGAAAAAAAAAACAAAGAAAGAGAGAATAACAGATCTAGCTAAGAATAGTGTTTTTTAGGTAATATTACCAGGATCATTTCACTTGAGAAGATAATTGTACAGAGAAGCTATAAAAATCAAAGGAGCCAGTTGTGTGAGAAAGAACGATTAAACCAGAATGAACAGAGAATGTTAGGCCCTAAGGTAGAGACATCCTTAGTACCTCAATGGAAAATTAAGGAAGTCAGAGTGGCTGGGGTGGGACATCCTGAGCAGTGGGAATACAAGATGGGAAGGCAGGTTGTAGGCCACTGTAGCCATTTAAGGACATTGGATTTGATGTGTACAGTGAGAAGGGTTTTGATGGCCCTGAACAAGGAATGGGTATAATTTCATTCCATTTTTAAAGATTACTCTGGCTACTGTGTGAATTGTAGACCAGTTAGGAGAGAGATGGAAAGGGTCGGAAATAGGCCAACATGCTATTTTAAGAGTTCTGGGTAGAAATTATAGTAACTTGACTTAGGGGATAGCTGTGGTGATGGCAAGAAGCAGTCAGAATCTGAAAATATTTTGAAGATAAAGCCAATGAGACTTATTGATATATTAAAGTGAAGGGTGAAAGAAATCCAGAAGTTCATGATGACGCCACATTTTTTGGCTTTAGTAACTGGAAACAAATGGAGTTTGCTGTATTAAAATTACTTTGCCCACTGCAATAAATGTTCTGAACATCATTCTTCAATATTACTCTAAATCTATAGCACTATAAATCTACTGAATTTACTGAGAAGAGGAACATTTGGGAAGAAGCCTGTCAGGAGGCATGGGTGTAATAAATAATTAAGTTTCAAACGCACTAATTTGGACTTCCCTGTGGTGATATGTAAGATGATTGGTGCATATGAGCCTAGAAGAGGTGTTTGGGTCATAGGTAAATATCACCATGTATTTGGACACCAAGCATTTATAAACATGAATTTCGAAGAAGATATGTAGGAGAAACTGAGAAAATTAGCCAGTGATGTGGGAAGAGAATGTCTCAGAGGACAAGCAAAAAGAGTAAAGGATGAGGAAGCAACCCACATGCCAAATGTCTTTAATAGGTAAAGGCAGTAATGATGAAGACTTAACTGGTGAATTTGAAGAGCAGTTTTGGTAGATTCCTGGAAACGAATACTTGAGGGCTATTTGTTCAAAAAGGAGTAGAACACAATGATAGAAGACAATGAGGAACAACTCTTTCAAGGAATTTTGCTATGAGGAAGAGTGGGAGGAAAATGGAGCCCAAGGTGAAGGAGGATATGAAAAAAATTTTTTTTAAATGGCAGATATGATAGCATGTTTATATGTTGATGAGAATGATATGCTAAACAAGCAAGAAGTGAAAAAAGCAAGAAGGACCAAAAGTTGAAAGAGAGAATTATGTTCAACCAATGAAGCAAATCAAATGGTAGACGACATACATGGGGATGCATGTATGCCTGTAGATTTTGTGGTAAAAATGATCAGATGGACTTCTATAGTCCTTAAGGGAAAATAATTCAGCATAAATACAGGTTTTATGCAGGAAATGATACATAGCCACTGGATGATACATGTAAAAGTATTACTTAAACTTTAAAGCACCTTAACACTATTTTCATTATTACATACAAAAATAGAAAATAGCTATAGTTGGAAGAGAATCTTGGAGGAGGTGAGAGAGGTATTATGCTTTTAAATCACACAGTGAACTGCAACATGTTGGAAACAAAGGTTTGCAGTCTTATTAACTCAAATCCAAAACAATTTTAAATAGAACCATAGCACTCAAGTGAGCAAATGTTTGCTTTTAGATAGTCTATTATAAATGTTTGAAAAGTGCAATCTCTTCAAACTGATTTTGAGTCTGCTACCCAATACAGAAAAGCAATTAGGAAGCAGAGAATTAGCAAATATCACTCAGAAAATAAATATTTACTGTCAACCTTACAGATGTGAAAAGTCCCATTTCCACATATAGTTCTAATTAGATTTAAATGGTTTCCTAAGTATTCTATTAAGTATTTGATATACTTTGAACAAACTGTGGCACCACATGATTTCTTTTAGCTTTAAAAGTCATTGTGTGCATTTTAGGGCACTCGTTATGTAAAACTAACTAGCATGTTTAGGAAAACTTTGTTCCAGGGTCCCTTGCAGTATTAAGTGATTTTAATGCATTATTCATGAAACATTTTTTGACTCTGTGGACAGTAACAGCTTACATGTGAATAGCATAATTTTTACTGTTATTAAGGAATTTCATATAATTTTAAAGTTTTTAATCATTATTGACAATTTTATCTAGAAGTTTTATTAAATTGTACTCAATATTTTTAAGTAGGCTAAAATAATTGGGTATCACAAAACTAACCATTAAGGTATAAATCTGTATTCCTTTCAGCATTTGAAACTGCTATATTTTTAGTACATTATTTGCTGAAGAAGGAACCAGTCAAATAATTAATACTTTCTCTCTTGATACACTCAAAGTGCTTACACATGAATTAGTATACATCATAAAACCAGTCTGAGGGATGCTGCTTCATTAATTGCCTAGGTTTAAAGAAAGTGTTTGGCATGGGGGTAGATATAATTACTCTTAAGTAATAAGAGTATTTGACATAAAATTTGAGTTCCTACTATGCACTACCACTTATTTGATCATTTATAAGTCTTACCAGAGTTAGAATTCAATATAAGCTAAAATTATAGATATTATTGCACTCATATTTTTAGAAGTGGAATCTGAGTCACAGAGTTTGTAAAGTAACTTGGCAAGAATTCTCAAGCAGTAATTAAATGACTGAGAATCTGAACTTTATTTGACTCTTCTTTTTACATGAATTCTCCTAGTTACTCAGAGGCAATTATGTGATAAAGAATATACAGAATTTCAAATTTCCAGTCCTTACTGTTTGTCAGTCCATAAAAGTTAAATAAGAAATAAAACTTCTGAATTATTGCCATAAAATACTTAGAATCCCTTCTACATAAAGGATGATATATTTATGCTCTTGCAAGCTCTTTATTACATTTGTAAATATTTAGTTTTCTTTTTCACCAGTTCCTTTTAATACAACATAGTTACCACTAGGACAAAATTTCAGAAGCAAAATTGATTTTAAAAAGTTGTCTGTGATATCTGCATTTTCCATGCAAGGTATTCATGTTGTTTTAATAAAATATAATTCATGTAGTTTATTTGATAGTAAAGTGCAAGGTACTCAAATCATTGCTGAAAACTGTATTTGTTATTTCATTGCAGCTGTACTATGAGTTGATAATTATCAAGTACATATATTTAACAAGTGACAGATATAGTATAATGAAACCCAAAAATGATAAAATGAAATGATAAAGATAGCTAAAAGGCAGTCACGAAATACCATGGAGCAGAGAGTTCCTAAAATGCCTGCTGGAAATCACGGCATCAAAGAGCTTTAAAGTTGTCCTGGAGTCTCAGCAAGGCAATAAAGCAATAAGAACCTCTAAGCACTATGAAAGAGCTTTGCAAAAAATAAATGATTCAAATACAAAACCTCAAGATATGCCAAAATATAGCAAAGTTTAGAGTAAGTGATGACTGCTATAAAAAATAACAACACATTCAATGTTGGCCTAAGAACAGTCTCCTTTGAGCAGCATACCTACTTTTTGGTTCCATGTGATACCTTTTTCTTTCTTTCTTTTTTTTTTTAAACAGGGTAAGGGAGGGAGAAAGAGAGGGAGAGAAATATCGATGTGAGATGGCAACATCAATTGGTTGCCTCTCATACACACCCCAACCTGGGATCCAGCTTGCAACCCAGGCATGTGCCTGGAGGGAATCAAACCCGCAACCTTTCAGTTTGTGGAACAATGCCCAACCAACTGAGCCACATTGGTCTGGGATTCATGCGATATTTTTAGAGCCATACTAATAGAGCTCAATGGATTTTATCTGCACCCCTACAAACCATGCATGAAACTTAATTCAAGAAAAATGGAAATGTTTTCAATCTTGACATTATAATAGGAAACCTATAGATTGCAGAACAGAATTGGATAGAAAGTGAGTACTGACATGCTCAAATTATAAGACATCAAGAGAAGAAATACTGTCAAAACATTAGGAATTAGATAAACAAATATCATTATGTTCACTAAATTATGTTCATTAAAAACAAAACTAAGAAAAGACAAAAAACAGTGACAATGATTAAAACTGTGAAATTGAGGAAAAGTGAGTTTAGAGTATAAGCCGACCCCCCCCCATCAAAACAGGAAGTAAATAAATAATAAGTAAAGTTGATTAAGTAAAAATAGTGCCATAAAATTTCTTCTCCCCAGATGTAAAGGTAACCAAACTTGTACCCCCACGACAGGCATCAGTGTTAACTCTGGGAAACTTGCTGCATGGGGATCTTTTCCTTGTAAGGGTTTTGTTTGCATTTTGTCTTTAACATTGCTTTGTTTCCTGAATGCTAAGTGCTCACTGTTACACAGCTCTTTTCATTTCTTTATGCTAACGCTAAGTAGCTGTGACACTTGTGTCCACCCTAACTGGAAGAGCACATGCACTATAACAAAGAGGCAGCATATGAGTAGCAGCTCTACCAACCATACACACGCCCTGCACTTCTGAACAGACAACTCTAATTGCCCTGTGTTAAGAGAGGATAATAACTCATTGGTTTACACATGTTCTAGTTCATATTGCATTCTTGAAAAGTAAATGGGTACATTTAGTGCTTTAAATGAATCATTAAACACATTTATAATCTTTTATGAGGCAAATATTTTATAATTCAAATGTCGCTTAATTTGACAGAGAATAATATTTTTTGTGCACACATGATAAAATACTGCAAGCTGCTTCAGATTATCGTATTTTTCTCCTAAGGTCAGTCCGAAAGGCAATGCTTAGCCATAGTCGTTCAAGTATGGCTGAAGTGTAAGTTAAGCAGAATAATGACAGTCTCTTAGTAAGCAAATTAACACAAAATAATTACCGATCCCCACCAAGGCAGTCTTATTTTTAACCTGTGAAAGTCAGGACACAGTCTGGCATTTAGCTCTTTGGAACCACGCCTGCGTTTTACTTTTTTTGGCGGCGGTGTCAGGGACAAGGCTTTTGCTCTCTAGAGCTCACTGTCTTGCAATTTATAGTGATCTATATAATTCTAAAAGAGCTTGAGTTAGAAAAAAGCAACAGAGTTTTGCAATAAAAATGCACTTTCACTTTACCACACCTGCTTATTATCTAGAAAAGAAAGGTATGATCAAAATGTATTACATATCTTCTATTAATTGTGGCCAATGTGACTTATAATTCATTACAGGAAGGTAAACATCTTTTTTTATACATTAGGGAATAAAGTTGTTTTTCTTTATGGAACTTAAGGCATAACTCAGCGTTTTAATAATGAAGGTTATGTGGTGAGCTGCTGAAAACTTCAAATCGGAACTATTCATGCCTTCTTTCTATTTTTAGAGAGCCTACTGGAATGTGGACATTCTTCAATGTAGTTCTGATGACAGCAAGGTCAGTTGTATGATATTTCTCCTATAGTATTTCTACCATTATAATTTTTCCTAAGATTTTCCTAGATAATTAAAAATATCTTGAGTTATGATTTTACTATGTTAAAATAAAGATATTTCTAAGGAAAATTAGGAATGCAATTCTGAAGTGTTTTTAAAGGTTAATTTTATTTCTTTAAAATATTTTAAAGTTTTCCCTAAGGTCCGCAAAACAACAATTCAAAATAACCTAGGCACCCCAATGTTCATGGCGGTACAAATGATAGTAGCCAAGTGTTGGAAGCAACCTAAGTGCCCATCAGTAAATGAGTGGATCAAAAAACTGTGGTACATTTACACAATGGAATACTACACAGCAGAAAGAAAGGAGGAACTTCTATCCTATGTGACAGCATGGATGGAACTAGAGAACATTATGCCAAGTGAAATAAGCCAGGTGGTAAGGGACAAATACCATATGACCTCACTTATAAGTGGAACCTGATCAACAAAGCAAATAAGCAGGCAAAATATGACCAGAGACATTGAAATAAAGAACAAACTGACAGTAACCAGAGGGGAGGGAAGCAATGGGGGAAAGAAGTGGAAGGGTCATCAAAGTACATGTATAGTGGACCCATGGACAAAGACAAAGAGGGGTTGGATTGAAGGTGGAAGTTGGTGTGGATGGTATGGGGAAGAGTGGTGGGCAGAAATGGAAACAACTGTACTTGAAAAACAATTAAAAATAAATAAATATTTTAATGCTTTACTAATAAAAATAATTTATAGGACTATGACTGAAATGAACTGCAAATGTACAACTCGAACAACTGGATGTGCAGTTGTACAAGTCACCGAAACAGGGCATACACAGACCAGGTTTGGGGTGAGGAGAATGATCCTATGAAGCATCATTGCAGAGATACAGATGCAGATATGTCAAAGAACACCTGAAGATATGAATGAATTTAAAAATAACTAAGATTGGAGAAATAGGTTTAGGAGTAATCAACGGCTTTGGAAATAGTTCTTTATCGCAGGTGTGTGGACATGATCAATGTTTCTGACAGAGAATGTATATGGTGAGAAACATTACTCTAATGCAGCAGAAAACACAAGTTCCATATTTTGCCAAGTAAAATGTTTACTATTTTCCCCGAATTTAGGAGGGAAAAATGAGGATGGCCTTTATACACAGGTAGCATGAATTCCATGTAAATATAAATGTCTTTAATTCTTTTATTTATGCTTATGCATTAAAACTGTGCAACTCTAGAAAGCAATAATATCTGTATGCAAAATAATACCCTAGATACAATAATCAGTTTTATTTCTAAAAATAAATAAATCATTGAATTAAAAATTAAAATGAATGATTTTTTTCCTGAAATTTTGGGCCAGAATTATGTGTCTGCATTATACACAGCAAAATGTAGTGAATGGGCTGTGGAGAGATTCCAGATACTTTTGGGCTCCTTGGTGTACTGTGGTCTCAATCAGCTCTGACTCCTGGATTTTCCATTAGGTGGGCCATTAACAAGGGGAACATATTTGTTGATTGAACACAGAAATACAAGTTTCCAGGTTAAAGTGAATTAAATGATGAAGAACTTTTGTCCAAAAGTCCATGCCCATGTTTCTGAGAGGTGGACAGTTGGACAGAGCTAAATAGGCTTGCTGTGAAACAGCGATTACAGCCTACATAGACTGGAACCTTAAACTTGTCTAACTTCCATGTTTTTTACCTGGAACTATAGAGAAGTGGTGTCTCAGAACTGCAGTATAACCAGAGCCATGCAGTGTCCATCAAGGGCAAAATGATGTTATTACTACAATTCAGTGTTAATGTGGCCCCTACACCATAGGTATTGATGCTGGAAAAAATTAGGTTCCAAAAGATACAACATAATAAAATCCAGAGACTGAAATTTGGGTGCAGCCAGTAGTATTTGTTTGGTGCTCCAAATATCATAAGTTTTATTTATGCTAAATATAAGATATGTTAATAACAATGGTAGCAACATGGGTGTCTATACTCCTGTACTGAGTATGTATGATTCTTTAGTTCTACAGCCCTCACAAAATTCAGGGAAGGGGTTTATTACTATCCAAAACTTAGGAAAAGCTATTGATGTGATCATATTTAAAGCTTATAATATCTCTTGCCTGATGATTTTCACAGGAAATAAACAATATCTCTCATTGAATGTGTTACTTGGCTATGTGTAACGTTTCTACACACACACACACACACACACACACACACACACGGAAGTTTCCCATCATACATGAGAAGTTCTAGGGTTTAAAATTTTTAGAGATTACCATAGAAAAGAGAGTAATTTTAAAGGGGACATACTAGCAAAGATACTGTTTTGGGTGTGCGGTGGGCAGAAATACATATAATTTATGAATGGGTTTACCAGTAGTACATTTTTTTTAAGAAGAGTGTATTATACATAGGACTTCTAAATCTGTACATTACAGGTTCCTACTGTCTCTAAGAATAGAAACTCATGACAACATAAGGTAATATGGTCAACCAGAAAAGAATTTAAGACCACTTGGTTATTTTTAAACTGTTATTTCCAAGTTTCTGAGATATTTTAAATATGGGAAAAATTATGTACTTCTCATTGATTACTCTTTATAGTTTCTTTTTCTGGTCTCTCTCTCTCTTTCTCTCCCCCCCTCACACATTATTCTGTAATTGCTTGGTGAATTCATTGAGTCTGATGGTTGAAATATCATCTACAGCACAGGTGGCAAACACAAGGCCCTCAGGCCGAATCCAGCCTTCCACCTTGTTTCTACCAGGTGGCAGTGCTGAGCTCCTAGCCCCTAGTTAAGAAGTAGTTACACTTACACAGTCCTAAAATTACATTCCACCCTTTGAAGACAACTGAGAGGCTGATGTGGACCCTGGGTAAAAATGAGTTTGACACCCCTGATTTACAGGATAATCAGCCCCATCTTCATCCCAATCTCCTGCAAATAACCTTACCTCTCCCAGGCTTGTCTATCTCAGTTAATGTTAATTGAAACTTTCCAGTTTATCAGATTGAGAATCTTGGAGTCAGCTTTGATGTCTTTCTTTTCCCTTTTCCTCACAGATAATAAAATAAATATTACCTGTACTGCAGAATGTATACATAATTTGACCATGCCCTAACCTCAAAGGCATAGATCTCATTTAAGACACCATCAACTCTTACCCAATATCACCATGAGCTATAACCAATTCTTATTGTCCTAATAGGTCTTTTGTTTCTACCCTTGACTTTTATCTCCTCCCCATCCATTTCATTCTCAACACTACAGGAAAAGTGATGATATTACCATAGGTTAAACTGTTTCACTCTTCTGCTCAAAAGCCTACAATGTTTCTATTTCAATTTAAATTTCTATTGCAGCCAATATTTGTCCATTATCAGATACCCAAAGAATTTCCCCCAGTTTCCCCTTTAATGTTATTTCCTTACATCACCCTCCATCTTCTCTAGACAAACTAGTTTGTCTTTGCTGGAACATGCCAGGTGTGTATTTGCTCTGTCTGTTCCTTCTGCATAAAACTCCATCTAGCAATCCATCTAACACTCTCACTCTCTCCTCTTTTTGCCCAATCCTACTTTCTTCCTTCCTTGGTGGGTGTGGAGCCCAAGGGGCCACCAAAATACACTTTCTGCAGATGATTTTCCATATTAGAGGCTGTGCCCTGGAGAACTGAAACTAAGATATGGACTATATACTTTATGTGTTTAATACATTTATTACTTATTATGCATCATTCACCCCTAAAAATCTACTCCATATTAATAGAAAGTTACATTTTCAAATATTGAAAACATAGTAGATGCCCAATAAATGACTGTCACATAGGAGTGCTCAACATAGGAGCTAAATGAAAGAGTGAGAATATTTCACCAAAGGATTAAAGAATTCAAATGTTCCACAAAAAATGGCATGTATGTGGCATTTACTATATAGACATGTCTTTCTCTGGTTTCTGTTTTACACTTTTTTTTCTGTGTTAGAAACATGATCAGTTGTATGGCCATGCAGGTCTCAGAAACTTTAATGTTATTTTGATCCGATGAAACTTTATTTCCTTGTGAGAAGTTTCTGTATTAAGAGTGTGTATATTTATATGATTAGGGTCTTTTTATCTTACCAATTAAAGACCTTTTTCTTCTACTTTGTATCTCTCTACTCCCATATAATTTTTGCTGCCTCATAGCTGTGGTACACCTTTACTTGAGTATATTCATAGCATGGCTTGTTCATGGTTGTTCATGACCCCCTCTGACAGTGGCATACTTTAAAATACATACAGCATTTACTATGATCAGATTGTCTCAATTTCTCAATTCCTATATTCCTTGGGGGAAAAGTAAGTTCATTCTGGCTTTTTCATATTTTTATCAATTAGTTATAGATTGACCACTTTGAGACAGGTACTTGGCTGCATCTAATCTACTTTAGCCAAATGGAGCAAAATCAGGTGGTATCTGCGTACACCATTTAAGTCTGAATCTGAAGTCAGAGTTTGGGAAAAGGCAGGATCCCTGCAAAGAGGCTGCTAGTATAGCAACCCTGGCAATGGACATGTGTAATATCACTTACATTTCAAAAAATCTTCAAATGCCACACCATCATCTATGCTTCTGTGAAAGACAACCAACACAGAAAACAGTCTGCTTCTATTCTGTTTTAATGTTCCCTGTAACCTAAGAAAATTATGATTTTATTTTGCATAGCCAACTATATTTCAAAATGTGAGAGAATAATAATTTTACAAACATGTAAGACCCTTTTTCTGCCTTATTAGCAATGGGAAATATATAATTCCCTAGGGATCAGTTCAAGGCCAGTGGCACGTAAACTCAAGCACAAACCATTCTTCATTTATGAAATATCCTCATGTTCAAGTTTGGCAGCCATACAAACTGAGTTCTAAATTCTCAAATACTGAGTTCTAAAAACACCTGTCTTTCAGATGAAAGTTTTAAAATTGTGGAGTCAGTGTGTAAGTGTAAGCCAGGTAGAGAGAGTGTCTTAGAATCATGACTTTGTCAATAGGCAGATGAGGTAAGTTCTGCAAAGGTGCTTGGAAACCCTGCACATCAGTGTTTCCCACGTAAGAAGCATATGGTATATTTTACTTGCTCTAAGTATTTATATTCTTCACTCATGCTCAGAAAGTCAGGCTAGGTGTGCCTTTCTAAAATAAGTAAATAAAATAACCCAACGACTGGCTTTCAGGAAGGCCTACCTTATTTCAGCTACTGCTGTTTCAGAGATGGGGGCCCTGTGACTGAAGAAAATGAGTGAAGTGAGCATGCAGAACTGTGTGGAATCAACCCCTACTGAGATAACGTGCAGGTGCTTTTTTGAAGGAATCTGGTGGTATTGGAATCGACATTTAGGCTTTCACTTTTATCACCTGATTTGAAACAGAATGTCCTTTATACTAGTGACAGAAATGCATAAGTACCTGCTTCTAAGATCATTATAGCCATAGCCACTGCTGGCTGTGGAAGAAAGGGACTGGATCTTTGCCAGCATTAAACAGGGCCTGCACATTGAAGCATTCAGCTTATTGCTAAATTTAGAGTCCAAAGGGTTTTTACATGCTCTAAACTTATTAATATGTACTTTTATATGTAGGAATGGATGAGATGTTTTTCTAAGAAATAATCCTTTGCTTGAAATATAAATTTCTACTTTATTTGTCTTTCTGTTGTTTTGTTTTGTTTTATGAGTCCCCATTCATTTTGTCTAAGTAAATGTATTATCAGATTGTAATGCAGGGAGTCATCAGTCCTCTTAGGGAGGAAGCTAAGAAGAGAATATCCTCTACCGGAATTACGGAGACAAATCAGGAAGATAAACAGGGTGGTTGAGTTCCATGTTCTCAAACAATAAAGTAGGGGCTACACTTGACTGTCATTTCTTTGTGTAAACCTAAGGTGCTACCCATAAGGAAATGACAGCCACTGGACTGAAATGTCTTCGTGAGGGTAAAACAACAGCTTGTCTTATTAATGGTTATATCCCCTGTGTTTACCACAGAACCCACTAGACATGAAGAGCAGCAAAAACATTTGTTGGGTATATGAGTTAAATTATAACTTATCACTACATTCTTTATCAGTTCCTACCATGAATACCTGACCCACACACAATCTTAAAAACTAAAAAAGAAAGATTATGAATTAATTCCAAACTTTGGAAATAGCATACATTTTTTTCTTTAGTGTACTTTTATTTTTTTTTATTGTTGCTCAAGTACAATTGTCTCCATTTGCACCTCACTACGCCCCCTGTCCCACCTATCCCTGCCTCCCACCCTCAAACCCACCCCCTTTGGCTTTGTCCATGTGTCCTTTATACCTGTGTCTTGATACCCTCCTTCTATTATCCTTCTATCCCCTCCTCTCTGGTTACTGTCAGATTGTTCTTTACTTCAATGTCTCTGGTTGTATTTTGCTTGCTTGTTTGTTTTGTTGATTAGGTTCCACTTATATATGAGATCATGTGGTATTTGTCTTTCACCACCTGGCTTATTTCACTTAACATAATGCTCTCCAGTTCCATCCATGCTGCTGCGAAGGGTAGGAATTCATTCTTTCTTTCCGATGTGTAGTATTCCATTGTGTAAATGTACTTTTTAAATTGAATATTAGGAATAATTCATGTAAAAATTATATTCTATAATTTATACAGATTTCTTGTTTTAGCTTACTGTAACAAAATTATGAATTTATATATAAGAATCAATATATACCCTCTTTAATAACTTATTAATGTATTCACCCATCATTAATGTATTTAAAAATATCTCTGTTAAATTAACAATATCTTTGGTCTAAGCCCTGTGCCAAATAAAGTTCTAGGCCCTGAGGTTACAAACCCCTGAACAAAGACTGCTCTCATAAAATGGTCACATCTAATTACTTTTTCATAACACAGCTTTGATGTACATATGGATTACATTTTAGGTCACACAAAGAAACAGAGAGGTCACCTATACCGACTCCTTTATTCTTTGAGAATGTGGAACACAACTCTATTTATTTTCCTGATTTGTTTCAACAATTCTGGATAGATATACTTTTCTTAGCTTTCTTTAATTGATAAAGGCATGATATTTGTGTTCAGAGTGTAATACATTGAAACCACATTTGCTTACTTTTTATGTATTCATACACACACATATACATATATATGCAATACTTTCAAGATTTTTAAGCATTTTAATTTTTTAGTTATAGACTTCTTATCATTGCTAACAACCCTTGCAACACTGAATAAAAATGAAGTGGTCTCATCATCAGTGAAAGCATATCCTTTCTAAGTGGGTATATTGCTAAAAATAAAGTGAACATTGAATTAAAAGGACAAGACATTCTTCCAAATATGCTTATGTCAATTATAGTAGCATAATAATTATGAACAATAATACTTAGGTAAGAACATGTTTCAGAGATATATATCTGAAACCAAAGTAATATAATTAAAACAAGTAAAATTCAGTGCTTTGTTTAAGGTTATTTATTGTGACTAGTTATTTTTTCAAATAAATAGCATTTTTGAAGACCATGATATAAGAAATAGAATGACAGGTTATTGTAACTCTGGCCTACACTTTGTTAAGATAAGAAATATGCATCTTTAAAAAAAACTTACTTAAATCAGAAATCTGTTGACTATAATGCTAATTTCTCTTAAATCATGTTTCTAATACACTTGCCTTGGTTATCACTCAAATGTCAGAAATGGATTTGTTGTACCCTAAAATAATATGGATGTTGAGTAATAGTTAATTCTTTTAGAACTGTTTTTTTCTCACAAACAACCAAGTTAATAAACAAATATACAACATTACAGTTGTACTTTTAAGTTTTGTTACTATTTTAAGGCATATCTTAAAGAAAATAGGAAATGTTATGTACCTGTTTGAACTTCCTAAATTTACTATTCATGGATGTGACCTTCAGCGTGATGGAGTGGCATCAGTTAACTCATGAGCATCAGAGTGAGAAAAAAGAAACCATCTAAGTTTTATTGGGTTGGCCAAAAAGTCTGTAAGGTTTTTCCATTCAAAAAAGACATATTTTTCATTTTCACCAATAACTTTATTGATTTGGATATTATGAGTATGTTGGCTATCTCCTGCTATTGGCTTCAAGTGGGTAGAAGCCAGGGGTGCTGCTCAACATCTCCCAGTGCATAAGACAGCCTCACAACAAATAATTATTTGTCCAAAATATCAATAGTACCAAGAAACTTTGAAAAATATTTCAAATATATATATGGAACCAAATACAACCTCAAACAGCCTCAGCAGTTTTGAGAAAGAAGAACAAAGTAGGAGGGATCACGGATATCAAACTATACTACAAGGCCACTGTAATCAAAACCTTCTGGTACTGGCATAAGAACAGACACATAGACCAATGGAATAAAATAGAGAGCCTAGAAATAAACCCATGTCTGTATGGTCAGTTAATATTTGACAAAGTGGGTAGGAACATAAAATGGAACATAGCCTCCTCAATAAATGGTGTTGGGAGATCTGGACAAATACATGCAAAAAAATGAAACTAGACCACCAACTTACCCCATACACCGAAATAAACTCAAGATGGATATAAGGCTTAAATATAAGGTATGACACCATAAAAATCCTAGAGGAAAACATAGGCAGGAAAATTTCAGATACCCTGCGCAGCAATAATTTCACCGATACATTCCTTAGGGCAAGGGATATGAAGGAAAGAATAAATGGGACTACATCGAACTAAAAAACTTCTGCAAACCACTTTTGACATGTTCCATCAATCACAGCACCTTCTCCATACTCTGCACAAATATTTTTTGCATTTCAGTTGCATTTTTACTTTTCTTAAAATTAATAAAGCACAATATGTCAAAAATGTTGCATATTTTCTTCCATCTTAAATATTAAAATGGCAGCACAAAAATTCAACAATTTTGATAGTTTTTTAAATGTACGCTGATATGACAGGTGTCACAATAAATCAAACAGAATTGTTTCAAATGAAGTTAAGGACAACTAAACACTACTAGAACCATAGTACGGAAAAACTAACAAACTTTTTCACCAACTCAATGGACCTATATAAGGGCCTCATAATGAAGCAGAAAAGTTTATTTTCTCCTTAGGAGAATTATTGTTGAACTTTGCTTGATGTGTCTTATGACTTAAGGCTACACTTATGGAAGGCAGAGAGTAATTATTTTTCTTCACTGTAATAACATTCTATAATATTATCCTCAAGTTTCCTGTCTTGACCAAAGGATGATTGTATAAAACCAAATATCCCTTAAAAATGCAAATCAAATATTCTTGTAGAGAATATGTTGTAAAGGATGGAACATAGATCTTTTGTGAATACATCAACATTTTTTATATTAACTAAAATGTATAATGTAGCAAAGTCTAGTTCACAAGATTATGAGATGAGATACTCCAAAAGGGCTTTATTGGTTGTAACTATTTTCAAGATTGCCCAGTTTTAACTTGGTAAGTTGTTATAATTCATATCAACAACCCCCCAAAGTCACAATTAAATAACATGAATAGGGAGAATAGTTGATATTTATCTAATAACTACATATTTACACAAATATACCAGTTTATGCTATAAAATTCTTCATAGTAACTATGAAATTCTGAAAAATATGAAATGCATGATAGAAATATAAAATCAGGATAGGCAAGCATGTATTTTTAACAAAATGAATTAGGTCTAAAACATAAAATTTTACTTTTAAAATTCAATTATCTTTTTGATATAAAAAAATACTGTGTTAGTCTACCTAAATTAAACATATCATTTAGGAGGAATTTAGGATCTACTATCTGTGCTTAATTCTATAAGTAAAAGCTACTCAAGTAACATTTATTATATATTTAAATATATAATAAATGTTCATAGCAGCACAATTTACAATAGCCAAGTGCTGGAAGCAACCTAAGTGCCCATCAGTAAATGATACTGTGGATCGAAGAACTGTGGTACATTTACACAATGGAATTCTATGCAGAAGAAAGAAAGAAGGAGCTCCTTTAACAGGAATCTAATCAACAAAACAAACAAACAAGCAAAACATAAGCAAAGACACTGAAATTGAGAACAAGCTGACAGTGACCAGAGGGGAGAGGGGAGGGAATTTCAGGGGATGGGGGAAGGGTTTGCAGGAACAAGTATAAAGGACACATGGACAATAACAAAGGGGGTGGAGACGGGAGGGAAGTGGGAAGGGCTGGGGGGTGGGCTGGGATGGGGGTCAAGGGCAGAAAACTGTACTTGAACAACAATTAAAATAAATAAAAATTTAAAATTTAAAATACATATATAATAAATATTCCTAAAAATATAAATTCTGCAAAGAAGGATGCTTTATGGAATAGTTGGCAAAAGTAACTTTTTCTTAATAACTTTATCCTATTAAAACAGATAGAAAAAATGAGTGCTTCAAAATAGAAAATTAATTCACATTTGTCATTAATTCAACATACAAAATTTTATATCTAGGCTGTTTTGTACATACAGAGTTCTGGAAAATCTACTGTTTTCTCATTATGAATTTGATATGATTCTGTTTCTCATTAAATGTGAAAAAGCATTTACTAATAGTACATTTAAAAAATATGTACCAACATAACTCCTTAATACCTTGCCTTAAGTAGCATTGAAGTACACCCATAGCAAGTTGATTTAAAAAAAAAAAACAAACTGATGGACATGGGCAACCATGTGGTGGTTGCTGGGGAGAGAATGGTATGGGGGGATAAATGGTGACAAATGGAGACTTGACTTGAGTGGTGAACACACAATACAGTGTACAGATGATGTGTCATAAAATTTTGTACCTGAAATCTGTATAATTTGTTGACCAATGCCACTCCAATAAACTCAATGAAAAGAAAAAACAGAATATGATTTCAGGAGAATATAGATAATATCATACATTTTGATAAAACAAATAACACCCAACTTTGGAGCACCTAAATATATAAAAGAAGTATTAATAGAATTGCAGGGAAGGATACATGACAATAAAATATTAGTAAGGGACTTCACTGCCCCACTGTTAATAATGGATAGATCATCCAGACAAAAAATCAATAAGGAAATATTAGATTTTAACTACACTTTAGACCATTTAGACTTAATAGTTATTTACAGAACATTTCATCGAACAATGTCAAAATACACATTCTTTTCAAGTGCACATGGAACAGTCCTCAGGATAAATCATATATTAGACCACAAAAAAGTATTGTTAAGTTTAAGAAAAAAAACTTTTTGAATAAAAATTGTATTGAATCTTTTCCATTATTATTTAGCCCCCTTATACCCCCTCCCGCCACAATCACCACACTGTTGCCCATGTCCATGAGTCCTTTTTCCTTTTTGCTCAATCCCTCCACTCCCTAACATTTAAAAAATTTAAATTACTTTAAGAAAACTTAAGTGAAACATCTTTTCTGCTCATAAAGTTCTGAATGTAAAAATCAATTACAAAAATAAAACTGGAACATTTATAAATGATGGAGATTAAACATAAGCCTCTGGACAACCAGTGAGGTAGAGAAGAAATCAAAAGAGAAACAAATATACACACACACACACACACACACACACACACACACACACATATACACATATATATACACATATATATATGAAACAAATGAAAATATAAACCAAACATAGAAAAACTTATGGGAAGCAGCAAATCAGTTCTAAGAGGAACATCACAGTGATACATGCTTACATTACAAAAAAAAAAAGGAAAAAATGAGACCTCAAAAAACTCAACTAAGCTCCTCAAGGAACTGGAAAAAGCAGAGCAAAGTAAAGCCAAAGTTAGCAGAAGGGAGGAAATGACAAAGACTGGAGCAGAAATAAATAAAATTGAGAATAAGAAATTTAAAAAAATCAATGAAATTAAGAGCTGTTTTCTTTTTTTTATATATAAATGAACAGGCAAAGCTTTAGCTATGCTAACCAAGGAGAGAGACAGAGACAGAGAGGGAACATTCAAGTAAATGGAGTTTCATCCCGGTACTCACTGCATGCCGGCCACTGCTCTAATCCCATTAGGTGTGCTCACTAATTCAGTCCTCACAAAAACAATGATGGAGGCACTGTTTTCCTATTATGCACATGAGAAAACTAAGGCCTGGGGAGCCTAGTAAATTTCGTAATGCGATATAGTTCAAAAAAAGTAGATCCAGCTTCAGCACACAGAAATAACAATCGGTTCTCTTAATTACTGCCAAATGCAAGTGCAGCAGCATCCTGGGAGATGCCTTACAAATCAGTAATAAGATATATGAACAGGTTGGTTGTGAAGACATTTTATTATATGCAATTTCCAACATATGAGAAAATGTCTGTATGTTTCTGGCTTGTAAACTAATGAAAAGGACCTTGGTTTATTTTCAGATTTAACCAAATGGGCAGCTAATGACAGGGGGACAATTGTCAAAAGGGGGAACAGAGAGAATGGTTTTCCTATTAACTTAAACATATTTATGACAAATAAAGAGATATAGTGCACACTGACACATTCCAAATCCTTTCAAATACACTGAAATCAGACGGAATGCTCAGGCCAAATGCTTCAAGCAATAAAATTATAGCTAAGCAAAATGTTATTTTGCAAAAGATTAAACACAACTGATCAATGTTCTGTTTATTATTTTAAAACATTGTTCATTTAATATTCTAAATTGATAATTTTGTAGTACAAAGCTCATGGAATTTGGTCTAATACTATATCAAATAAGAATTTTTTATTTATGATTTTTCATCAAGGTAGCACTGATCAGCATATAAACATTGTGGATCAATTGCTTCATAAAATGTTTATTCAGTTATACCAGAAAAATATTATTCACTTATAAAAAATAAACATAGGAGCCATAGTACTTCATTTTTCTTTATAATATTTTCACCTTACTAAATGATTCTGCAAATACTTTATTGTCTCTTCAGCAATAACACAATTTATAAGCTCCGCACATCAGGAGTTAGCTATGGTGCAGACAGGCAGACTGTATGCAGGTTTTTGAGGGGTTAGCAGCCATTCTCTGCTTCTCTATTTTTTTATTATTACATATAATAATAGAAATTCCAAGGATCCTAAATTCCAACTTGAGCCACAAAGGAGAAACGTTTGATTGAGCCACATGGACAATGACAAGTACCACATTTTGCTAGTGAATTTTAATAACTAGTCTGATGTCCTACTGAGAAGTCACTTTGACCATTGTTTGAGGTGTCTTTCAAATACAAAATTGCATTGGTTAATTCTGTATACCAGACACTGTGTGGGGGCTACATACTAAACAAGATACTAAAACTCCCTTTCTCCACCAGAACTAGACATTCTGACCCCTAAATAACCTTATATAGATGTACCACATACTCTCCCTTATATATCCCTTATATATCCTTCAACTGGCATGAAGCTGTCCCCAGGTCAGCAATGGACACGTGTTGCATATTCACCTGTCTGTCCCTACAACCGGACTTGGTGCTCTTTAAGGATAAGTGTGGTACTTAGTATAAAGTTCAGAGTCCAATATAGATACATAGTAAGGACATAGCTGCAACAATATAAAAGTTTTCAAGCATGCATGTGATTTGTTTGGGCTCCTTCTTATATTGTATTAGAATGTATTTAATTCTCAATAAACATAACTTAAAATAACATATTTACAGCTTAAGCATGGCTTTAATGTATTCTTGTAAAAACAATCACTATTTACCATCATTATTTTAAACCTTTGTTTATAGCCTCGGAAACCACACTGCACAAAGGGTAGCAGTGACAATCGCTAGACTTCGTAAATTGAAAACACGTGGTTGAAAGTTACCTATCGAGTTTAGAAAGTAACACGAATGCCTGATGGGATTTTTCCCAGTTCATATATGGACAAACTGAAGTACAAAAGATGAATTTATCTTATCAAGAAACATTGGCAAATAAAATGGCTCATCACTGCCATATATATAGTGGTTATTGTTGACACTATTACAGATGCCCTCATTCCCCACAGTCATAGCCTGCCTCCACCCAGCCCCCCCCCCAACCTTCCCTCTGTCCATCACCACCCTGTTGTCTGTTCTATGGGTTCTGCCTATACATACTTTGGCTGATCCCTTCATCTTCTTCCATCCAGTCCCCCACGGCCCCCATCCTCTCTGACAGCTGTCAGTCTGTTCCATGTGTTTATGACTCTGTTTCTATTTTGTCTGTTTATTTTGTTCATTAGATTCCACATCTAAGTGAGACCAAATGGTATTTGTCTTTCTCTGACTGGCTGACTTCACTTAGCATAATTTCTCCAGGTCCATCCAACCTGTCACAAAAAGTAAGATATCCCTATTTTTTTATGGCTGCATAGTGTAAATTTACCACAGCTTTTTTATCCATTCATCTACTGATGGGCACTTGGGCTGTTTCTAGGTCTTGGCTATTATAAATAACATTGCTATGAATGTATGGGTGCATATATTCTTTCAAATTGGTGTTTCAGGATTTTTAGGGTATGTTCCCCAAAGCGGAATTGCTAGGTCAAAAAGCAGTTCCATTTTTGTGTGTTTTGCTCTTAATCAGGGCTGTTGTTTTAGAAGCCAAGTTTTACCTTCTATATGAAACAACATGTAACCAACCTCAATTCCATTTATTATGAGTAAGAAATAAGTCATGTCTCATTTTAAATTTCTGTGTGATTTTATTTTTATATTTATAGATGCAATTTACTTGAGAGAATTTTGTAAAATAAAAATATCAGTTTTAGTATTTGATTTATTTCAGATAACTGTAAGAAAAATAGCACATAACCAAAGACCTTGATTCTTTAGCTCACCTCAGGTTTACAGGTATATAACCTTACAAAAGCCATTGAAACTCTGATTGTTAGTTTTTGTCAGAACCTGTATAAATATATTTCACCTGCTAAGTTTAATGCATTGGGCTGCTGTGAGGATCAACAGATAATTCCTATGAAAATATCTTTGCAAATTGTAAAATCTTCTACCCATACAAGGTATAATAACATAATAAATCCCCTTGCAAATGTAATATGCTTTTTATATTATATTTTTATATAACTAACTTTGGTACTTACTACATTTATGAGCAGAAGTCATTTTTTCATGTTCAGTTGTGTTTCTCTTTAAATTAGCCTTTCTAATTAAATTTTCCCTGAAGGCTTTGAAACAGACTCTGCAGATTGATTTTGAAACTTAGTTTGCTCTTCCATGTTAAACCCATGTCCCTACGTTGTGATCCTGTTTGCATTGCCACTCCTTACTTCAATACTGTGAATGTTATCATGGAAATGACAAAGTGTATTGTCTTGGCTGTACCTATGATGCTCTCTTCCTATAAGTTTATGACTTCCAAGTTTTTGTCAAACAATTGGGGAAACTTACACTCATCAATATTTGAGTTGACTTCACATTTTATGCTTTACTAAGTTAAAAATGAGTTTTAAAAAATTCTTAAGTGTCTTTGTTCATTAAAAAGAGAGGTAACATGTATGAGTATAATAACTTTTTACCTGGGGAATATAATGTGTGAGGTGTCTTATTTCTATTTATGTTAAATAGATACAGTTGATTTGGTCTATAAATTTCAGTGCAAAATTAAAGATAAGATGACAAATATTTTAACTATGTAATTTAAAAATAGTGTTCTGGTCATTTCCTTAAACCAAATATACAATGATATGCCAAATAACTTGCACAGTAGATTAGACATTTATAATTGTATTCTTTGAAAATGATGAAGGATAATAAAATTTATTATATTTTCTTGAGGCTTTGAACAGAGGACATTTAATATAATGGCAATCTTTGCAGTACTTAACATGAATTTACTTATTTAAAATATATATATATATCAAATAACTACATGGACTTTACTGGAGGTGACTTTAAAATGAAGCTGTTTTACTGATTAAATTTTCAAAGTAGTTTTATACATTATTATAAAAACTATGATGATGAATACTGGAAATACTGAATATTGGAAAACCAATATTACAAAACTGGCCAGGATAGCTATTGTAACAAAATCTGCATCAACTGAATTAATTCTGAAAGGCCAAACTAAAACATAAATTATGATACTGCTTGAGTCCTGAGTCAGTATACATTTCTCTGGTTATCTTTAATCTGAGGTGCATAAAGCCATGTTTTCGAATGCTGAGTCTCAGGATCCCTGTTTTTCTCAGGTTTGGAGTAAAGGCTATGGAGATCAGCCTTTCTCCTAGCCTCTCTTTTACCCTCTCCCTCCCTGTCTGCAGTTATTGTAATGTCCAGCTTCATTTGACAACTATTTGTATAGACACTAGAGAAAATATTAAGCTTTAGCAATATCTAATTATTCAATCATGTAACATATATAACTTTCAATTTATTTGTTATTGTATATAATGTTTAATTACTGCTCACACCTCAGAATAAATGAGGGATGAGACAAGCCCAAAGTAAACGTATTTGCCCAGACAAGCTTACATTCAAGGGTCTTTTTCATTAAGATTGTTGGTGTAATTCAGTCTCTATAGCACACAAGGAAACACCCTCTATGGAATGCAAATTTGATCTAAAATGTAATTTTGGTTTTTTTTTTAGCAATATGTCCAAGGGCTTAAACATGATGTTATATTTTTCATATTTTTAAAAGCAACAGCAAAAATTGTAACTGTATAGAGCTGGCAAATGAGGAACGAGATAATGTCCAAGATTCTCAGTCAAAGTTTGCTGATTTTACTGGTGTCAAAAAGTATGACAATATTAACAGTCAAATATAAAAAAAATATTATAAACTCTGATACTCTCAAACTAAATTTGGCAGTTTATACCAACATTGTCCATCAAAAAACTTTGATGGCTAAATTTCCATGTAATTGTATCCTAATATATTCAGAAGCATTTTAGTTACAGCAACATAGTGATCATATTTTGAACATTATTTTTAATTCCTTTGGCAAGAAAGGAGCAATGTGATATCTAACTAAATATCTGAATTTATATTAGATACCTTTTAGGCACTTTAAACTTTCCCCAATAGTTATTTAGTATTTTTTTTCCTGACTTACATGGTATGTTTTGAAAATATCATTAAAGACAATTACAACAAAATCTCACCATCAAACACAATTCTTATCCAAGGGGATATAGCAGAAAAATATTGCTAAGAGACATGACAGAGAGTTTACTACCAATGTTTTCTTCTTGGAGTTTTGTGGTTTCGAGTCTTATACTTAATAAGTCTTTCATTTATTTTCAGTTTATTTCTATTTATGGTATAAGAAAGTGGTCTCATTTCATGTTTTGTATGCATCTGTCTAATTTTCCCAACCCATTTATTGACTAGACTATCTTTACTCCATTGTATGTTCTTGTCCCCCTTTTCCTATATTAATCAACCACATGGGTACAGGTTTATTTCTGGGCTCTCTAGTCTATTGCATCGATCTATGTGTCTGTTTTTATCCCAGTACTGTGTTGTTTTGATTACTATGGCCTGTAGTATAGAGTGAGGAAAGGAGACCCTCATGAGCCTGATAGAAATGCAAACTGGTCCACTGTGGAAAACAGTAAGAATGTTCCTCAAAAAGAAAAAAAAAAAGAACTATATGTGACCCAGCAATTCCACTTCTGTATAAAAATTAAAAGAAACCCAATGCTACTTCGAAAAGGTATATGCACCCCTATATTCACTGTAGTGTTATTTATAATATCCAAGACAGAGGGAAGCAACCGATCAATACACAAGTGGATAAAAATCTATAGTATATATACACAATGGTATATTAGTCATCCATAATAAAGTATGAAATCTTATCATTTGCAACAGCATGGATGGATCTAGAGACTATTATGCTAAGTGAAATAAGCAGAGAGAGAAAGACAAATACCATACAATTTCACTCATATGTGGAATCTAAAGAACAAAACAAACAGAGCAAAAACAGACTCATAGACAAAAAAAGGACAAACTAGTTACCAGAGGGAATGGGGGGTAAGGGCCTGCGTAAAAAAAGGTGAAGGGATTAAGAAGTACAGATTGGAAGTTACAAAACAGCCACAGGGTGTAAAGTACACCATGAGGAATAGAGTCAATAATATTGTAATAACTATCTATGATACCAGGTGGGTACTTGAAATATCAGGGAGATAACTTTGTAAATTATATGGTTGTCTAACCACTAATGCTCTATATCTGAAACTAATATAAAATAATATTATCAGCTGTGATGATAAAATAAAATTTAAAAAATTAGAATCAGTATCAAAAATTATTAACACTATCCATGTGGCATAATATAATAAACATACTTATCTGTGTGTGCACTTTTTGGTAACATTCAGCTAATGACTGATAACCCTTAAACAAACTTGTTAGTATATTGATACTGTATACTTGTTTTCAGCATCAAGCTAATTATGCATTCAGACTCACAGTGTATTGTAGGATAGCTGCTCAGGCCATTAGTGATTTTAATTAAATGAAAGTCTTCCAGTGATCAAGGGCTAATTAATTTTTAACCTGACTGTAAATTAAATAAAATATGCTCATTAATGATTAATATTCCCATTTTATCATTATATCAACACATATATATTATGTATTTTGTTTCTAAGTAAATAAGAAATGAACTAGAGGTGGTAGATGCTATTTTGGCATAGCTTCCTCTTATTTTTTGTTTTCTTTTCTGATATGTTTTGTCCTTTTTGCTACCATTTGAAACTGAAGAAAATAAACTGTGGGTTTATTTTCAGACAGCACTATGACTCTAACAAAATAGGAGCCTTGTCCCTCTCAAAGTGTTTATCTGGTTTGAAAACATTTTATTACAATTTAAGGTCCTGCTTCATACCCACTTTCGAAGTAGAATCCAAGCTAAGTTCTTACTTGTATTCTCTCAGAAGAATTAATGTGCCATGACATAAAAGAAGTGCTGAAGTGCTTTTTTTTTTTTTTTACCAACATGTTTTGCGGTAAAATGCTTATAACATCTAACACCTTAACAGTATACTGTTCTGTGGGACTAAATACATGCATACTGCTGTGCTCCAGTCACCATTACCCATCTCTGAACTTTTTTATCTTGTACAATTGAAAGTCTGTAACCATTAAAAAGAAAATTCTCATTTGTTCCTTCTCTCCAGCTGCTTTCAACCCTTATACTTCCTGTCCCTTTCATTTTGACTCTTCTGTGTAAGGTATATAAGTAGAGTCACACAGTATCTATCCTTTAGTGCCTTGCTTTTTTCACTTAGCATAATGTCTTCAAGTTTCATCCATATTGTAGTATATGTCAGAATTTCTTCTTTTTTGAGGATGGATAATATTGCAAAAAATAACAATTAAAAATGGGCAAATACTCTGCATAACCATTTTTCTTAAAAAAAAAAAAAAAGCCCTATAGTACTGGTATGTGAAAAAGTGCTCAACATCACAAATCACCAGGGAAATTAAAAAAAATGAGGTATCACTGCATATTCATGAGATGGTTACTGTTAAAAAATTTTAAAAAATAAGTTCTGGTTAAGATGTGGAGAAAATAGAACCCTTGTGCACTGTTGGTAGGAATGTAAACTGGTACACCTGCTATATAAACAATATGGAGATCCCTCAAGAATTTAAAAACAAAACTACTGCACAATCTATCAATCCCACTCTGGTCCAAAGGAAATGAAATCAGATTTCATAGTGATATCTATATGCACACATTTATTGGTGCATTGTTCCCAATAGGCAAGGTAAGGAAATAACCTATGTGTCCACGGATGGATAAATGAATGAAGAAAATGTGGTGGGGGAGGTACATGAGGTATGAATGTGTGCATATATCCCCCACATAAAATGCAATATTGTTCATCCTTAATAATAAAAGAAATATTTAATTTGTGACAACATGGATGAACTTGGAGGGCATTATGCTAAGTGAAATAAGCCAAACAGAAAACGCTTCATGATCTCATTTTTGTGTGACATTTGAAAAAGAATCACACCTAGAAACAGCAGAAAGGTGGTTGCCAGGGCCTCTGTGGGTGAGGGAAATAAGGAGAGGTTGGTAAAAGGAAACAAACTTCCAGTTATAAGATAAATAAGTTCTAAGAATCTTACATGCAACATGGTGACTATAGTTGATAATGTATTGTAGAGTTAAAATTTGCTAGGACAGTAGCATTTAAGTTTTCACCAGAAATAAATAAAGGCAATAATACCACATGATAAATGTGTTAATTAACTCGATGGGTAGAAATCTATTCACAATGTATATGTATATCAAATCACCACATTGTACACTTTAAATATAATTATATGTGGCTGTTATAACTCAATAACATAAATACAAGTAGAATAGAAGAACATAGGGGAAAAGAAGAGGATAATTGAAATGAATTGAACCCAACCATGTGCTAGGTACCACTTATTTGTTCTATATTGATTACTTCGTTTCAGCTTCTCAGCAACCCTGAACCTTGGTTTTCTTGTCTTTCTTTTTTTCAGTTCAAAAGGCATACAATGTCAGTTTCCTGGCTTTGATGATGTACTGTAGTTATATGAGATCTTTTGGGGGACTCTGGATGATGGGTACACAGGACCTTACTATTTTCACAAATAGCATGCATATAATTATTCAAGATAAAATGTTTAAAATATTTAAAAGATCACATCTTTTGCAAACAGAGATAATTTTAGGTCTGCCTTTCTATTGATAATTTGGATGACTTTTATTATTATTATTTATTGCCTGATTACCCTACCTAGAATAGAAGTCGTGAACTTGGAAATCCTTTCTTTGTCCCTAGTCTTAGAGGAAAAGCTTGGCATTTCACCATTGGTTATTATTTTTGCTGTGGGATTTTCATATGTGGATTTTAGTATATTGAGGTACTTTCCTTCTATTCCTCATTTAAATATTTTTTATCATGAGAGGGTTCTGGATTTTTGTTAAAAGGTTTTCTGTATCCATTGAGACAATTGTATGTGTGTGTTTCCTTCATTTTGTTAATATTATCTATTACATTGGTCAATTTTCACATGTTGCATTATCCTTACAAACAAGGAGTATGTCCCAATTAGTCATAGTATATAATCCTTTCAATATGTTGCTGAATTTGTTTGGCTAGTATTTTGTTAAGGATTTGACATCAACATTCTTAAGAGATATTGGTCTAATATTTTTCTTGCATTATCCTTTTCTGGCTTTGGTATCAGCATAAATCTGTCCTCAAAGAATGAGTTAGGACCAGTTTCCTCATCTTCAACTTTTGAAATTGTTTAAGAATTGGTGTTACTTCTTTCAGTGTTTGATACAATTGGTGTTAGTTCCCCTTTCAATGTTTGATAAATAGTGAAGACATCAGGTCAAGAGTTTTTTATTACAAAGAGATTTTGGTTACTAATTCAAACTCCCTACTAGTTATAGGTCTATTCAGATATCTATATTTTTCATAATTTGGTCTTGGTACATTTTATGTTTCTAAAAAATTGTCCTTGTCAGCTGGGTTATTGAATTTATTGGTATATAATTTTTCATACTCCTTTTACATAATCCTTTTTATTTCTATAGAATTATAATATCTCCACCTTCATCTCTGGTTTGGGGGGCTTGAGTGTTCACTTTTTCTTGGTCTGTCAAGGGTGTCCAACCCATGGCCCACAGGCTGTATGCAGCCCAGGATGGCTATGAATGAGGCCTAACACAAAATTATACATTTATTTAAAACATGAGATTTTTTTTTTGTTTTTGTTAGTGTTTGTGTATTTAATGTGACCCAAGACAAATCTTCTTCATTCAGTGTTACCCAGAGATGCAAAAAGTTTGGACACCCCTGATCTAGCTTAAGGTTTGTCAATTTGTTAATCTTCTCAACAAACAAACTTTTGCTTGACTGATATATTCTATAGTTTTTCTAGCCCCTATTTAATATTATTGTGCTTTAATCTTTATTATTCCCTGTATTCTACTAGTTTTGGTTTAGGTTGTTCTTCTTATTCTAGTTACTTAAGTTGTAAAATTTGGCTCTTGGTTTAATATTTTTCTTGGTTTTAGTGTGTTTATAGCTATACATTGCTCCCTATGCACTGCTTTCACTGTGTTCTATGCATTTTAATAAGTTGTATTTTCATTTTTATTTATATCCAAGGGATTTTTAATGATTTTTTTCTTATAATTTCTTCTTTAATTCATTGGTTGTTAAATATGTGTTTAATTTCCACAGATGTTTGGGTTTTCCTTTCTCCTACTGTTACTGATTTCTAACTTTAGCCCACTGTTTCTATAATTATCCTTGTAAATATGAGAACTCCTCTGATAATTTCATTAAGGATCCCTTATAAGTAATGAGTAGCTTCTCTTTTGCTGTTTTCAAGATTCTGTCATCTTTTAAAAGTTTGATTATAACTCATGTCAATTTTATTTGAGTTTATTTTATTTGGAGACTGTTGAGTTTCTTGAATGTTTATTTTTACATTTCCCATCAAATACTGAAAGCGTCAGTCATTATTCCCTCAAACATTCTCTGCCTCTTTTCCCTATTCTCTCCGAGATTTCCACAATGCGTGTGCAGGTTTATTTGCCGGTGTCTCTCACAGCTCCCCCGGGTTCTGTTTACATTCTGCCCATCATTTCTCCCCTCTTCCTCAAACACAAACATCTTCTCGCCCTCTCTCTGAAACTTCAGATTGTTTCTCCTGTCTACTCACGCCTCCCTTTGAATCTTTCAAGTGAACTTTTTTATTCAGCAGTTGTACCGTTTAGCTACAGAACTTAATTTTGTTATTTTTTAATGTTTTCTATGCCTTTATTTATATTTCCACTTTGTTCATTTGTCATTTGCTTAATTTTCTCTACACGTTTCTTTAGTTTTTTGAGCATCTTTTAGACTCATTTTAAACACATTACCTAGTAGATGCACCATCAGGTCTGTTTCAGGGACAGTTTTAGTTGATTCATTTTTGTCCACTGAACATGCAATACTTCTTCATTTTGTTGTATGCTTTATACTTTTTTTGTTAAAAGCTGCACATTTCAATCAAATAACTATCTCACTCTGGAAATCAATTCTCCCCTCCCCTAGACTGTGATATTTTTCATTTTTATTGTTTTTATTTTTGATTGTTGCAGGCTCTCTCTCTGATGATGATCAGCTTGAGGTGTAAACTTAAGGTCTTCTCAGGTCTTTGAGCCCGCTCTTGTGCGGTGACTTTCTACTTCCCACTGCATATACAGTTGTTTTAGAATGTTTGGCTTCCAAAAAAGAAGATTAGGAAAAATGAAGGGAGAATATGAGTGGTGGTTCTCTAAATCCTCTGGAAGTCATTTCAACCAGAGTGGGAGGGGCTTGTAATGATGGGAAGAGGTACAACAGCAAGGGGTGCATGCCTCATTGTCTGTATCACCTAAGATCTAAAGCAGCAGTCAGTTGTCAGCACACTCATCTCAAGTATTTGGAGGACAGCATCTTTTGTACTCACCCTGCCACCCACAATCTATGACAATGTGGTCGCAGAAACATGTGCACCGCCGTCTGCCTTGGACTGCTGGTGGGGGATGTTTGGATGCTAGTGGGCTAAGAGTTGAAATTGAGCTGAATTAATTGGAATGTACATTTCACGCCTCCTTTTGGAAGTTTCAAGTCTCCAGTAAAATCCAGAACCCCAACACAGTTACATCATAAGATTCTGCCAGTGTAGTTAACTGTCTAGGTGGGGAGACAGATTCCTAGTGCTTTCCCTATTGCCAGGTTCCCCTAAAGCAGTGTTTTTGTCCTAAAGGATGTTGCTTTTGGAGGCATCATTCTTTACAATAAACTTTCTACAAAGTTTCAGTCCTATGTTATGGGTCATATAGAACAGAGTACATATTATTCAAGTTGAAAAGCACAGAAGACTATGGAAAAAGGCAGAGGTTAAGAAATAAAAATCAAAAACAATATTACATACTGTTGCTAGATAAAACGTATGTTATAGAGACATAAAACCATGCCCAGCAATAAAAGAGACAGCTTCTAATAGTGATTTCTTTGAAGAAAGACCAGAAAAATGATAGACAAAGAAAGAGCAGAGAAATGGAATCTGGCTTTATCTATATATTATTTATTTTTCCAAAAGAGAGGTCTATAGGATATCTGGAAAATTAATACTTCTTTTTGTCTCAGAAGTGATATTTGGTTATTAACTACAGTATTTTGTAACTTTGTATGTTTATATTGTTATAATTAAAAGCAAAAGATGTATAATAAAGAATACTAAAATATTTTACATATCTATTACCAAAGATAAGAGAATGTTGGGGAAATTACTTTGACTTGCTGATCAAGTTGTTGATTACACAACTATTTTTCAAATCAGCATATTTTTGATAGAGCAGCATATCATCAAAATAATTAAAATTGTAAGCCACAAATGGAATGCTTTCGACAGTCTAATAACACATTAAAAATAGTAGTTAATTGATTTGATTGATAGTTTAGTGCTAAAACATAATGAAGAAATAAAACCAAGCTCACTAAACAAACTTCATCACTCTGATTCATTTGGACTCAAAAATCTCTTGTCAATACTCAATTGCCCCATCAAGTCTCCTGAACTATAACATTGAATTGAGACTTTGAGCTAGTTAATAGAAAACCAAAGGAACTTTTGCTTTCTAGTTCTAGTCATCCTGTCAATCAGTATTACTTTAAATTTTACTGCTGCAAGGGGTTATAGAACAATAATTCAAAATCCAGTTGTCATTCTAAAAACAGGCACATAGAAATGTTATCCCAAACATATCAAGTTTGACTCTGCGTCAGGATCTTTGTACATGCTCTACTTCTAAGAGTTTATTGTTCCTAGCACTCTTGTACTGGGTCACTTCTAATATCTGAGGTTTAAGTGTCACTTTCTCAGAAAAGTCTGTTGTTTATTCTATGTGCAATTCTCTACTTTTCTCACACTCTACCCACGACTTTTTTATTATCGTCATAGCATATGTTATTTAAAATTAAGTGCATATTTATATGTTTGTTGTAACTTTTATCTCCCTCATATGAAAATAAAATGAATAGATCAAGGAAACATCTTTTTGTTTCAGTTTTCTAGAAGTAAGTATGCTATATAGCAGTTTCAAAAGAAGTCTGTTCAAAGATGCAAATCTGCTAACATCAGCCAATGTTTTTAGAATGAAAAGGATATATCAGAAAGAAAAAGAAGGAAGGAAGGAAGGAAGGGAGGGAGGGAGGGAGGAAGGGAGGGAGGAAGAAAGGAAGGAGAGGGAGAAAGAAATGAAGTTGGAGAAAGATTGTTTTGTGGCTTTCTGATAATGTTGGTATACCATACCATCCACCAAAATATCAAATATCAGAGTCAGAGAAACTTTGATGAAGTACATTAGCAATTTTTATCAGGTTTGATGTCAGGAAAAGAAATGAAAATTTATAAGCCATATATATTTGCAATTGTTGATCTTGTTCAAGTTACTTAAGGGTAGGGATTGAAGTGTCAGAGATCCTCAAGTGCAGAAGTTAGTGCAAGCTGTGGGAGCAAATGCGATCACACAGGGATAGCACAGCTAGGAAGAGAGGTGGTCAAGGGCAGAGCTTTGAGGTGTATTAGAAAATTGAGGTCAGAAATTAAACTGAGGAGTAGGAAGGTAAGAAATAAATTGATATTCTGCTAGAGAAAGTAAAAGACTAGTTGAAGGATATACTGTAAGTCAGTTTAGAGGAAAACGAAAATGAGGCTATTGTATTGGGGAAATAGACGGTCATTGACCACAAAAGAAAATTGACCTGGAATCTTAATCAGAATGATATTAATGAATACAAAACTAAAACAAGTGCTAGGAAATGGACACAAATTTGAAAGGATCCTATCTCTGATTACTTTGATGGAAGGAAAAGAGAGAAGTACATGATTGCACCAAGGTTTGCTGACAGGAGACTAAATTCAGATGCAGTAAATTCTGATGTGTGAATAGTTTGCAGAGATTGTAAACATTGAGCAAGACACTTGAAATAGTGTAATATTACTTTTATTTATATCCAGTTAAACCTTTTTCAAATTTTATAGATGGTCAAAAGACACATGAAAAGATCACAAATTATAAGGGAAATGAAGATAGAAACCACGATGAGATATCACCTTGCACCTGTCAGGATGGCTATTACCAAAAGACAACAAATACTAAGTGTTGGTGAAGATGTGGAGAACAGGGAATCCTTGTGCATTGATGGGGGGATTTTACGTTAGTGCAGCGACTATGGAAAACAGTGTGAAGACTCCTCAAAAAATGAAAAATAGAACTACTGCACGATTCAGCAATTCCACATCTGGGTATTTATCTGAAGCAAACAAAAACAATGATTTGAAAAGATATATGCACCCTTACTTTCTTGCAGCACTGTTACAATAGCCAAGATATTGCAGCGGCCTAGGTGTGCATGAACACATGGGTGAGTAAAGAGGGGGTGGTACATATTTAGAACGGAATGTTACTAAGTCATGAAAAAGGAATCTTGACATTTGTAACAACAGGATGAACTTAGAGAGTATTATATTGAGTTAAATAAACCAGCCAGAGAATGACAAGTATTGTACATGTAGAATCTAAAAAAAAGATACAATGAAACTCATAGATACAGAGGACAAACAGATAATTGCTAGAGGAGAAGAAAGTGGGGAGGTTAGGTGGAAAAGGAGAAGGGTATTAAGAAGTACAAACTTCCAGTTACAAAATAAATCATGTGAATATAATGTACAGCATAGGGAATAAAGTCAATAATATCTTAATAACTATATGTAGTGATGGATAGTTACACAATTTACAGTGGCAATTGCTTTGTAAGGTATATAAATGTTAAATCACTCTGCTATACATCTGAAACTAATAAAATATTGTATGCCAACTATAATTAAGGAAAAAATTTTAAAAAATAAAATTCTATAATTTAAGATCTTGATAGAAATGGAGTGAGAACACCTAAAAACATGTAACAAGTATAACTTAACATAATTATTTCATCAATTTTTGGTGTAGGAGTTAATACCACCTTCTAATAAAACATCACTCACCAGCACTTACAATAGTGTTAAAGCAGCAATAATCAACTAGTGAGCCACAAGAACTTTTAAATCATGCAGCACCTATTTACTCAGGGGCACTGACCTCTTTTCCTGTAGACTGTCAAATAAAAAAATGACCACAGACATCTGGTATGAATGAAACAAAATTATACCTATTTTTGTCAGGTCAGCAAAAAATGTGTTTTTGGTGTGCTGCAGAGTGTTAATAATTAGTTTGTGTGCACCATGAGATGAAAAGGTTGAAAATTGCTATATTACAGAGATCCTTTACCCCATTTTCCTAAAATCTTACTAAATAAATGTAATGGACTCATTCGTCCTGTTTTGTCTAGAGAATAAAAGTATAATAATTTCTTGAGGCTCTGTAAACACATCCAAAATGGAATTGAGATTTGAAATTAAAGTACAAATCACTGGTCTCAGTCATTTAAATACATCAGATGAAATCTGCCCTTTAAAAATAGGATGAGGAGTTATAGACAAATTGGAATATCAGATCTGGAAAAAATCATTAAATTGCATGTAGTATATCATCTTTCTTCTCTGTTGCTATTGAAATAATATTAAAAATCCTATTAATATCTAGCTAAAGATTTAAATCCCAAGCAATATTGTTCTGTGCCCTTCCTCAGGGTGGCTGAGAGGATGATCCTTCTCTCCAAATTAGCAAGTGTAATAGTAAAATGACAGAAACTAAACAAATGGTACTGAGATGAAAATGTGTTATTCACTTCTTATAATTTTGATATAACTCTCCAAAAATAATTGTATTTGTGCTCCCCACCCCACATTTTTAAATAAGCATATGATTGTGGGCATATTGATGCAGCACTAGAAAGTCATCTGATTGATTGATTTATAACCCATAATATATAGTTATATGATTGAATTGCTATTTCCTTTATTAACAAACACATGATATACAACAAAATAAAATATATGACCTTTTCCTAATACTTTAATATTAAATTAGAAATCTGAGTGCCTGATAACTACTAGTATGAAACTGCAAGAGAAAAAAATATGCTGCCCAATTCCTATAATCTTTTATAATTATTTGGAAAAAATGAATGTTAAAAACTGATTTTGTAAATTGCATATGCTTGTCATACATTCTTTTGAAATCTCTCATACACAGTAACATTTTAAGCTATCACATGCTGTTTTTGACAGCATACTTCTAAAACTTTCAGGTCTTCGTTTCACCCTCTTGGAACTTAGATACCTTTAGATACCTAAAGGTAACACTAAAGGGAAATCAATTGCCAACTTGAGGCCAACACCTTAGCTGCAAGTAGCCTTAGAAAACAAACTGCCAGCTAATGTCTCCTTATTAAATTGATATTTTTCACAAAAATAACACAGGATATCTAACTTGGAACATAACAGGTTCCATACGTCTTACAACTACTCTTTGTTTCTCTCACGATTTTACCTCAAGTACTCTGTCCCATCTTAGATCTTAATATGAACTGGAAACAATGAAGCAACAAGATCTTCAAGGAAAACCACCCAGTAAATGAGCACTGAGTTTGAGACATGGGTATCAGGGAACTGTTTGGAAGAATAGGAATCTTTAGCCATATTAAATGACCCACTCCATGAATTTCTCTTCCAGTGTTTTTTCCCTCAATTAAAATGGCATTAATTTTCCTCCACCATGCAATTGGAATTAAAATTGCTTGATACATTCAGTTACATTGACAGGAACTGCATGAGACTTTTAATAGAGTGGAAGATTAAGCATTCACACCTTTGAAATACTCTTTGAGATTACTCCAATTGTACTGAAAACTGAAATGGACTTCACAAGAATGGAGACCTCAGAAACATTTCGAAAAGAAGAGAGAATGGTATGATCATAGAGAAGTGATACTTTAATAACCAATGATCTTCAACCAAAGGAAACATTCCTCACAAATTCTACCATGAAGTTTGAGTGCATGTGCTATGCTAACCGACCCCAATTCTTCTGAATTGATCTGGAACTCCAGAAAATTCAACATATCTTCAAAATTTAAACTATCATTCCTTGCAGCAAATAGGAAATATGGCAAATGGTTCTATGATTATTAAAAAGCAATATAATTTTTTATTTTGACTGAAATACATATTTCCATGAGATACTGGCAGAACTTATTTAAAATATTTTCATATTATCTGTAGACTTTTATAGCTGAAAGAGCATTAGAAGTCATCTGGATGCTCATTTCACAGATGATGGGTCAGGGAATGACATTAATACTTTTGCTAATATGAGGATGACAGAAACTGGGTCATTAGCTCTTAAGCATATGTTTTCAATGTTTTTCTCATTATTGAGGCTATTAAGAAAAACGTACATCAAAAGACTTTAGAATCATTAGTTATCAACTTCAGAATGCTCTAAAAATTAAGAACAAGCAAAATTATTATTTAAATTAAGAATTTTTAGATGGGACCAGATCAAAATGTGTTTACCAGTTCATACCTATTTGGTTCTTGCACTGTGGGTTCTGGCAATACTGAATATGTATGATTCCTTTCAATGCATTTACATTTGCATGGATAATTTTGATATGCCTTGCTTTTGAAATGTCAGTTGAGACTTTTTTTAAATCTATCCTAGCATGAAATTTATACACACTGTCATCTGAAATTTGAGAAAAATATTCTTAGGTGATACTAACATTTTTACATTTTGCTAATTGCAAAATATATTTTGAGATCTGACCTAATACTTCATGCTCTTCTAAAAATAATTTATTTCTCTTTCTTTTCTTTGCCCATTTTTTTTTCTAGTGGTGTAAGGCATGCAGTACCATATCCTGCTCTGCATATCAAAAAAGCCCTCATATAAATTTTATTATAAATGTACTTCCCCCCTGAGGACAATTCAAAGTATTCTCAATGCAAATTTTTACTGCATTTTAAAGCAAAACTTTTTCATTTTTTAATAAAGGGAATTTCCTTATGTTGCTGAGTCATAGGGATCAAGCTTCATAATCAAATGATTATGTAATTCTCCTTGATTAATTATAAGATTTAGAAATGTACAGAACAGGGGAGAGAAGCCAGTGTATGTTAGAATAAGATAGCTATATTTGCCGCCAAAATATGTGTATTGGAGTATTCCATGTTTCTAATATACATTTGTTGCAAACAGAAAAATAAAAAAGATACAAAAAAATGAGAGAAAAAATGAAAAGATACTGAGAAAAATAATATGATTGACAAATTTGTTTTTCTCATACTTACAAGCACATCTATATGCCTACTGAAATGGAATTTATTCTGAGATTCAGTGGATGCCTGAGTAATCCTATCCTTTATACCACAAAAGTATCACCATATGTATTGTAAAACCAATTTCTTTACTTTAGTAGAGACATCATTCTTAAGAATCTATTTTTTTTTGGATTGACCATTGATATTGGGTTGAATTCACCATTTAGAAACCAGAAACTGTTTGAACCTTAAATTCTCCCTCAAATAATACAGCCATTTTTGTTTTGAGTAAATTATATTAAAATAGTCAGAGTCTGAGAACTGGCTATCAGCTTATCAGGCCTTCTTTTTAAATAATTACTTAAATATAAGAGTAATAATAATAATAATGGTAATGATTCATATATATATACATATCTATATATACACACACACACAGAGATACATGGTCGGGAATATGGGCCACACACCCTATTCTATTTCTGTATTAAAAGTCTTTGATCTTTCTAATGCAAACTTCCCTCTGTTACTAACAATTCATGTAATATCAATAGAAAAATCTATTAATAATTTTTATATTAAAATTTTACCTTTTTACATAATGTACAATTAAAAATACATTAGTAGGCAATAAAATCAATTAATATCTTGAAATAGATTCCTCAGTAAATGAGTTAGACCAAGCTGTAGAAGCAAGTACAATAACTAAGCGCTGTGATTAATTAAAGATACATGTTACATATGAAGGTGCATAGTTTCAGGCTTGCTCAAACACGTACGTGGTTTGAAGTATACTAGGTCTTCACTAGTGAGAATAATGGAACCCTAGTCCTGCACCTTTGACACTGAAGTTGATATCAATACTCTATTGCATCCCCTAGTCCATTAAAATAATATTAAGGGATCTTATAAAGAGGTTATGTAGGCACCTGCTGTGCTGCAGGTTGCATCCCTGAAACTTCAAAGTTGCTCTATGAAACAGAGGTAGAAGTTACCTTTACAAAGCAATTCCTGAGGTTAAGGTTTGTTTTCCACTTATCTAAACCTTGGCACGTTACACTTGTCAGAAAAACTTCATAACCTAACAGTAACCTTTTGCTATCCTCTATGTGGTATTGTTCTGACAAATTGTTGTGCTGTTCAGCTGAACAAGATTGATGGCACAGCCAGCTGCCAGTGCACAGCTTAGGAGAACATACCCCTTCAGTGAACTTCAGGTCACTCCAAACCAGTGCCCTGGGTTGGAATGGCGGTAGTCCCTCAAGGATTTTGATTTACAGGCTGTGGATTATCAAAGAAATAACTCCAAACACGAAAGAATGTGTCAAAGAAAAAAAAACACCTTTTCTTCCAAATTTAGTTTAGTGACAGTTGGTGGGAAGGGTGAGTTGTTTTTAAAAATTTGGGGAAAAAATTAGAACTGTGGCAGCTTTTTAAAGCTACAAAAGTAAAATTTTATTTACAAAAGCTCTTATTAAATGGAAATGTGTTTGAATTGAGGCATTTAGTAATGTTATATGTTATCACCATACTGGACATGATTGTTAGTTATTTTTAAATTAATGGCCTTCAAATATTTGGATATTTATCCCCTCCCCCCAAAATCAAAAGAAACAAAAACAAAAAAAGCACTGTCACTACATTCTTTTTCTTCGATTTTTAAATTTATATGGGATGTAAACTGCTTCAACAGTTTACAGTTTAAAATAGTAGGCTTTGTTAGGTTGAAATTTCATTCTGGCCATCAAAAGTTGGCCTGTGCAGGAGAACGTACAGTAATTTATATGTTTGTGAGTAGATTTGTATTAGGCCTCCAAACTTAAAATCTTCCACTTCTTTGTATTTTGTTAAACATTTAGGGGACCTGAAAGACTGACCTAATCACAACACTCCTGCTCAGGCAGTTTCATCAGCCTCCCTGTGGAAGGTGAGGGAGCAGGTGATGATGGAAAAAGTCAGTAAGATGATAGCAACCAGGCTGACCCATGTTATTCAATTTGGTGGTGTTATAATGCTGTAATGCTGCCTTCTGTGTAGTCAAATTGGCCACATATGAAGGGCTCATTCTGAGAAAGGAGCATATTTGTTGGAGAAGAAACCAATAGTCTGAAAATGTTTGTTGGACCTTCTGTAATGTTGTCCAACAAGTTGGTAAGAGCCAACAAGGGTTGGTGCATGTATGCATGCATATATCTAATGACTGAAATATATATAACATACGTAATATAAAAATATGTGTATATTTGCTGTACAATCACACATAGCCTTCAGATTCTCCTCTAAACCATGACCTTTATTTCATTTTATTATATAAGTAATTACTAACATTAGGCCATTAAGCCACTGATTATGTTCTCTTTATTTTAAACTTCCTTGAAATAGAAAAGTTAAAAATGCATTTAAAATTGTTTTTTTCTTGAATAATCAAAGCATCCTGTGATTAACTGTGAAGTAATCTAATTTGGTCGTAGTCTGCAGAATTTCATTAAGCTAACTTATTAGGAACGCGACACTTGCATAGCTCTGGAGGTTACACAAATACAGTTGACTGAGCTGTATGACTGGGGTACCAACACAGGTCCAAATGCTGTGAGGGGGTTGCTCAAAGGTCACAGGAGTGCAGTGGTTTCACCACAGTCTCTCTTAGCTTAGGTTATTGATAAAGTGTTAAGATTTTTAAAAGATTTCATTTACTTATTTTTAGAGAGAGAGGAAGAGAGGGAGAAAGACAGGGAGAGAAAGATCAATGTATGGTTGCCTCTCATGGGCCCCCAACTGGGGACCTGGCCTGGAATCCAGGCCTGACTGGGAATCTAACCAGTGACCTTTTGGTTCATAGGCAGGATCTCAATCTACTGAGTCACACTGGCCAGGGCTAATTAAGATTTTTGAAAGCAATAAATGCAATTTTTTTTATGAAGATCACATATGCATTTTGGACTAAAATCATGAGTATAGTAGTGTTTTTTTAAACAAAGTCCTATCTTTGGGATTTTAAAAAAAAGAAAATGAGGAGAGGAAAAAGAGGAAAAGGTAAAAGAGGAATCAAAACAATAAAGAAAAAGTATTAGTATTCTTATTAAAGTCACTCCATAAATCCATCCAAAAGATCACCACCTGTGGGCTAGTGGATGGCAGAGTTTTTCTCAGGTCAACCACACCAAAGTTCTGAGGCATTAAAGGCAGTGGAAGGGGGGCACCCCATGTGGGGAGCAGGAGGCCAATAGAAAGCTCAGAGATCATTGAACATTAAAAAAATTAAATTTACTTGGGTGGCATTGGTTAATAAGATTATGTAGGTTTCAAGTGTGCAATTCTATGATGCATTGTCTGTTTATTGCATTGTGTTCCCACCACTCTGCCTCATATAATCTTCTGTCACCATATATTTGTCCCCTTTTTTCCTTTACTACCCCCCTTCCCTCTGGTAACCATAATACTGTTGTCTGTATCTATGAGTTTTTATTTGCTTATTTTTCTTGTTGGTTTATTTGGTACATTCAATTTTATATGCCTCATTTGAGTGAGATCATATGGCTCTTAGCTTTAGCTGACTGACTTGTTTCACTTAGCATGATATTCCCAAGGTCCACCCACTGTTTTTACATAAATGAATAATAATAAAAGTAACAGAAACATTATCATTTATAATTAATATCCAAAGTTGTGAAATCTTTCCTGAAAGATTTTCTAGGTCTCAACCAGATCAATGTCCTTAATGTTGCATTGATTACATTGTATTTAAGATATGTCATTCCCTCGTGATAGAATATGAATTTCTTAAGAGGAACTTATTTAATTGCTGGTACCATATACTCTCTTTGCTGCAAACTGGAGGTCAGTAAATATTTATTTGGTAAATAGTTAAATAGTTGACAGATTAGATAAATGTGTTATATGTCTTTTTTAAGCATAGATGATGATTTGCATTTTAATCTACATTTAGCGACATATAGTTTTAGTATATTTTTTACTTTGAACAGTGTCAGTGGTCTACAAGCCATTTAATACTATCAAAGGTTTATTTTTGTATTTTTTTGCTGTTTACAAAGACACATTTCGAGTCTTGTCATTTAGACTTTACTTATTTTAGTTGTGGCAACATGATTCTAAAAGCACTTTGGGAAACAAATTACTAGATTTAATCAACTAGTGGGCCATCTATGCAAAACATGTTTTGCCAAGACCAAGGAATATTAGTAATTTATGTCATATTGCGTGTGTGTGCATGCAAGATACACTTATAAGCTTACAGAGATAATCTCTCACTTTGGTTTTCAAATCATTAAATAATACTCCACAGTTAATATGAAATCACATTAACTGAATCAGATATTGAACTATTTTTGGAGGTGATTTCTTAAGGATAGAGTTTCATTTAGAAAATATAGAGGGGAAACAAAAAATAGTTGGAGCACTAAAAGGCGTCAAAAGTGGGTTCAGAAACATTCCCGATGGAAGTGACTATCTGACAATAGATCTGAACAGCCAAGAGCAACTGAATAGACTGAGAGCAGCTAGTGAAATTGAAGCAGGAATCAGAAAAACTCCTGGCACTCAAAAGCCCTGAACTGGATGACTTCAGAGGTAAATTTTACCAGACATTCAATGAAGAGCTAACTCCTGTGCTTCTCAAACTATTCCAAAATATTCAAGAATGAAGACTCCCAAATTCTTTTCATGAGGACAGCATCATGTTAATTCCAAAGCCAGGTAAAGATACAACATGAAAGAAAGCTACAAGCATATCACTGATGAGCATAGATGCTAAAATCCTCAACAAAATATTTGCAATCTGGGTCCAGCAACACATCAAAGAGATTATATACCATGGTCAAGTGTGATTCATCCCAGGGATACAAGGATGGTACAACATTTGCAAATCAGTAAGTGAAATACATGATGATATCAATAGATTCTGAAAAAAACACTTGATAAAAACCAGCACCCATTTATGATAAAACACTCAGCAAATTGGGAATAGAGAGAGCATACCTCAACATAGTAAAGGCCATATACAAAAAAACTTATAGCCAACATAGTACACAATGGCAAAACTAAAAAGTTTTTCTCTTTTTAAGAAATATTTAATTAATAAATTTATTTATTTGTTTGTTTGAGAGAGAGGAGAAGGGAGGGAGAAAGAAAGGGAGATAAGCACCAATGTGTGGTTGCTTTTCACGCCCCCTATTGGGGACCTGGCCCCCAACCCAGGCGTGTGCCCTCACTGGGAATCGAAAAGGTGACCCTTGGGTTCATAGGCCAGTGCTCAGTCCACTGAGCCACACCATCCAGAGCTAAAAACTTTCGTCTTAAGATCAGGAATAAAATAAGGGTGTCTATTTTCACCACTCTTATTTAATGTAGTACTGGAAGTTCTAGACTCAATGATCAGACAAGAAAAAGAAATAGAAGACATCCAAATTGGAAAGGAGGATGTAAAGCTTTCATTATTTGAAGGTAACTGAGAGTGGACATAGAAAACCTTATAGTCTTCACCAAAAAACTACTTGACCAAATAAGTGAATTTGTCAAAAGAGCAGGATACAAAGTCAATATTCAGCAATCAAGGGCATTTTTGTGTACCAACAATGAAATATCAGAAACAGAAATCAGGAAAAAATCCCATTTACTGTAGCAACAAGAAAAATAAAGTACCTAGGGATACACTTAATCAAGAAGATAAAAGACCTATACTCAGAAAACTATACAACATAGAAGAAAGAAATTGAGGAAGACACAAATAAATGGAAGCATGTACTGTGTTCATGGATTGGAAGCATTAACATCATTAAAATGTCCATACTGCCCAAAGCAATCTATAGATTCCATGCAATTCCTATTAAAATATAAATTATGTATTTTATAGAGCTAGAACAAATATTTCAAAAATGCATATGGAACCAAAAAAGACACTGAGTAGTCTCACCAATCTTGAGAAAGTAGAAAAAAGTAAGAGGGTTCACAATACCTGATATCAAATTACACTACAAGCCCACTGTAATCAAAACAGTTTGGTACTGACATAAGAACAAACACATAGATCAATGGAACAGAGTAAAGAACTCAGAAATAAACTCATGTCTCTGTGGTTTGTCAAATTAATATTTGACAAGGGGTACAGGAGAATACAAAGGAGTAAAAATAGCCTCTTCAATAAATGCCATTGGGAGAACTGAACTGGTACATGCAAAAAAATAAAACTAGACCACCAATTTACACCATACACCAGAATAAATTCAAAATGAATAAAAGAGCTAAATATTTAGTGATACCACAAAAGTCCTAGAGGAAAACATAGGCAGTAAAATTTCAGATATCCTATATAGCAATATTTTTGATGATATATCTCCTAGAAGGGAAATAAAAGAAAAAATAAACAAATGGGACTACATCAAATTAAAAAGCTTCTGCACAGTTACAGAAACTTTCACCAAAATGAAAAGGGAACTGGCTGTATGGGAGAACATATTTGCCAATGATACAATGGACAATGTTTTGATCTCTAAAATATATAAGTCATATGACTGAACACCAGAAAAACAAGCAACCTAATTTAAAAAAGGACAAAGGACCTGAATAGACGCTTCTCCAAGGAGGACATACAGATGGTCCATAGACATATGAAAGATGCCCAATATCACTAGCCATCAGAGACATGTAAATTAAACCATAATGAAATAGCACCTCACATTGGTCAGAATGGCCATCATAAACAAATCAACAAACAAGTGCTGGCAAGGTTGTAGAGAAAAGGGGACCTTAGTATACTATTGGAGAGAATACAGACTGGTGCAGCCTCTGTAGAAAAAGTATGGAATTTCCTCAAAAAACTAAAAATGGAACTGTTTTTTGGCCCAGTGATTCTGCTGCTGGGAATATAGCATAGGAATCCAAAATCATGGAGTGAAAAGAACTTATGCAACCTATGTTCATAGCAGCACTGTTTACAGTAGCCAAGTGCTAGAAACAGCCTGTGCCCATCAGTAACTGAGTAGACCAAAAAACTGTGGTATATTTATACAATGGAATATTATGCAGTGGAAAGAAAGAAGGAATTCCTACCTTTCATGATAGCATGGATGGAACTGGTGATTATTATGCTAAATGAAATAAGCCAGGTGGTAAAAGACAAATACCATATGATCTCACCAATAACAGGAACTTAATGAACAAAATTAAACTAATGAACAAAATAGAACAAGAGGCATGTGAATATGGAACAGATTGACAATGACCTGAAGGGAGCGGGGAGGGAGATAATGGTGGAAAGCAGGGGAAGGGACTAGTCAAAGTATAGGTATGAATGACCCATGGACATGGACAACAGTGTGGGGATTGACTGCGGGAGTGGGGGGTGGGCTGGGCAAAGGAGGGCAAAGGGTCAAAAATTGGGACAACTGTAATAGAATAACTAAACATTTTTAATATATAAAATAAAAATAAAGATAAATACATGTAGCAGTTTCTAACACTATTCATTTCAATTTTAAGGCTAGTTGTCTATATATTGTTACTTATTTTGCATAAACTTATGCTATGAGATAATATATAATATGTCAAATTCAGTAGTTCTTCAAATTTTTATCTTTTAACTTAAATATTTGTCCCCTATTGTAAACTGAATTCTACTCCTCAAAAAAAATGTATTTGGGGAGAGGAAAGTATTTGTAAGCAGAACACAGAGAATTTTTAAAGCAGTGAAAATATTTTGTTTGGTACTATAATTGTGGATATGTATTACAAATTTATCCAAACCTATAGAATGTCCAACACCAAGGCTGACCCCTTATGTAAATTACAGATTTGTGGTAATAATGATAAGTCAATAACACAGGTTCATCATTTGTAATACATTTCCCACTCTGGTGAGGTATTTGGATAATGGAGGACTCTATGTATGTGTGAGGACAGGGGGTATATGAGAAATCTCTGTACCTTATGCTTAAACTTGCTGTGAACCTAAGCCTGCTCTTAAAACAACTCTATATAGATACATATAACAAGTTGATAACTGCCAGTAGGGATGGCTAGGATGGGTAAAAAAGGTGAAAGATATTAAAAAGAACCAATTGCCAGTTACTAACATAGTCCCGAGGATGCAAAGTACAGCATGGGGAATATGGTCAATTATATTGTAATAACTATGTATGCTCTCAGAAGGGTACTAGACTTAAGGGGGTGATCAATTCATAAGGTATATAAATGCACTGTGTCATGCACCTGAAACTAACCTAATATTGTATGCCAACTGTAAATGAAAAATAAAATTTAAAAACTCTAGTTTAAAAAAGATATGGTATTGAAATCTAACCCCTAGTATTTCAGAATGTGATGTTATTTGGAAACAGGGCTTTTCCAGAGGTAATCCAGTTAAAATGAGGTCATGAGGGTTAGTTCTAATGCAATACATTTAGTGTCTTTGTTAAAAAAATCAAATTGCCAGACCTAATCAACAAAACAAATAAGCAAGCAAAATGTAACCAGAGGCATTGAATAAAGAACAAAATGACAGTAACCAGAGGGAAGTGGGGGAGGGGATAACAGGGGAAAATAGGGGAAGGGATTATTAAGGAACAGGTATAAAGGACACATGGACAAAGCCATAGGGGGTAGGTTCCAGGGTGGGAAGCAGAGATGAGTTGGGTGGTGTAGGGGACCTGTTTGTTTCAGTCTGGCAAATGTGACTCAGCTCTGTATGGAAAATATACAGAAGCAAGGTGGTGGGCAGGAGCCAGACCTTCAAACCAAGTTTTCCCATGGGAATCAGGCCTAGAAAATGCATGCAGACTGTTAAGGCTTATTCTTGCTAAAACTCCCTCACCCTGGTCTAAAACAACAAATGTGTATTGTCTATCTTCAAGGTAATTTCCAAAGCTTGAGGGAATTTGCCCAAGAACAGAGCTAATCAGCTCGTCGCCATTCCCCTCTGCATGTTATTTTCATTTCCTTGATTGTAACTAAAATGTAGACAATAATATTCTATGTAATAGATAATAAATCTTTCTCTGATGTAAGCCCCAAGAAAGACAATAAAAGCCTGTCTAGGCAAGGGTCGAGGTGCTCTCCTCTTGAGAGAGTGGCCAAGGCACTCATAGACACTCTGCCCTTGAGAAAGTAGTCATGCCGTCCCCTTTTTCTCCCCAGGACTGCTGTCTCCTGTGCATTTATTTTCTCTTTCACCCACAACAGGCAGACTCTGCTGGCCAGAGTCCGCCACAGGGTGGGGGGCTATGGGGGGCTGAAAATGGAGACAACTATACTTGAGCAATAATAAAAAAAATTAAATTGAATGTAAAGAAAGATACACATAGAGAAGAGACCATGTGTAAACACTGGGAAAACACTATCTATCAGCCAGGGAATGCATGAAGCTACCAGAAGCTGGGAGAAAGCCGTGGAACAGATTCTTCCTCACAGCCCTTAGAAGGAACTAACCCTGCCAAAATCTTGATTTCTGACTTACAGCCTCCAGAAATGTGAGACAATATATTTCTGTTGTTTTAGGCCCAGTTCTTTGTACTTCATGCAGCAGTTCTAGCAAACTAATACACCCCCTTTGTCAGAATTTGGTAAATAAATCAAATTGATTTGTAAAACATATCACAAATTTCTAAGTAGATATGATTATAAAGCAATTAATGAGCAAAGAAAAGGCATGACTCACATTATTTAAACAAGGATTTTGAGTGCAAGCTCAATGAGCATGGAGAGATGAAATGGTCCAATTAGAGGCTGCTTCAGTTTCTGGTGGAAGTTTAAGGGAAAGAAGAAACTTACAGAGAGGGGAAAGCAATAATGCATATGAGGATCAATTAAGCTAAAGTTAGAAATAAAGCCCTTATAGGTCATGAATACCTTAGAATGAAGGACAGACTCCTGTAAACAGGATAGTGGTCTTTTTCATAAAGGTTCATACAGTTTAGGTGTCCTAAATACAATTATGAGGAGCAAAGAGTCTATGTTTATAATCTGCCACAATAATACAATGAGCCTGGAATTTGGAAAAGTTACAGATATCACTAGATTGTTGTAATATATGGGAAAATAAATATAACTAAAAGAGCAAAGGTTTGCAAATAACTCAGAGATAGATGAAAAATACAGTTCAACCAATACTGAATAGACACCATGGCCATTATCCTTCTCATTCCTAGCACCATTGAATGTGTTGAACACCTATTTTATGGCATGCACTAAACTTGACAAATTACAAATGCTATTTTAATTTTTGATAATTAAAATACTCCATAATATCCATTTTGAACTGACAAAAAGATAGCTATGTCTGATACCATGGTGTTCTAGTTCCTTCCAGCAACTTGTTCTACAAGCGGTTATGTGACTCAATTCTGGCCAAAATCTGCGGCAATGAGTGTTGGTTCTGACTTCCTGAAATATATTTTCACAACCTTAAAGAGCAAACCCAGAGAAACAGACAATTTCTTTCTTGATGACTATGACTAAGGAAGCATTGGAGGGTTCTGGCCAGGAACTTCTGTCCATGAGAGAAACCAGGCTGAGTGGCTTCCCCAGCACATGGAAGAGCATGAGAACAGGAGAGTTAGAGAGGAACAGGGCCAGCATACAGATTGGCTTGAAGCAGGAGTCTGGAGTATCCCCAACTTCCTCTTCTGTGAGTTAATAAAGTTCCTTACTGTTAAAACTTTTTCAGCTGGCTTTTCTATAACTTTTAGCTGAAAGCATGCTAACAAATAGAACTATTTCAATTTTATACATGAACAAAGCACATTCAAAAGGTGAGTTAAATTGCCCGTGATCACAATGCTAGAAGTTGGTTTATTGTCTTTAATCCCAGTCTTGCGTGGCTCACTACTTATCCTTCGCTCCTTTCTAAAAAGATCTAAAAGTAGTCTTGAATTCAACACTGAGAAATTTAGCTTTATTATGATTTGGTTGATTCATATGATTTACTATAATTTAGATTTATTACTCTTGGCTTTTGAGTAAAAGGGGTTGACAAAAACCCAGCTTACATTGCTGGCTTTTTGGGTAACCTTGTAAGATAAAAACAGAAGAGAGAGAAACTACTATATATTTCTGAAAATTGTAGAGATGTATAAAAAAATGTCTGAACCTATTATGCTTATTTTTTAATCTTAAATTTTACAGCCATGATATAATGAAGAATATTACCAAGTAATCATTTAGTCTTGAATATACCAGGTAAAACCAGCCTGACAGTAGGATTAAAACAATTTCAAGTATAAAATACAACATGGTACCATGCTAAAATAGAACATTTGAATTGTCTTTGTAGACTTTCCTGAATCTCTCTATCTTGTTTTTCAAACCAAATACTAATCGCATGATCTAATGGCAAATGGCAAAATTTTTAGTCTACTTGTGGAAGGAACACTTGGAAAATTACCTCACTAATTTTCTTTTCAGTTTGGTTCTTATCTTAGTAGTTGAAAAACCTATACAAATATTTCTTTTATATAAATATTGGTGTGCTCTTTAAGATCAACAAATCAAAGGCCAGGAAAATAAATGCACTTTAGTTTGCAAATATTGCATTTCAATTTAGAGTAAATATTTCATTCTAACATATAGAATGATTTCTATTTACCTAGGTAAATATTAAAAATAAAAACCCCAGAGAAGTATCTTGTTTCAATCTGGTTCTTATTTTTAAAATTATCAAGAATTTGGATTAAGCAATAGAGAGAACCATCATTGTCTGCCATTATATTACTTAATGGCAATATTATTATTATAAAACTTTCCTAGAGCAGAACAGTGGCCAAATATCCTTGATTGGATCCTAAATATTTTACTTAGGGTAATTAAACTTTGCTGTCTGTAAAATAATTTATTTTATTATCATTTAAAAAATTAAATCGGTGTTGCAACATTACTTGTTATTAGTTTCATCAGGATTTGGAGCAGTTAACAGACAATCATAAAGAGATATTATTTTTCCAATGTTCCTTTTAATACTTAAACGAAGTCACCTGCATAGTATCAAGACTTTTGTAACTGGTGAACAACAATCCTTTGAAATATGTACTTAAAACATTTTGAATTGTCAATGCATTAAATATAGCCCTTAGGTACAATTATACATATTGGTGATACTAACTGAGTTTGGCAGTTTGAGAACGTCTATATATGAAAATAGGAAATAATAAAGGATTACTTTTAAAGGGATCTGTGATAAAAGGATACAACAATGTGGGCTTCATTTAGATCTTTGGAAGAAAGAATTTATCTTTATTAAATGATTGTATTTGGAAAGTAGATAAAAGTAATCTTGGTGAATATAGAAAATAGTATTACACCATTACTGTCAGAGGACTGAAACACATGTATGTCTGAATTGTTTAAGGAGACCGATTCCAAAAGGAAGTATGTAGACCAAAAATGAATGAACTTCCCTTTTAAATTCATGAATCTGTGCCATGGAGCCAATTCTAAAATAAAATAAAGTAAAAAAACTGAAAGATATTCATAACCTTCAATAATTCAGGAATCATAATATAAATACAAAGATGAAGGCAAAATACCTTTTTAAAAGTTATAATATGCAAAAAACATGTAAAGTAAAGGCTTAAAATGACTGTTTAAAATCATTACTGCTTAGCTGAAACTATCTTTGAGTTGTTTTTTTCTTAATTCTGGACCTCTTTTTTTATGTAATTGCTAATTTACTTAAGTTATGAGACTGCCAGTGGCTTCTTTATTCATTTATTACCATCAGGTAGTTCTATGTTTTGTTAGATTCACCTTTGTAAAAGATTCATCTTTGTAAAGATTATTTTATAAATCGGTAATAATCCTCTGTTTTGTATTTTTATAAGACATATGTTGATTGTTTTTGCTTAAAATCAAGACAGGAGGGGATTCTTTAAAAAAATAAAACTTTTCAGTAGAAATAACATTCAAGTATCACAGTTCCTTGGAGAAATTAAGCACAAGACCAAGAGCTGAAGTTTCAGTGATTACAGGAAAGGACATAGTTGAATCAGAAGTTGTGTTCTGCTGCTGCACCATGTAATTCTGGAACTACAGGTAAAGAAGTTACTGGTTCTTTCTGCTACTATACTCTGATTAAAATACTTGTACTGTTAAAGGTTTTGTTAGTAAGGTGGTTGCATTTCTATTTCAGTGCAAGTTGCTGCATCTATGTAAAATACCACAGGAATATGTCAACAGGGGCATAAAGAATGTAGCAATGTTCAGATAGCTGAAACACATATTGCCCAATTGACCTTGTGTTGTAAATTGTCACTCTTCATGACTCTACTGGATGCAAAATTAGCTTTCTCTGATTGTGGGAAAAATACCACTTCCCTTGAAATTGACATAAAATTGTTTCCCATGTAGTTTTATAGACTTTGGAATTTGTGTTTTGCTGAACCAAGAAAATAGACCAAAAGACACTATCATTGAAGAGTAAATGGAGGAGAAAGTCTTACAACATTTTAGCTGAAATTGTGAATTAACAAAAATGGCCTACAAAGAAAATATTTTAAATTTCAAAATGTCCTGTTACTAATATATCTCTAAATACATTTTAAATGTTTGAGCACTGAATAAAATAATTCAAATACTTTTATACCATTATTGAAGGTAAATAGTTCTCTCTGTATTAAAATCTGAATTATCATGAAAATATTTAGGTTTTCTTTCAAGGTCCATCTCATTTATGATTTCTCCCACAGATACTTTCTCTGAATTATTTATAACAAAGTATTTTAATTTTCATTTTGCTTACTATATTTGGCAAATAACATTTAATTTAATTTACTCTTGGCATTTCTTGATGAATCATATAGCATTTTTAATATCTAGGTCCAAATGTGTGAAGAAAGTAAATTAATATTTATGAAACTGAAGTGGAGAGAATGACTTATGTAATATGCTCACAGATGTTAACTCTGACTGAGATTGCATTCACTGTGGAGAATCCTTAAATAAGATCCAGTACTAAATATGAAATAATAACATTTTACATTTAATTTCTTGACTACTGACTTAAAACTGTATTTTTTTATTGCGGTACAATATCTACAACACTATGTTCCCCTTGAAACTGACTAAGCAATCCTATTTTCCCATGGATTTCTCAGTAGTAACTTATCAAATATCCCATGCTCTCAACTGAGACTTCATGGTCTACAGACTAGAAACAAACAAGCCAAGATGTAAATTCAGTATAACAAGAACTACGGCCCTGCCTGGAATTAGAATAGTCAGTACCAGATTGGATTAAAGTAGTGAGTCTCCAGTTTGGGTGAATATTAGAAAGGTTTGGTTAGTAAATATTCACTAGAAAGAAGTATTATTTATGACTTATGTAATTTTTCAAAAATTCCAGAACAAGAGAATTTACAGACTATAGAATCAGATCTAAATAGAACTATGATACTCAATTATTAGTAATAGACTTTAATTAACTGTGACTAATATGCCCAAAAATTTTTGAAAAGATGTAGAATTTTAAAGAATCTTCTTTAAGAAGATGAATAAACAACAGAAGAATACAGTTAAAAGAGTAAAATAGCAATAAATAAATACCTATCAAATCACTTTAAATATAAATGTCTTAAATGATTCAATAGAAAGACATAGGATGGCTGAATTCATTAGAAAACATGACTGATATACATGTATACTCTCTAGAAGAGACTGACCTCAGAATGAAAGATAGAAACAGACTAAAAGTAAAGGAATGGAAATGATATTTAATGAAAATAAAAATTAAAAAAAGCTGGGATAACAATATTTATCCCAGCTTTGTTTTAGACTTTAAAACGAAGGCTATAATAAGAGACCAAAAGCACACTACATATTTATAAAGGGAGCAATTCAAAAAGTGGATAAAACTGTTATAAGCATTTGTGCACTCAACATAGGAGCACCTAAATGTATAAAGCAAATCTTGATAGACATGGAGGGAAAATAGAAAACAATAAATCCATAGTAGGGAATTTTAGCACCTCATTGACATCAATAGGTATATCTTCCAGACAGAGTGTCAACAAGGAAACACAGCCTTAAATCACACACTAGATCAGATGGGTTTAATTTAATTAATATCTTCAGATAATTTTACCCCAAAGCAGCAGAAAATGCATTCTTTTCAAGTACACAGAACAGTTTCTAGAATAGACAACCTGTTAGAATGTAAACCAAGTTTCAATAAATTTAAAGAAAACAAAAAAATCGATCAAGCATCTTCTCTGACCATAATGGTATTAAACCGGAAATCAATCACAAGAGAAAAAACAAAAACAAAATAAAACTGAACACCACATAAATACATGAAGGTTATACAACATGTTACTAAACAGTAAATAGGTGAACAATGAGATCAAGGAAGAAATCAAAAGATATCTTATAACAAATGAAAGTAAGAACACAGCAACCCAAAATCTGTGGGACATACTAAAAGCAGGCCTAAGAGGAAAATTCATAGCATTAGAGGCTTACCTCAAGAAATGAGAAAAATCTCAAAAAAAAATCTAACTTTACAATTAAAGGCTCTAGTGCAACAAAACCCAAAAGAACAACAAAACCCAAAGTGAATAGAAGAAATAATAAACATCAGAGCAGAAATGAATGAAATATAGTTTAAAAAATACAAAAGATAAAAACAAAAGCTGGTTCTTTAAAAAGAAAAACAAGATTGATAAATGTTTAAACGGACTCATGAAGAAAAAAAAAAAAAGAGAGAGAGAAAGTGAGGGTCCAGATAAATAAAATCAGAAATGACATAGAAATAACAACTGACAACAAAGAAACACAAAGGATTGTAAGAAAATATTATGAAAAACTATATGCCCCAAAATAGGGTGCTATCTGGGTGAAATGGATAAATTCCTAGAAACATACAATCTTCAAAACTGAATCAGGAATAATCAGAAAACCTAAATAAACTGATTGCAGTAATAAAATTAAAGCAGTAATTAAAAACTCCCAACAAACAAAAGTCCTGAACTAGATGATATCACAGGAGAATTTTCCCAAACATTCATAGAAGAACTAGCACCTATTCTTCTTAAACTATTACCAAAAGTTCAAGAGAAGAAAAGACACCCAAAAATCATTTTATGAAGATAGTATTATCCTGATTCCAAAACCAGATAAAGAAAACTAAAGAAAATTATAGGCCAATATCCCTGATGAACATAGATGTTAACATTCTCAACAAAATATTAGCAAAATGGATCCAGCAATACATTGAAAAGATCATACACCATGATCAAGTGAAACTTATTCTGGGAAAATTAGGCTGATACAATATCTGTAAATAAAAAATGTGATTCACCACATAAACAAAATGAAGAATAACAATCACATGATTATATTAATAGATGTAAATTATTTTTATAAAATCCAGCACCTATTTAAGATTAAAAAAATCTCAGCTAGTGGGAATAGAGGAAACATACCACAACATAATAAAAGCCATATATGAAAAACCCACAGTCAACTTCATACTCAACAGGCAAAAACTAAAAGTGTTTCCCTTAAGATTGGGAAGAAGACAGGGATGTTCACTCTCACTACTCTTATTCAACATAGTATTAGATGTCCTAACTGCAGCAATCAGACAAGAAAAAGAAATAAAAGGCATCCAAATTGAAAATGAAGAAGTAAAACTGTAACTATTTGCAGATGACATGATACTGTATATAAAGAACCCTGAAAAACTACTAAAACTTATAAATGAACTCAGTAAAATAGCAGGATACAAATTAAATATCCAGAAAATAGTTCCACAGGGAGAATTAAAATCATTATAATGTACATACACGCCAAAGCAATCTATAGGTTCAAAATAATTTCCAACAAAGATACCAATGGTGTATTTCACAGAACTAGAACAAATATTCCACAAATTTATATGGAGCCACAGAAGACCTTGATTAGCCACAGCAATCTTGGGAAAGAAGAACAAAGTTAGAAGAATCACACTACTTGATATCAAACTATACTACAAAGCCATGGTAATCAAAACAGCATGCTACCACCATAAAAAGACATATAGATCCATAGAATAGAATAGAGCCTTGAAATAAACCCATGCCTTTATAGCCAATTGTGAAAAGGAAGAAAGGATGAAAGAACACACAATGGGGGAAAGATAGTTTATTCAATAAATGGTGTTGAGAAAACTGTACAGATATGTGCATAAAAATAAAACTAGACCACATTCTTATACCATACAATAATAAATTCCAAATGAAATTAAGATTTAAATATTAGACTCAAAACAATAAAATCTTAGAAGAAAACATCAGAGTAAAATCTCAGACATTTTCCATAGCAAGATAGATATGGGTAGATATAGATATATAGATATATCTCCTTGGGCAAGGGCAATGAAAGACAAAATGAACAAATTGGAATATCTCAAATGAAAAGGTTTTGCACAACAAAGGAAACCATCAACAAAATGAAAAGACAACTCATTGAATGGGCAAAAATATTCACAAATAATATATGTCATAGGGGGTTTATATGCAACATTTATAAAGAACTTAAACAACGTAACACCAAAACAACAAACAATCTAATTAAAAAGAGGGCAAAGAACCTGAACAGTTACTTCTCCAAAGAGGACACACAGATGTCCAATGAACATATGAAAGGATGCTCAATGTCACTAATCATTAGAGACATGCAAATTAAAGACACAAAGAGCTATCACCTCAGATCTGTCAAAATGGCTTTCACTAATCAATCAACAAAGAACAAGAGCTGGCGAGGAAGTGGAGAAACAGGAACCCTCCTGTGCTGTTGGTGGGAATGCAGACTGGTGCAGCCACTGTGGAAAGTAGTATGGAGTTACCTCAAAAAATTTAAAATGAAACTGCATTACGACCCAGAGATTCCACTTGTGGAAATATATGCAAAGAAAACAAAATGCTAATTTTAAAGAACATACACACCCCCTATGTTCATTGCATTGTTATTTACAATAGCCGAGATTTGGAAGCATCCTAAGTGCCTATCAGTAGATGAGTGGATCAAAAAGCTGTGGTATCTTTACACAATGAAATGCAAAAAGAAGAGAATGAAGAAAATAAAAAGAAGAAATTCTTACCTTTTGCAACAGCATGGATGGACCTAGAGAGCATTATTATAAGTGAAATAAGCCAGTTAGAGAGACGAATACTGTATGGTTTCAATTATATGTATAACCTAATGAACAAAATAAACAAAATAAAAACAGATTTCATAAATAAAGAGACAATAAACTGAAAGATTTCAGAGTGGAGAGAGTTGGGGGGCTGGGTGAAAAAGATGAAGGAATTAAGCAAAACAAACAAACAAAAACTCCTAGACAGATAACAGTTTGGTGATTACCAGAAGGAAGAAGGGGAATGAGGAAGTAGAAGAAGGTAAAGGGGAAATAAATGGTCATGGAAAGAGACTTGAACACAGAACACAATATACAGATGATGTATTATAGATCTGTACACCTGAAACCTATATAATTTGAGGAACCAATGCCACATCAATAAATTCAATAAAAATCAGAAGCAAAAATAATTTAAAAATTTTTTAAATTTTTATTTTAGTCACTATTCAGTACAGTTTCTATCCTTTACTCCCATTCCAGCCCATCCACAATTTAATTTTTTTTAAAAAATTAAAGTAAAATGTGCAGGCTAAAAACAAGAGGAAAGAGAGTAAAAACAGTTTTTTAAAATGAGGAGATCAAAAATAATTATATTGGAATCCAGGACGAAAGGGGATAATCTATAAAAGACACAATAATTGAAGTAAAATTAGCTGGAACTCTTCAAAACTATTGAAAGTTATCAAGTCATCACACTGTATCTTAGTTATACAGTTCAAACCCTAAGCAACGTAAGAGTTCATAAAACCATATCTAGACACATCATATATATATATGAAAAAAATATATATTTCTTTGGATTTTCAGAAAAGTTATATTTCTTCAAAAGAACCATAGGATATTTAAAACAAAAAACTGAATACAGACCAAAAATATCTTTAAATTGCTTAAAGAAAATAACTGCCAATATATACTTTTATTTCCAACATAGATATTTTTAATTGTTAAATGGAATACAGATTTTTTCATAATAAAAGTAGCTATTACTATAAAGAATAAGGGAATTTCTTTGGATCAAGAAAAAGTATACCAGAAGTAAGTAGAAATATGAAATAATAAATGAAATGAAAAACATAAATATATATAAAATATAAATAAATTTATATTATATAAAACTCTCAGACTACATATGAGGTTAAAATATACAGATAATCAAAAGGCTTGAAAGTCACTAAATAGAATAAATTGTTTAAAGATGTCAGTATTTTCTTGAAAATGATATATATATAATAACTGTAAGAAGTTAATTATTTATTTTGGTATCTCCAGTTTAACCACTAGAAAAATATTTTTCTTTTATCAAAACTGATCTAATATTGAAATAATAAAAGAACAAGATATATAACTATTTCAAAAGAAGGCAAAAAAAGTAGCAAAAAAACTTACATAAATCAATGAAACAAATGACATAATATCAAAAAATATAAAGCTTACTATCCTCACTTGAGGACATGTTTTTTAATGTGTAATAAAACACATAAAACCAAAATCAGCAATTACTTAACATGTAAGTGGCACATATGTATTACTTAAAAATAAATTAATCAGCCCTGGTTGGTGTAGCTCGAGTGCCAGACTGCGAAGCAAAGGGTCGCTGGTTTGATTCTAAGTCAAGGCATATGCCTGGGTGTGGCCCAGGTCCCCAGTAGGGAATGCACAAGAGGCAACCACGCATGGATGTTTCTCTCCCTTTCTTTTACCCTCTCTTTCCCTCTTTCTAAAAATAAATAAATACAATCTTTTAAAAAATTAATCATAGTGGATTAAAAAAATCAAACATATGCTGCTTACTAAGAGGAGCATATGCAAGGAGCTCTTATGCATTATAGATGGTAGTTCATTTTCAATCTCATGTATGAGTCATGTTACCAACTTAATATCATTTTTCAATAGTTTGAAATACAATAATTTTAAATATTCACATATATACATATGAATATATATACATACATGTGTAAAACTTTTATTGATGACATCCTGGTTCCTTAGTCCTAATTTTTCAAGATTTACTGACTTCTTTATAGCACATTGACTCCTTCTCCTAGATTCTCTAGTATAATTTTTGTTTTAATTTTTGTGTTAATATGCAAGCCTGCAAACTTCTAGATGAATAGTCTATTTTCAAGTTTTATTATACAATTTATCCATTTTCACCAAATAAAAATGGCTTTTATCTTATATATAATTATGTACATTTTAATAAATTTCTGGATATTCTATTCTGTTTCATTTTTTTATTTGTGTGATTTTTGCCAAGATAGTATACATTTCATTATGGTGGATTTGTAGAATGTTTCAATGACTAATAAAACAAAACTCCTGATTGACATTCTCCTTTTTAAAAGTTTTCTGGGTTGTTTTCAAATACTTATTATTTAACATATATTTAAGATTTTCTTGTTTAAAGAAAAAATACTGTTTTAATTTTATTAAAAATGTATATTAAGTTGGGGAAAGGCTTTTGTGATAGTAAGCTTTATATTTTTTCATATTGCATAGTTACTTTTCACTTACTCTGATGAAGTGTTTCTTTTTTTAAATTTTTTGTTGTATTATATAATTTTATATGGATTTTATCTCAATTAGTTAACTATAATTTATTTTATTTCTATAAATGGGGTGGTATATATGTTTCATTTTCATGTTTAAGTTAAATTATAATAGATATAAAACTGTTTCATGCAGCTAACACATTAAATTTTTCTACATTCTAAAGTGTTCTATTTGACATGCATGATAAATCATATCTTCACCAAAATATATTTTCTTTCATTTTGAAGTTTTTACATTAAATAATTTATTTTATTTTACTATTCCAATCAGTAGAACTTCAAAGAATGTGCTACACAGTAATGAGACTAACAGGTAGTCCCTTGTAAAATTTCTCATTTTAATTGTAATGATCTCAGAGTTTAGTATTTTTTAAGCCTCACTTGAGGACATGTTTTTTAATAGATTTTAGAGAGAGAGAAAGAGAGACACAGAGAAACAGAGAGAAACATCGATGTGAGGGAGAAATATCAATTGGTTTCCTCTGATATGTGCCCCAACCAGGGAACGTACCTGTAAACTTTTGGGGTACCTGACGATGCTCCAACCACTTGAGCCACCCAGCCAGGGCGGGGCTGTTTTACTGAGGAAAAGTTAAAGGCCATTTATTGTATAAGGCACAGGTCCTTATTACACTTGCTATTAAATACCACATATGATTTTTTAAAATGACCTTTTTATTCATAAAATTATTAGCCACAGATATGAATGTTGGCCAACATTATTTTACTTTCCTCCAATTCTAAAATTCCATTCTATATTTACTCTCTTTTTCCAAAAGGGACAACATCCTAACTTTGGAAAGCTACAGTGAAAAATACCTTTGAAGATAATGGGGACACAGAATATATATTTTGTAGCTAAAAATAAATTTTATCAAATGTTTAGAGTGAAACAAAATGCAACCAACATTTAGATATGTAGAAAGATGTTAATTATTTGCTAAAATTTTCAGTCTTTATCCAGATGTCTGGCAGCATATAAGAAAACAAAACACTCTGTGAATAAACATAATCTCAATTATACCAAAATGACATTTTCCTCTGATTTTCAATTTCTTGAAGAGAGAATATAATGACAGTTTGGGTGATTATAGAGATTAACAATTCTGGCTTTGATGGATTTATACAGTGTATTCAAATAGTCATTTCCATGCCTATGCCATTTTAACAAAGTCTGACTTAGGTGACAGCAGAAATTTTAGCAGTTGTGCCTGTAATTTTGACATGACCCAATGAGAAGACAACCACCTACTGAGGGCTTTTTCACTCAGGACAAGAAGGTATTCTTTTAAAATTAATTTTATTTTCAGGAAGGAATTGTTTTTCTATCTGCATAAATTGTATATCTACTTGGAAGTACATTAACCTTCCTTAAACATTTTTCTAATATCAGGGAAAATTATGGCCCATAGGAAATTGAGATAGATAAACAGGGCCAACAGGATATATTTTTAATTTCATCTTCTCCTATTTGTATAACTATGTTTACAAAAGATTTTCCTTCTGGGAGTTTATTATTTGTCACCACTGTGTATACTGATTTTAGTAAACACTGTTTCCTCACATGTCGCATGATGAGTTTTGCTTAAGTGTTTATGTCAGAACATAATTTCATAGCATCTAAAATTAGCCCTAGGCTCTGTACACCTGGCCTACATTTCCTGATTCCTTTTCTCCAGTTACTATTCATTCCCCAGCTTTAAAAGTTATTTAATATACTGATGCACTTCATGCCCCCTCATACCACCACAAATATTTGCACTGAGATAAAAAGTATGTGTGGCTATCTGTCATTCATCTGTTAGCATGAGTTTTATTCTATGCTTTAATACATTTAGAACTGATTATTTTATTACAATTCTAATTCAGTGAGTAAGTATAAGTAATATTTATATGATTATGACCATTTATATAAATCTGAGGACTCTCTGCCTGTAAAACGGTTGGTGTCATTAAAGGATAAAATTCCAGATGTCTGCAACCAATAAGAATTGTTGTCAGGCAATTCAGGAAGGACTCAGAGATAACCGTTTTGTGTAATGTGAAAGATACTCTCATTTAGTAAACCTGGTGGTAGTTTGCGAACCTTCCAGAGCACCAACAAATTATAATTTTAAAAAGAAATGAATCTACCAGTAAATTTAGGCACCTGCCCCAAGCCAACTTGAAAAGGGCATATGAGACCTCCCTAATTTCCACTGTTGTTATAATCCATAAAGCAACAAACTAGGAAAATCATAAACTGAAGCCATGAAAACACAGGCCATAATGACTGTATGTATGTGGAATTTTAATCATTGAAAACAAGACTGAGAAGTCTCTGCAGTTCCTATCCCAATGGCCAAACAGGTAAAAACAGCTGAGCTGGTTCAATTTAAGACACAAATGGAGATCAAGGAGGAATAGACAACGGGCCAGTATGATGAGAGAAGAGCTGGATTACCAACAGAACAGCTGAGCCTCCACTTCGTATCGATAACATTTTACATCAATCTCGTAAACAGGATTAGAAGTTAGTAAAATGGGAAACAGATACAGACCAGCCTTAAAAATTCCCTGAGCACACAAAACCAGTTTAGTCATTCAAGCAAAGCTTAATCAAGCTTCTTGACCTGGGTTAATTCTTGTTTATGCCTCTGGAAATCATAAGACAAACTTAAATTGCTTCCCAGAATTGATTTCAGGGAACTACTAACCAATTCCCTATGATTTAAGAAAATTCTAATATTATAAGCAATTACTGTGAAGAATACAGTCACTCACAGCCTCCTCACTATAAGATGCTTTAAAACAATATACTCCTCAGCCTCTTTCCATGTTTTGGCTGAGGTGCTCCTGGCTTGCAAATTGTCTTTGTGGTATGTGCACAATAAATTTTACTCATTACTACTTCGATGATTTATTGGTTTTACTTCCATTATTTACGAACTTTTGACAAAGTAAACATAAGAACTATGCTGTAATTGTATTCAGGCATTACCTGTAGTGTGTGTGTGTGTTGATATTTAAGGAGGATGTAAGAACTCGTGGCAATAACTTAAGACGTTGAATATGTGCTCTGCTTCCCCTTGAAGCCCTTGTACTGTGGTTCCCAAGGACTTACCTTTTTCCCCCAACTTCTAAAAGGCTTCTCAGCAAAATCGATGGACACCTCAACAGAGATTATGGCACCATCAGCCACTGGAGTCCAGCAGAAGAAAATGTAGTGTCTTCTGTGGATTGGACAGTGATGTGTTGAGCTGAGGGCCTGAGAACCAGAAGGTCTGCAAGTTAGCACGTGTGTCAGGCTCATGCAGAAACAGGACTATAACAGGTTTGTATCAGCAGTAACTGCCCAGCACCTGGATGTAACTGAGGTTGATACTCCTTTGCTGTTTCACTTGATTTACAGCTTAATTGCACTCACCTTGGACTCACTGCAGACAAAAATTGGTGGATTTTCAGAAACTAGAAAATCCAAAATAGAACAAGGGAGGATGGAAGGCCATGGGGAAACTATTGAGAATGGGAAATGGTTTGTGAACACTGGCAGGGGTCAAAAGTCTTTAAATTTGCTGAAAGGAGAGATTATATTATAAAACACCTGTGACAAGCATGATAAAAGGGGGCCAGATTAAGAACAGGTTTCTACAAAAAGCACTCACTCATTGGTCCTTACTATAAGATTTTCTTAGTGTTGTGGAATACAACGCACATCAGCATAAACCTCTGCTTGTGTCTGAAAACTGCCTTACTAACTGTTACTAGTAATATTTTCAGTCCAGATTCTAGAACCCAGACTGAGCATCCCAGGAACTCAATGGCTTAGAAATGGCCTTTTAAAACAAATCCCATTTCTGTGTTGCTGTGCCGTGTGTCCACTCAATACAGACAAGGGCTCTGGCAACAGCCATTGCCATCCTGTTGGAAAGCAATGGACTGAAACTTGTCTATCATTTTAGTCTTCTCTGTTTTTGTAACAGTTGATTGTAGTGTTTTTCAAAACTGACAATTTGCCCGAAATACTTTGAAATATGCTCTTGAAAAGTAATTCAGACTCACATATCATTGGCCTAAAGGATTTATAAAAGCAACATTTGTGCTTGCATTTTCAAAGAACACACAAAAAAATAAATAGGTAGTAGATGAAAGATAGAAACTTCAACTGAGATATTAACGAAAAAATGTTTTCCATATTTTAATGAAGAAATTATTATAGTAGCTATGCACATATGAACCAAAAGAAAGAAAACTTGGACAAATAAATGTTAACATAATTAAACATTTCATTGGAGAGAGAAAACTAATTTGAATACAGCTATCTCTGTTTTGGTTCCCAAAGCCTCAGCCTTTATTCTTCTATCTTTGTTCTCCCAGGTGAGTATTTACAACCCTATGCACAAACTAGAATGATCTGGCTCACCTTAAACTACACAATACTAAGATCTCACTCTTAGATAATGTTCATATATGTATATGTATACAGGTAAGTCTAGAAGTATGATACACACATATACACACCAATGTAGTATTAATGTTTACTTAAATATGCCTCTTAACATTTTCTATATACATAGTTATAATTTTCCTATAGATACAAATATCTATATATGAATTCAAAGTAAGCATATACAATGTATGCACATATTAGTAAATGTGGGTTACATACATATGCACACACACGTATATAGATAGATGGATAGAATATACATAGACCTAAATATAGATGATTTAAATATATAGATATATTTAAAATCACATTTCCTGTTAATTTCATGAGGCAAGTTAAATTACATTAACTGCCTGACATAGTCATAATCAATTAAAAATTACCTTCATTGAACAACTGCTATGTATAAACTCCCCTGAATGTGTAATGAGCAAAACTAATATGAGATATACTGTGTAGACATGAGCCAGGAAACATGAGTGCCAACCCTGCTCTGTTACCAGCTCTACAGCGACAGATATTAACATTTCTGGGCGGTGATACAAATATTTGTAAAGAAGGATGCAAGGATATACCATCAGTGGGTTTCCAATTGTCGTCTCTTGCAATATGACTCTGCTCAAAATAACTTCTCATTTCTTTCAGAGTAAAAGAAAACAAAACAAAAACAGATGTTTTCAAAATGTTCTAAAGATTCCATGTGTTCTAGGTCCCTGTTGCATTTCTAATTTTCCCACCTCCCTCCTTCAACTGCACAGTGCACAGTCCTCTCCCGTTCCCAGAGCCATTTACAAGCTGCTCCAATGCCCGAGACAAACTCTTCTCAGGTGTTGAGCACGTCATTGAGAGCGCACAGCACAGTTGACCCCCTAGCTGGACCCCGGCAGTCAGAGGCTCCTCACCTCCCTCCCCTGCCCTTGGAAAGTGTGTTCTACCCGCTATTCCCAATGTGGGAGCCCCTTCAAGGACTCAGCCCTCAGAGAGCAGTATGATATTGAAACCATCTAGACTGTATATGTGATCGAACCCTGTTTAGGGCCTAAATTCCTAGGATTCGGGTTTGCCAGTACAGAGATCTACTCACCTGCAGCTGCCCAGGAAAGCCTTGTACGTAACTACCCTTGATTATCAATACTGCCAGTCTGAAGAGGCCTGCCTCTTTCTCCCACCTTTATTTGCCCTCCCTGTCGAGGGCCAAATTTCAACTAACCCAGAGAACTCCTGAGGGTGGGAACCAACATCAAGCCTCTGAATGACTTGCCTGGGTGTTCTAGTATAATTTCAACCCTTCCTCTGATACCCACAACGTAAGTGAGCCTATACACACATGCACTTCACAAAAAAATTAACTGCTTTATTGAGTTTCCTCAAGATTTATCTTCATCTTATTGTTTTGTGACCTGCTTTCCCCATTTGAAGTAATATTTTTAAGGGAAGACTTTTTTTTTCATTGTGGTATTATGCATAATATGAAATTTACCATTTAACCATTTAAGTGTACAGTTCAGTGGCGTTAAGCATATATGCAATGTTGTGCAACCATCGCCATCTATCTCCAGAACTTTTTTATCATCCCAAACAGACACTCTGTACTCATTAAATCCTAGTTCCACATCTTCCCCTCTCCTCAACGTCCAGTACTCTTTGTTCTACTTTGTCTCTATGAGTTTGCCTACTTTAGATCCCTCATATAAGTGGCATTATGCAATGTTCATACTTTACTGTCTGGCTTATTTCACTTAGCATAATGTTTTCATGGTGCATGTTGTAGCATCTATCAGCATATTATTTCTTTAAGGCCGAATAATTTTCCATTATTTGCATATACCACCTTGTGTTGATCCATTTATCTGTTGATGAACATTTGAATGGTTTCCCTCTCATGGCTATTATGAATAATGCTTCAATGAACATTGGTGTAAAGAAACCTGTTTGAGTCTGACTTTTATCTGATTAGTTTGCTAGGTCTACAGGGCTTATAATAATGCCTGGAACATGATAAATGAGTGGTTGTACTTGTTTTTTTTTTTCATTTTCCTATTTCTACTCTGTTCTGAGACCCAGAAGGGAGACATCTATGGACGGATAACAAAATATCATTGGTATGGCAGTTTATATAACAGAAACTTATTTTCTTAATGTTCTGAGGGCTAGAAGTCCAAGGTCAAGGTGCTGGCAGGTTTAGTTTTTTTCTGAGTCCTCTCCACTTGATGTGTAGATGGCTGCCTTTTTGCTGTGTCCTCACATGGTCTTCCTTCTGTGTGTGTCTGTGTCCTACTCTCCTCTTCACATAAAGACACCAGTCATATTGGACTAGAATCTGCCCATGCCACCTCATTATATGTTAATCACCATTTTAAAGACCTGTCTCCAAATGCAGACATATTCTGAAAAATTAGGGGTTAAGACTCCAATGCATGAATATTGGTAGGGTGCAATTTAGCCTAAAACATCCCCCCTCCCCATGTCAAAACAGTCACTGAATCTTTTCAATTCCTTTTTTGAAAACTTTCTCTTAAATGCATAAACTCATCCCTAGTCACCCTCTCACAATCCAGACAACAATCATCCTTGACTTTTGTCTCCATGTCTAGTACTAACCTGTAACCTGGCCCAGATGATCTGGATTACTTAAAAAGTATTTCCCCAGGGTGCTGTTCCCTTTGAGATTCTGTACGGTTCCTTCTGTTAGTGACTTTCATAAATCCCTGCCTTCTTCCTTTATTACCTTTATCACACATCCCAGTTTTCAGGTAATACTCTAGTCTTCTCTGGTTGGTAGACTCAGAGTGCTAGGGTTTAAAACCACTCAGTAGATACCAAACCTTAAGAAAGTTACTCAAATAGGTCCCTCATTTGCAAAGGAAATTAATCTCAAATGTTAGGGTAAGCAGAATTTTCCACCCTAGGGTATTTGAGGGGGGGTGGGGATAGTGATTATTTTAAGTGGGTTTATTTTAAAGAAACAAAAGTCTTAGAAACTCTGACCTTCCTCCAATTGCTTAAAATAATTTTGGATAGAGAACATGCTCCAAGAAAGAAGCTATTGTCACAGATAACCGTAGTTTGATATCAACTAGTGTGATAGGGAAGAATCTCCCAGTGCTTGTTTGATCAAAGTCCTCTCAATGCCCCATTGTAAAGAGGCCCAGCAAGCATTTATTTACCAAACATTTGTTTTCCCATTTCTATGTGCATTGACTCTCTTGGGCAAGAACAAACCTTCCTCTACCCTCAAGGTTTTTCTGACTGGTCTAATAATCAAATAGACATGAGGCAGATTAGTAAGAGAAAATAACTAAATGTAGTACATATATATGTATGGGAACATTGCATGCATGAGACAGTCAGAGACCCGACGTCAGGAGAGGTTCAGAGATAGAAAGGAGGATTGTGGTATATAAGACATCTTGAGCTAGGGATGAGGTAATGAGCCTCAGGAGCTTCAAAGGGCCATTTGCAAGATAAGGACAGAACTTTACTAATAGAAGTTTGCCCTGCCCTATAGATAAATCAAAACAGGTTATCTCTGATAATCTCTTATTTATTATGGACAAAACCCCTAATTCAGTTCTTCTAGGTAGTTAAAGGGAGGGGCAGATGCTTCTCTTGAATCTGAAGCTAAAATTGCCCCTTTTTTAAAAATTTTATTTTAATTGTTGTTGAAGTACAATTTTGTATCTTTTACTCCCATCCCAGCCCACCCACCCAGCCCTCCCCACCTCCCTCCCATTTCCACCCACCCCTAGTTTTTGTCCATGTGTCCTTTATACTTGTTCCTGTAAACCCTTCCCCTTTTCCACTGAAATTCCCTACCCTCTCCCACTGCCACCAGAACACTGTCAGCCTGTTCTCTGTTTCAATGTCTTTGGTTATATTTTGCTTGTTTCTTTGTTTTGTTGTTTAGGTTCCTGTTAAAGGTGAGATCATATGGTATTTGTCTTTCACCACCTGGCTCAAAGTAATCGCATACCACAGAGGCACATCTTGGGGTAGCTGGATCTGAACCACCATCTCCCTTCTTAGCTCCGGATAATGGCATACAAGCCTCAGTTTTCTGATCTGTCCTGAGGCCTCAGATTCGTATAGAATCACCCTGTGAAGATATGTCATAAATTTGGGCATTTTCTTCCTATTTATCTCTCATGTTTATTTGAGTATTAGTCTAGCCACAAGAATTTGAAAGTGGTAGGAGGAAAAATAAATTTTTTTCTAGCCCACAAATGTATGTAGAGGATTAAATTATATAAACTATACTAATTGTTTAGAACTGTGTCTGGCACTTAGTAATTTGTTAGTGTTAACTGTTATGACTCATTTCATCTTCCATCTACATCTGGACTTTATAAAGTCCAGAAGTAAGTTTGCTGTGCTCACTGATATATCCCTAATGCCCTAAACAGGGCTTACATGCACGCAATATGTATCCAGTATATATGTTTGTAATGAATAATGATACAGACATAGAAAAACTTGGCCTCTTATGATTGGAATGAAAATAATTATTGAGACTAGTCCTAAAAACAACATTGAAGAAAGAGTTCAGGTGTACATGTTAGATGTAGACATCTCTTGACTCAAGAGGGTTCCCACAGACAAATGATCTGTGGGGACAGGCATAGTAACAGTATTTAAACGCAAAACAAAACATTATTTGCAACTCAGCTCTAACAGGCACACTAGCAAGAAGAGCAAAGATTAAAGTATAAAAGAGCTGAATTGATAAAGGCTATATATTTGAAACAACAGACTGAAATGTCCACACATATGAACAAAAACAGTCAGGTGAGGCTGAAGGAAGGAGGTGAGGGCCAGAGCCAAACCAGCAGCCAAAAGCAGCTGGCAGACTTGGCCAGTGCCCCCTCACCTGGCAGCTTGCCTGCAGAGGCCCTCAAACCAGCCAGCTCTGATCTGCGTCCTTCAACACTGTTTCTAAAGGCTAGGATGCATAACCGCTTTTTCTTATTTCTTACTATGATAATTTAGAAAGCAGTTACTTTAGTGTTTTGTTTGTGCAACAACTGATTATTTTCTTGAAGACTTGATTATTCCCTTACTGCTTTGTTCTTTTCTAACTCCAAAAAGTTTTTGGAAAACTAAGAAAATTTTGAGAATAAAATAAAGACCTTTGGTTAAGGGTTTTTTTTTCTTTTTCTTTCTTTCTGTTTTTTTTTTAAAGAAATTTAGAAATTCAAAGTAAGTTAAGTCCCTTGAAACTAGACTCCTGTGTTAGAAGATGAAGCATCATTACGATATGTGTCTGAAAGGGAGCAAAATTTGCCTCCCCAAAATATGCCTCCCCAAAATATTGGTAGAAGCTCTGAAAACCAAGTAGAAGTTACCCTTTTATAAGATAAAATTTACATTTACAAGAACAATCTCCATTTGTTAGGGTGTGTCCCTCTCTATATCAGGGAGAGAAAGATGAGCAAATCACTAGAGACTTTTTTAACGGAGAAGGCAGCTGACTTAAATCTTTGTTAAATTCATGCCTTGTTTACTGTTCATTTCCCGATATCCCTCTGTACCTGGCTGCCACATCCTGCAACATCTTCTTTTGTCTTTAGCTAAAAATGGTATTTAAGGTGACACCTTCCATCATTTCAGTGAATTTCTCAGTTTTCCTGGGTATTCCCCATGTATGTAGGAGGTATACATATTGTTAAACTTACGCTGTTTTTTTTTTCTGTTAATCTGCCTCATTCAGCCAAGAACCTGAAATGGTAAAGGGAAATAGCTTTTTCTTCCATACATTTCTTATTATTAATGTATAATGGTGAGATAGAGAGAGGAAGAGAAAGAGAGAGAGATCATGACCAGAAGCATTCATGTTACCTCTCAGCAATCAGACTTTCTCCATCTGGGACTGGCATATAGATGCCTTTGGAAAACATGAAGAAAATAATATACTTCCCAGCACTGAAGCTGAGAACTGCCGGGCAGGCCTTTCACTCTATGAACCCCACATTTGAATATTTGTCTACCAAAGTATATAATGTACAAAAATTAATGCCTGTTTATTTTTTTGTTAACTTTGGATCACCTATAGATATAGAGTTTAAACAGAGCTTCCACTTTACAAGATCTACCAAATTATAGGAATGGGTACTTTTAACTAATCAGCTCATGCTTTCATGATTAATCCATTTTAGTGACACTTTTGAAAACACAAAATATTTTTTGAGGGTTACCTCAATGACCCTTAGGGTTTTGTGTATGAAATATAAAACATAAGACCAATTACTTCTACTAATATTATTTCAACTTCACATTCAAGGTAGTGGTGGAATAATAAAAAGAATTGAGAATCTGGAACACTGACAATGCATTTGCACTTTTCTCTAATGAAATCTATTTATTCACAGCAGAGAAAAAAGATGCACAAAGAAAATTATGTTCTTTGAAGATAATACTAAATTGCATGTACTTTTGTCTTCTATTTTTTTTGTTATAAAAATTAAATACTTTGATTTTAATGGTGTGCTGGGCAGGCCACTATAAGATGTGATACTTTGGCATATCAATGCAATTTTTTATTGTTGTTTCAATACAGTTGCCCCATTTTCCCCCCGTTGTTCTTCCCTGCCCCCCACCCCCCCACCCTCCGTTCCCACAGCCAATCCCCACCATGTTGTCCATGTCCATGAGTCCTTTATACACATGTTCCTTGACTAGACCCTTCCCCTTCTTTACCCCTTTATCCCTCTCCCCCCTCCTCTCTGGTAACTGTCAGTTTGTTCCTTGTTTCCATGCCTCTGGTTCTGTTACTCTGTTGTTTGTTTTGTTCTTTAGGTTCCACTTATAGGTGAGATCATATGGTATTTGTCTTTTCCTACCTAGCTTCTTTCACTTAACATATTATTCTCCAGTTCCATCCCTGCTGTTATAAAAGGTAGGAGTTCGTTTTTTCTCCCTGCTGCATACAATTCCATTATAAATGGAATTTACCATGAGCATTTAGGCTATTTCTAGCATTTGGCTATTGTAAATAGTGCTGCTATGACCATAAGGGTGCATAAGTTCTTTTGAATTGGAGTTTCAGGATTCTTAGGGTATAATTCCAGCAGTGGAATCACTGGATAAAAAGGCAGTTCTATTTTTAGTTTTTTGAGGAAACTCCATACTGTTTTCCACAGGGCTGTGCCATTTGTCTTCCCACCAACAATGCATGAGCGTTCCCTTTTCTCCACAACCTCCACAGCACTTTTTCTTTGTTGATTTGCTAATGATGGCTATTTAGACTGATGTGAAATGGCATCACGTTGTGGTTTTAATTTGCAGCTCTCTGATGGTTAGTGATGCTGAGCATCCTTGCATATGTCTCTGGGCCCTCTGTATGTCCTCCTTGGAGAAGCATCTGTTTAGGTCCCTTGCCCATTTTTTAATTGGATTATTTGCCATCCTGATGTAGAGTCACATGAGTTTGTTGTATATTTTGGAGATCAAACCCTTATCCAATGTATTATTGGCAAATATGTTTTCCCATACAGTTGGTTCCCATTTCATTCTGTTGACATTTTCTTTAACCATGTAGAAGCTTTTTTAATTTGATGTAGTCCCATTTATTTATTTTTTCCTTTATTTCCCTTGCCCAAGGAGATATAGCCACATATTTTTATTTAAGTTGCTTAAGAAACAGTTTGTGCAAAGAGGACACTCTGACCCTCCTCTCCATCACCCTGAAAACAGAAAATAAATATTTCATGTGAATGGTAACATCCCTGAACTGAGAGGTAGAGGGACATCCTTATTGCCAAATATAGGGAATTTAGGACAGAAAAGAGTATGTAAACAAACCCTGTTTAGTTCTTCCACTAATTAGTAGTCATGCCTAAGTATCTTTGTCATGAAAGTTCTTCACAAATTTATTATTTATTTGTATAATACATATAAAAGCTGCCTGTTTTAGTCACTTTGAGCAGTCTCATATTTCTATCTTATTAATCTGACAAGTTGATTTAATTAACCAGCTAAAATAACCAGGAGGGGTAAGTAGAAATTTCCCCTATCAGACAATGTCTCATAATTTAGGATAAAAATATTACTGTTTATATTAATTAGCAATTAGCGATTTGATTAGGTCAGTCTTTTGTTGTTGTTTTGTATTTTTATTTTATTTTACTCTATTTTAATTTAATTGTTGTTCAAGTACAGTTTTCTGCCCTTTACTCCCATCCCAGCCCACCCCCCCAGTCCTCCCCATCTCCCTCCCATCTCCACCTCCCTTGTTTTTGTCCATGTGTCCTTTATACTGGTTCTTGCAAACCCTTCCCCCTTCCCCTGAAATTCCGTCCCCTCTCCCCTCTGGTCACTGTCAGCCTGTTCTCAATTTCAGTGTCTTTGGTTATATTTTGCTTGTTTCTTTGTTTTGTTGATTAGATTCCTGTTAAAGGTGAGAACATATGTTATTTGTCTTTCACTGCCTGGCTTATTTTGTTTAGCATAATGCTTTCCAGTTCCATCCATGCTGTCACAAAGGGTAGGATCTCCTTCTTTCTTTCTGCTGCATAGAATTCCAGTGTGTAAATGTACCATAGTTTTTCAATTCATTCATTCACTGATGGGCACCTAGTTGCTTCCCATACTTGGCTATTGTAAATTGTGCTGCTATGAACATTAGGTCAGTCTTTTAAAATATCTTTTTTAGTCATTTCTTCTAACTGCTCAAATACTAGTAAAATGGTTAATATTCAAGTAGGAATATTATTACATAATTATAGTTTGTATAATAGTAATTTTTCAATTCCTTATATTGTGTTAATCCAGAAATACCATCTTTCCTTCCTGAAGAAAAGAAGGGAACAAGCAAAGCAGGGCTAATTTCTTACTTTTATATATGAGATTTTCTTTTCTTAAGTGCACATTCTGTCATGAAACAAAGTTTCTGAGGGACTCCTACCTAATGTATAAGCATTTTTTAAAAATAGAAACAGGATCAGTAGATCCATTTACCAACAATATTTTTGCCTTTATTTGAATGGAACTAGGTTGATGTGTACCAGTCTAGTTTTCTTTTCCTGAGAACAGAAAATTCCATTTCCAACCCCTTTTGGAGTTAGAATGGGCTGGGCAAAGTGATGTGAAGAGAAGAGATATGTAATTCCTCTAATCCTGACCCTTAAAATCATTTTGTACACTCTGTGTCTATTCAAACACTGAAAACAGAGAAGTCCAAGATCGAGAAAGTGGCCAATGAAGGAAGCCTGAATGTTTGAGTCACCTCTTGGAGAAGAGGTGTTGAGAAGGCAGGTTTGCGCTCACCACCATCAAAGGTGAGCAAGGAATGCATTTAAAATGGAGCAAGTCACAGAGATATGGGGATTTGTTTTTTAACAGCTAGTGAGAATTCTTCTAATTAATAAAGAACCTACTATGGGCCAACCACGTTTTAAAGAACTTTACAGTCACACATGACAAAAATATAAGATAATCACCAAATGCACAGAAATAGCAATCTAATATCTGAACCTGAATTATATAGTGCTCCTTGCTAAAATTAAAATGTAGCCATTATAAATAATCAGCAGATTCATAAGACAGGATTCTGTTTCTCTATTATCACTAGCAGTACAGATCATAGTTAATAGAATAACAGTTATTTCTTACCTTACAGTGTAAAGTCAGAGATGATGACTTGGGGTTGTATGAAAAGTTATTAACTGTACTGACTTCTTTGTCTGACAAGTAAGGGTTTCAGCCATGCATTAGGGTCACAGAAATCATCTTAGTTAAGGAAATATATTTTACATTAAATATATACTTAAAACTTAATAGATGTACAAACTTTATAATCTTTCTTTTTTAAAAAAGATTTTATTTATTTAGAAAGAGGAGGAGGGAGAAAGAGAGGGAGAGAAACCTTGATGTGTGAGATACACATCAATTGGTTGCCTCTCTCATGACCCAACCTGCAACCCAGGCATGTGCCCTGACTGGAAATTGGACCAGTGACCCTTCAGTTCACAGGCCAGCACTCAATCCACTGAGCCACACCAGCCAGGGCTTAACCTTTCATCTTGACTATAATTTTACCTAACTGTATTTTCTCTTAAGGCATAACATTATTCATTGACATTGTACTATATGGTCAACCACTGTCACATAATTCATCAGACATAGGAAGAATTTTGCTTTATATAGGAAAAGTATAATGATAGACATTGGTAAAAAAGTATGCATAATTAAATTATATTGTTGTTAATACTAAAAATGATTATCACTCATCAAAATTCAATGATTCATATATTCTTTCTCCCAACATGTACATACCAATGTACACACTTTGGTGCTGGCTGAAATTTTATTTTATCTTTTTTCAAATTTTTTTATTGTTATTCTATTACAGTTGCTCCAATTTTTCCACTTTTGCCCTCCTCCACCCTGGAAAATGTTAGCTGAAATTTTAATAAGGTAAAATTGTATTTGTACAAGAATTTCAAACTTAACTGTGGAGCAGATACTGTAAATATTATTTGTAACACCATTGAAAATTTCACCCCGAGACTGAGACCCCGAGAATGTGTTCAGCTCTATTGATTTTTTTTTCATTAAAATTCTCATGAAAATCAAACTACTTTGTCTTGAAATAAGACACCATACAATCACTGGGGACTTCTTTCTTCTCTGTTCTTGAAGAACTCATTCTTTTGTTCTGAGAACAAAGGTGAACACAAATGTTACTAATATGCTACTGATACTTTTAAAAAGTTTTCATTTTAGTCAATAGTATTATTTTTCAAAGATCTTTATTTTGAGAAATACTGAGTCAAAATTCGCCATTTTGGATCATTTAGAAGATAAACTACTGGCATCTGTTTTCGGTGTTAGAATTCCACAGCGTTCCCATTTATTGAAAGAGGAATTACATGCATTTGTTCCAAGCTGGGGCCTTCTTATTATCAGTCAGCACATGAATCCTTAGCGTTTTTCTTCTTTTTCTCTGTCTAAGGAGACTATAGTTTCAGTTTACAACTTTACTTGTGGTATTTTGTATTCCAAGAATGCAGTATTTCTCTTCTGGTCCCCAAACAAAAACAACAAACCACTTCACGATTCTGTCTCTGGCAGGCTGATTGCATTCTGATTGATGCCAAGGGTCTGGTTTCAGAATTTAGCTGTGATACAAAAGGCATGACAATAAAATAATGAAAATGATTTTTGATATAGCTCTTGATCAGAGTATTTCAAAAAAGGCATTTCAAAAATGTTATTAGCAGTTGCAACCCCATGAGATAGCTAGAAAATAATAAGGTGAGTGCAAAAGGTTTCTTGAAGATTTCTTATAAAAATAGTAAGAGCGAGAAGAACTTGAGTAAGAATATCAATGATTATAACATTTATTTTGAGGGAAATATTGAAGAGAGTAACCTAGAAGAGCCAGGGCAGAAGGAAGTTAAGACCATGTAGAAAAAGGAGATCCAGGGAAACAGGGAGATATTTATGAAGAACAGGGTTAATGAGAAAAACTGTCAGGGAAAAAAAGAGAGAGAGAGGTGTTTTTTAAAAAGTTTTCTTAAAATTTTCCTGTATTTTTTAAATGTAATCTCTTTATTCTTTTCCCTAATATTCTGTGGCTAAGATCCATATTATTATTGATGGCAGCTTAGAATTATATTGCTTCATATTGGTTTCCTGTTGCTTCTGATTTTTATTGTTTTAGAGGCATCTGAGTGTTATTCTTACTTCTAAGTGGAGAGCTCTTTGCTCAAGATGACCCAGGCATATTCAGAATAGCCAACTAACTTATTAACTCAAGAGGAGTAGAAATTGCAGCAGCCATTCAGACACGTAATATTTACCTAAAATATAACCTGCAAGTATCATTAGAAATAAGAATATCATCCTAATTTGTACCTTAAAGCAAGCAATATAATACTCCTGTGGTGGCATTAACCAATTTTTTCTCTCCTTGCTCTTACCCTAACCTGTTATCAACATATAATTTGAAGAACAAAGAAAAACCACTAGAAGATCATTGATAAATACTTGTGCAATTAGAGTTTCAGACAAAGGTAAAGCCAGAGAAATCTTCTACTGAAAAAGAGGGCCTTAATGAAAATGCATTCAGGAGCCATTTAAATGCAACATTAAGAACAGAGATCTTTAGGTGCTTGAATTTGGCAAAGAACAAAACAGACCAAGTGGTATATTCCTGGAAACTTTCTTCCAGTTACAGGAATTATAAACAATAAACACATGCACAGATGAATGTCTTACAAGGTGGAAGATACTATGGGTATGAAGAGGTTAGATATTGGTCAGAGTGACAATGGAGTTAGTGGGAAATTTAGAGAACTGGAAGAAATGAGGAAGGGAGTCTTGCTGGCATATAGGTCACTTCAGACAGAATTAATTGCAAGAGGTAGGAATGTTCTAAGAACATCAAGAAGTACAGAGTAGTTGGAAAGTAGAGGAAAAAAACAGAAGCCCGTGCAAGGTGAGGAAAGTGATGCAGAGAATAGAGACCAAGGTCTTGTATACTAGACTCAGGACTTTCACACTGAATGACCTTCAGGGTTTTAGAGAAGAAAGAAATGAGTTGGGTTAAGCATTAGAAGGATAGTTCTGACTACAACGGCCTGGAGGAGCACAAGTTGGAAGAAGGAGATGAGGTCGCTATTGTAAAGTCAAGTCGAGGGATGAAGGTGGTTTAGACTACTTGTGGAGGTAGTACGTATTCTGATTTTAGAGCATACAGTATTTATTGATTGATTGGCCAAGACAGTGTGAGAGAAAGAGATAACTCACACACAACATTAGGCTTTTCAGCATGAATAATGGGAGTGAAACCATTGCCACTTGCTACGAAGGAAAACAATTGAAACAGAAGCAAGTTCCATGTGCTTAGAGTGGTGTGTGTATGAGAGAGAGTGTGCGTGTTCACATTTGTGCAGGGAAGCCAGTTTACATTTGAAATTCCTATTAGACAACCTATCAGAGGGGTTTGGTGGGATATTACATGAGTCTAGTTTTGTAAAGAGAATCTGATATTTACCAGCACAAAGAAGGTATATAAATCAATCATTTCTGTACAAGATCACTAAAAAAGGTGAAAGAATGGGACAAACTCAGACTCCTGAATCATGAATTATGTAATGTTTATATATGAGAAAATGAGAAAAAATTTACTTGAAAGCAATTGAGAAGAAATTACTAATGTACCTGAGGACACCAAGAATGGGTTATGTTCTAGAATCAAGGGAAGGTCCAAAAAGGTGAAGCAACTTCTTTTTTTTTTTAGGAACATAAAATATTTTTGAATGCCATGGATTTGGTCTAAAAATATTCAATAATTATTTTGCTGAGAGGAGAAAAAGATTATGTTAACAGATAGCATATCATTCCTTACATGAGTAAATTCTAAGTTATACAAAAGCACATTTAGGTCCCTGATGGCAGAGACCTGTGTCAGCCCTCCGTGAATTCGGGAGCAAACCAGCAGCCATCACTAAGACAAAAAACTGGGGTCTGGCAGCTGCCACAGCCTCCCTCTCTTCCTCCTGCTGCACAGGTAGAGCACCAGGATCCTCCCCCAACCTTCGAACCTGCTAGACCCTAAAAATGCATAAAACCTATCAAGGTTTTGAGGGAAAATTTTTAAGCAGAGGAGAAGGGCAGGGCTATGCTGCATATTGGGAACGGGATGGGTCCCTAAAGAAGAAGGCTATAGAATCTGATCCACAAAAAGAAAACAAAGACTTTCAGTCTTTGGAGACTGAAGTATTGTCTCCAGAGTATTGGAGTCAAAAGAGTCAAGGAATCCTTCTTGTGTTACACAATGTACAGCAATGTAAATGTTGAGACTGTACTCTTTAAATCTCCCTTGATGCTTATGTTGGTTCAGAGAAGAAAGAAAAAAAAACTTATCGTGCTGAATTAAGTGGTTGAATCCTATTCATATTATGACCAAACACTGCTTATTTCCTGCTGGATTCTTTAGGAGGAAGAATTGGGAAGAATTAGGAGGAAGAAGAGAGGTGGGTACTGGAAATCTGCGGGAGGAACTTCTCCCATTTTTCCCATCCTCTCCCAGTACTGACTCCAACAAGTAGTATTATTTCTGTCTTACAGGAAAAAAAATGTTGGGTTCTACCTCAAAGATCACTACAGATATATTTTCATAAATTGTGGGCAGCCCTAAGAGTAGGCATTATTTTTAACACACCCACTCAATTCTTCCAGAAATGTCTGGATGTACAGAAGTCTTCATCTCCCACGTCTTTCTGCACCACAGTTAAACTGTTATTTTTAAGTGGAATTATGAAACTAAAATCCCAAAGAAAGAAACACACTTTAAGTTTTTGCTAATAACAGCACAATTCATGACTTTTAATTCTATCTTTCTAAGTTACTTCTCTAATGTCCCAGGAAATTAATGATCGACTAAAACTTATCATAAATGTACCAGAAAAATGAACTGTACATTCATCATGGCAGAACAAAGGGGAGAAGATACGATGATGTCTGCAGTTTTGTGAAGGCCACAGATAGAAACTGGCATTTAATAGAAGGGAGAAGTTTTTCTTTTTCTCTTTTCTTTTCTCTCTTCCTACCTTCCTTTCTTTTCTTTTCTTTCTTTTTTATTTTATTTTATTTTTTTTTTGCTACAGATCTGGAAGACCATATTTGGCAGGGCAAGGGACTTTTCCAGAAAGTTATACCTGTGTATAATAATACAAAAAAGGAAAACTATGTTTAACTACTCTTAAATTATACCTGAAAATAAGATTTTTTTAAACAATCCTAGATTTTACTAGAACATTTTCACTTGTAGAAAAAAAAAATTAGTGTTTAGTTTCTTAGCATGGTACTCATGAGAGTTATTCAATTTGATTTTTTTCAATTTTATCACCTAATTGGATGTGTTTTATAGTTGTTTATATGTATAATATTAAACCATAACTAACAATTATTTTATATGCATATCTATCTCTATAGTCATCAGTTCATAGTTCTTTTAAATAGGCTTGCAAATTAAAAGCTAGGTAATCTGATTTGACCTCATTTCAGGCAAAATATTTTGTAATAAAAAACAATACATACCAAGAAAAATGAAATATAACTAATTTCTCTTCAATTATTTCAGAAAAGCAGCTTCACTAAAAAGCTAAAGGTTAAAAAATGCTTTTTCTTAAGAGATTTTATTAAGATTACTTGTTTACTTGTGCCAGTCAGATCTGAACTTTATAATACAGTATTGGTTCAAATCTAGTGGAGGTAATGTGAGTGCACAGATTCTAAATTGAAGGTATATTAAGCAATAGTAGGATGTGTTTTTATAATCACCTTCAGGTTATAAACAACATTTACCACAAGATCAAAATATGTTGACTTAGAAGTAGTGAATGCAAATTAAAATGGGAGAGATTTTAGAAATGTAGTGAACAGAATTATAAGATGTGATGCTATTAAGAATTTTAAAATATTTCTCATTTATTTTGATCAACTGGTGATTATGCTTTGGAATATATATCCCACAACAGTTTAAGGGCTTTCATAAAATACATTGAGGGAGATTTGGTTCAACAGGTAAAAATATTTAAGACAAAAGTATTTCAATCTCTTTAAACAAGTAACTGGAGCAATCACCATTTTTCCTTACTGAATTTGGTTTTTAATTTGCTATTTAAATAACAGTTTTAGTGTAGTTAGCTAGATATTAATACAGGAAGAGAGCAAAGAGAATCAGATATTAAAAATCCTAATCTGCTGGAAAGCTACATCTTCAGACACTCCCCAGGAGATCACAACACCCCCCCCCCCGCCCCCGCAAGGGGACTAACACCTCTCCCTTCCCCCAGTAGGGAGAAAGGAGCAGCTTTCTAATTTCCCCAGGGTACAACAGACCCACTCACCCAGATCACCGGTAGTGACAAATACCACCATAAAGGGGAGGTAAGCACAGGTGCAGTAAAATCCAAATGGCAACCATACAAGCCTGTCATTTTAACATGGGAAAAGGATAGGATTGCATAAAAGACACAGAACACTGGAAGATTTAGGAAATGGATTGGTTAGGGTGGGGAACCAGCACTAGCCCAGGAAGGATTGGGAAATATTGATTAGTTATTTTGAAAAAGTGCCTAGTCCTTCCCAAGCCTGAGATGATGTAATCAGCCTAACACAGGAGTTGTCTTCCTCTCTCTCTCTCTCTCTCTCTCCCCTCCAACATTTGTTTGAGCATTCTCTGTGTCCACAGCAGCCATGCGGTCTTCACAGCTGTGCAGACTCCAAGCCTGAGCCTGGTGAAAAAGGCTGAACTGGAGTAGGCTTTCACATGGACTGAACTGGTGGCACAGAGTTTCTGGACACTAGCCCTGTTTCTGGGCATGATTAAGGCAAGGATGAGCTTTGCACATGGTGGGATGGGCAGAGATAATAAATTGGGAAGCTAGGCAAAGCCATTTATTTTAACCCCAATAAACCCTACCATAGACCTCATCCTCCCATGTGGGTCCCTGGAAATGTTTTTTCTTCCAGCAGCACCTGGACCCCATTTCCACCAGCAACAAAGGAAAAATAAATTTTACTCCTCTGATGTTAAATTTGAGGCCGCAGGATTTGTGTATGTGTGGGTGTTTATGGGTTTATGTTAATAGCACTACTGCTAATTCCTCTGTAATGCTACTTCATTATATTATGCAAATAATTCCCAGAATGGCTCAACATATTAAGAAGAATTTGAAAAAGATGATTGCCACCTGTATATGGTGGTATGTCAACAAGCTGAAAAAATATACTACATTAAAAATAGAGTTATAGGGAACTTTTTAAGTTGTTTATTTTTTATTTAATTGTATTTCTTTTGAAAAAATAATGTTAAGACATGAACAATTATGTGATGGTATTCAGATTCTTGTTTGAAATAATTTAAAAAGATGTGAGCAGAAGTGTTCACATAAAATACTATAGAAGGATCTACTAATAACTATTCAAATAGTTTTACTTGTGTTTATTACAAATTGTAAAGAGGAACAATTATAATAGAAATATTATTTTTTGGACACTACAATCTCAATTTTTAAAAGGAGTTGTTTTGTTGCTTTGAAACACTGATTAAATATATCTCTTATGATAATACAATTTTCAATATATTTGGCAGCCCAGACTAACTCCATCTCAACTTTGGGATATATTTTAATGAAATGTAGTATGCCATTCAAAGACCATGTGCATCTCTCCAGACTTCTACAATGGGCAAGCAAGCTCCATCACATTTATTTAGGTATAGTTTAAAACTATAAAGCTACTCCACACCAGGAAGACAAAAAATAAAATTAAAAAATGGACAAAGGACCTGAACAGACTCTTCTCCAAGGAGGACATACAGAGGACATGTAAACATATGAAAGGACGCTCAGCATCACTAACCATCAGAGAGCTGCAAATTAAAACCACAACATGATGCCATTTCACACCAGTCCAAATAGCCATCATTAGCAAATCAACAAAGAAAAAGTGCTGTGGAGGTTGTGGAGAAAAGGGAACCTCAGTACACTGTTGATGGGAATGCAGACTGTGCAGACACTGTGGAAAACAGTGTGGAATTTCCTCAAAAAACTAAAAATGGAACTGCCTTTTTATCCAGTGATTCCACTGCTGGGACTATACTCTGAAAATCATGAAACACCAATTCAAAAGAACCTATGCACCCCAATGTTCATAACAGCATTATTAACAATAGCTAAGTGCTAGAAACAGCTTAAGTGCCCAACGGTACAGGAGTAGATCAAAAAACTGTGGTACATTTACACAATGGAATACTATGCCGCAGAAAGAAAGAAGGAGCTCCTACTCTTCATGACAGCATCGATGGAACTGGAGAGTATCATGCTAAGTGAAATAAACCAGGCAGTGAAAGACCAATACCATATGATCTCACCTATAAGTGGAACCTAATCAACAAAACAAACAAAAAACTGAAATAGAACCAGAGACATGGAAACAAAGAACAAACTGACAGTGACCAGAAGGGAGGGGATAAGGGGGAAAGAAGAGGAAGGGTCAAGTCAGGGAGCATGTGTAAAGGACCCATGGGCAAGGACAACGGGGTTAGGATTGAATGTGGGAGTGGGTTGGGGGTGGTGGGTGCAGCAGGGGAAAGCAACAGGGGAACACATTGGGATGACAGTAATTGAACAACAATGTAAAAAATTAAAATATAAAAATATAAAGCTAAAAATAAAACAGCTATGTTTAAAGATAGGTTTCCCCTTTACTTTTCTTTTATCACCATTTCGCCAATGGCCCAGACTACCTAATCACCCATCCTTCAATACTGGAAGCAAATATTTCTAAACCATTCTAGTCAGAATTATTCTTTCAATTATGCCAGCTCAAACTGATGTTACATGCCAGGCTCATCAGTGCACTGACAATTATTTGTGTTGTACTAATAGTAATAATAATTTCTCATTTCTCATACTAAACCTGTAATGTATATTTACTTAATGAAAAAAATCAATCAATAAATGATTAGTAGTAAACTTTAAAATATTCCATAAGAGTATTTATCACTGCTTTGTTCTACAAAATGGGATCCCAATGTCTCAGATTAGGTTAAAGAGGATTGAACTCATCCACCTTCATTCTAAAGCATTACTGCATGTGGCCTCTCCATTCTGATCCTGTAAATTTTATGGTGGAGTCCATAAAAACCTGAAACCCTGTCTTGTATTTTTGGACCAATCTAATAATTATTAGGCAGAACTTTCTTTTCCTGAAATCACTTTGCTTTTTCCTCTACTTCCCTCTGGAATAAGTTTTTGCTACCTGTTCCACTGATTTCTTCAATATCTAATTTTCTCCCTTTTATTACTTGTTACTTGTAGTAACAGTCTAGCCCTTATATCTAGCCCTTCAGTCTAGCCCTTCTTAAACATACCTTAAGCATGTCTATTATAAGTTTTTCTATAAATTTTCTTTCCATTCAGCAACTGGATTTATCATTCTATCATTGACTTACTCAATACATTTTGAACCCTAACCACAGTATAAGTATCTGATTATATGTCTTATCTAACTTGAGTTTGGGCTCTTTCAATGCTCCACAGAAATAATCCATACATTTATCTATTTATTTATCTATCCTATCTATTATCTATCTGACTATCTATTTCTACCTATTATCTATCATATCTCTATGATATATATATATATCATTTACTTTTCTTTCTTGAAAGAATCAGTGCTTAAATGAATGAATAAATGAATGAAAGAAAGGGTTAAAAATCAGAGACAAAATGTACAGTAATTGTTTAGAGCAGAAGAGCAAAATATTGACTTTCCTAGGGCAAGATATGTTAATAAAAATGGTCTATCTATAAACTTAGGATAACTATTGCAAGCAAAAGATGCATGCTAAGTGCACTTTCATCCTTTTTGCTAAATATTTCTCAACTACTACTATGTCTGGCACTGAGTTTGATGTTGGAAATAAAGCAGAGAGAAAGGTCATGTAATATGAGAAAATGCCATCATTGATCAGGTAATTACACAAGTGGTAAGTAGCTAGTAATTTTTGTTCTATGTCTTTCATTACTACAGAATAGCAGCATCTAACCTTTAGCATTACCTATGCACACTCAGGTCCTCTTGAGTAGGACTCATGTTTTGTCTGACTATTTTACATAGAATAATGTGAATGATATTCATATATCTTAATTTTTTCTTGAAAAGTAGTTAGAGAAATTCTAGCCAATTATAAGCAAATATAATTTTCAATTGAAGAGAGCATATTTTATTCAACACCTTTGTAATACTGGTTTTCCTTGGATTTCACTAGCAATGTTCAAATGATAATCATTTACCTGCTATACTCATTGTCCATTCTGAATTGCCATTCATACAGCAAATTTGGATTTTCATATAAAATTTGACAAATATTTTGAATAATTTTTCAGTGTCACTGCCCATGAAACAGAGAGGTAATTGACATATCATCAGAACATTCATGAATGTTCAGTGCATTGAATTTGTCTATGCATTCATGAATGACAACCTGGAAATACTGTCACACCACCTCCACCACTTAATTTACTGTAAAATGCAAGGAAAATCATGGATTTTTAATGTTTTATTCATGCAAAGCACACTGTGTATGTAATAGGGAAAATGATTTATACGTGAGATTTTTAATTATTCTCCCAGGTGTTTCTATAATGCTTCTGAAAGCATTTATTTGTATGAAAATTAACTATAACTTTATTTAATTTTTAATTTATGTTGAAAACCATTTCAAGAGTTTCCAAGTCAGTGATGTTTTAAAAAGGATTAAGTGAAATGAACAATTCAGAAAAATTATTCATATTTGTTTAAATATACTATAACTTGTTTTAAGTATAGATTCATAACTTCAAATGCTTTGTAATCAAAGCTTGCTTTTGTTGAATATGATGTAAGCTACAATATTTGTTATTATTTGCATCCATATAATAGATATTAACAATTCTTATAAGAAACAGCAAATCCTTCCTCCTCAAAGAGAAAAATGGGAATGGGAAGTAAAGCAGGTGCGAGGCACAACCAGAAGGATATTATCACCAATTAGCTTGCAATCAGCATCCTAGAGAAAAGACTCTAAACACACGAAAAGCTACAATTTTTTCTTCCTGCTACACAAGGATAATATTGCATTCCTGCACTTAAGAGCGCATCTCAGCAGGTCTCCAGTGATGGGAGGAAAATTCTGATGATCATACACAACACAGAATCATTGAAAACTTCATGCTGGACAGCAAGACTGAACTTCCACTTGTTTTCTATTAGTAAGCTGCTGCCAAAGGTTATTGAAAGTGAAATTAACTTAAAAATTCAAAATAAAAAAAACTACAACAGAAGATTCAAAATATCTGGCTAAAATCAGTGCCATCATAATATATACTGCACTTTTAAAAAACCCTAAATGAATGCTAAAAGTAGGGTCCATAGTGATTACTGTAACTGCACTGTCACCAGAAAACTTAGAAACAGCATTGTTTATCTCTCCCCCTTGTTACCACAGAGCATATAGAGAAAGGAATTTCATTAGAAAAACACAAAAGTAGAAAGAATAAAATAATTTGTTGTATTTTTCTCCATGTTGTATAATCCTCTCAAAGCAATTCTGCTCCACATGTTTCTGGTTTTATAGCTTCAGGAACACTATCCATAACTATGCAGCTCTGTCACCAGCAAATATAACATCTACACTCTTCTGGTTTAAACTGAGTCATTAAATGTATGCCTTTGAGAATTTAGGACATCACTTTTCTTTAGCCTGCCTTGCTGTTTTACTGCGGTTCTTTGTGAGGGATTTGGAGAATAATATATGAACGCTATTCATGGAAAAACAGAGATTCTTCAGTAAAGGTCAAGAAAATGTCATATTTCAGGTGATATCATTAGGGGGTCAAAAAAACAAACAAACAAAAAAAGCCCCTGAAAACCAAATAGATACTTCACTTAAATGTAGAGAAACTGTTAATTCCTAAAAATCAAAAGAGTTTTTGAGTATCAGATATATGTTTACTTGATGGTCATCCTTACTCCATGTGGCTGGTATATATTGAATTGTTATTTGCTTAATATAATTATTAAATGCTTGAATTTAAATGAATTTCACTAAATTTATTCCCTACTACTGATACTGCCAGTAGCTACTAATTACTGCCAAGGAAAGGGGGCAAAGGGAAGTAGATACTGAGTTCAATAAACTAAGGAGCGTAAGTCTGCGTGCTTCACCAGGAAGTACCAGCTTCACCCCCAAGGCGATCATACCCCTGGGGATTCATACACCTCCTTCCCATCCTCTGGTACCAGGTTGTTGGCTAGGCACATGAGGAGTTTCTTTCATTCTAAGTAGAGGGTACACAGATCAAAAGCCCTCAGAAACTTGGAAAATTGATTGCTCATTTTGAAAAAGCACCTGGTCCATCACAGAATCAAGCTAGTATTATCCCAGGGGAAAAAAGGTCTCTCTGCACCGCCCCATGTGCACTTGTGACCCATGCTCACCTCATGCATGCAAGAATTTCCTCTCCATAACTGTGTGGCCCTAGCAAACAGCCAGCCAGTGGCGAAGTGGTGTCCATACACAAGCTCCAGGTGGAAGTCTGTACGTCAGCATAGCGACAGATCACAGCAGAGAACACAAGCTAAACTAGCCGGACAATGAGAAAGCCTAGACTGAACTAGCCTTGGCATGGCGCAGGACCTGCGGGCATTGACTCTATTTCCGGCCCTGTTTTTCCACAGTGGTATGAACAGATATGGGATGTTGGAAACCCAAGGCAGCCTGCCATATGAATAAACCGTTTTGCCACCCTACAATCCTCCATGCATGGGTCTTCCGAATGCTTTTCTCACAAGCACATGAAAGAGACTAGTCTCTACCTACATTACCATTAGCACTGTTTTAGGTATCTCCATCAAAATATCAAAAAAATACCACATATAAAATATATACCAAATGCAAATGTTAGACTATTTAAAAATAACAACATACATTGTGAGAATATCAAAGTATTCTTCTAATCCTACATGAATAGGAGCTATGTATTCCCTACAATATTTGTGAGAGGAATTTATTCTCATACCATAAAATATTCAATTGTGGAAATTATTACATGTACTACTGTCTAATCATTATAGGGTACTTTATGTTACTCAACATTTTTAAATTATGAGCTTTTACAATTTAACTGTAGTTATATAAATAATGCCTATATCTGTGCTGACATACTCAAATATAGAAATTGCATTCTGTATTCATATTTATTTTTATTATATATGCATATGATTTGAATTTGTACCAAATATGTTGAGACAACAGCCAATTTTACTACCACAAAATAGGTATGTGTAAGGAAAATACATGGAATACATGTATGTATGAAACATACAAACATATATAAGGAATCTACAGTACATAGTTAAGGGTGGTAGGAGATGCTTCACAGATCTTGCATCAAGATCTCCCAGCTCTTCCACTGTGAGGAATATAATTGTCCACAGCCTACCTGCTGCAATCTGAAATTCACCCCATGGCAATGCTGGAAAAGGTATCTTTGATCTGCTTCCAGAATTTCTTGAGTACCTGCCAGATACTGAACAGGCCAATAGTGTGGGAAACTCTGGTTTCCTGACAATCTCCCTAAAATGTACAGTCTATGACCTTCCTCCCTTTCTCTTTCACAAGGTTTCAACCTGTGTCCTAGACCGAGGAGTCCCCCACATACCTCCAACTTTCTTCTTCTTTTCTCCTCAAAGACATTTCCCTCAGAAATCTCTTGCCTGTCTAGTCTTATCTTGCTGCCTGATGATTAGGGATCTAGGCTAACATAGATATGGTAGGGGGAACTATCCAAAAGGAAATTGTTGAAGACATATTTTGAGCTCCCATTTATGCCCATGAAAGATAACTAGTGTGCTAAGTCCAGTCATAATAAAGAAGAGTATTTTTATTTGCTGAAATGGAATATAATATAATATATTATTATATAATATATAATGGATTATATAGAAATGAATATATAATGTGTAATGGAATATAGTTAATATAATATAATAAATTCCCCACAGGAAATGTTTAAGGTGGTATTTTAAGTTGACACATAAAAATGAATCAATATCTTTGAGGTGCTCCTTTGTGATCTTAGAAAAATAATTGTGCTAACACCACAGCATGTCTTTCCATCTGAGGAAACCAGATTTAAAGTAAGAAATAAGGCCTTTAACTCTGTTAAATCTAATAAAAGCTTTTCAAAATAATGTGAATACCAGTTTCCTCAGTGAAAAAATAAAGCTGCTATGAGGATTAAAAAAGATCACATTCAGAAATATTCCTAAATCCTTGGCTTCTTTTAGGGCTCAGATATACCCACACATTTTCCTTTGCTATGCTATATCTATACAAAGAGTTGCATTGAAAGTAGGTTCATATGGTGACAAAATAGGGTGAATTCAGGTTGGGTTTGGTGAATGCATGCTAGAATGTCAGATCTGCAGAGGCAGGGATGTGTGTCCCCTTATTTCACTGATGTATCCCAAGGATCTAGAGTATAGTGCCTGCCCTATACATAGTGCTCAATACACACATTTTGAATTAATTAATAAAAAATAATAGAAAAACAAGGAAATATCCTTGAAACAGAAGAATATGGTTCATAACTACCCTCACCTAGCAATATCTAATACAAGGCTTAATAAAAAGTTATTAGATTTGAAACATTAAAGATAAAATTCTATTTGTAATTTTCCTGGATAAATGCTAGATACTTAGTGATCTAGTGATCACATTTATGTAACTTGTGGGAATTTTTGACAAAAAAAACTGGTGTTAGAAATTGGGTTAATAAGAAGAAAATGATTTGCAATCTCTTATTTATTACTTATACTCTGTTAAGGGAGTTAACATAAGTCACTGTTAGTAAGTATGTAAGTACAGTGACCCTAGAACAAAATGGGTTTGAATCGTGTGGGTCCACTTATATGCAGATTTTTTTTCAGTAAGTATTGTAAATGTATTTCATCTTCCTTATCATCTTATGAAAATATTTTCTTTTCTGGAACTTACTTTATTATAAGAATACAGTGTATAGAGCACATAATGTCAAGAATGTGTTAACAGACTGTTTATGTTACCAGTAAGGCTTCTGGTCAACGGTAAGCTTTTAGTAGAGTTTCCATACACACAAAATAAGTAAATGAGAATTTAATCCCCCACAGCTCCCCCATACCAATACACCTGCATGTAACACAGGAGTGTGCCAGATAGTTTTAAAAAATGGCTTACTATGAAGGGGGTCATTTTTTGTTCAAGAAAATCTCTAAGTAAATGTAATGGAAAATGAAGTATTGGCTTAACTCTACAACTCTCCGTGTATGTATATAGATATAGCTCTTTAAAATTATGTCAACACTTCTTTTGAAATTGCCTGGAAGATTTTCTATTTTTTACATTCTGTTTTATTTGAAATAAAAGTTTCATACACTATAATAATATTCATACTATGTATAGAGAGAGAAAATATGTTCGAGTGGGTTTTTGGTTGCTCTTTTCTTTACACAATTTAAATTTTACATACTCATATTTTATTTGGAGGAAAAAATAAAAATACGTTCTCATACCATACATCTGTTTTATCCTGTAATTACGTACAGAATGTTTTCGCTTAAATGTCTGTATGGCCTTTTCTGTGGATGAGAAAGATCCCTGCATGTACACACATGCTGTGCATATACTTTTGTTAAAATCTACCAGGTCAAACTTTTGTTGTTGTTGGGCCTGAGACTTTTCAATGAGCATGTACTGGGTACACTTCACACAGACCACTCCGGTCAGTCACAGTCGTTTTCTCCAGTCTTCAAAACTTTGCACATTGACTACGGCTCAAAGCATCCCTGACGTTGCCACTCTGTCCTAAAATTGATTTATGGATATTTAGTCTTCTCCTGAGAAGGAGGGATTGCCCTCTTCTACCCCATAATCACGGTCTCCAACTGGCTGCTTCTAAATCAATATCAACTCAATTTATTCTCCCCAATGGGCATTCTGAGAAATATATTTCAGCATCACCCCATTTACTCAGTAAAATTCATTTTCGAGTAAAGACATTTCTAAGTCTGTCACTAAACAAATTTTCATTCTTCTGAGCCTCAATTCCCTTCATCTGTAATAATAGTAACTCTCCTATTCATCTTACAAAGATATTATGAAACTAGTAAAAATAAAAGATAATATGAAGAAAAGCTCTTTAAAGACAACAGAAAGATACAGTGCTATTATTGTTAAGAAAACCTAACTGAATGTTTCTGAACTGTAAAGAAATTTTTTCATCAGAAATAAGATATACAAGGTGAAAATTTAAATTAGAATTTCTCTGTGATATTTAAAATACTGCAGGATTAATCCAAGCTACTACTGAGCTTATTTTTACAGTGCTGCTGTGTTCTGACATGTATCTTCAGTATACATGAATGTACAAGCTATCGTGTATTGATAAATCACGTCTTTTCAAACACCTAAAAGGGAACTTCACTGTCTTTGTGTTACTCTACCCTTAATGTGAATCAAAATGCTCCACTTAAAGAAAGCAGAGTTTGACAGCTTATCACCTTACTAACATATGACAACAAAATATGAGCTCACAAGCAGTAACTCAGCAAGTAGAAATATTATGAATAAGTTTTCTTAGTCATTGCTAGTATATTTATTGTATTGACTTAAAGAAAATTGAAGAAAAAGTATGGAATTTTAGAAAATAAATGTGAAGGATTCTTAAAAGATTTGTGAGAAACAGCAGTAGTTTCCCCTGGACCATCATATCAATGGAAACATAGGAAACACTTTTCAGGATGCTTGTCCAACTTATGACCATTAACTCTTCTTTCAGAATTGGCCTGCTGTAGGAGAAGGGTCTAGCAGTCATGTTCGGAAACCACAGACTGGACCAAGAGTGGACTCCTGAGAAATGCTAAAGCAGTAAGATCCTTAATCCTAAAAAATCTGAATTTCTAAATTAGGGATTCAGAAATACTCTTGAATTTGTCTTGAAGGAAACTTGATATGAAAAGGAAAGAGCTGTAATCCAGTATTGCTCCATTATATAGATAAAGGAGCAGAAAATGTGGTGGGGGAGGGAGAAAGGTATACAGGTATAAATAGATATAGATGATATAGATAGATATATAGATATAAATATGTGTATCTATCTAGGAAGAGAGAATTTATTTGAAAAGGCTGCTTGATGTAACTGTAGGGCTGGTAAGTTTGAAACCTTAGGGGCAGGCTGACAAGGTGCAGCAGACCCAGGGAGGAGTCGGTATCACAGCACCAGCTGAAAGGCAGTCTGCAGGCAGAATTCCCTCTTCCTCAGGGAACCGTAAATATTTTTTTCTCCTAAGGATTTCAATTAATAAGAGTAGTCCCAACAACATTATAGAAGTTAACATGCCTTATTAAACACTACTGATTTAAATGTTAATCTCATCTAAATTATATGTTCATGGTGACAGAGACCAAATATCTGGGCACCACGACCTGGTCTAGCTGACCCATGAAATTAACTATCACGGGTAAAATGCGGTGTACTTAAGTTAATAACTGAGAGCCATGAAACATGTCTGAGTGTTTCCCCGAGCCCATGATAAGAGATTCAAGAAAAATAAAAAATTGGTGAATACCAAGAAATTTGTAGTAAAGAAGCTCAGTTGCCTTCTTTTTCCTTCATTTCTTTATTCTTAACCAACCTTCCTCAGTGTAAATTTTGTGATCCCTTTCCAAAACAAACTGATGTTCACACCATTCTCTTATTCTATTTTATTGAATTTATTGGGGTGATATTGGTGAATAAAATTTTATAGATTTCAGGGGTCCAGTTCTATAATACATCATCTGTATATTCTGTGTGTTCACCACCCCAAGTCAAGTCTCCTGCCATCACCATTTATGTCCCCTTTCCCCTCTTCTACCTCCCCTTCCACCCTTTCCTTCTGGTAACAACCATACCCTTGTCTGCTTTTGTTGTTATTTGTTTGTTTTGTTTTGTTTTTGGGGGTTTTTTTGCTTAATCTCTTCACTGTTCTAACAACAGAACCAGGATACCAAAACCTGGCAAAGATAACACAAGAAAAGAAAACTAAAGATTGGTATTTCTGATGAATAAATATATATAAATTCTAAACAAAATACTAGTAAGTTGAATACAACACTACATCAAATATGTGTGTGCATATATTTATATAATCTCCATTATTTTTTCTTTTTATATTTCAGTTGGGAAAGTTTGCACTGATATATCTTAAAGATCCTTGATTTTTTTGTCCATGTTCAGTCTACTGATCAGTTACAATATTTTTAATGTTTGCTAAAGCATTTTTAATTCCCTTTTTTGATCAATGGTTAGACTTTCCATCTTTCTACTTATACTATCCATCTGTTGTTTCACCTTTTTTTCTTTTCCCATTAGAACCCTTAACTTATTAATTATTATTTTAAATAATTGGTTTGATGATTCTAAAATCACTTTTCTGTTTGAATCTGTTTTTGACAGATGCTTTCTCAATTCAGACTGTGCTTTTCTTGCCCTTTGTCATACCTTGTACTTTTTTTGTTGAAGTTTGCTTCTTTAATTATAGATGCATAGTGTTTAAAATTTATTGTCCTTGTTTTATGTATCTTCTTAACTTTGGACTTTCCTATGTTCCCCTCCATTGAGGATCTGCACTTTGCAGGTCTTCACCATAATCCCTGGTTACTACAGTAGGTCCGTGTTGGGGTGGTGTTTAGGTGTGGGGATGGGGGTGCTCCATAGTCTTCTGATTAAATCTCAACACTTTACTGGGCCTTTCTTGGGGTTATGTACTTGACAAGGGTTTCTTTGGTGGTTTAACATTTTATGCCCTTGTCTCCGACTTTGCTCAACAGCTGAGGCATTTTGTATTATTATCCTTGGAACTGAGATCACTGTTGATTATGTTTATTGTTTTTCCCTTTGGGACAGGAAGGAACATGAAATGGGTTGGATTGAGGGAAAAACCCTTATATCTGAAAGTATAATATTCAGATAAAATATTTTATCCTAGAAAGTATGTCATTGTTCTGGCGAATGCTGGGGGTGTATTTCACAATGATTATTCCCCTTCTACCCTGTCTACCATAGATCTTCAAAAGTTTTATTCTTTCATCTTCACCAGCAAAACCTGTTGCAATTCTTTGGGGGATAAATGCCATGAGAGCGTGGGTTTCCCTAAATCAGGAGCCCTAAGATGTTTCTCACATCTTTGTTTGTCCATATTTAGCCTCCAGCAAGTCAAGTATATTGCCATTTAAGTACTACAATTAGTTAATAGTTGATAGTTTCAGCAGCTTCTGTTCCAAATCAACAGATCTCAACAGCTCTTTCTGAATGTGCCTGGCTCTCCAGATACTGGATAATGGTGTTCTGCAGCCTCAGTTCTCTGATGAGTCCAACAACTATTACTGGAGTATATTCAGTTTTTCTTGTAAGGATGGTACTGATAAATTTGAACCTCTTTACATGTCATAGCTAAACCTGGAACTACCTTGTCATAACACATCAATTTTGTTACCTTCAGCTCCCACTCTATTCATCCCCTCATGATATAACATATATTTCAATCAAACTTACAGATAATTAGTGTATATTCCAATTCAGACTCTGCTTTATTTGTTACACTGACAACTGCCTGCCATTCTGAAACAGAAGCACTGGGTTCTATTGCCTGCTACCAAAAAAAAAAAAAAAAAAAAAAAAAGCCCGGACTGTCAATGCCAGAGTCTTATGAAAAGGAAAAAAACTACTTATTCAAAAGTTATACAGGGTTAAAATAATGGCAGAATTTTTCTGTTAAATCCTACTCCCTTAAATATATAAATCCTTATATATTCCCGTTATTTAAGGGTGTCTCTTAAAAAAGAAACACCCACACAGTCCTGACTCCCTTTGCCAAACCAGGCCAGTAAAAAGTACAATCTCTCAGGAAAGGAAATAGAAGTCTGTAGCTGGCTAGGCAGACTCCCAATTTAGCATTCCAGCTTCTCCCAGTAGTGCATGCTCACCTAGGCTCCTGCTCTTAACTCAAAACTGCATGGCCCTTCCTCATGGTGGGTTGGTGGGGGTCCTCCTGCATCCTTTCAAACCCTGTGGCCAAGGCCCCTGCACAGCTGCTATTCCTGCTTTTTGGCTCCTTTCTAAGCTGCTTGGCCAAGACTCCCATATGGCTAAGAGAGCATAAGCTGCCCCACTCTTGGGTTTAAATCCCGGGGTGGATCTTCCTCCGTAACCCCGTTTCTGACTTGTCCCACAGTCAGCTAGATCTGCCAGTACTCTGGTATCTTCCTGCCTTTCTCAGCTACCACTGTTAGTCCAGGCAGGTTTGGCTCTGTGGCATAGGGATCAACTTCAAGCTTCTCTCTTAGGTGCAATATCTGACTGCTTTCTGGCTGCATTATGGGTTAGAGACACACCCATCTCCTTGGCTCCTATCACAGCAGGCACAGCTATTAGCATTACTAAAACACTGGCCAAGTTCTTTAGATATGCAAAGTAATTCTCAATGGCTCTGCTCAGCTTCCCTTTCCCTCAGCTGTGTTAGTAGGGGTTTCTGGGCTTCTCAGCCTACACCCTGTCCTGAACCTCATTCCAAACACATTACAGGTCACTAAATTTCCACACACTTGAATGCCACAATGCATTTGCACTTGACTTTCTAGCATTTAGAATGTATTTATCCACTATTTAAATCCCCACCCAACTTTCATTTCTATCTCTACCATGTAATTTATCCTGAATTTCCAGGAAGAAATTCTGAGTTGCCTGTATTTATAATCTATGTATGCATGTTTCTAATTTAGCACTTATAATTAATATCACACCTATTTCATGAACCTATCACCCAATCAGGATTTGTTTCTCAGAAACAGGAAATTGGATCTGGGTATCTAACAGGCATCTTAATATATCGGACTATGAAATTTGATTTAATTGAATTGATGGCCCTGCAAGGAGGGACTGAAATGCACCACAGGGAGGGAGAAAAATAAGGAGAGTATTAATATAGCCAAGTAAGAGACACCTATATTAGCATTTTATTCATGGGTCTAGAAATGAAGTTGAAATTTGAGATACTATACAAGGAAAAATCCATTTTTCTTGATGGCATAAAAGTCATAAAGTAAGATACATAGAAGAGTTTGCATGACTCTAAGTTTGAGTAGGTGACTTTGATACTAAAAGTGAATTCAGAAGAAAGAATGGTTATATGTGGAAATTTGGATTGGGACTGATAGATTTGTGGCTATCCTGTGAAATGATCTAGCCAGACTTTTGAAATATTGGAAACTGCATATCAAAATACAGATTGAAGTTTAGTAGGCAGTCAAAGCAAAGGGTTCAGAGGCGATATCTGAGATGTGTACAGTGAATTAAAGTGGGGGTTTGGAAAGAAAATAAAGATACCACGTCTTTAAAAGTTACCAAAGGGGAGTATTATTAGATAGATAGATAGATGGATAGATAGATAGATAATTTATTTCTTTCAGCAAAATGTAAAAAGTAAAATTTTAAAATATTTTTCAGCAATTAGAATATTTATGTGGAAGAGTCACATTACAATAGACAGGTGGACACCCATAGAATAGGTAAATATACATTATAACAGACGGATTCTCTCTCAAAACGGCTTTCAGTTCAGACAGAGCAAGAAGATGGAGATTTATTTCCTGAACACCTATCCTTCCATTTCTTCCAGGAAATTCAGCTGCCTTACAAAATCTTAAAACCTTATCATCTTTCCCCCATATTTGTTTCATGGCTCCTTCATTTTCTAAAGGCTTTTCTCCTTACTTTCAATGTCATGCTCCACCATAATTTCTCTATGGGTGGCGGAGCCAACACCGACAACCCTGGTTTAAGTCACTTTCTCTTCTACCTAATTAAATAGATCTTAGAGGAAAAATTATTTCACCTACAAAATCACTAAAAAAATCACTTCATTTTCTACACCCAATCTTTCAGGCTGCTTGTTTAAACACTATTGAAGTTTATTGTTGCAATAATAATAATAAATTTATGAATAAATTCCCTTGCCTAATATTTTGATGTTTTCACCATTTTGTGGTTTATTCAGTTCATCCAAACTCTAAATCTATAGAAGTCATCTAGTCCCTTTCTTTGTGGTAAAGCTGCCATAAAACAATCATACAATGACACAGATTACTGTTATTATAAATTTATTAATTTTTAAACTCTATTCCAAATAAATTCTGAAGATCTCTTTCACTGAAACAACAATTTCTGACCTTTTCAACCCATTCTTTCATTATTACTATCTTCTCACTTTAAGAAACACTCCACCTCCTAATCAATAAAGAAAATAATTTTTAAAAAGTGATTAACTGGGAACGTTTGCTTTTTGCTATTTCCAAACACAAATACCCATATGAATTTTTCTCACTTTCTCCTAGTTTCTCCCAGTTTCAATAATGTAGATATCTGCATCCCTCAATTCTACAAAGAACTTTCCACAATCAATTATCTCTTCTAATACCTTCAAAAGATTGCCTGCTGCATAATACTGCCTATCAAAATCTGAAAAGGAGTAAATATTTATACTTCTCAGTGTAAACATAACAAAGATGGCAACAAAAACAAAAAAAATGTTGTAAAATCTATTTTCATCAAGCGATATTATCTGTTCCTTCATCTTCATAGAAAACTATTTAAAAGCACTTGTCCACACTGAAATTTCCCAAAATGCCCTCATCTTCCATTGACTCATGAGTCCTTTTCTCAGGTCTGCCCTCATCTCACTGCCCTCATCAATATATGAATACAACTTTTGATCAGGACACCTGTAATACCCATGTCAATAAAGCCTATAGACTTTTTATTTTTTAATGTTATTTGATTTTTCAGCAGCATTTGAAACTGCAGTTGTCCTTTTAGAAACACTCCCAATACTCATTTTGTTTGACACTATACTCTGAGGTTTTATGTCTTCCCCTCATCTGATTCCCTGAAGAGGGATATTGGGTAAGGAGCACAGATGTACACCTAAGTGACAGGTGATATGACTGACACTGCATCAATTTAGTTGCTCCCTTTTTAAGCAAAATAATGTCTAGGAATTTAGGTGAATAACAGAGAAAGAGTTATCTATTGATACTATTATATCATTTCAAACTCAGTGTACACAAAATCCCCCCCAAAACTGTCATTTCCTTTTTTGAGACCTTGGTGAACAGGTACATTTTTGATAGATACTGATTAACGAGTTGGAGAAATTGGAACAATTATCCTTTCTATTTCAAAAAATCTATTCTGCAAACATTAACCAAGGTAATGCCACCTGAGCCATTCACATTTTTCTCAGTTATTTCTTTGTCATATAAGAAACATTGTCTTTAACTATTATAAAATCAAAGAGTGGAGAAAGTGTGATTAGAAAAGATCATTAGGAAAAATAAATTTAAGATGGAAAGAAGATAAGTTCCTGAATAGATTTTCTGTTCATCTTTGCTTTTTAATGCAATTCTTAGTTGCCTAGAAGTGAAAACTACCTGTTAAAAAAGCTAAAAAAGGATAATGGCTATACCCTGCCTTAGAGTTTTTTTAATTCAGTAGATCTGGAATAAGGTGTAAGAAAAGATATTCTTAATGAGCTATATGGGTAATTTTCATGAAAATAGTTGGGGGACTAATTTGAGAAGAACTGATTGTTAAAAATTGTATACTTTATCTGCAGAAGATTATTAGAACATTATGATACCTCCTCAATTACTTGAAAGTCTGTGTTATAGGAAAAATAGCTTCATTGTGAATCTCTAGGATACTAGAGCAAATCATAGCATTATTGTGTAGGTGCGTTGGAGATGATTAGAAGAAAGAGACTTCTAAGATCAGAGGTGTAAAACATTGATGATGGTTTCTTTAAAAATAGAGCGACATTTAAACTACTAATTTGGGTGGACATGAAAAACAATAGGAAGTGATTATTGTCAAAGAAGCACTTCCATTTGGAGAAAACAGAGAGGCTATGATTTGGGTGAACACAGGAAACATATTGAGAGTTTTCCGCCATACATTTAGTTCTTGATCTAGGTGGTGTTTACGAGGGTAATCATCTTTGTTTTCTTATAATAATTCTTTAAGTTTTATATTTGCCGTATGGCTTTGTGTGTACAGTAATATTAAACATATTTATGTGCCCATTTTTTAATTGCGTGGTTTGTCTTCATGGAGTGGAGCATGTGAGTTCTCCATATATTTCAGAGATCAAACCTTTGTCCGAAGTATCATTGGCAAATATATTTTCCCATACAATTGGCTCCCTTTTCATTTTACTGCTGTTTACTTTAGCCATGAAATAGCTTTTTATTTTGATGAGATCCCATTTGTTTATTCTTTCCTTTATGCCCCTTGCCCTAGGGAACATGTCAGTGGAAATATTGCTGTGTGGAATATCTGTGGTTTTCCTGCCCTATGTTCTCCTCTAGGACTTTTATGGTGTCTCTATTTATATTTTAAGTCTTTTACCACCTTGAATTTATTGTTGTGTATGGTATAAGTTGGTGATAAGAGTTCCATTTTTTTGCATGTTCCAACACTATTTGTTGAAGAAGCTATTTTTACTCCATTTTTATGCTTCTGCCCACTTTGTTAAATATTAATTGACCATAGAGACTTAAAAAGACACTTCTCCAAGCAGGACATACAGAGGGCCCAGAGATATATGAAAGGATGCTCAGCAACACTAGCCATCAGAGAGATGCAAATTAAAACCACAATAAGTCACCATCTCACACCGATCAGAATGGCCATCATAAACAAATGAACAAAAAACAAATGCTGGAGAAGATGTGAAGAAAAGGGACCCTAGTACACTGTTGGTGGGAATGCAGACTGGTGCAGCCACTGTGGAAAACAGTATGGGATTTCCTCAGAAAACTAAAAATGGAACTGCCTTTTGACCCAACAATACCACTGCTGGGATTATACCCTAAAAGTCTTGAAACACCAGTTCAAAAGAACCTATGCATCCCAATGTTCATTGCAGCATAATTTACAATAACCAGGTACTGGAAGCAACTTAAGTGTCCATCAGTAAATGAGTGGATCAAAAAATTACAGTTCCTTTACACAATGGAATACTATGCAACAGAAAGAAAGAAAGAGCTCTTACCCTTCACAACAGAATGAGGGAACTGGAGAACATTATGCTAAGTGAAATAAGCAAGGAGGTGAAAAAGAAATACCATATAATCTCACCCATAAATGGAACCTGATCAACAAAACAAACAAGAAAGCAAAATATAACCAGAAATATTGAAATAAAGAACAAACTGACAGTAACCAGAGGGGAGCAGGGAGAAAGATAGTGCGAGGAAATAGGGGGAGGTCCATCAAGAAACACGTATAAAGGACACACAGACAAAGTTAAAGGAGGTAGCTTCAAGGGCGGGGTGAAAATGAAGACAACTGTACTTAAACAACAATAAAAAATAAATTTACGTGAAGATTGAAGGATTGGGTTTGGTAAGAGCTGCACTAGAGAGATTCAAGATGCATCTCTAAGGAAACATTTAAATGAAAGTTTACGATCTGATAACCAAATTGCATGCCTAAAGCTTTGTACTTTGGCTGCTTGTCCAAAATTGTTATATGTTTGAAATAATAACATTGATTAAAGGTAGAATACCCCAATTTGGTTGTGCTTTTAGTTCTGCTGAGGTTGTAATTTTTTTAATTTTGTTTTGTTTCATATAAGTTTATCTATATTTTTTGAAGACTCCATCCTGTTTTCAAAGCTAAGAGGTCCTATTGAAAAAGGTCTGGAAAGTTTCCTCACTTTTAAAAGTTTATGAATATACAAGTGAAGATATAATGCTTTAAGACATTAACATTTATAAATCAATAAGAAGATAGTCTCAGTAGAATCATTCATGAAAATATAAGCTATTTTGTGAGTTCAAAGTAAGTAGTAGATATTTTTATATATGTCAGCAGTTAGCAATTTTATTAATAGCCATTGACTCTATTCCGATGAAATTAAATTATACTTACTCTCAGAATAATATTGAAGAGATTTTACTGATTGTGTTCATCTAGAAGCTAGAAATTAGAGTGAAACAAACATTAGTGCTAAGTACCCTTTTGAGTGGGTGTGAAACTTTTTATATCAACTTTAAGAGCAAATGAAGACAGTATGAACAGTTAAATTCCTTTAAGACATTTTATTCTCTATTTGGTATACTTTTACTGGCTGTGTTGCACATTTGCTTACAGAGTCTAATATGATAAATAAAATAAATTGTGTCGAGTTCTGGAGCACTTTTCTTGTAGACTTAAAGATTACATTTCTCTTTTATGGCTCCAGAGTAAGTATTGCAATTTCAGCTGTTTAATCCTTATAATCTATTGCCCCATCTCAAGCACCACAAAAAATAAAATGCTTGTTAAGACAAGATAAGAGGTTATCTCCTTACTGAGGGCTAATTCTGAGTGTCTGAAAAAAGTGTTACTTTACTGAAATTCTCATGTAAATTAAATTAAATGTAAAAATGCACTTAATAAATACAACATGTTTCTTTGGATATTGGTCCTGAGTTGAGATCACCATGATGCTCCAGTGAACTCAGTGGGAGCATGCCATTTGTGATGCCCAGTTCTGTTGTACCATTGTAATTCCCCAAGGACCAATTAGCTTGCTTAGAGAAAAGTTGTTTCCTCTTAACTGACTTCCAAGAAGCTAACAATTGCAAAATTATGTTGCAAAAAAGAGATGAAATACTTTTATAGATTTGTATAAATATTTGGGATTATAGATGTTAAGTTATGATCTGACAATTGTCGGGGTTCTCTACCTAGAAAATTAACTTATATGAGGAGTGACTTTCCAAAAAGGAATTTATTTATTTAAAAAATTGCATTTATTTTTACATGTTTAAACTTCAGTCACCTTCAAAGTACTCTCCATTTGATGCATTGCGCCTATTGAGATGCTTATGCCACTACTCGAAACAGTTTTTGAACTCGATTTTGATGCCTTTTAGTACTTCTGTCATTTTTTGTTTCACCTCTCCCACATCAGCAAAACATTTTTCTTTGAGGCCTTTTTTCATGTGGGAAATAAACAAAAATCACTCAAGGTGAGATCAGGTGAATAGGAAGAGAGGGGAATGGGGTTTATGTAGTTTTTTGGTCAAAAACTGCTGAACACTCAGTGCAGTGTGGGCAGGTGTGCTCGTAAATCACCCATCATGAAATGGGCAAACATGTTGAAAGAGTTTTCAAAAAAAAAAAAACAGCACTGAAGCTGAACGCAGCCTCTCACAACAAAGCCACCTGCTACATTGATACGGATGGGTTCCCACATACTCATGTAGTGGGGAAGCCTGTACTACAAGGGACCCACCCTTCAGAACATAATTCCACTTTTTGAGAGGTCCTCCCTCACACTAAATAATGCATAGAATTTAACATACTCCATGTAACTCTGGAATCCATCCATAGTTACCTACAATTTAATATTTAGAGTAAAATACCCTAAAAAACCCACTTGGTAGAAAAAAAACAAAGATAAAAACAAAATTAGAACATCTTGCAGTAGTTTTATTTTCATGTCTAGAGAAAGGCAAATCAATTCACAGTATGTATTTTAAAAATACCACAGAGTTACTGAAGAATTACATTTGCTTAGGAATCAACTGAAAATGTACCTGAGGTAGTGATTTATTCAATTAAAAAAATTCCTTAGGCTTTAACACATTCACAGATTTTAATAAGAAGACATTCTCTTGAAGTTCAACAGTAGAAAATCAAGGCAGTAACTCAAATTCCCCATACATCATCACAAGGAGCAGTGTTCTGACATACTTACTACTTATCTCATGAGAATATTTAATACTGAAAATAGGAGCATTGTTACCAATAGTCTGTCTAAACATCATTTTTTTACCTAAATATCAACTTGTCTTACATCATCTATCCAAAATTTCTGTCTGATAATTGACTATTCATCAGGAGTGATTTTTATTTCACAATTAGTACTTAATTTTGCTAATTAGTAGGTAGTTATGGTAGAATGCCACATCCAATTGTATTTCAACTTTCAAATGTACCCTTGTGGATTGCAAGGGCTCGAAATCCAAAAACTGCAAGCCAGGCTATTTTTCACCTGGGTTTTGTTTAGCTGACCCCTTTGCAACACATGTTCTAGGTAATTTTTGACCATCTGAACAGTTTACATAAACCCTGAATTCAGAACTTATGGAGAGAAAGAGGGCTCTAGGTCTCCAAATTGCTGGTAAGAATATTCGGCATTGTATCACAGACCTGGAGCTAATAGGAAGCTTGGGCATGCCTGAATCAAGATTATAGATAGCTAGGGGAGTCACTTTGAAGCCAGCAGCCAACACGGCTCTTGTCATTGTGATTTCTAGAGTCTGGTGTTGAATGGTTTAAAAGTAACAGCTCTTCTGGCAGAACAATTCTAGGTGCTAGAAAAAAGTATTCACACAGTCCAGCTTAAAATCTGTCTTCTCTATCCTTCCCAATGTTTTTGTAAGTATCTAAATTTCTGCCTTAGCTTTACATCCACTAAGTTCGCCAGTTTACTTTCCATTACGTATATCAAATACTGGCTGATACACGTGACCTAGAAGTAAAAGAAAATAAACTAGGAGATGTGTAATATAAAATGTTGAGTTTGTATATTTGTCTGCTCAGGCTGCCAAACAGAATACCACTGCTTGGAAGCCTTAAATGTAATTTTATTTCTTCATAGTTCTGAAGGCTGTGAAGCTTAAAATCAAAGAGCCTGGAGAGTTGGTTTCTGGTGATACATCTTTTCTGGCTTGCAGAAGGCTGCCTTTTCAGTGTCCTCAAATAGCCTTTCCTTTGTGCATCTGCAGAGAGAGGAAGGTTTCTTGTCCCTTCTTCTTATACGGACACTGATCTTTTTAGATTAGGGTCCCACCCTATTGACCCTATGTCTTCAAATAAAGTAACATTGAGATTAAGTCTTCAACATATGAATTTGGTGTAGGGGGGCACAATTTAATCCATAATAGCTTCTTTCCATGTTATAAATCATATGGTGCTTCAAACATATACAGACCCACACACCCTCCTCTAGCCCTCTGGCAACCTGAACTACAGAGGTGTAGAGACTCTTACCACATTTTTACCCTCTTCATCATTCTCCAATATTAGACCGGTACATTTATTACAAATGACAACCACTGCTATTTGTACTTTGGCCTTGAAGAGAATCTATATTCTCTCAGTGGTTGAATGTTATTATCTCTGGTGCCTAGAAAAGTACTTGGCATTTAATACATGCTCAAAAATATTTGTTTTATTAATCAGTTAACATCATTGCCAAATTCTTATCTTCCTTTGTAAAGTATGTTCCTTCTATATCTTTCAAGAGCATTTTGCCATTTACATTTTAATAATTTAAAAAAATTTTTTGCATCAGTATATCTAAAAGTAAACCAATCATATTTCCTTTTATCTTAGTCAACTCTGGAATAGATATCAAGACTTAATGTTCTCCCTTTTACTCAAAAACCCAATAGTCTGCCTGCAAACTGTATTTCATCTCATTTCTCCCTCCTTATTGCTTTTGGAAACAAAACAAACCCTCAGTATCATTTAATCCATCTGAAAATGTACTTGGTTCTACTTTGAAAATATATTTGTAATTGATCACTTCTACCTAATAGATCCCTTCTACCTTCTAGTTACCTCTGCCTCCACCACCTCTCTAAGCCTCTACACATTTTTCTCTGATTTACTCAACAGCTTCCACAAAAGGTCTCCTTGATTCAGTTCTTGCCTTCTAATTCCATCTTCAAGAATGGTGGTGTAAAAATTAAGTCCAAATATGTTACATCTTTCTAAGAATGTTTTCTAAGTAGTTTCCTTCTTGTTCATGTTAAAAGTCAATGTCTTTATCGGGTTTTCCAAGTCCTTCTGTAGTGTGAACCCACTACTGCTTTCACTTCAGCCTGTTCTATTTCCTTTTCTTCTTACTGACTGACTCCACCCAGTCATCATGGCCTTCGTGCTGGTCTGTAAACAACTTACAGACATAGCATTTCTTGGCCCTACTTCTTACAATATTTCTCACCCAAATATCCACTTGGCTAGCAACTTAATTTTCTTCAGGTTTGTGTTCAAAGCTATCATTTACTAATAGTCCTTGTCCATGCAGAGATTGATTTCTAGAAGGAAAATTCTGCTTACTTACTCTTTATCATTTATATTATTTGAGTGTTATTTAAGATTCTGTGTCCCCATTTTTTCCATATATTGGGTTGGCCAAAAATTTCATTTAGGTTTTTCCTTATGTCGGCTCTACGTGGACTTAGTTGTCTTTAACTTCTTTGAAAACAACTTTGTTAGATTGTGTTGTGACAGCTGTCATAGCAGCATGAATGTAAAAAGAACTTATCAAAATTGGTGAATTTTTGTGTACCCATTTTAATATTGAAGATGGAAGAGAACAAATGACATTTTCAGCATATTGTGCTTTATTATTTCAAGAAAGGTAAAAATGCAACTGTAATGAGAAAAAGATTTGGAAGGTGTTTGGCAGCACCCCCGGCCTCTACCCACTAGAAGCTGATAGCAGGAGATAACTGACATACTGAAAATACCCAAATCAATAAAGTTATTGGTGAAAATGAAAAAAACATGTCTTTTATTTTACAGAAAAAAACTAAATGGACTTCTCAGACAACCTAATAAAATGGTAAATATGTGAAATGATAAATTCTATCTCAAGAGATATATTTATATTAAGCTGACATACATGTTTAACTTCCAGTTTTGTTTTTTGTTTAGAGCTTACATTTTTTCTTTTAAAGTATCACTAAACCCACTTTACATTGTCTTTTATTTCCCATTATAGGTGATATATGTTAATTTTAATATAACCCATTAAAAATAAGCAATGCAATGTAAATTTTGGATAGAGCTATGGAGAAATATAGCTATAGAAACTCAAAATGCCAATGAATCTAACACATATATATACTGCTATAAACTAGAAAAGAGCATGTGGAGAATGGAAACTTTGCCTTGAAGAATTTAAATAATATTTTCCCATTATTATAATGCCCACTGGGATATGAATGACCTATGGGAAATTCAGGGATAATAAATGGCATTTAAATATCTATTTCCATTGAGTGCTTCTATTTTATATCTCAGATCATTTGCTTTGTCATTGCTTAATATGTGATGTGATTAAAAATCTGTTAAATAAAATTGAACGTCTCACATAATTATAATTTTTTTCACTGATGTAGGAGTTGATTTCTTTAAGGAGACTTTGCTGACTTGCTCTTTATCATTTATATGCTTTAAATGATATGTAAGGTTGTATAACTTTATAACTATGATTTACTTAGATTTTGCAAAGGTTTAGTTAGCAGTTTCTAAAAGTAAAGGATCAAAATGGATAGAATAGGAATGTTGATAAAGAATACTCATAATAATATTTGATATTCTATAGTTTTAGAAGGTATAGGCAGGAAAATGAAAGTCAATCTGGTTATAAGAGTAACAACTGTTATAAAAATAACATCAGAGTTATTAACTTAGTGAAAGTTTTCTCAACTAGATACATAATGATAACAGCAAAATGTTTGTATTAAAATGGTTTATAAATCTAACAAGTTTTGAAAATCCTATATGCAGATATATACAATTTTTAGTTCAGATTAGTCAAACCACTTTTTGAATCCTACAGTTAAAAAATATTAATTTATTATTAAGGCTGATTTTCTACTCTGCATGAAAGTATTAGTTATTAATAATAAACATGTAATTATTAATATTTATACATAATTACAAAGATATAAATGTCTTTCCCTCATCTAGGGCCCGGGCTTGACCAAAGGTAATATAACATAGTAGGGATAATTTTTGACATTTCAGTTCAAAGCAGAGGAAGCAATTGGAACATCCTTCATGAAAATTTTGCTACAACAAAATCAATCTTGAATATTTAAAAGTTTGATTGTGTTAAAGTTCCTTGGCATTAGGGACTTTTAAAATACTTTTGCTACTGGTTTATTGCTTATTTGAAATGTGAACCTGGATGAACAAAGTGACTGATATTACTAAGGCCTGAAAGGGGAAAAAAAAGACTAAGTCAGGTGAATGGGGGAATACTACTGAAATGAAAGTGTTTGATGGCCATAAAGGAAAGTAAAAGATTGGATTCAGGGAGAATAGGATTTTCTACCAATAAGACTAAGAGTCGTCCTCTGAGAAGGACCTGGGATGAAATTTCTATGCATTAAGAACCAGCAGGAAAGTTGGAATTAAACAGATGGGCCAATCCAATACACTCACTCTAATTTGAAGATATACGGATTAGAAAATATAATTTAAATAAATGGAAAGAATGACTTTGAACATTTTCTAGATTCTGCCCATGTGGAATCAGCAAACAGTAATTGCCAGTAATTGTATTGCCTCCTCTTGTGTCATAACCCAAGTGTAATTATCATGAAGCTAACTTCTTCATTTGCAAAGATAAAGTTCTTCAGCAGTGTTTCTTCTGAAATCTAAGATAGTGGAAGAACTTAATTCTACCTAAGCAAACTGAATGTCATTTGGCAAAAAGACAGGTTTAATGAACTTTAAGCACACATCCTATTACTTAATGGGCAGGCTGTTTTGTGTATTCTATGACTCTGACTTACTTTGCCTCTACTTCCTAAAATTTGGTGATGGTCAAGGCAAACCTATTTACAACTCCAAAACACTATTTCCTGCCTCAGATCTATAGGGTGGCTATGGTACAGTTTAAATCTGATCTCTCCTCAAGAATCTCATGTCAATTTAACTGTTATATAATACATAACTATTTCACTTACCACTTCATAGGTGTGTAATTACTCACTGGTTAAACAAAATTATTAACGCTACTACCATAAAAAGCCTATCCTAAAAAATGCATGGGAATAATAAATGCATATGTTTTATTGACATACTCTAAACCTGTGTTTAACAGCAAACCTAAATGAATAAATTTGAACTCTTTTACAATTGCTACCAAGTCTTTACATTTCAATTCATCAAAGAAACACCTTAATAAATTAAAAAAGTCTTCCCTTCAACTGAAACAATTTTCTTCGTTTTGCTAAGAAGCCACATCTAAACTTAATAAAACCATGTAAGAAAAACTAGAGATAAGCCCTTAAGCTGTACTCGTATTAACAAACAAAAATAATTTCAAAACAAAGACTCTTTAGTAAGAGGTTCATAGGTATGTAGATCCTACTATAGCTAAGGCACCAGGAAAAAAAATAGCTCTATCTAAAATCTGAATAACACAAGGATTTAAAAAAGTCTGTTTCAACAAACCATTCCAAGATATCTCTTTTTTGTATGTACTATTTTGTTTTACTTTGATTCTTTTTTATTGTTATTCTATTCAAATTGTCCCAATTTTTCCCCCTCCTCCTCCCAGCTCACTACCAGCTCCCATGGTCAGCCCCTACACTGTTTTCCATGTCAGTGGGTCATTCATACATGTTCTTTGACTGATCCCTTTCCCTTCTTTCCACCATTATCCTCCTCCCTCCTTCCCTATGGCCACTATCAGTCTGTTCCATGTTTCCATGTCTCTGGTTCTATTCTGCCTGTGAGTTTATTTTTATTCATTAGATTCCTCTTATAGATGAGATCGTATGGTGTTTGTCTTTCACCAACTGGCTTATTTCACTTAGCATAATGCTCTCCACTTCTATCCATGCTGTCATGAAGGGGAGGAGTTCCTTCTTTCTTTCTGCTGTGTAGTAGTAGTATTTCAGTGTGTAAATGTACCACAGTACTACTGATGTACTACTGATGGGCACTTAGGCTGTTTTCAACACTTGGCTATTGAAAATAGTGCTGCTATGAACATAGGGGTGCATACATTCTTTGTGTTTTGGCTATATTCACAGCAGTGGAATCACTGGGTTAAAAAGCAAATCCATTTTTAAAAAATTTTTGAGGAAATTCCAGATATCTTTCAAAAATCACTATATCAAAAGGGAAATAATTACCTCATATTAAATATTAAAATAAGAGCTGCATAAATCTAACACAGAAATATTTAATTACTTTTCAGTTATACACTAAAATTGGTTATTTGTACAGAAATGTCCTGTTTAAATTTTAATATTAGAGTGTAAATGTTGTATTTTGATGGCCACTACATAGTAGCTATCAGAGCCTTAGTCTCAGAGATGAAACTAAATAAAAATTCTCCCTAAGAGTAGGCGCTGAACCAACATTACCAGTACATGGATTCAGATAGTTTTCACAACATTTTCAACTATTGATTTTTCTACTGGTCATTAATTGTGATTTTGTGGGTTGACTGAGATCAATGCATGTGCCATAGCGGAAGTCATCTATATGATGACATTCAGCTAGAGGTTTGGTTGATGTTGAAACATCTATGAAGGTGTCTCTGTCTCCATTCATAATTCATTTGTATTTGCTAAGCTTTTTTACACCATGGGAGCTGGATTTTTTTTTATTTTAATTGTTGTTCAAGTACAAGGGGGCTGGATTTTAAAGGGGAACATTCCTAGAGAACACACCCAGTGCTCAAATGCTTATCATATTCTGCCTTTATATATTTGCAATTTCCCATTGATCAAAGCAGGAAAAATCGCCAAGCTCAGTGTCAGTGTCAGAGATGGCTACACAAAGAATGAAACCTGAGAGTTAAAAAACACTGAGGCAAGCAATGTGAAAGAGTCTCCTGTAATGCTTAATTGCAATTTACTTGTGATTTAATTACCCCTTCTGGTTCTTTATACATACTAAGAATGCTTACTTTATATTGTTTTTTTAAAAGCTTAATATATTCTATTCTATATTCTATAGTCTATTGGAGCTTGATTCAACATTCAACTGCTTCTACTGTTTCTCATTTAAAAAAATTTTTGTGTACTTTGTGTTTTTAAGTGTGAAATCATTTTCTGTGGAATTTAATCCAAATTTTGCACATACAGACTCTCTTTGGAGTGATTTGTGTTTACTTTAGATTAGATTTTAACTAACCAGATCAAGTGAATTCAGAAGGAAGAATTATTAAAGCCAGCTCATCATTATAAATTCTCATGAGTGTTTTTTTTTTCCTTTCCTCCTTGCTCTTCCTTTTGAGGCAGGTAGTTTATTTTTGATCTAGTGTGGGGTGAGAGAAAAAGACCTGTTAGTTAGTGCCCTCTTCCACTGAAGTGCTATCAATTGAGGTCCCAGTGGAACGCAGACATTCCCATGAGAGGCTGACCACCTTGAACCAGTTTCACAGATACATAAAAACCAAACTTTCCTCAGGTTTCATTTTTAAATGCCCTCAGGGAAAGAAGCTTGTTCTAGTAAAAGGCCATTTACCTCTCTTCTTTCTTCCCTCAAAGTAGGTTTTGGTCTCAGAATTTCTTGCTTTCTTGCCAGCTCATTGATAAAATCAAAGATTCGGTTTTCTCTTTTGGTTTTACACAATGTTTTTACTACTTTTCAATCGGAGGGTGGCATGGTATATATTCCAGGCTTATCTCAGAAACAGAGGGTAAGATTACTTCTTTTAAGAAGACAAAGAGGGGAAAATTGGGACAACTGTAATAGAATAACAATAAAAATGATTAAAAATGTTAAAGAACAATAAAAAATGAAAATAAAATGTATGATTTTCAAACCTCAAAAATGATTTGAACTCAATGATATTAGGAATATTTTAAATAATATAAAAGAAGAAATAATGTCTGTAGAGTTTTTACTTAGATTCAACCATTATGAAGATTTTAAAACATTGCTTCATTTGCTCACAGATTCATGTGGAGGTATTTTGAAGAAAATGTCTGCCTTTATTTCATTCACCCATATTTCTATAAGCATCATATAGACGCATGTGGCTTTCCCTTCATCACCGCAGTGCCATTACTATATCTAACAGTATTAAAATTAACTACGCCGTATCATGTGGTAGTGTATTCCAATTTCCTCCATTATCTCAAAAATGACTTTTTATAGCTTATTCCAATCAGAATTGATGTTCAAGATTGCATGTATTATGTCTCTTACATTTCTTTAAATCTAGAACTGTTTGCATCCTCTGTTTTTTCTTTGTCATGTTGAAGACAAATAATTTTTCTATAAAAATGTAATATTTTTGTTCATGTAAATTTTAAGCAACTTCAGTCCTGCTTTGTCTAGCTTCATATCTGCTCATAGACCATGTTTTGCCGATCCAGGGGACATCTCTAGATTTCCCTCTTGCTTGACCTCTCAGCAGTAAATGGACACCTGTGTGGGGACTGATGAGCAATCATCCCAGCAGAGGAAACTAATACTGAGTAAAGCACAGGAAATGAGTGTGAAGGCCCAAAGTTACAAAGTAGAAAACAAAGAGTCAAGTTTTCTCATCTATATAGACTGCTGTGCAACTGTACAGTAGGCCATTAAATGAATTTAAATGTATATTTTTATAAAAAAGAATGCCAACACTCTTTGAAAATTACTTTTTTCATATGGAGTTTTGTGTGAAATATATCAAAGTACCTAAATGTAAAGCATTGGTGTTGGCTAATTAACCTGTACTCTTTATCTATTCATAAAAATTTCATTATATGCATAATGCTTAGTACTGATGATGATAAAAGTCACCATGGTCATTATTTACTGAAAACTACTCATAGATTCACACATATCGATAAGTAATCCAACAATATAATAATTATTTTCTCCATAGTGAGATCCAAATGTTAATGAAGATATAGGGTTGAATAGGTACTGAGTGGTAGACATCGCTTTTAAACCCTGGCAGGATTGCAGAAAGTATGTCTCCACTGCTTTTGAAGACCATGGTCTTTACCTTACAGAAACATCCCAATTTAAAAAATATACACCAGTAATCCTTTGCAATATAGAACATTTTTTTTTTCTTTTTTGAAAAAGTTAATTTCCAGAATCTTTTTCTAATTTACCCAGTGTTTCTTAATGGTTACTAGAGTTGCATTTTTTTAATCTTCTGATATCAATTCTGCATCTTTGAAGATAAAATAAACTAGTTAGATTTGAAAAAATTAGCCTAGGAGAAGAATTATCCTTAGTGTGCAGAAATAATGCAGAACAATTTTTATTTAGATGTAATTCTTCAATAACATTAAATGTAATTTTTACACAAAGAAATGAATGTAAATTATTAACTATTTTCATTAAAAAGTTTTATTCCTAATTGAAGTAAAAAGATAAACCTTGTACTGTCTTATTTTGTTTTTTAATTTATGAACACAACATAAGGCTCTTGTTTCATTCTTTCAATTGCAGCTGCCTTTCTTCTTCCTGATTTCCTTCCCAGTGAGTGGATAAAGAACAATGGATACAGCAATAAATTTTCTCACAATTAAACTTCCTTTATATCTTTTGAACCTCATTCCTGATTTGAGGAATAAAACATTCTTGAGATGTAATTTGAATCCATATTATGAGAGAGAAAGAGAGTTTCACCAGTGATTTACATCTTTGACAATTCTATCCAGAAATAGAGGAAAACCTCAAAAGAACACTTGAATAACAAAGGTGTCATTTAGAGCAAGGCAAGCCCTAACTAGGAATTACTTTAGGGAAGATTAATGTATTTTAAGATAAGTTTTTCAGATCAAACTATAACTGAGGGGACAACCATTTCAAGTGAACAGGCATAGCAGTTACTATTTTGTAAATGGATTACAATCAATGTTTATATCCTGAATTCTTGCTGAAGCTGGTTCAAATTAAGTTGGGACAAGAGAAAATCAAAATATAATATTCCTAAAATGTACCATATTTAATATTTTATTGTCATAATTTACAATAATAGCATTTTTATATTATGTCCCTGTCATTTTTATATTACTGAATTATAACCTAAATTTTAAGAAAATATTATAGTTTATCTTACAGGATTATGATAAAATGATAGATATGATAGGTTGCTATATTCTATTTCAAGAATTAGAACCAATGTTATGTTAAACTTATTTTTAAAGGTAGTTTCTGAGCTGTTTCATATTGTTTTTTCAATGTCCTTGGCTAAATGGGGAGCTTCTTCACATAATGGTTTGTGATAATAATAGTAAAATTGCTTCACAAAGCAAGAAATTTTATCATAGCAACATAATTAGAGATATTTTTAGGGATGCTAATCAATGAACAATGTGACTTCCAATTTTAATAATCAAGGATGTATTTTTCAAAAGTTTTATAAAATTGTAGTAATTTGTTTATGCTGGGCCTGTCAATATGGGTCATACTTGATGAAGCGTAGCATACTTTAATATACAGCTAATTATAATCATACCGTAATAAGGCTTAAATTGAACTAATCAAGGAAATAAATGTTTAAAAATTACTCATTATTATTGCAAATAATACAAAATTCTCAATGTGCATGATCAAATACCAGCAAGAGATGATATTCAAGAAGGTGATATAGACTATATTGTGAAGCAATATGCTGTGTAAACATAGGATATTGCAAAATAAAGTGGAGTGACTTTGGCACTGTCTCTCCACACTCATTTGTGAGGAGAAAGGTATTATAGTCTACTTTTAAATTACACAACTACTACATAAAATGTAAAGTTGCATTGTATTTTTAACTACTTTTGATAAAACTAGGAATTTTTTAAACTTTTCCAATAAATTCTCAAACCACGGAGTGAAAAACCAAGGACAGAAAATTAAATTGACTCAAGCTCTATGGAGTATATGAATTTTTTTCCATAAATTATATGTAATTTAATGTCAAAGAAGTAGTTTCTTAAATGGCTATAATAATAATGAATTTTTTTTAAATTTTCCCTTGGAAGTAAATTCTTTCAACTACAAATGTACAAAGGTCTCCTAAGTGTCACTCTCACTCTATATTCCTTAGAATATTTTGAGTTAATTTAACTCCTGATCCTTCTCAAAGCTAGTGTGGCCTCAGGCACTTTATCCATTCCAAAAGTAATCCTCTCTGATATTAAATACTATACACATCATTGAGGTATCAAACTCAGTAATAGCAAAACATCTAATTCCGAATTTACTAACTTTCTAATTGGACAAAAATTGTGTAAGGAATGAAATAAAACTGGCTAGTATTTTTATATCCATGATGATTGATGAGCATATTCTTTAAACTCTGCTGCTTATATTCAATAGTTTGATAATTTGAGTATTAAACAATGAACATTTTTAAAAGTAAATTATTTTGGTGTTCTGTTTTAATCAATTTTTGATTATACATTTATGCATTTCTCTTTTAAATCAACTATATGTTGGTCAAGTTAAACTATTCAGGTAAACTTTTAAGTGTTAAATAAATATAAATGCATAAAATTGAATTTTAATAGCACACTAAAAATTTAGTAGAAACTATTATCAAGCATGCAATGAACATGTCTTGGCTCAATAGACGTAAAACATAAAAGCATTCATATTTTTCTCAACATTTTAATTTAAGTTAGAGTTTCCTCTCAATGTAGTAGAATTAAAATGTTTATAACATTCACCTTTTGCTATAATACGACCACTCGAATTATCCCATGATTTTTCAACTTAAGACCAATAAGGCTGTAGAAACTTTTGCATCAATATTTTTGTATAAATCTCTCCTCTCTGTTCTTAGACTCTCAGCAGTTTAAGATTTTTACTGGTGCTTGCCTTTGTCCTCTTCCATTATTATTGTTAAGCTATTAGCATTTGCTTCCATGTGTGTTTTTAAATTATTCCTTCAAAAAATCTGTTGTATACTCTACAGGTTGCAATTTTGAAATGACTTTGAGCCTGTGTTTCTAGAGTGTCCTGGGAACTATTTAGTGTAAATGACCAAATTTTAAATGTGACATATGATACCACAGAGGTTTTCTTGTGAACTAAGTCATCCAGGAAGTTCTGCTTAATTTGCCACTGTTTCCTAAGAGAAATGTTGGGGCATAGTGAGGAGTGAGAAGGGATACCTGAAAACAGATTTTTAAAAGTGAATATAGAGCAGGGATTTTAATGATTATTGTTTAGGAAACATTTGCTATCTGATGGAAGTATGAAACATAAACACCTGTGATACTCAGAAATACTTTAATCAACAAATTTGCATATGCATAATATGACTGTTATCTCAGAAAATAGGAAACTGTTGAAGTATAAAACAGTATTGCTGCTGTCTTCATAAAATTTGTCACCTGAGGCAAGTCACAGATATTTGTAGATATTTGGTAGACATACACATATTTGCTCTAAGCTGAAATCACAAGGTGGTGGGATGAGTGTAGAAACCAAGAAAAATACCAAACAAATTTCAGAAATCATCTTCATAAGAGGTGATATTAACACTATGTGTTGATCAATGTGTAAGAATGAACTAAATGAAGGAAAAGAGAGAACATTCCAGGCAGAAGGCCCCTTGTTGCATAGGATAAAAACCAACCTAGACTTAAGACTTGAAGCTGAAGAGTGGGGAAGAGGAGTCTGCAGCGGTCTGAAGAGGACGGAGAAGAAGGGTAAGAACCTCTGTCTTTATAGCAAACAAATAGGAAGCTGAAACGGTCAGATTTGCAATTTGAACTGTCACTGAATAGAGTGATATGCCTATAACTTCAACCATGGTGATGGACTATTACGAAGAAATGTAATTATAGTATGGGGATTTGGACAAAAAATAATTTCTGGTTTCTCATGTTTAAATTACAAATAATACATGATTTTCTCACTAAAGAAATGGAGTTATATATTCATATATACTTGAAGAATATTTTCAGGCAATTTTGTATACTTTGAATTTAGAGGAAATAGTAATTTGTTAAGGATATTAGTTTAGTTAGTAGTGATGAAAACATTTGGGAACAGAAATGCAATCAAGAATTACCACCACCAACATGATTAAACACACAAAAATAATTCATTGTGGGGAAATTAAATTTACTACATTTGGTGGAATAAATGAAAGTATAATGTATGAGGAAACCATTAGTTTTAAAGTAGAAAAAAACAACAATTACTGTTTCAAAAAAGCTTTTATATGAAATAATTTTAAATAATTGCAAGAAAAAGGAGTGTAAAGAACTCCCATGGATTTAGCACACAAACTCAGTAATTTTCACCACATGTCCAACCTTATTGTCTCTGTATAGCAATTACACTTCATTTCCATTTTGGGCAAGTTTGAGACAAGTGACAATATTATATTAATTTATGTGTGAGTATTTCAATATGCATCTCTAAATTACAAGAATTTCCCCTTTCAATAACTACCATTATAACCTTACCACCAAAAACAAATAATGTTTTTCTCTTTAAAAAAATTATTTTCCTTATTATTGGATTTATTGATGGGACACTGGTTAACAAAATTATACAGTTTCAGATGGACAATTCTACAACACATCATCTGTATACTGTATTTTGTGTTCATCACGCCAAGTCAAATTTCCATCCATATCCATGTATCCCTTCAATGCCGTCCTCCACCTCCTTTCCTATCTCCCCCTGGCAATCACAACACTGTTGTCCACGTCCATGAGCTCTCTCTCTCTCTTTTTTTCCTGCTTAATCAATCCACCCACCCTACCTAGCCCTAAGCCCCACCTCTTCACCTGTCCAGTTGGGTTTGTATCATTCCTCTAATTGAAACATATATTTTTCTTTTCTTTGTTAGTCTAACACTCTCTTAGTTTGAATTATAATTCAAAACCTTTTATACCCTATTAAGGATGCCCCAAAGACTTTCTTTCACTTCGAATTCTAATTTTTTTATCAGACTATGTCCTAGTGTTGGAAATCTTTTTTTTGATCTACAACACAGGTGGCAAACACAAGGCCCGTGGGCCCAATCCGGCCCTCCACCTTGTTTTATTCAGCCGGCCACCTTGTTTCTACCCAGTGGCAGAGCTGAACTCTCACTTAACTGTTAAGGAGTAGTTACATTTATACAGTCCTAAAATTGCATTCGGCCCTTTGAAGGCAACCATGAGGCTAATATGGACCCTGGGTAAAAATGAGTTTGACACCCCTGATCTACAAGGAACTCACAGTATTATTTCATTATGTAGTTTCAAGTTGTTTTTTTTTATTTCAAGAATTGTTTTGGATTATAATTTTAGTATTTGTTCTATTTCATTTATTTGATTTTCTTTTTTAGGGATGTCTATGATGTGTATTTTGTTTCATCCCCATTCTAATTCTTAACTAAGTTTTTTGACTTCGGTTTTTATGTATTTCATTTTTACAGTTACCTAATTTCTGATCTTTTATTTTCTGATTTGTGTTGGCTCAAAATACATTATTTTTATTTATTTTTCTTGGCTTATTTTGAAATATTATACATGTTTTTATTTTGTTTGTGAGCATAATTTCCAAAATACTTTCCTCATTTATTGGAGGTTAATTTCTTCCTTATTTTTCCCATAAATTTAAAGGACAAAGTCAAAATTTTTGTAAGTGTCTAAGTTTTAAGTGAGATGAAATTTTATATGCTTCAAAAAGAAAGGACTGAAACTGTATTGCTTTTCTAGTTTCACTATTCTAGATTTCTTTTTTCTTCTAAGATTAAAACAGTAGGATTCAAATTCTGGTGTTCTTCATTCTTTTATCTGAACATCTCTAATTATTTGTTCATTAACTTGTCTATCTCATTAGGATTCTAATCCTAAGCCTTAACTTGGGAGAGCACTTTGGTTCATTCATTTTCAGGGTTCATACTCCGAGATATATATACTGCTTGAATACTATTGATTATCTTTGTCCCATTGCACTTATTGAGAATTTGAAGGCTCAACTCTTACTAGTTACAACTACCACATTCGGATGCTGTGTTAGGACTGCCCACTGGGTTTTTTAGTATACATGCTAATTTTCGGTTCTCTGCCTCTCAAAGCCGTCACAGATTTCCTTTCATTAATTGTTTTTATAACAGCTGAACTTGTAGCTGTTGGTGTTTATCCTGAACCATTATTATTTTGGGGCTCATGAAAATGACTTGTCACCTAGTTTATTTGTAGCTGTTGTCTTCCTTAGGGTCATATTTGTTTTTGCTCCTACTTGCTGTTTTCTTTGTTTGAGTGAAACTCATATTAAAAAATGTGACACTGCGAAGGCCATCTTCCCAGAAAAATTTATTAAAAGCATGTTTTAATTTTAAATAATGTTACCATGTAATTGCTCATTTAAGTAAGGATCTGTAGATGGACTTGTAGTAAGAAATCCTATAGAAGTCCTTCTCTCTTCTGAGCCCTGGGTCAGATAAACAGATGCCTTCAATTCAGTATAACATACATTTGTGAGCAACCACTGCATGCATGCTGCCACCTTATCTGCCTTAGCTAGTGAAAGAAAACGCACACACTCCACAGATATTTCACATTACAACAGGAAAAGAGAAATATATACACACTTAACTCATTTGAAATCAATTAGAAAAAGCTGAAGTATTCATTTATTTTGAACAAAATAAGCATTAACATAATTAAATATGCTTATTTAAAGACCTGAGAAAATGAAATACTATGGAACCTGTACAAAAATGTTGATTAAAATTCCTCAACCTAGAACTCTGTCAACTCTGAATTTGTAGGGAAAAACAATTTGTGTACAACTTTCTATAAATATGATCCCATTTAAGCAATGACAAACATAGGCTGAAAATGTAAATGAGTGTTTGCCAAAATAATAATAGTAATAATCTGAGTGATGAAATTAAAGAAGTTCTTATAACTTTATTATAGTTTCATAATATTTTGTTGTATTTTGTTGACTATTATTTTCCAATTAGCAAGATTTGCATTTACAATAAAATTAGGTTCTTTCTACTGTCACAAATCATGAAGCACTAGGAAAACAGTGTAAAATATTTTTGCTATCTATCGAAGTAAGGTATATTTGTGACTAAGATAGTCTAGACAGCTTTTGTTCAATATATGTAAGAATGGAATATTTGTTAATGGATACACTTTAGTCCTCTTGTGAATGATGGAGAACAAGAAGAGGAGGGGAGAGAGGGAAGGAGGAAGAGGAGTAGGACACCACAAAAGACCTGCTCAAGCTCAAGTGCTCTAACCACAAACTCATCAGTCTGCCACTAAAAGTGTCACTAATGATCCCAACCATCATCTTCCTGCTATTCTTGATAAAGTATCACATACAGTTTCTTATTTTGACTGATACTGTTGTTACTTTTCCCTCCAGTTTAGATTTGTGGCATAGGCTAATCATTACCAAAAAGCACATGGGTCCTATTGTTATAATTGAATATGAATCCCTTTCAAACTTCTTTATCAATGTTGTGAAGGTGGGTTAGTGTCTCCTTCCCTTAGTCCTTTTTTGGGCTTACAGCTAAACAACTCTATTTTCCAGTCCACTTAGCATACTTGGAGGGCTTTGAGACTATTTTTTATCAATGAAATTGTGAGTAGAAATATATATCACTTCCTTTCTGTGGCAATGCCATGAGCATATGTTCACAATATAGTCTTTCCTGTAAGTCAGCCAGGTACCTGCTCAGCTAGCTGCCTGCTGAGTAGCTGGGCACCAAGGAATAGACAAGAGTCACACAAGGTAACTATGCTATTCACTCAGCTTTTATTGAATGTAGGTTCATGCAAAGTAGAACATCAACATATATTAATATCCTTGCCACACTCTAACACTCTAAGAGAAATCTAACACACACACACATACAACATTCAATGGGGGTTACTGACCCCGAGTCCCAGAGTCTCAGTCTGCAGGTCTGGGAGACAGCAGAGTGGACAAGGGAGTAGTCAGTGTCTTGCAAGGAAGGATTTCCGGAGCCAGGTGGGCAGAATGGAAGACGAAGTCCTCAGTCCAGCAAGGCAGAGCCTCCAGTGACTGATGCTAAGGAAGATCAGCATACCGTGGGGAAGCACCCGGTGTGTGGAGCTCAGCTGTCTCAGCAGTGGCCTGGAACCTGCCTCAGTTGCATCTTGGAAGTGGTGTGCTCCACTTTCTGGATCTTTTAGTGTCTTGGCCACCTTAATGGCAAGTGCAGAATTTTTCCAGGAGCCTGTCTATGGGTGGTCCTGATCCAAAAATGCAGCTGTTCTGATCACACGTGCAAATACCGTGGGTGTGTCTCCTTGCCAGGTATGTCTAGTGTGACTTAAATAGTTTGCCTCTTAAAACAAAGTGTCATGTCTGACTGGCAACTATCTTGGTTGATAAAAATGACTCCATTTTTTTTATTGGTCCTGCTCTCCATAGGCAATTTAAGAGAGGACATGCCTCTATCTATCTATCTATCTATCTATCTATCTATCTATCTATCTACCTACCTAGTCTCTCTCCTCTCCCCATCCTTTCTCAAACCCCCACCTTCAAGGACTGAGCGAACTTCAGGACTGGGCTTAAAGTCTGGTGAAATTAGAAGAGCCATAGCATGGATGAAGCTTAACGCACATTCGCGAATGATTCCATAAAGCTAATCCTTTCTTCTGACTTTACTGCAGCATTCTGGGATAGACCAAAATTGTAAGCCACTGAGTTTTGAGGACTTATCTGCTAAATAATCAGAACAATTATAAATGTTACTCTGATCAGTATATTTCTTGTATTTAATGTTTTAAAAAATCCCTTTTAGCATAAGATATGAATCCACCATTGCTTTCTGTATTTTTCATTTACCAAGCAAATTATTTTTGTTGATCAGCCTTGCTGCTAAAGAGTGCATATATTTTTTTTAATGGAATAATATACATTTGCTTTCTGGAACCTTACATAGATCAAATTATTTTTTCCAAAGTTACTTTTTTTAATGGTTCCTTAGGGTTATAATAGAACTGTGAATTTTCACCTTTTGAGTCTTTCAGTAAATTCGGCAGAATTTTACCTTTAATTTAACGGAAGTGTTACTGGTGAAAATAGTTCTTGTGCAGTGCTGAGAGAAAGGAATTTGAAATTACACAAATGTGGAGAAGTTTAAATGTGGTGGCAAGATTTCACTGGGGTTTAAGGGAAATTATAGACCCTTGGGGTATTGAAGGTGGGCAGGATCTAGAAGCAACTGCTCCAAAGCTTCTATTAATCCTTCATATATTTTATTGGTTCTCAATATTGACCAAGGAGCCATTCAAACCATCCCAGGCATTAGTGGGACCCTCCCCCTGACCAATCCCTTACTAGGACCTACTGGGTTTCTGGGCCCTCTACCCAATCTGATTACCTTTCCAGTTTTTTCCCAGGATAGGCTCTGCTCTTTTATAGCTCCTACTCTGCATGTCCAAAAGTAGAAATACTTCCTCCTGAACCATCTTGAAGTCTATGCACATGTCAAAAAGTTCAGTTACATCACTTGGTTTCTACTGTGTCTGTGCCTACCAGAAGAATTTTGCTCTCTTCCTCTCTCCAATAATCTGGTACTGAGCCAGCAGTCCCCTGGAATGTGTGAATGTGTCTTTAAATACTATGGGCTCGTAGTAAGCATAATGGAATGCTGTCCTAATATCCTATTTAGATTCCTAGTATATTAAGTTTACTGTTTGATCCCCTTTACTTCCTCCTTTATTAATAACTATATATGCTAAGAGAAGTACAGTACAAATACTGAGTTAAAAGTACCTATAAGACATTTAAATGCAGTTTATGCATTCTATAAATCTGCAAGAGAGATGTGACCTATCTTGCTTCATGTGGTTGTTTTAATTCAGTGATTAAAATGGTGACTTGAAAGTTCGTTAGTTTAGAAGGACTCTATTTCCACTAGCTAAAAATTAACTTGTCTTATTTTTTGGAAACAAATTAACTTTTCAGCTTAAGAGGTGCTCATAAATTAATTTGCAAAAAGTTTGCATTATCCTAGAAAAAATCAGTTTATAATAAAAATAAATAGAAATGTTGCATTTCCTTACTACTCTAACAAGAACCATTCCAAGTATCAATAGATCATCTTAGAATACACTTATTTTGGTACTTCACTTTTAAATTTTGCATTTTATCTCCATTTCTTATTTTAATAGATAAACATACTAAAATTTAAAAAAAGATGGATAATATTTGACTTGTAAGAAACATCAAATTATTTAACATGAGGTTGGTCTGCTCTATTATTGTGTTTGCTTAAAGGTATTAACTATACAATTATGTTGGTTTTAGAATTCTGTGAATACTGACACAATTTTCTACACAGCATACATAAGACAAGCATGAAAGCAGTGCCCACATTGGCAGGTAACAGGAGAAATATGTACGGCACACTTGCTCTGACCTAAGTCCTACCATCACAGTGCCTTAGCAACAGAATGCTGGGGGTTAGAGGAGAACCAGGACATTTGTATCAAAGGGTTGTTCTGCAATTATTTCCTATATTAATCCAATTTGGTACAAAATATTAACTTGAAAATATGAGAACCTAGTATTCTATGTAGACAACTGCAATTGATATGGCTGGTTTTTCTTTTCCTCCTCACCAGTTGTTGTAATGGTTAATTTTACAGTTCAACTTGACTGGACCATGGGATGCACAGATATTTCATTCAGCATGTTTTGGGTATCTGAGAGGGTGTTTTTGGATGAGATTAACATTTAAATATGTAGAGTGAGTAAAACAGATTGTCCTCCCCAGTGCAGGGAACCCTTATTCAATTAATTAAAGCCTGAGAGAGAGAGAAACAAAACAAAACAAAAGCAATGCTTCCCTAAGTAGAAGAGAACTCCTCCTGCCTCAGTATTGAGCTAGCACATTGCTTTGCATTTTTTAAAAATAATAAAAGTTTTAGCTTTTGTTCTCCAGAAACAGATCTTAAGACAAGAACTCATGTAAATGTTTATTTAATAGGCAACATTCTGTACAAGTGTTAGTTGTTATTATAATGATATTATTGTTGTTACTATTAATTTCTTTTTAGAAATAAAAATAACCTCACATTCATAAATATAAAACTTTACATTCAAAGATATAATACTATTCAAATATTTTGTCAGGAGTTTAGTTTTCAAACAACTATTTTCTATGAGTATAACAGATTTGACAAAATAAAGGGTTATTTCTGTTTATAAAAATAACAAAGTGACAGTAACCAGAAGGGAGGTGGGAGGGGGATAATGGGGCAAAGAAGAGGAAGGGTCATCAAGGAACATGTATGAAGGACACATGGACAAAGACAACAGGGCAGGGGGAGGACTGAAGGTGGGAGGTGGGGGTGGGTAAGGTGGGGGACAGTAATGAGGGAAAATGGGGACAACTGGAATTGCACAAAAATAAAAAATAAAAAATTCTTTAGTTATTTAATTTTATTAATATAACCTTAAACTCAAACATTTATATTTATATTTTATCGTTCAAGTTAATCCCCGTTTGGGCATAATGGGCAAAGATATTTTCCAAGTAGAAAAGAAATAAGAATTAAAATAGGAATAAAATGAAAGTAATAAAAATGGAAACAAAAAGAAAAAAACTTAAACTTTCATTTTTCAATCCTCCAACCCTATTAGCCATTTCTCTACCTGTGTTTCCATAGACCTTTTGCTTTCCTTTAATATAGTGAATTTTATGAAGATTCTTTTACATACAGTTTTCTCTTTAACTTGGCTTGTTGTTCCTATATCCTTGGGAACAAATGATGACAGAAATCCAAGACACTGTAATGATGGAATGTTCTCAGAGTTACTGACTTTCTAACACACTTTTAACTTGAGGGAACATTAATCTAGTAACAAGGGTCTTCAAAATCCATATGGACAATATTTTTCCAATTATGTGTGAGAGCTTTAATGAAGGCATTTTAATGGTAGGCATTGAGACACAAGGTAAAAGAAGAAATGGTTATGATTTAATTATTAGTTTATATCCCATCATCAGTGCTGTTCTCCATCTAAGGAACTTCCCTGCTGTGATTGGTGATAGGAAATACTTGTGGTATTCATTGTTCTTCCTCATATAAGCAGGTCTGTAAATCTCTCCTGCTTTGTTTTATTTTTGTATCTCTTCTCAACATTTAAAAAATATATATATCCTCTCTTCCATAACCTTAAGGCAGCTCAAACTGCTTCTGCATAAGAGATAATATGCTAGTATAATAATGATGAAAGGAGTATAATTGTCAGAGCAACTCACATCTCATGGAGATTTTTGTTAGAAATGAACATAGGTTAAATATATAGCAAACATCTTGAAGACTTTCACCATCTTAGTAATTAGCTGGTCTAATGAAGAGGTTTTAAATTTTCTCTTTTCTGTTGTTGAAGTCAATTGGCAAAATAATTTCTCTTTACAAATCACAGTGTCAGAAAATCAATGGGATTTAAATTAGAAAAAGGGACTGGTTCTGTGTCCTAGTGGAAGAGACACTGCCTTGAATCAGGAGTTCCCCATTCTCTAAAGGCGTGTGACCTTGTACAACTTAGGCTTTCTGGTCCTTAGCTGCATTTTTAAGATATGCCTCCCTTACCTGAGAACAAAGAACTAGATCTTAAAACTGCAAGTTCACCTCCAGATGCAAATTCCATCAATTTGAATTACACTAATGGGGTTACTTAAAATACAAACTACTTGTAATTTACTTCATTATTGGTATATTTATTATATTCCTCTATCAGCTTGATTCCCCATGAGATACTAACAAGTTCTCAGCAAAAAGCAACCCTACTCATCAATTTCTCTGGCTCAAAACCTTGGTTTTATTTGTTTATTTTTCTTTCTTTTTTTCCCAGATACTTTTTTACTACATTTACTGGGGTGACCCTGGTTAACAGAGTCACATAGGTTTCAAGTGTACATTTCTATGATACATGATTTATTTAATGTATAGTGATCCCACCACCCAAGGTAAAAACATCTTGGTTTTATTCTTGATTCCCTTCTTGATCTCCTACTCCATATCCAAGTTGATTGGAACTGAATCAAATTGTCTCATACCACTTTCACTGGCAACACCCCATGCACATCCAAAAGATCACTTTATACTCACTCTTGCCCCCACCTAGTATCTTTAAAAGAGCATTCTCAATATTCTTTTAAACACAAACACTATGCCATTGCTCTGCTCAATCAATGTATTCCCTGTTACTGAGTGTAAAGACCAAAGTCGACTTTATGACTGCTAAGTCCTACGTGCCTGGACACCCTCTAGTTCTTTGATCGTATTCCTCAGTATTCTCCCCCATTCTCACTTCACTGCAGCTACACAGGGCCCTCTGCTTGTCCTCTAACTGCTGGTGGGTTGGCCAACATTTTTGTTTGTTTTTTTTCTGTAACATGGCTTTAATATCACTTAGTTGTCTTTAACTTCATGCAAAAAAATTTATTAACATTTTATTGTGTCAGTTATCACATTATTGTGACAGTTACCACATGTTTAAAAAAACATCAAAATTAGTGAAATTTTGTGTAGCCATTTTAATATTGAAAATGAAAGAAAATAACATTTTTGGCATATTATGGTTTATTATTTCAAAGATGACAAATAGTGGAAAGGGAAAGTTAAGGGGTGGAGGGATTGAACAAAAAGGCAAAAGGGACTCATGGACATGGACAACAGTGTGGTGGTTGCTAGGAGGAGGGGGACTTCAGGGGACTAAATGATAATGGACAAAAATAATAAAGATTATATTAAAAATGCAACTGAAGTACCAAAAAAAGATTTGTGTAGTGTATGGGGAAGGTGTTATGACTGATTAAATGTGTCAAAAATGATTTGTGAGGTTTCATACTGGAGATTTCTCATTGGTAGATGCTCCGAGGTTGGGTAGACCAGTTGATGTTGATAGAGATCAAATTGAGACATTCATTGAGAATGTTTTATCATGTGGGAGGTAGCTGACAAACTCAAATATCCAAATCAATAAAGTTATTGGTGAAAATGAAAAATGTGTCTTTTATTTCATGAAAAACCCATATAGACTTTTTGGCCAATCCAATACATTCTTTCTGAGGACTTTTACTCTTCAGTCACTTCTGTGGACAGCTTCAGACTCACTCTTCAGTTCCTTAACATGTCTGCTCAAATATTACTTAGTCTGAGAAGATGCCCCTTACCACTTTGTATACATTGGGGCAATGCTATGGAAGTGGGGGATGGGCTATATGGAGGGGGGCAAAGGGAGAAAAATTAGAACAACTGTAATACCATAAATAATAAAATATTTTAAAAAGAGCAGTGTCTACTGTTGTTTATACCATTCACTGTTTTATTATTTTATTACATGTGCCACCTGACATACTATGCACATGTGCATACACATTTTCTGTTAACCATCTCCCTCCTCCACTAAATTCTAAGTCTTAGGCTAGTAGTAAACTTATCTGTGTATTTTATATACAGTAACTAAAATAATGCACATGTGAAAAAATGAAATAAGACCCTTACTTTATACCATATCCAAAAGTTAGCTTAAATTTGATTGGATATTAATATTCTTTGAAGAAAAGGCAAGGCTAGAATGCTATCACATTAAATTTGGCAATGATTTCTTAATTATAACACCAGACACAAGTAATGCAAAAAAAAAAAGATATTGGATTTGATCAAAATTAAAAGCTTTTGTGTGTCAAATTTGGAATATTTGACCTATCAACATAGTGAAAAAGCAACTCACAGAACTGATCAAATATTTTCAAATCATACATCTTATCTAATCCCTTATGTAATAAGGAATTTATGTTTGTATCACACAAAGAACTCATAACTCAACAATAACAACACAGAAGATCAGATAAATTAAAAATAAGGATAAAACATGGATATTTCTCTAAAGAAAATATGCAGATATCCAAAAAGCACATGAAAAAATGTTCAATATCACTAATCATTAGGGAAATGCAAATCAAAACCACAATGAAATACAAATCACATCCATTAGAATGACTATTTAAATAAAGGGGAAATAACAAGTGTTAGCAAGGATGTGGACAAATTGGAACACTTGTGCCTTTTTCATGGGATTGTAAATGGTGCAGCCACTATGGAAAAACATATGGTGATTCTTCAAAATGTTAAGCATAGAATTACCATCTGATCCAGCAATGCCTTTCCTGGGTCTACATCCAAAAGAAGTGAAAGCGGGGACTCAGCTATTTGTATGCTCATGTTCATAGCAGCATTATTGACAGAGCCAAAAAGGCAGAGGAAACTCAAGTGTCTGTCAATGGAAAAATGGATAAACAAAATGTGTAAATACATAAAATGAAATCTAATTTGGCTTTAAAAAGGAAATTAAATTCTGACATGCTATAGCATGGATAAGCCTCTAAGACATTAGGTAAGACAAATGCAGTTGCAATACAATATTCCCAAAGTTACACATATAAGTTATAAAAGGCTGAGTCTGTCCTAGATGTACTTTGGGTCCAAATTCCATAATCATTATTCTTATTCTTATCTGAAATGAACAGGAAGTAAAGGAAGAAAATAGTCCTTTTTCTGTCACTATCTAATGCATACCAGCTCCTGTGTGATTTTAAAGTAACATAAAAATCTTATTTTTTCTTTAATTTTGACCCTGATCAAGAATCTGAGAAGTTAAAATTTGAGAGTACTGTACTTTAAATATTAACACCAAAATAGCAATAATTAGCATTGTTTTATGAAGAGATTGTTTATAATAAAATAAATTGGGCCTCAGATATTAGGGGTTTTTCTTGAAAAGAAAAAATAAAAGAAACATGCTTAATGAAAATTACCAATATTCTAAAGTTTGAAACTACAATTAGAATATAGAATTTTTGTGACCTAAAAACTGCCAGCTGGATACAAGCAGCAAAAATGCCAAGTATTAATCCTCTGTGAACCATTAAAAACAAGAGTACAGTGCTAAAAATTTCACATATTGGAGGAACTAACAAATATCTACAGTATTCAGTTTTATAGAGTCGTGAGCCGCCTCATAACAGAGCTATGCCCTGAGAAATGCATCATTAGGTGATTTTATCTTTGTGTGAACATCATAGACTACACTTACAGAAACCTGGATGGTACAGCCTACTGCACACCTAGTCTATATATAGCATAACTTATTGTTCCCAGACTACTAACCTATTCAGCATGTCACTGAACAAAACAATGCTAGATTACATCAAGCGCAAGATAAATTGATGCAATTGAGAGACAGAGAAAACAGATATATGAGGCTGTTGTCAGTGTAACCTATCATACTGCTTTACAGAAATCTTTTAGTATAAGTAAAAAGAGTAAATACACTTTAAAATAATATAAAATACAGTATAGTAAACACATAAATCACCAACATAGTCATTTAGAGCAAGTATTACATACTATAGATCATCTCATGTGCTATATGTTTATATGGCTGCCTGTGCATAGGTTCATTCACACCAGCATTACCACAAACACTTGAGTAATGTGTTGTGCTACTTTAGGTCTGCTTCAATGTCCCTAGACAAAAGGACATTTTCACCTCCACTATAATATTATGGCACCACCATTGTACATGTGGTTTGTCATTGACTGAGAAGTCATTATGAAGCACATGCTTTTTATACTTAGTTGTCCATACTATGCCTTCATTTTGTAAAAAGTTCTAAACATTCCAATTAATAAAATATAATTATCTTGGCATGGTAACAAATTAGGACATCCCAGTTGAAAGTCATAGAAAGACAACGTGGTGCAGAAGACAGAAACAGCTGACATTCTTGTTCAGCCAGCCAATTAAATGTCAGAGAATGATTCTCACATTAGAAATGTCTTCATTCCACCGACCACTCCCAATTGTTTGTGTTGATCGTTCTCACTGCAGATCTACAGTCTTCCTAGTCACATTGGCATCGTGGTTGACCATTTCACTGCCTTAATCTTCTGTTTTTTCATCATCATCACCATCACCATCATCTTCATTCCCATCCTTTACAAAATGAACCATTTACTGTGTGTCTAATACTGTACTAAGTATTTTATATACCCATAAAAAATAATTCTTTTTTTACTGTCACAGACAGTGTATCATAGCTTGTTTAAAATCAGGCAGAGGGTAAATAATGGGACTTGCATGTTAAGTCCAGTTCTCACTGCTTTATTACAAAGCCCATCTTTGAAACTCCCATTCACTCATTTCCTTGCTTATGGTGTCTGCCCCAGTTACAAACCAACTTACCACCTAGGCTGTTGCAGCCATTTTATTTCCCTGCTTTATTTCCTATTTGGCACACACACACACACAAGCCTCAACTTTCTATGCTAAATACATTCCAAAATACCTGCAGGATAAATACTTTCAACTTTGAAAAGTTAGTCTCTCCGAGTTCTCAGTCACCTTCTCTCCACCTCCTTGCGCATTGCTTCAGTTGACTCCACTCCTGTGTTATCAGTTGCTTGCTTTCCACTAGTGTCTTTCTCAGGTTCCTGAGAATGGCAAGGCTCTTGAGTAAATTCTCATTGCCAGAACTTCTCATTCAGCCAATTGCAAAGACTTGCCTTTCTATTCCACCTATAGAGCTTCAGAATGATTTCATAAGTAATTTAATAATTTTCCAGTCACATGGACTCTTTGGGATGGTTATATCATTATTCTTGATCATTGGAGCCTCATGATCACTCTCCTTTTCTTAACATATACCTCTTTATTTCCCTCAACATAATCACCTTTTGCTTCCCTGATAATTGATAATACTTGTTTTCTTTTATGCCCACAGTTAAAGTGCTGGTGGACAATGTGACCTTCTCGTCATTATCAGCGAGCCGACATGGGCCTATCATCCATTTTCATAGCTTCTAAAGTCATCTTCACTGCTTCTATTCAGATGATAACAATGTTAACTTTCCTGTAAAGTTTATATGGGGGAGATGTCACTATTATTTCTGTGTTGTAAATGAGAAGTCCGAGGCATAGAGAATAAGTTATTGAAATGAAGTCAAACACTAGTTGGATGGAGAGACAAGGGGGTTAGTAATGAAATAAAAATAAACCAAAACAAACATAGATTCTCTGCTTCTAAGCCCAATTTCTGCTAAATCCTTCATCTTAAATTAGCCATTCCAAGACTGAACTCATTTTACCTCAGGGCTTTGCCAAACCCAGTTATTTATGTGTTGTCCCTCAGCTCCACTCCTGCCCCCTACTGACTGCTCTTGGTTGCTGCAGCTGGTCCTCTGCAGACTGAATTTCTCACACTCCTTTACCCCCTGACATTTTGTTAGGTTTGGCCAACGAAAGCATAGTGTGTGGATGAAATGTTAGATGGGAAGAAGAGGCTTCTTCTTTTAAAGTCCCTGTTAGTAACACTTCATGGAGGTCTTTTATCACCAGCTACATCTGATATCTTTACATCCTGATATACGTGCCACCCATACTAGCATTCTATAAAATGTCCTTTTTTTGGTTATTCTATATATTAATCTTTTGGGATCCAGGAGAAATGTTCCACAAGAAGGATAAGTTGCAGGATGCTCTCTGCTTCCACAGCACCCTATGGCTACCATTGCACTTGTCTACTTTTGCATTTTTCAATCACTATTCATGGCAGGGATAGCTTGCGTATTATAAGCCTGAAACTTCATTGAACATTTGAAGTATTGACATGTTATTAAACAGTTAATGACTTTTAATGCTTATTTTACTCATTAATCATGGATAAGAATAAACAATAAAATAAGGAAACTTGTGATACACTGACTTGGTTTATAGGCTCTCAAGGTCACTTATTCTTATTAAATGCTTTCTCAAAATGAGTAACCATTGATGCCTACAAAATGTCAAAAAGTTATTCTATCCAGGACCTTCTATATGGTAACAGCATTTTAGGCACGCTACCTACAAGCCCTTTGAACCAATAAAATGAAATGTCTTGCTTATATTTGTCTCATCCTGATGTCTTTTCAGAGACTCTTATCTCTGTCTTTAATTGAATTGAGGGTTAACTTAACCAATGGTTAAAATTACCAAAATAATACTATAAGCAGAGAATATCACAGGCAAATTAAATCTAAAGAAAGGCAGCATTTAAATTTACATGTAAAAATCTAAAGTTTCTGGTGGAGCAGTTAGTTTGCTAAAGAAACAGAGACTCTGAACTGACACACAGCATTATGACTCTTAGTGAGTGGAAGACCAGAAGAGTGAGTTTGCAAAGACTATGAATGGAACCTATTACCTCTTCCATTTTGTACAGTTTTGCACTTGTACTGTATGCCATTCTGAAACTTTGAAGCAAAGTTAGAAAAGAAAAGGAGTGATTTGCTTCTTGAGCAGCTTAGATGTAAGTTCTGCAACACTTCCCACCTTTCTGAACACTAGCGTTGATTCAGTTGATCTAAGTCGCTAGGAGGGAATTTTCTTCTTCTGTCATCACCCTCACCTGCGTTTGTTCTCCTAAGAGACCAAAAGGCAAGTTCTGATTTGCATTTCATCACCCAAACTTTAAGTCTGATTTAGTGATTTCCCTTTAGGATTGTTATCCTTACTTACGATTGTCAGATTCAGTTACAACTTTTTATTTTTGTCACACTGCTTTCAAAGTCTGTAGTTGGTATGGTTAATAAATTTAATAGTTGTGATTTTGAAGTACTATATTATGATGGAAAATGCAGAGATCCAAAAGTCTAACTGCAATGCTAACAGGAAAGTCTGAAATAGGCAATAAACAGAGCCTACAGATGCCTACATCTTTTTCAGGAGCAACCAGTTATGTGTGCATACAGTTATCATTGCACCCTGGGCATTGTATTTCATCAACAGCCTAGCATTTAGTGAACTAGAAAATTCAGTATTGAGATTATGGGCTGTTTACTCTTAATATAATAAAGAATTTTTAGCATTTTGAGCACACACATTCATGCACTATTTGAATGCATTTGTAGTATTCATATTTATTTATACTATATCTGTATGGTATCTGTACCCAGTGAATAAAAATACTACTTTCTTTATGTCAATGATGACTTTCATTTCATACTAATCAATTAAAGAATATTCTAACATTTTATTGAGTATAAAAGTCTAAGAAAATTATCTGTAAGATTACACATTGTATTCCCAGGGAGCAAAATTTATTAAATTAAATTGGTGCCAGCAAAATAATTATATAAAATTATTATGAGGGCTAAATTATTTGGCTGTATAGATAGACTCCTTATAATACCTCTGGTTGAGTGTATTGAAATGTTTCAGTATATTTTAGTCAATAAATATATGTTATCTTTCTGAAAATTTGATTTTCTTCCAAAAATAGTTTAAGAATCACAAAATATCATGTTTCTTGCTTTCAAGTTCTGATGAAAGATACCTATAAATAAATATTTTGTACATACACATATACCATATTTTTCGGACTATAAGACGCACCCCCCCCCCAACCTGCAAAAGTTGGGAGGAATAATGGTTGTTAATGCTGCTGTTGAGTTCTGTTTACATTTACATTGGTGAAATATGTTATTTATGCTATTAAATATTTTACCACATTTGTTGCTTCAAAAATGTTTTTTCCTATTTTCCTCCTCTAAAACCTAGGTGTGTCTTGTAGTCCAAACAACATGGTACCTGCCTAATGTGCAAGCCTCCTAGTTATGCCACAAAAGAAATACCTGGGAGTCACACAAATATCACAAACTGAGCATGAGATTCATGTCTCCTGTTTTCACTTCCTCTGCATCGCATAGCCTTTTTATATCTAGAATTCACAGTAAATGAATCCAACTTTCTAGATGATCAATCAAAATATCTTAAGGAAATAATTACCTTTCTAAATAGAAAATAAATTTTTTCATTAGATTAACTTTTAATTGTTATAGAAATGCTCTAATTAGCTCAACCTTCCTAAATAACTTTGGCATGACCATTAACAGACTCAAGAAATTGTAGCTGGGAGACACAGAATATTTCCTTGCACAGATGCCACTCAGTCTCAATGATCATGATTTTGTCTTATGTCCTGTAGCCAATCTTGCTGTTTGCTAGTTCTGAGTCCTAAAATTTTGGCATGATGTTTAGTTCTGGCAAATATGAGAGCGAGAAAATGGTATGAATACTTGGAAAACAAAATGTATTAGGTGGAACATATATGTATGAAGGAGATATTGAAATGTAAGATTAGAAATTCAGTGCTAGAATCTGAGGACCAGATGACTAGTTCATATATTCTGCTGAAAATATTTTTTAATAAACATGATTTAATTTCATTAAATCAAAAAATTTCTTCAGACCCACAGACTTTCTTGAATATAACTAGGTAAACACATTTTCTTTTAAATTAATGATAGGAATGAAGGAGACAAACTATATCCTTAGAAAACAAGTTGTGAGGCACAGCAGATTAAACATCAAGCTTTAAATCAGCAGTCAGAATATAGTTGCTGGCTCTATAGTTTCAGAAAGAAAAAGTGGCCTGAATACACGTGTATCTGTGATTGGATATTAAAATTTCCCCCGGCTCTGCTCACATACTAAAAGATATGATAATACTTGTATGTGACATATTGTGTAATATTCAGCAACTCAGAAAACATGGTAATTGAAAATGTTTTGTAAACTAGTAAGTGCTCTGCAGAAACAAGTGATTATTGTTACTCATTTCTGGTATTTTATGTCAAAAAGTAAAACAATGCATATTTACAAGGGTCTCATTAAAGTATAAAAGCACTCATGATTCAAAGTGGAGTGCATTTATTTTCATTGTTCACCTCTATCTTAATTGTATTAGTTTCCCAAGGCTGCTCTAACAACGTGCCATAAACTGAGAGACTTAAAACAGGGATTTACTGTTTCATCATTCTGGAGGCTAGAAATCTGGCATTGAGACACCAGTAGAACCATACATCCTCTGAAGCCTGCAAATGAGTATCTTTCTTAGTCTCTTCTAGCTATCCTTGGCATTCCTTGGTTTGTAGGTGCATTGCCACTAAATCTGCCTCCATTGTCACATGGCCATCTTCTGCCTGTGTGTCTCTGTCCTCTCATATTGGATTAGGACTCACTCTAATGACCTCATCTTAATTTGATTATAAATTCAAAGACCGTGTTTTTAAATAGGTCACATTCAGTTATAGGGGTTAAGACTTCAGTATACCTTTTGGTGGACACAACTCTTTAACAATGGTGAATTCAAAACAGCCTTCGATATGCAGGTGGGTAACTCATACTTAATGCAGAGATTTAAAGTTTTTTTTTAAAACCAATTCAGTATATTTATTTAGTACTTTGTACATACATAACACTAGACTTACCTTTGTTTCTCAAAATGTAAAGTAGGTACAAAGAACATTAATTTTAAATATGTATTCTAGAATTTAAAAATAAATGTGTAATTAATGAAAATGATTTTTCTTTCTATTACAGAGAGTAAATAATATAAGAGGTCAGGTAGAACTTGACTTTGATATTAAATTTGCCATTATTTTACTAGGAAGGACATACATAGAAGAAAATTTTTGTGGAAGATGAAAAGGGCAGAGAATAGAATAATCAGAGTGTTTCAGGGAAAATTACAGTACTGGCCTGACTCATAGGTACACATTTAAAAATAACCATTGGAAATACATTTAGTGAGGTTAGAGGCAATCCAATGAAATGGGAACAAGTTTTAACTTGATTCCAGAAGCACTTGGGAAGTCATTACAGATACCATACAGGACAGGAGCATGATGAAAAAATATTTTGATGCAAATGTGGACAGAGTTAAAGCTCCAGGACAGAAAGTGCACAGAGAAGCTATTACATTTGTGCAGTTCTATAGGATTAAGGTGATAGCACTTGTCTGCACTCCATGCGCTGGCGTTTCCCGAAGCTCGGCAGCGTGTTTGCAGACTCTGAATTGCAGGAGAAGCCCGGGGACATATGTAAGAAGCCCAACAGTCTACTACTCTGAGGATGTTCGGACTCACTTCTTTAATGAACAAAACTATTAGGCTTTTGGCCTGGAGCTGCTTTCACAAAGTACTGAAACACGAATATAGCCATGAACCAAAACTGTTTAGGAATTTCTAGCATTATTAATTAACTTAAAGAATATAGTTTTACTTCTTGATCTGCAGGTCCTATGATTGTACATGCTTCCCAATATCTTCCTTATCTTCTTCTTTTAGATTATGCGTAATTACAAGCCCATATTTTTGTTTATGTTGTACCGGTATGAAACAAGTCAAGCCCTTTTTTCCCTGTTGTTTTTGACTGTTAAAAGCTAGGGAAAGAACATTTTGTCTAAATACACTTATGTCTGCTTTTTCATTAATAACTTTATGCTGCTGCCTTCAAATTATTTTTTTCCATTTTGCTGAGACCAGTTCCAATTATTACTGTTCTTTGGTTTAACTCTCAATCTTCTTATAATACATATAACATATTGCTATCTGATTTATTTGTTTCCTGGGTAACTATGTTAATATTGAAAATGTATATGGTAAATAGACATTTATTTATGACCAGGATTGCATTTTTACAACATATTTCATGGATTAAATATACCTAAAGTCTAAAAAATGCTATTGATTCCAAGATCAATGGCTAATTGTCTAAATCAGTCTACATAATTAAAAATAGGGATCGGAGGATAAACAGTAGCTCTCAGAATCAAGGATAGATTTTAGAAAATTAATTCTTTTTCATTATGATATTTAAGAAAATATGTCCCCATTATTCCCCTTCTTTCCATTAATATTGTGATAATCTAATTACATAAACTTACAATGACTGTTCATAACTTTTAAAAATAATTTTCTTTTTGAGTTTTTTTTCTCTCCCAACAAATATTCCCCATACTCGTCTATAGACACCTTCCCCTTCTGCTATCAGAGAAACCAATCATAACAGCTGAGTCATCAATGACAATTTTTAAAAAATTCATAGTTTTATTTTAATCGTGCCCCAACTCACCTACTAACATTTTTCCATATTCTGTCATACACGGAGCTCATACTAAAATAAAATTGAAGTATTTATCCTTACCAACATATTCCAACCTCAACTGTAGTTTTTCCACTTACATTGCCCACTATTTCTTCACTGCCTCTCTTATCCTCATCAGTACTGAGTTAAAGCCACGGTCACCAGTGCTGGTCTTACCCCTGGTCAAGAGCAGCACTGCCCTGAACCCACTCACTTTTGAGGGAGCAGCTTTGGCCTTGTGCAGGGCAGCACTTTTCATAGGATAAGAAACCCATGATGCTAAGTAGATGTGTTCATAGGAGCCTAGACCATACATCTAGGCATAGAGGCACTAACAGGACAATAGAAAGGATGAAAATAAAGTCAAGTCCAATGAAATTGCTAAAGAGATCACTGAACTCTGAATACAAATTCTAATTACACTTCACAAAGGATAATTATATAACATACAGTATTATACTACACTGCATAAACGCATTCTATCCTTACCTCACCTTTGTGCTATGGGCACAATGATTATCTTTATTGTAAAGAAGAAATTGGAAACAAAAAGTTTAATAAAAACACATCTGAAGCAACAGGATAGGGCAAAAGTAGATTTACAGTTCTGACTATGAAAAAGAGTTTCTTCATGATTATTTATGCATTATTGTAGTATTTTCTATAAGAACAACTGAAAATCTAATTTTGCCACACCCTGTGCATGTTGTGTGTGGGGAAGAACTTGAGTTTTCATCCAGGCAATATGGTCTCTATAAATACGACCTAGGAAAACAGAAATGGAGAGCTCTCTTTTTTAACGGGAGCATACAGTAAGCAGTAGGACAAATGTAAGGAAGAGAAACAAGACCACTGTAACAGAAGGAGTGCAAATTATTACATTTTCTAGAACTGAGATTGAACTCTCCTGTTTTGGTTTCTAAGAATTCTGGTAGCCCTTTTTTTTTCATAATATACTTGCCCATCACACAATTAGGAGTATGATTTTAGAAAGAAATCATTTTGCTCTAGGTTGATTCCTTTAATGACATGACCTAGAAGTAACTAGAACTGTACATTTTTATGACACCTCTTTCAGCAGTCTGATTTCCTCACAACCATGTATCCCCAAATTTGGTGATTTTAAAATCTCACAGGTAAAATAAAATTATATAAAATTAACTGAAATATGACATAGAAGCCTTCTACTTTTGTCAAAATAATAATAATAATAATAATAATAATAATAATAATAAATTCCTCCCTGATTTATTCTGGTTACCTAAGTAATTCATCTGAACAAAAATTAAGTTTTAATCAAAGTCTTTTGATTGTCATTTAATCAAGGCTCTTTGATATATATTAGAAATATTATTCTTGTGACTCTTCAATGAAAACATTATAGAGTTAACCAAATCTTTATTTGAATGACAAAAATCATTATTCCAGAGAAGGATCTGTGCTTCTTTCATATTAAGTATTTGTAAAACTATTCACCTTTTCCATATCTGCTTCTGTTTCAAAATTGCAGAAGCTCCACTGTCACAAGAGATAAATTGAGATGTCTTTTAACTAGGCGCTTATGATTTTGAATTCTCTAAAATCGAGTTCCGAGTTTGAACGCACAAAATTACTTTGGCAGATAGTTGCCCCACTCTTGTTTCTACAAATATAGGTCAAGTATTCAATCATCAAACAACCCCATTTAACAGGCTTATATTTTTCATGATAATAGAAAACCTAGGGTTATTTTTAGTAGAGCAGGCAACATTAGTTTTAGTTCCAATAATGTGGATTTTTATTCCATTTAGAATAGGTGGATTTTGGTTGTGGAGGGAACTTTCATGTTTGAACACCCATATTGTTTTTTTATTTCTGTATTTTAAGCAAAATTCATAACAAATGCTGTTAATGGTCATATGAGCATGTAACATTAAGCTTTTCCCTTTTTTAATTTCAAGCTTTTATTTATTACAAAATAAATTTGTACTTTATAAGATATCATTAATATTGGTTTGCTATTTTATGTTAAATGTATTCTATACACATGATTTTTGGTTAAAACCTTGCTGACATAATGAGATGCATTCTTTTTTAATTAAACAATGAACAATGTTTTTATTTTTACTGATTGGATGAATGCTTCAAATTATGATATAAAAGCTTGCCAAACATTTTCCCTTGTAAGTTTAGTTCTCCTAATTTCCAAGAATTTGTTTTGAAATGTTTATACAGCATTTACTGAGAAAAATGGCAACGTTTTTGAACATCCTGTTGTCACAGCATTCACTCTGCTGTATAAACATGCATTCACATTTGTTCTCTACTTCTCTAATTTTACTCCTCACTCTTCTCCTTGTTCCCTGTCCTCAGCCCCGCAATGTTCTTCTAGCTGTTTCTTAAACATGCAAAATAAAGCTTTTATATGAATAAGAAACCTCCTTACACTCATAAAAAAATCCTCTCCTACTTGAATAGCTCCATCCCCTTCTTCCTTCAGGTCATTGTTCAAATATCACCTCATCAGTCAATAATCCCTAAAAGTGCCATTAAAATGTGTGCCCATGTGTCACCACTTACCTTACCTTATGATATTTTTTATTAACAACTTATGCCACTACCTTTAACTTCATTGTTTTCTACAACTAGAAGATCACTGAAGGAGAACAACATTAACTTTGTTCTGTTCACTGTTGTATTCCCATGTCTACGAAAGATTCTGGAATACAGTAGACTCTTAATAAATATTTGCTGAGTAAATAGATGCATGGGTGAATAATCTACTTTCTGGGTCCAGAAAATAGTAGATAAAAGATATATGATTTACATATTATCTCAGTTATATCCTGTTAATATCACCACCACAACCAATACCACACACTCCCCAAACACACACAAAGACACACATTGATCCTTGTGGAGCTATAGAGACTTATAGGTTCACTACACTACCTAACAGTGGAGAACACGAGATGTTGGAAAGGGATTAACATGGGTCTTCCACAAAGAATGGTGAGCAGATGGAAACTTGAAGTTGAGTGCTTGCCCCACTATGGAGAATTCTGAAGGCAGCAGCAGTTCACCTGAGTTTCCTGTGATATCAAGTGGCAGAGAAGCTGTGGCTATAGGACAGCATGCATTTGTTGTGGAAAGAATGAATGAAGTTCCTGTGGGCAAAATGGGTGGCTACAGAAGGTGTGGTCGAGTGCCCTTAGAAATATCTGAAAGTAAGTGTTCTTGCCATAAATAAACTTTGAAGTGTGATTAAATCAATGGATCTGCCCATGGTACTATTGGGGGAACCATCAGTGATATCACAGGAAATGTTTCTGAAAGTGATGAGAGAAAAATAAAGGCACTGAGATCTTCTAGAATGAGCATATTCAATAAACTCTTTTTATATGTATTTTATATGTCTTACATCAAAAAGCATTTGATTCTGAAATTTGTTTTACAAAGGCAAGTAAATAAAAGCAAAAGTTAAAGAAAAAAGCAAGATCTACTTACACATATGCATACACACAAACACAATGGTCTTTAGAAAGTAGAAATCTGATCCTTAAGAGAATATTTTTAGATTTATGCATATTGTTAAATAAATTATTTTAAGTGAAAGTATATAAAACTGCATTTGAAATTAGCTGTCACTGTCATGAATAACAACACAATTATATTTGACAATCGAAGTTTCAGCTGAAAATTGGTCAAATAAATTTGGTGATTATTATAATTAAAAGCAAATGAACAGTATGTTAACTTCACTAATATATCATTTGCTCAAATGAATCACTTCTATATTGGTGTGACTTATGCCATGGATACATTGCAATTATAAGATTTTGTTCTTGATATAATTGATGAAAATCTTTTCAACTGTGAAGTCATTATCATTTTAAAGGAAGTTGTCAGTTTAAAAACATAGAAAAATGCTCTGTAAATTAGACCTAAAACCACTTCTTGAAAAAACATCAGACCTTTTAAATTCCTTAAACTAGACTCTTCAGGAAACCAATAACTTAGCATCAAACATAAAACTTCTTGTAGCTCCTTATATAACTATAATTTGTTACAAACCAGGAGAATTATTTACAACCATAATTAGATTCAAGCTACTGAACATATCTAAATTATTATGGTATATCAGTAGAAGAGAAACACTTTAGATGTGGGTTTTACTGAACTATAGTTATACAAGTGTTAATCAAGTTATTTTAGAATATATTAAGAATATATGTTGAAATATATTTAGTAATTTTTAATAAATTTTTCTAATTAACATTGTATTTATATTTGGAATTATTTCTAAATTTTGTGTGGTTTTACTTTTCTAATTGACCTGGTTTTCATATTTTATGTACTGTGTCTTTGCCTGCATCCTACTTGTACTTGATTTCTCCATCTTTGTGAAGATCCTTTCTCTATCTTATATTTCCCCTCCATATTAGCTTCTTTATTTTCTATCTTTGAATGATTATAAAGTTAATAGGTACAATGACTAATAATAAGGGATAAAGAATATGGTATATTGAGGCAATTTTAGTGAGTTTTAGAGAATGTATAATGATTTTCTAGAAAGTATGTTACCTGACTAAAGCCACATATCAATGCTGTGGAAACTAAAATGGGAAATATAAACTAATTTTCCCAGTACCTAACACCTCAATAGAATAACTATCTCTAGGACAAATATTTATTAAAAAAAACATGGTATGGTTTACCTCAAGCTATTAAATAATTCTTCATAACCCTGGATTTGTTAACAATACCTTATGTGAAGACACTTATTGACCAACTATTTCATTTAAATGAAAAACACAATAAAACAATTCTAAGACTTGTATAACAAAGTAGGAGGGGTCATGATACCTGATATCAAACTATGTTACAAGTCCACTATAATCAAAACAGTCTGGTACTGGCATAAGAACAGACACATAGATCAGTAGAAGAGAATAGAGAGCCCGGAAATAAACTCATGTCTCTATAGTTAATCAGTATTTGACAAAGGGAACAAGAGCATAAAATGGTGTAAAAATAGCCTCTTTAACAAATGGGATTGGGAGATGAGGCAACTATATGCAAAAAAATAGAACTTGACCACCAGCTTATACCACATACAAAAATAAAACCATGATGGATAAAAAACATAAATATAAGTTGTGATGCCATAAAAGGCCTTAGAGGAGACCATAGGCAGGAAAATCTTAGATATTCCACACAGCAATATTTTCATCGATATATCCCCTAGAGGGACATAAAGGGAAGAATAAACAAATGGGACCTCACCAAATTAAAAAGCTTCTGCACAGCTATAGAAAACATCACCAAAATGAAAAGGGAACCAACCATATGGGAAAAATATATTTGTCAATGATACCTTGGACAAGGGTTTGATCTTCAAAATATATAAAGATCTCAGATGACTCCACTTCAGGAAGACAAACAACCCAATTTAAAAAAATGGGAAAAGGACCTGAACAGACTCTTCTCCAAGATGGACATACAGAGGACCCAGAGACATATGAAAGAATGCTCAGCATCACTAATCATCAGAGAGATGAATATTAAAACCACAATGAGATACCACCTCACACCAGTCAGAGTGGTTATCATAAACAAATCAGCAAACAAGTGCTGATGAGGCTGTGGAGAAAATGGAACCCTAGTACACTGTTGGTGGGAATGTAGATTGGCGTACACACTGTGGAAAAGAGTATGGAATTTCCTCAAAACTAAAAATGGAACATTCAGTAAATTTATTAGAGAATAACTTCTGTGAATATGCATACTTACCTATTTTAATTTTTTGTCAAATTATAATAATTATTTAGTATATTCTACTTGTATAGATGGAAATAAGAATGTAGAAATACCACATGATTTTTATTAAGTTAAATATGTGGATTTTTAACCACATATTTCAATGTGTGGTTATTTCAATAAGTAACCAATGTTGTGAATAGCAATATTTTTGTTTTTTAAAACAATCATTTTATGTCCCTACTCAATGCACTTAAATTTATCAAGCAAATATGCATGCTTAATTATTATTTATTTTTTATACTAAATTAATCTAGAAAATATTTATAAAATATTTCATATATAAAGCCTTTGTAATATATACTTTGGATATTACATAATTTTTTCACTTCTTCTGGAATTCTTCCCCAACCATCATACAATGTTAGTGGAGAGAGAAGTTATTCAAGTACTAATATTTTTTTTAAGAAATACAATACAAATGATCCCATATGAAAATATTTGAAGTTCCTAAAATAGTGGTAGTATATTTATGAATACACTGTAGAAAGAGAGAGTGCAAATATTTCCTATGTAGGAAAATGATGTCTTTGACATTGAGAACTCCTCAGAAGACCATCTTCTGTTTAAATGCCATTCTCCCCTGAGATGCTTCTGGTCAGCATTCTTTAGTACCTTTTCCAACCCATTAAGCCATCTGTTCTCTAAATATTCAAACTTCCTCATCACTAACCATTTGATGGATTTCCTGGAGCCTAAGACTCTCCACACCAAAAAAAACAGTACATAAAATAAACTATTTCTTCATTCTGTACCCTCTCTAGCCACCACCACTTCTTTTGTCTTTTCCTCCCCATATACTGTTTATGCTTGTTCCTGCCCCAGAACCTACTGAATGTTTCAATATAAATTTATTATGCACATTATCAACCTGACACTTTAAACTTGATGTCCAATGTTCCTTCCTAACCTTATTCACTGCCTGATTCACTGCTCTTCAGAGCTCTCAGATGTGTTCACTCTCAGACACTCTTCTGATTTACCTGAATAACATCAAAGACACTACTCCACACGCACACATAAACACGCTCTTTTCCTTAACTTCCTCTAAGAAATATAAACCGTTATTTACAAACCACTGGCTAGACATAAGCAATGGTCAAAGTCTCACTCACTCTGCAACTGTTTTCTTACTCATTCATTTCCTAATCTCTTGACCCAAATACTTTCTCCATTTACCAGCCCTCCCTTTTCCAAATCATAGACCATGATTTGTGAGATCCAAAACTACTCTTGCCAACGTCAATATATTTGTTCTATTTTGTCCTCCTCCCTTGTATGACACTTGATATAATCAACATTTTATTTATATAGTTCCCACACATCTGAGCTTTCTATCGTAAGTTTAAAAAGTCATACAAAGTCAGAGGGACATGTAAAAATCGATGTTTTCCAATATCAATTAAGCTTTTCAAAACTGTGCTGAATTTTTCTACTTCCCTAGACAGCTTTCTGACCAACTGTTCTCAATGTTTATTTCAGCATTCTCTTTTCTCCACAAATGTCCAAATCCAGCATATATAACACATAACCAGCATGAGGCTAAGTTCCTACTTCATAAGGACATTAAAAACCTTCAGGTTCCAAGAATCAATCCTCACTCAACAGGGTCTATCATAATCTTTCTTTCATTCCATAATCTCTCTACTACACTTTGAATTCTTTTCATTTTCATCACAGAACTCTTTTTTTTTAAAGATGTTATTTATTTATCTTCAGAGGGGAAGGGAAGGAGAGAGGGAGAGAAATATCAATGTATGGTTGCTTCCTGTGCATTCCCTGCTGGGAACTGGCCTGCAACCCAGGCATGTGCCCTGACTGGGAATCGAACTGTGATCTCTTGGTTCACAGGCCCGCACTTAATCCACTAAGCTACACCAGCCAGGGCTTTTTTTTTTTTTTTTTTAAAGATTTTATTTATTTAACATCACAGAACTCTTTTAAAGAACAATTATTTTCTTTCTTTCCTAAGAGTCCAACCCCTCCTCTATCGGTTTCTGCATCTCAGTCTTTAAAGGTATTCAGATCTCTTTCATCTAACGTACAAACAGACAGAAGATGGTCATATTTTTCTCTGCAGCTTTTCCTTTCTTTGCGACAAGCATCACTCCTTTCATTTCATTTCCAGCTGACTCCTGAACGCACTGAAGTTTGACTATCCTCATCATCCAGATAATATTGCTTATCTGAGATCCAATAATTTCCAGTGTGTATCAAAGCATGCCTTTATCAATTTCCTACAGAACTTTACAGAATTGAACATATCTTCTGATTTGAAATAATCAGTTCTCATTTCAATTTCAATAGTTGTGTTTTGTTTGGTCTTTCTCCTACCTTTTGGTCATTTCTTATTGATCTCTTGAATTCATCTTTTTACTAACTGTGTTTCCAATTGTCACATTGTTACACTACCTGCCCCTTTCTCCCAGAATATTAATTTTGATTAGGAAATATTGTTTTCAAAGTAGAAGAGAAATGCTGTGTGGCTAGCTATGAGTTTAACAGATTTGGCTGCTCTTACAACCCTCTCCCTGACAGCAGCAGGGTGGACGCCCGCCATTCTCATCAGCTGCACGGTCACATTTTCCGATACAGGATATGTACTCAAGTCAGTGAGGTCAATGCATATTTATGTAGGGTGCTGAGCATACATTGCTAAACTATCTGATTGATAGCTGATCAATATTCTTTTATTTTCCATATGAGGATAGTCTATGGGAGAAAAGAAACCTGGAATATGTTAAAAAGCTGTCAACGCCCTGATGCTTTAATTTTATTTAAAAGTAGATAAAATCAGATTGCATGTTCAAAAGCCCAGATTTTAGAACCAGATGTTGTTTGCTGAAGTCAGAAAAAGGTTATTTTTGGATTGAAAACTTCATGTAAACCTTATCTAGGCAAGTTAATATTCTGTCTCACTGAATATTCTCAGTCACCCCAAAGCCCTGCAACCCTACAAGTACGCACTGGTTATGGTTAGCACGTTGGTAAGATCTGCTCCCCAGACTTCTCCATGTAAGACTAGGGGTTATTCCAGCCAGACAACAAGGCGAGGAACTCAACAACACTTTCTCCATTGTTCATAATTTTGATATTATATAAAAAATCTTTATTTAGGTCATTTAATAGAGTTTCTTAGAAATACTTTTATCATTAAAATAGTTATTTTTCTATATCAGTAGTTATATCTTATTTTCTAAATGAAACCATTAGTAAATCTGGTAGGATCATCATATTTATTAATGTGTATTGACAATTACAATGATAGCATTTTAATTTTTAATTCTGTAAAACTTTTGTCTTGTCTTACTTTCTCTCCAACTGTCTTTTCTTTGGACTAATGTGTTTGCTCCCTAGTTATCTGTTTTTTGTATGGTTGTATTTCTGGGCAAGGAGCCCAGACTGACATTATTTTTGTTTATTCCTCATTGTCCCAGATTTTGTTTAGAGAAAAGCACTGTAAATTAATGATATGATTACAGTGTTACTTCCATTATTTATTTTCTGTGGAATCCAACACATTAAACTATACTATTCATAGTACTTAGCTGTGAATAAGGATAGAATTTTGTTAGTTTCCACACATTGCAGTTACAAACATCTATTTATTTTTATTTGGTATATCAGTCATCTCCATTGTGTCTTTTAAGAATATGAAACAGAACTGGTGAGTTATTCTAAATTCATGTGGCAGTAATGTTCTTTATGATCTAGGTTGTTCCATCCACTAAGAATAATACTTTCCATTTATGTCATTGCTAATAATTGCAAAATAATAAGTGCATAAAAGAAACCCTTTGGAGATTAGTAGGGGACACCCAAATGTTCACTGTACTAGAAATTAGGGCATTGGAAACAGAGTTCTGCTTCACCTCTAAGGTGCTGAAAAAACTTAGGGAAATTAAATTGATGAGTCTGGACCTATAAATTACTGGTGACACTTTAAAGTGCTTTCTCAAAATCAAATGTTCCCTACTCCTTTGACATTCAAACCAAACATAATCTGCTATCTCTATTTCAGGGACTAGAGAACCTGGACTTCCTAATTTAGGGATTTATTACTGTCTAAATCATCTTGTTGATTATAAGCAAAAATAAACTCTAGTTTTCCACTGATGACTGATGACCCTATTGTTAAACCCAGTTATCTGCTTAGCTATTACTAGATCTTTCTTGGATGTTATATCCTACATATGGCTTCATTTCTTATTAATGACATAATTATTATATTTTTGAATTTTATTTTGTTTACAATCATGTTCTACATGATTTCCAAGTTCATTCAATTTAACAAATTTATTTTGATCATTTCAAGTCTTTTGGGATTGGTAGCCTTATTTTCTATTACACACTGGTGATCTGGAATCTGGCAGAGCCAAGGTTTCCTTAATTCATCTTGTCTTTCCATTCAAATAGAGGAAAAATATTACTAAAGAATCTTGCCAGGCTAAAGCATTGCTGGACAAATCATCCTGATGATACAAATGTGATAAATATGTACACAGACAAGGAAAGGAGCTACAAAAAGTGTGGGTGTGAAAATTCTGTCACTCACGTGATATGACAGTTCAATGCACCTGGCAAGGGATCCAAAGCACAGGGCCACCAGTGACGAGGCCTGCACTCAGGTGCTTCTGGCACTGATGGCATAAGTGAGTTCCACCATGGACACTGCAGTCATTTGTTGAAATACTTTTATATATAAAATATCACCTGAGTATAAAACTTAAAATCAAAATAGTATAGTTGTATAATGAGTGATAAATTTTAAATCAAATAACATATATAATCATATACATATATAATATAAACTGTGTGTGTGTGCGTATATATATATATATATATATATATATATATATATGAAAAAAGACTTTAGGGAGTTTAGTTCCCCCTAGTGGTAACTAATTAAAATTCAATGAAATTCATTAAAGGGTTCAATAAAAGTAGGTTTAAGCTATCTTAGATATCACTTAATAATCCCATCAATTTACAAATTTTGAAATGAGAACCTAGGAACAGTATGAAAAAATTAAAAATCTGCATAATAGAAAAAAAGAGTTGTTCTGATTTCCATATTTTTTATTTATTAAGGATAAATAAAAATATCTTGGTTTGTTTATTTCAGATTGACAAATTTTTTTAATATCTTAATTTTAATATATCTATGACTATAATGAGAATTTAAATTAGAAGAATAGCAGTAATTTTTAAGCCACATCAGCAGATGTCTATTGTTATAAAAGAATGGGTAATAGAGTGTAAAAAGTAAAATAATAATATTAGCTTAATAAAAAGTAACACTGACTCTTCTAAAAGTTTTTTTTGTCAGACATGAACACAAGAAATTCACCATCATTAAGACTAAATATCAAAACAAACAAACCAATTCCAAAAATGATTTTATTAAAATACTTGAAAGAGTTATCTCTCATTATTTCTTAATAAAAAAATTTCTATTGGTGTCCCTTGCTTGTAGACTGAGCCTAGAATAAGTAAGAAATTAGAGGATTGAATTTGATAATTTTTCTTACTGTCACAAATGATCTATATGTTTCATTACTTTATGAACTGAAATCCTCAGGCAATATATTCCAGAAGAGAATATAAATTAAACCTTCATATTTGAAATAAACATAATTATGTTACAGATGTAACTATAATATGCTTAAAAAAGGAAACAAAATCAGTGTCTAGTTCACTTTAAATTACAGTTATTGGGTTTTGTTAAAAAGTCATTAAAGTTAGTTTAGGATGTGTGACCAATATTATTTAGAAGTTGTCTATACTTTTAGCAATTTCAATAGTTTTGAACCCTCTGACATTTTTACCATCAAGACTCTAATATTTCCCTTTTAAAACAGTCACCATGCTAAATGGAATGTATTCCTTTTGGCCTTTTTATAAGTGCTATACTGTACTGAGACAAAGATACATTGTGTTGATATGTTATAGGTTTATGAGAACTAATATTTTTAAGAAGATAGCAAAAATAAAACCATTATTTTAATGTTTTACTCTATGAATTTGAAAAGTGATCTTCAGTCACATATGCTGCATTAGATAAAGAATTCACTCTGAAAGGGAAAACACTTTGGGGAATATGAGACTATTATAAAACAAATTGAAATTAAGTTCATAAACTTGATTTTAAGACATTATAAGTTCATCACGTCTCTACCCTCTTTAAAACATAGACCAGTTATCCCAAATCATTCTTACCAGTGGCAATGAACTAAATTGCATTCCCTCAAAATCCAAATGTAGAAGCCCTAACCCACAACATGATGGTATTTGGAAATAGGGTCTTTGGGAGGGAGTTAGGTTTAGATGAGTTTTAAAAAAATTCTGGAGCCCTCATGATGAGATCATAGGCATCAGAAAGCTTGCTGTCTCTCTTTCTTTCTGTCGTGTGAGGACATGGAAAGAAGGTGGCTATGTGCAAGCTAGTAAGTGAGCCCTCACCAGAAAGCACAGAAGCATCTTGATCTTGGGCTTCTAGCCTTCAGAACTGTGAGAAAATAAATGTCTGTTGTTGAAGCTACCCAGCCTGTGGTAGTTTGTTCTGACAGGCTGAGCTAAGACGTTAGTCCTTCACATCATTATTATCTAATATTTTAGTTCTGTCTTGTTTCCAAGTATGTATTAGTGTGTGCACATACATCTGTATTGGACCAGCTTCATCATTTCGACAGTAGAAAAGAACAACCTAAAGGCATTCAACTAATTTGCCTACTTCCACAATAATAAGAAAAACTTGATTTTGATGCTTTTAAAAAGACATAAGAAATTAGATGAGATTGGGAACACTCAAGGTCATATGGTCATGGACAAGGTGGTGAAGGCATTAACCAAAGAACATTTATGTACAACCTGTGGACACAGCAGCAATATTGGGACTGGCTTGGTGGGAGGGAAAGAATGGGCCTGGAGGAGGTGGGGAAAAGGAGAAAAAAAGGGACAGCATAAACAATAAAAATAAAATGTAAAAAAAGGCAAAACACACACACACAATTACCAAACAGTAAAACAATAACATATATATATATATAATTAATTTAAGCATAAAAATTAAAAAGAATTTCATGATTGGAACTGGGTAAAAGTAAACATTATAAAGTTTGCTTAAGATAAATATATGCAAATGTTACATGTGTCTTGATACTTTATGATTTTCAAAACTTTTGAAAAAGGAAAAGTTAATTGAGTTGAGGTGAATCGCCATGGTTTAGACAGTGTATTATGTTATTATCAAGTGACTTTTGTCACCTGTAAGATCATTATCTCTGCATCCAATTTTGAAAATCTTGTATTAGTGGGATAAATGAAGAATCTAGTTAATCTCCAAACAAAGGCCCCCCAAAAGGAGAGAGATCTGAACTGTTTTTTTATTTTAATCATTATTCAAGTACAGTTTGTATCCTTTACTCCCATTCCAACCCACCCACTGAACTGATTTTTTTAAAATTTAATCCGCCTTTAAGATATAGATTTAATATGTGAGTCTAACTGCATAAAATAACAGTTTGACAGGAAACCTCAAAACTTAAATATGTTATGTTTTGTATTTGTATCTCACAGGGTGATTTACCAGTATCCAGGAAAGGCATTAAATCTGAAAAAAATAGTCATTTATTCGTAGATATATCTTCAGCTCTGAATGAAGGTTTTCGTTGTCCTGGCAGGGCAGGCTTAATGATTAAAACTTGCACTCAAGCTAATATTGACCCCTAACTTTATTTTAGCTTTTTACGAAACAATCTGCATACACTATTTTTGCAATAACATTGTAGTAGATGGCATGATGATGAAGTATATTCTAGTTTAAAATAAGTAAAACTATATCAAAAGACGTCCTAAAATATTTTTATATCCTCATAAATATGCTGGTATTTGAATCTCAAAAGAAATGTGACTGAAACAGATGTATTTTTCTGAGATAAAATAGAGATCAGGGCAATGGGGAAAGAAGGTAAAAAAAAAAAAGAAAAAGAAAAAAATTAGGTTCCAAACAGGTCCAAGAGTGATATAAGAGGAAGTTCTAAAATTATAGCCAGAAAACCTAACTGTGAGTGCCTGCTTGATCTAGATTGAGTTGTTCAATAAGTTCTCTGAAGAAATGTGGGTAGTAATATCTACGGTATTAGATTATGGTGAACATTCAGAGAGATAACTCACCTACATTGCAGTGCCTGCCACAGTGTTTGATGTAATGACACAAAAAACTCATGAAGCTGAATAACATGATTTGAGATAGATCATGGGCCCCTCTTTAAACATGCCATAATTCACATTAAAAAACAATACACATACAGCCCTGGCTGGTGTGGCTCAGTAGACTGAGCGCCAGCCTGCAGATCAAAGGGTCGTTGGTTCAATTCCCACTCAGGGCACATGCCTGGGTTGCAGGCCAGGTCCCCAATAGGGGGTGCCTGAGAGGGAACCACAGATTGATGGGGACCAGTTCTCTCTAAAAGTAAATAAATAAAGATAAAAAATTCTTTAAAAAAAACAACGTACACATATAAAGCACAATAAAACCTCCACAGGTCAGTTTCAGAAGAGAATTTTTCAGTATTTGAGTAATTTCTTGGAGATTACTTTCAGAGAGTTCTGAGTCTTAACTGCAATGCAGAATTAAATTTCAGAAGGCAGTAAGAGATAGCTAATATACAATAATTAACGATATTGCTGTACTTGGTTCACAGATGGCAAGATCTTAAGGAGAGAGGACACAATGATATCGAGATTCTGTGGTGTGTTGAGCTGTGTGGCTGGGTGGTGTGCTGGACAATGACTACCAAAATTTTGAGAAGGTTGAGCTGCAGTACATGGAAGTTTGAAAATATCCATTGATCATAAACGTGGTGCTAAATGCAAAAGGTGGTATTTTCATATTACAAATGCTTACTACATTAGGCCTTCCGTTAATTCTATAAAATATATAATTAAACACAGCAATTAAGTCAGAAGTTGTGTCTGTTGGCCATATTAAGCTTTTATAAAATTGTCATAAAACTTACCTCCTAGATTTTATAAACTTCATTAAGGTGACTATTCATTGTTTGTGTATATCAGTTATTGCATACTGTGATTAGGGAACCATTTACAAATGAAGATGTGTTTTCCAACTGACCTATGTATCAGTATGACTTTTTTCTACCCCTTGTTATTATTTACATGAAGCCCTTTTTAATAAGAGATCTATTGAAAATTTCATGAAAAGTATGCAAGTTGTTGGCATAAAAACATACAGAAACAAAATTCTGTACATATTCTGAAAGGATGTGAAATAGAAGTTCTAGCATTTTACTGGAAGAAAGGCAGGAAGTAAAAATATAAAGAATGTAATCATGAACCAATAATTAGAAAAACAAACAAACAAAGATTCTAACTACCAGTGCCTTGACAATGGTACACATCTAGGTGAATAAAAGTACACGTGCCCCCAAGTTTCTGATGGCTAAGAGCTTCTGGCATACTCACAATCAATCTAGCCAGATTTAGCTTCCTCAGCAATAAAATGGTGAAAATAAAGTTAGATAATTACAAAAATTAAATGAAATTGCATTTCAATCACTTAATAGATTGGATATCAAATGATTTATGTGCATAAAATGAAAATACTTAGCATTTTGGAACTTTCTTGTTAGTTAAGGAAATGTCACATGGTAGGTTAACCAGCTGCTCCACACCTGAAAGCTCCGCTCTGTTTCTTGAGCTCAGGTCAGGAGCCCCCACATTCTCAGGTATTCTCCCTCTCCTCTCATCAGTGAAGTCCTGTCAATCAAAGTTGATTCCTTCACAGCCAATGCTTTCCATGCTTCCAGCCTCACAATTTGTTTATCCAATAAGCTAGCTCATGCTAATGAGTCAAAAGTCAAATGTTTCTCCCTCATCTATCAGCAAACCTCTGCTCCCTGAGACTTCTTTTGGTGCCTTTCAGGATGCATCTTCTATCTAAGTAGCTCTTCACCACTTTCGTCCCTCAGTTCAATTCAACTAACATTTACTGACCTATTTTATATCAAGTATTGAATGTGTTTTACTGAGACCGAAGGCAAAAAGGTAGAATATAAACACAAACAAGTGGAGGGCACTCTCCTCAATTCAGTTAGTTAACTATGATTCTGAAGATAGCAGACTTGGTAAGAAGGACATGACGTTTGTAAAAGGCAAGTCAAATGTACTTTTTGAGAAAAAAATTCTAGTAGTTTAAGTTACAGTATCAAAAGTTATAAAAGGAAACTAATTAAATTAGAAAGTAGAATATTTGGAAACAAGGAAATGTTTGAGGAACTTTGCAGTTAACTCAAAGACATTATACTTCAAAAGAGTCATTCATTTTGTAAAATAATTATTTTACTTTGTTATCTTCCAGGAAAATATAATTATTTATTTATAAACATATACTAAGTATTTTTTTCTTGGATATATTTCAATTAAATGTCCAAGTGTGTGATCACTGAATTAAAAATCTTCCTTATGAGGTTATTTTTTTTAAATGATTTGAAGATTTTGGTGAGATTTGAAATATTAAAGTGAAAGATGTAATGCAGACTAGAAGCAAGATTTTTTCTACGAAATGTATTGATTAATGACACTTGAGTAAGCAATAGAGGTAAACAATTGACTCTAAGCAACATAAATAATGCTGTTCAGCAACATGTGTGAAAGAAACTCTAAAGTACATAATCACATTCTTTCTCAGAAACTGTCCGCTTGAGTCTATCCTCTAGAGCAGGGAAGGTGCTCATAAATCCACTATGACTACATGACAAGAGAAAAAATCCATCCTAGAGTCATAAGCACAAACTCCCTTTGCCATGGTCTCTAACATCCAAACAAAGGGCAGCAGAAGCAATGAAGATGTTGAGGTCAGCTTTCTCTTCTAACAGGGTAGTCTCTGATGGTCTTTTCCAGAATTACTTCTTTTCAAACCAGAATATATACATCTCAACAACTACAAACAGGAACCAGAGCTTTCACAGGGAAATACCAAACACAGACAAGTAAATCAAACCCAGGTGACTTATTGCAGGTGGGGGCCCCGGACTGATCGGCATTATTTAAGTTCTACTCCTTTGTATTATTTAAGAATATAAGAGTAAGAAAATCTTGAACTTAATCTCATTCAATTTATTTTTATTTTAGTTGATATTTTATAAAAATATGCCATTTCTATTTTACCCACAGTTCTTCTGGAAGGTAATAACCATACCTATATCTAATTTTGATGAGTAAATGAGTTGACAAATAGTGATCACTTATTGAGTGCATTCTATATTAGTCCTATGTAATATGTAACAAGTGGTCATATTAATGAATACAGGATTGTACAGTCTATTGCATACTGTTCTTAGTTTGTTATGAATCATATAAGACTATTTATTGTACTAAGAAAGGCACATGGAAAGATACAAAAAACCCTAAACTACCATTGGGTAAATACAACAGATAGATTGTATTTTTTCTAATATAAACCATACAAAATAGCATTTATAGAAATTTATAAGATAGACATACATTAGTGCTCACATTTTTGAAACTAGGACATGGATGGATAAATATTAAATAACTAAATCAAGTAAACATGCATTATGTGATTTTTCTATAATTGTAAAATAAAACAATAATCCAGGGAAAATTGTGTGAGGTAAATTTTGAGTGTCAAATGCATCAATTATTTACTCACATTTGTTTCATTTCAGTAAATGAAAATAGTTCCTTGGACTGTCTACCAAACTTGGGATAACTTTACTTTAAATTATGGAAGAACTATTAATTATTTTCTAATTTAGAATTCAGTTTGTAGTTTTACACCATTAAACATTCAACAGGTATATTTTGAATCCTATTGTAAAGTCAATTAAATATTTAATTTAAAGTGGACATGTGCCTTTCTCAAAATTGTTTTTCTAAGAAAAGCTTGAAGAAAGTTATACATTATTGAAGAGAAATAGAATATGAGAAATCTTCCAAAAAAGTAAGCCTATATTTTTATGTAGATCATTGCTGCCTTGTAATCAGAGATTTAAGAAAATGCAGTTTGAAGATAGAGAAGAAAATTGCTAACATACTAATGAATATAGTAGAAAAAATATCCTTCGTCAAGAATATTCATTCTAGGTCTGTCTTCATTTATTGTGTACAAATATTGTCTTGATATTTAAGCCTTCAAATGGTATAGAATAAAGAATAGAATTTTCTATTAGAATAGGAAACAATTTTATAACAGGATGTTAAGATTATAAGACTTATAAGACTTAAAAAAATTTTTGCAAATATAGAGGACACATGGACAAAACTAGGGGTGTTGGAAAGGGGAGGGAGGAGGGGAGGAATGGGTGGGTGGGCTGGAATGGGAATAAAGGATAGAAACTGTACTGAATAAACTAAAATAAAAATTTAAAAAAAAATTTTTGCAACACAAATAAATTCTGAATTTGCATGATAAAAATGTTGCTCTTGAGCAAAATGTCCGACATAATCAAGATTGCAGGGCTCTGAGCACCCGCTCAGGACCCATGCAGGTAGGTGGTGAGGATGTGGTGAAGCGGAGGCAGGCGGAACCTCCCCTGAAAATGGTGTTATCTTCTGTATTGAATTGAAATCGTGTTTCAATTCAATTTCATTTCATTTAGATTTTGTTTGATGCTTCTACATTTATTTATTTTTAATTACTTTATTGTTGTTCAATATATCACAAAAACACATCCATATTAAGAGCTGCCATTCTAAAATAATAATGAGTCTATTACAGAAATCAATAGAATTTGACTTTGAAAATATAGAGTGTTTTGAAATATCAACATGCTCAATCTTTCACCATTGATATTGGGTATAAATGAGCTAGACTTAACAAGAAATAACAAGCAATTATATACTATATGTATAATGAAGTGTAATTTCCACAAAGTAAATTAAAACACTAATTTTGCTCTCATCACTTGTATTCTTATATTTCATCTTTTCATAAGAAATTCAAGTAGTCAAGTTGTTTCTTATAATGAAAGGCAATTTTGTATCAGATGATATTAATCACTCACCCAAATGGTAGAGGACATTTTTATCTATAACTCATTTTAAAATATCTACATCTATTATTAAAATGTAGATATTGTTGTTTTATTAAATCTTATCTATAAACAGATTTACACAGATAAATAGTGTTAAATAGCCAGGAAAATTTATATCTTTAGAGTCAGAAGTTTAAATATACATGTATGTTACAAAACAAAATCAGTGTTACTAGCAGAGAGATCTACGTTAGTAAAAATTCTGAGCAAATAGTAAAACATATGTAATCTGATTTTTCTCTGTATATATATTGCAAGCACAAACATATGCAAAATTACTATTAGAAATAGTTTTAAAACATGGGAAGTTGATATGATAACAAATATAGAGGACACATGATAACATGTTTATTGAGAGGAATTTACATAAATCAGTCTTGTTCTTGAGCTTTCATGATTTTTAAAGAAAATTTAGAAACAACTATAAAAGTAAGCCTAATATCAATGCAACTTTGCTGATTCTAGGACATTTGAAAAGTGTTTCTTTAAGAAAGAATTGCAGAATGTAATATGAAAAATAATGGGATAGTAGTATTTTTTTAAAAAAATGATTTCAAAGCACAGAAGAAAGGTGATTTGTCAAACCTCTAAATGTCTCAGTATAGTATATATATTTTTAAAAATCATATGACTACAATTTATAATATATATTACAACAAAAGTTACACAGAAAAATTTACCTTACAATTCACTTTATGACTGGTGATATATTTTCTTTGTATATACTGATGTGATCGGATTCTGAAGCAGAAAAAAAAGAAAAATACATAAAAACAATTTCAACACTCATGTAATATAAACTATGCTTAGTTACAAATAATATTAAATATACTTATTATATATTTTTCCATACCAATGAAGAATGAAACTCATGAGAACAATGGTAGATGAATACCAAATCTACTTTTCAAAGAAGAAAATATTGAGTTGCTTGAGCTGTCAGGTTTTCGTTGTAGCGCTTTGCCTCTTGACACGGAAACCCCAACTAGAATCTCAAATCTCTCATTTGTTAGCTGGGCAGTTTTGGGCAATTTAGTTTTGTCCTCTGAACCAATGCTACTTCAGCTAAGAAATATTATATGCCCTTGATAGAGATCTGAGCATTAAGTGTTATAATACATTTCAAGCATTTAGCATTGTGCCTAATAACATAGTTAACATTAAAGTATTAAGTATTAGTAGTAATTTTAAATAAAAAATAGGCTTATGGGAAATATGGTCACTAGTACACAGCTGATTATTTCTCCTCTTTTTCATGGCTAGCATAGAAACAGCTCCATTGGAAAAGCCTATTATTCCATTTGTACAACCCTGACCCTGAGAGTGAGAAGCAGCCCCATCTTAACTGTTTAAAACATATTAATTTATAAGTTTTCTTAGTACTGCATGCTGAAAACTGCTCAATCAACCAGGAGATATCGCTGATGAATAACAACTCCATCATGTTGCATGTGGAAATTCTGATATACGGAAATAACCCAGTCAGACACTTTCTGCAAAGGGTTTGTAATATTTTCTCCTTACCAAGGGACATATATTTTGCTTTCACATCGTCTTAATATTTTAAGAAAAATATTTAGCCATTTCTGCATGCTTGATATTTTTAAATGCAACCATTATTTTATAAATAATTTCAACAAGTATTAAATTTCCCTTTACTTTGAAAAGGAAAGATATATGTAATCATTGTAACTTAATATGGTCACCATTTCAAAGCTAATCATGTTATGCTGCACTAACGTTTATTTTAATTGACTTTCTAAGTTTCAGGCATATTATGATTCACAAAAACTGAGGTCTCTGCAGGCTATCCAAAAATACCAACAACAACAAAAAAGAGATATGGCTGCAGAAACTATTTGGATGATCCAGACAGCCACAGTTATGGACAACTGATGATGCACAGCTTCATCACAACAATGTTCCTGCTCATGCATCATGTCACATGCAGAGGTTTTTTTTTTGTTTGGCAAAACATCAAATCAGCCAGGTGATTCAGCACCCCCTACAATCCATTTTTGGTGCCCTGTGATTTCTGGCTTTCCCAAAACTTAAAACACCTTTAAAAGGGAAAATATTTCATACCATCAGTGAAATTCAGGAAAATACAATGAGGCAGCTGATGGCAACTGGGAGAACTGTGTGAGGTCCCAAGTTGCCAAGTTTGAAGGGAACTGATGCATCATTGTCCTGTGTACGATGTTTCCTGTATCTTATGACTTCTTCAATAAATGTCTCTATTTTTCATATTACATGATTGGAGATCTTCTGGATGGACCTCTCATATCTAACAAAATACTGGAGATTACATCAAATGTCCCCAGTACAATGCATTGTATGAGCCTGTTGAGTTATAGACATAAGTAAAATGTGAAACATTGGTATGTTCCAGTGTTAATAAGGCATTTCCGAGAGCAATGATTTGAAATTCAGGCAAATATTCACCCACAAAAAGATTCATCCCAGAATTGTTCATTAAAGAATATTTTGTGATAAAGAGAAAATTTAACAATATATAAAATGTTCAAACTTAAGGTATGGTCATATTTAGACAATAAAATTATGTTTATGAAGATTTTTAAGAACATGGAAATATTTATGACATAATATAAAGCAGGCATATATAAATATTACACAGTTAATGCCTACAAATATATATTTATACAAGGAGGAAAACACTTCCAAAATGCCAGAGAAAAAATGGATGAAGCATCACAGAAAAGAAAAATGAGAGACAGTGTTGGAAAAATGGCATAGTGATAAGAGGATTGTTCTTTATTCTGAAGCCAGGGCACTAATTTAAGATTATTCTTTCTGAAAGATTACTTTCATAACTTGTTTTCTAGAATAATATATCCTTGTAGCTTCTTAACACCTTATTATATATAAGAATATATATATTTACTTCAGGGATAAAATCTTGTGATGGATTATATACATATATACACACAGACAATGGAGAGGTGGTACACGGTGGGTATATGAAGGAAGAGTGAGCAGGAAGAGTTAGAGAACACCATTATCACATGTATCGATGGTATTGCAGATGTAAGAATGAATGGCTATGTTGATGGTAGTAGCTGTGATGGTAATGATGGGGAAAGGATGAATATGAATCACACTGCTAACAAAGGTTCCCTATTACATGCTTCTTTATTAGGTAAGGGAGCCTAAAAAGGGAAAAAACTGTAGGAATTACATGAAATAAACCAGCTGATTAGAAAGGAGACTTGAATAAGTGAAGCAAATGAGTTTATGTGTGTGTGTGTGTATACAGAGAGAGAGGGAAAGAGAACAAATACTTCATGACAGAGGTATCTCCATGCAAACTTGTAAAGGAAACATGATACATGTTGATATAGCTGTAAATATAGAAGTGAATCAAATTATATTAATGCAGCCATAGAGATGGGTGAAAATTTGAGAGAGTAAAAACAGAGGTTGACAACATTTTCTTCAGTGAAATTGCCCTTTAAAGGGGGACAGAAGACAGGATGGTAAATCTGAGAGTAAAATAAGCACATTTATCTGTGGAAAAGAAAACCTTAGAGTCAAAGTAACCAGTCCATTTGGGAACACAAGTAGGTCAGATGCTACCTTAGATTTATAGCACCCTATTCTTTATCAATATGTTAAATTCTACACATTAAAATGATTTATTTCTATACATTTTAGTTCATTCACATGCCTATCCAACAAATACTTACATTTAACTTTATATATATTAGCGCAAAGACTTGACCTGGATACACAAAGAAGACAATATAGTATTCATCCTCAAGGGAATCACAGTGTCATGGTGATAAAGCAGCAGACTACAAAGTACAATGCATGAATCGCAAGAGAAGGAAATGTTACAGGATGCTTTATGGAGATGAGAAGTTTTTGTAAGAAAGCACACACACAAGAGAACGTTTTATTCAGGTATTTTTTGATGGAGGAGAAAGAGAGAGGTATGACTATTTCCTCAGTTATTCACTCATTTATTTTGGCGACCATCTTCACAACACCACACTGGTTTCAGTCAGCACTGCAATAGATGTTTCAATAGGAGAGTGGGCACATATACCATATGAAAACTCATTTCTGTAATGTTAAAACTGCACATAAACTTGAATATTTTAATGCCCTGTTTAACTTCTCAATAAACAGTTCAAATATTTCATTGCATCTGCAAAAATCCAGTAAGCAATTCATAGACAAATTAACTGTGGTAGTCAGGGTTATACTAGCTTTTAGTTATATTTCAAATCCTGCCCAGTCTCTGTGAAGTAAATATCGGTGATTCTGAGTACTGTCAAAATTATGCCCAATATCATAACTGTTAGACACAGAGAGTACTAAAGTACTTGAATATCCAAGAGATGGCTGTTGACTGGTTGGGGTCTAAAGGTCTCAGAGAAAGCTGGTTTTAGTCATCAAAGTAAACCGCAGCTCATTTGATCCCGAGAGCAAGCCCCAGTTGAAACTTTGACGTTAGCTGTGGAAACCGTGAGCAGAGAACACAGCTGAACCATGCCCAGAGCCCTGACCCCATGGTCTGTGAGATGACTTGTGACACAGCATAGCACATTAATGCATGTTTTGGTACTTGGATATGAGGTGCCACTGCAACAACAACAAAAAAATTACTTGAAAAAAAAAGTGTAAGTGGCTTTGAAACTAGGAAATCGGTGCATTAAAAAAAAAATTTAAGGAACGAAAAAAAAACCCCTAAATCCCCTTGAACAAACTGGTGGTTATCTGGATTTGGAAGATGCCAGCAGGGAGGATTCAGAAGGAAATGAGGAACATTTTACTAAAAACTACTAGACAGAGGGAGGTCCCTGTGACCCAGGGACGTAAGAGCAGTAAAACTGCCCTGTGGTTTTGTGGGGATAGAGCCTGTGAGTGAGGAACTTAAGCACCAAAAGTTCTGCCTGTTTTTTTCCCTGCTGATCACATCAAAATGTGAGAGGATACATTGTGGAAGGGATTGTTAAACAAAAAGAAACAGAACTAGACGACTTTCAGAGTTACCAGTTTCTCCAGATGGTTAAAAAGATGATAAAAGTCATAAAGTGGCTGCTGAAAGTGTGATACCAAAGAAAGATAGTAGGTGGGACCGCACGACTTTAAGCTAAAACTTCACAGAGATCTGTATGTCAGGGTATTTAATCACACTACATCATTTGCAAGCAATCAAGGGTGTGGCTTATAAATTTTTCTCAGCCAAAAGGCCCAAGACACTGATTCAAGAATCACAAAAGCTTTTTCTCCCAGGCCTTGACACACCATGCTTCACACTCTTATAGATCAGTTATCCCTGTTTACCTTCTGTTTTCTAAATCAAAATGTTTGTAACTGTTTTCCTGTGCATGTGTTGCCACTGTAAATTGTGAGTTTTGAGTTTTGGTAACTTTCTCATTAGTTTTCTTGTCCATGAATGAGGAAGACTGTAGAAGCCCTGGGAACTCTGCTTAATAGCTCACATCCAGGCCTCATGTCTATCTCTGGACCTGATTTACAGCTTGGACTATGAGCTGATGTGATAATGGAATGCAACTCTTGAGAAACACTCGGAGAGAATTCCCAAGTGTTCTTAAATAGCTGAGCATCAGAAGTTGGCAGTTCGTCCCCTGCTGTAAGGAGGGCTCTGTGTAATCCCCCCCACCTGAGTGTGGGCAGGATCCAAGATGGGATAGTCAGTCTGTGGTTATGTTGTGCTGTGTAAGACTCCTTTATAGCAAGCTGATTCATCTTTTGGTTCTGCGGAGGTAAGCTGGCATGAGAGAGATTAACAGGAGAAAATAACCAAATTTATTGTGTATGCACATGTGAGAGTTCTATAAGAACATGCAATACACTACCTATGGGGTAGTTGAGTATTATATGTCTTTCTAGAAGAAGAAGAGGAGGGCAGGGATACAGGATTTCAAAGGGAAAGTGTAAAATTCACAGGTAGATGAGAAAGAGCAAACATGGCAGGGCCATGTATGGTAATTCTGGCAGGGCCATCCAGAAATAATGTATCACAAAAGGGAGTCTAATATAGAGACTTTGCTAGGTTCCTTTCTGTCCCCCACACTTAGTGCATATTGTGCTAAGGTGAGAGCTCCTTTTCCTAAGCAGGTTTTTCTATGTAAATTCTCTTAGGCAGGTAAAGGGAGAATACAAGTCCCTACTTTAGTCTTTCTTTGCTCCTTAAAAATGAATAGCTTAAAATAATCAATATCCCCAAACGGCTTATTTTGCTGTGCCGCCATGTATGGGAAGAACATAAGGATCACCTTTCAAAGCTGAGGGGGATACCTGGCTGACAGTCAGCAAGAAGATGGAAATTTCAGTCCTATAATTTCATGGAACTAAATTCTGCCAAAAGAGAGTAAGTGTAGAAGAAGACCCTGTGCCTCAGATGAGATTATAGGCCCCACAAATTCATTGTTCAGCCTTCTGAGAGCCTGCTAACCCAGGCCTGGGCCCCAAGTTCACAGAAACTGTGGGAACACAAATAGATGTTTTAATTCCCTAAGTCAGTGGCACTTCGTTACACAGCAATAGAAAACTGATAAAACTACCCGTCAAAGTGATATTAGTGAATCAGTGAATTTCCGACTCAGCTTTCTGATTTGTTATTACTAAATGCAAATGCATTTATTTCAGCAACCTCAAAAGATCTTTTTCCTTCTGTTATCCTTTTGAGAATGTTAATAATTATCAGTAGAACTGTTTTTTTTAAATCTCAGGTACTTTAAAATGTTTCATAAAAAAAAAGACCGGAAACAACTTTTTAGAAAATCAAAATAAGAAATTTGAATAGAGTATTTAAATTTATAAATAAGATCATATTACACATGAAATACTTTTATAGTCTATTTGTGTTGAGCATTGTAATTCATCCTTTAAAACTTAGAATGTAGAGATTGACTTCATTTCATAAATAAAGATTGGTAAAAAAAAACAGTCATACTCTGGTTTGCCCTTCCCACTTGCAACATGATAATGTTAGAAAGAACATTTTAGCTGAGTCACACTGGAAAGTCATCAACAATAGAACCTCACTATATTATATAATTACTAGTACAATGAATAAATAATCCTTTGCTCCTTGATACAAGGTGCTGCTTGTTCATTACTATAAGGGTCATTCGTAAGCCAATTTTGTTATTACCCTGAAAGAACATTGTTGTTAAATTGTGATAAAGGAGAAACCATAAATTGGGAAAGCATTTTAATGGTCATTATCTTCGTTAGTTAATGAGATGTGCTAATTGTATTCTTAAATGACAATGATTTAGTAGCCCTGGCATAAAGGGCTCACCCAGCAATAACTAGGCTGGTTCCCTTCAATGTGTTTTCACAATGTTGGAAGAGACATAATTACTGAGAGTCCTAATTATGTTATGTATAATATTATTCATTAAAATGTCTATCTATGTTATGCCAAATTTCAGGTTGTTTTTATATGATATATTTGCATAGAAATTAGGATACTAAGAATGTGACAAGAATTTCATTAAGATTGTACTTCTTTAAGTGTGGTCTCTAGATTTCTGGAAATCCCCAGAACACGAGCATCTGGTATGTGAGCTCCAAATTATTTTCACGTAATTAAATTTTGCACTTACTGTTCCATGCACTGATGGTAAAAAACCGTAGTGGGTAAACATCTTGATAAAGAAAAGTATATATCAATAAATATATATCCTTGAGTACATATCATTTTGGTATTTTGTGTGAAAAAATAAGACACATTCATGAGACACTTCTGCTAGGGTTCAAAGTGTGATAGTCATCCCCAGGAAATATGTATAGGCAGTTGTTTAAGTTGTGACGTGTGAAGTAAGCGAGGTTTTCTTTTTCCATGTAATACCATGTTCACTTGACATAGTACCAGACAAGCTGTAGCTACTTAGACTTGGTTATCTGAAGACATTTCTTTGAATGTGAACAGAGGAAAACTGTTCCCTCAAAACAATAAACATAAAACAAAAAAACAGCTGATAGTATTTGTTGCCAATGATTTTATACTCCAAGCAAAAATTAAAATTTTGGAGAGCTCATACTTATCCTCATGAATATCACAGCTTTTCAATTCTTAAAGCCTTCATTGATATGATTATGAATGATATTAGCAAATTTTATTTTTATAATGAAAATTGCCAATACTTAGAAGATATGCATATCTCAATAAACCAATATTTCTCAAATAACCAATGCATAATTTCAAAAAATCATTTATAGGTAAACAAAATTTCAATTGTTGAGTTTTGATGTAGCATCAAAAAAACCCTAAAAATTTTCTGTAAAAAGAATTAAAAATGCCTTTTTCAACTGTATATCTGAGTAAGGCTAAATTTCTGTTTTATATACTTCAACTAAACAGCTTGTCATAACAGACTGAATGAAGAAGTAGATACAATAATTCTTCTTTGCTTCTGGTAGAAGCAGATGCCTTCTATTATGCCCAACATTAAATCTCTTTGAATAACCCTAGCTGGTATGGCTCAGTGTGTTGAGTGCCAGACTGTGAACCAAAGCGTTGCAGGGTCAAGTCCCAATCAGGGCACATGCCTGGGTTGCAGGCCAGGTCAGGTCCCCGGTGGGGTGCATGTGAATGGCAATCACACATTGATGTTTCTCTCCTTCTCTTTCTCCCTCCCTTCTCCTCCATCTAAAGATAAATAAAATCTTTTAAAAATCTCTTTGAATAAAAAAGTAAGCAATGCCCCACTTACTGGTATTTAAAAATAATTTTTAAAAATCCTCAGGTTTACTTTTAAAATAGTAAAGGGTGGCTTAAATAAGTTGTATAAACAAAAGATATTTGGAACTTCAATTTGAAGACTCTAAGGGGTTGAGACCCGTGATAAGTGGAAGTGAGTGGATACGGTGGCCTGGTGAGGCATGGCACACTGGCTGTTCCCTCGCTATGGGTATAAGATGCCATAGAAACAGTAACAAGGCATCGTGGACTGTAATGGTCCCCTGTTCTTCATTTCCAGAATTGCATATTCTTTCCTTAGTAAGGAACACTGTGTAGACTCTGTTTTCTATCTGGAAGAAAAGGACAGGCAATAGCTTTCCTTGTTATCTTTTTTCTCACCGAATTTCTATAACCTATACAGGTAAAAATGACATCTAACCAAAACGAAGTAGTGTTTTAAAATTTTCATTGTTCAGAGAGGATGGCATAAGTATATACAAACTCAGTTAACAATGTTCTCCATGAAAATTTCCCCAGATCTTACAACATATTTTAATTCCAAAACATTTTAGTCAAACTGATTCTCACTTTTCAGTGGAGAGATAAGGTAATTGAGATAATGAATGTTAAAGATGGGAGAATAAGAAAATGCCTATGCCATTAGGTAGAGAATTGCATTAGTAATGTTCACAGAAGTCACTTCTAAATCCAATTTTTCTTTCTGTGTGAATCTGAAGGGAAGGCCATAGAGAGGCGTTCTGAGTGCACTCCATTCTGTTCCCCCTTCTGCCACACGTACGCAGTGTCCACATTTTTTCACTGACATTCAGACAATAAGGCCTTACATATGAAAACTTTATCCCAGAAAAATAAATATGCTCAAAGAAAAGAATTCATATATTTGTTTTCTTGTTCTATTAATTACATAAGCTAAAGATGTGATCTCTGTGATTAAAATTTTAATTGCCAAGAAAATTCTTAAGAAATTAACAATTTTTAAAGGACTATAAGTATACTGTATTCTCTTAGTTACTTCTTCTTGTTCTCTCAATTATTTTATAAATATAGCAGTTATATTTGAAATTTAATCCCAGTTTTACTACAAATGTTACTAGTATTTTCTGGATATTTTTCATGTTTCCATTGGATGAAAAAAAACATCCATCTGTTTGTCCATATGCCGGAGAAGGAGACTGTCATTTCCATCAGATTTGAGGTCTTTTATTATTTACTGCTGCTTGAGAAAAAGGACATGTTTCTTTTAATTTACTTGACTATAAAAATATAAACATACAACACTACACATAATCAATTGTATGTTAATCCTACTGATTCAGAAGCAAGTAGTTAAACCATTTTTTAAATCTAAATATTTTTAAAAGGAATTAATAGCAAAGCAAAATACTCAAAATGTAATCAATTAAAATAATTCTTTATGAAAGTCTCATTAATATTTTAATTTAATATACTGTAATGTGATATATTTTGCCTGGGCTACTTAAAAGTCTTAATGATAATTACAGATGTGGTAATTTTCAAGCTTAAATGTTACAGTCAAAGCATAAACAAACATTCAATGAAATAGTGAATGTTGCCAATGATGATACAGATATTCTTGACCTATTTTTGCTCTACACAGTGAGTTCTTAGAGGAACTTCATCAAAAACTGCTTTAAAATTATGTCAAGGAGTAAAAATTGTAAATATTAACATGATTACTATACAACCACTTCATCAACTAATCTTTAGTTGTGAATGATAGTCTTTAAAGAAAAATGCAGATGTGAATTAAATATAAACATACTTATTTAATGTCACTATAAAAGTATCACCACCTTTTATTATGCTGATTCTGGAAGAAAGATGTTGATCTCCCTTAAATCATTAAAACTACTAATTGGTAACATGCTTATTTTAATCATCTATACAACATTTAAAAGGAGACATAAAAATAGAAATGATAAAACAGGGAGGTCTTGTTAGCTATCAAACATTTTCTCAATAACCGAATTGAACACAGTGGGGGAACCAAAAAAACCTAGAATTATTTTCTGGAGGGTGGACCCCAGGTAGCTCAGCCTTCTGCTGCTAGGTGAATGTTCTAGGAACCATCTGTGTTCAGTGTGCCAACAGGCATTGTTGTGAGAGGCTGAGTTCAGCTTCAGTGAATTTTTTTGAAGACTCAGCACTGTTTCCTATTTCATTATGGTTGATCTATGAGCATACCTACCCACCACACACTGGGTGTTCAGCAGTTTTTTGACCAAAAACAGTACAGTCCCAATGTCCTCCTTCTTATCACCCAATCTAGCCCCAAGTAACTATTTTTGTTTCCCTGGATGGAAAAAAAAGCTCTCAAAAAGGAACACTTTGTTGATGTGGAAGAGGTGAAACAAAAAAAGCATTAAAAGGCATCAAAATCAATGAGTTCATATACTGCTCTCAGTAGTTGGAAAAAATGTTTTAATAGGTTTATTGCCTCAAATGGAGAGTACTTTGAAGGTGATTGGAGTTTACACATGTTGTATAAATGTATAAATACACACTTTTTATAAATAAATTCTGTTTTGGCGGTCCCCCATCATATTTAACAATGAACTGTTTGTTCTAAAAATACCTCAGACATAATAGCATAAGCATTATGTTTTTAAAAATTCAAAATACTTAGTATTAAAAAATCATGTGACTTTATGGAGACACATAACAAGTGCCGGTCTGACAGGCAGGAGGGTGTGTGGATGCTCAGCCTGGACGTGAGCTGAGACATTCATCAGGCAGTGTCTAAATTCTCCGTTTCAGTAGCTGAAAAGTCTATTGGGATGTCTAGTTCTCCCAAGAGTGATTTCCTAGTGATAAGAAGAAAGATATAAAGAAAGGACGATTAATATCAGGATACATTTGGAACATTAAAACAGAAGCCTCTTGTGACTAGAAGACAGGATCTAACTCAACCCGGTTTGGTCTGAGACAAATGGTATGGATCCCCAAACTTTAGTTGAGAAAGCACAAAAGTATCAGTCACTTACATTAGATGAAATGTTATAGGAAAATTTAAAAATAAATATATTTTATACTGGCTCCTTTTCTCTAAACATGTCCCCATTAGAGTTGTTTTTCTCTATAAAAAAGGCAACTGTTTTGTTTTGTTGCTGTTGAGTTTTGGGGAGAGGGGAGGTGTTGTTGTTGATTAATACATAGAAAGGAGAGTCCTTCATTAATAGAATCATATTCCTAAAAGCCAAGAGAAAAAAGTCCAAGAAATTAGAAAAAATCCATTTTTCCCCTCCTTGAATGCTCATTGTACTCTGCTTTTTGTGTGAAGAAAAACCAGACATCCTAGAGTGAAAAAAATACCTATCTCTAGGAATTAATGTTCAGTGTTGTAATTAACTAGATACATATTATCATATACAATTTCTATTTGGCAGCAAAGCATTCAGAATCAAAATACTAGTTCATTTAAAATTAGTCAAGACAATAGGGCACAGGAGGAATGCAAGAGTTTGTAGGCATTAAAAACTATGGACTTTGCCCTGGCTGGTGTGGCTCAGTGGATTGGATGTAGGCCTGTGAACCAAAGGGTCACTGGTTCGATTCCCAGTCAGGGCACATGCCTGGGTTGCAGGCCAGGTCCCCAGTACAGGATGGTCAAGAGGCAACCACATGTTGATGTTTCTCTCCCTCCCTTATTCTCTCTCTCTCTCAAAATAAATAAATACATTCTTAAAAACAAACAAACAAAAAAACTATGGACTTAATCTTATATTGAGGGGAAGAATCAGTGAATCTAAGTTTTTAGTAGTTTTTGAAACCTTTTAAGTAGAAAGTTAAGGTTACCTTTCTATTACATGTATGCATTATAATTAAAAAAAACTTAACTGAAGGAATTACATATTCTGATAGACTCATTATTTGACCTTTCTGCCACTGTAGATTGACATGAGTACCTGCTAGAGCACGAGTCCCTCTTCAACATCACTGTTTTTGGAAACAGTACACTAGAGAATGTTTGTTTTTTAAAGATTTTATTTATTTATTTCTAGAGACAGGGGAAGAGAGGGCGAAAAAGAGGAAGAGAAACATCAATGTGTGGTTGCCTCACACATGCCCCCTACTGGGGACCTGGCCTGCAACCCGGGCATGTGCCCTGACTAGGAATCGAGCTGGCGACCCTTTGCTTCGCAGGCTGGCACTCAGTCCACTGAGCCACACCAGCCAGGGCAGAGAATGTTTTATAAAAAAATAACAAGTCAATGTTTACAGCCTAAAAATTTCCCTTTGGTAACAACTTGAGTAACAAGAAATAAAAAAATGAAGATAGAGAAATAGGACTATGGTCATATTACAGGGAAAAAAATCTTTAAATCAATAAAGTTGGAAGGAAGAGGGGGAGATATTAGAGTCATATTTAGAGGTACAATACACAAGATTAACTAAATTAATACAAAAGAACATAAGCTGGAAGGCTTCTATCACTACTTTTCAGAATTTTGTCATAAAATTAAGTAAAGGAAAATCTTATTAATGAAAAATAATAGAAAGAAATGAAAAACGTGTTTGAGAGTTGGGAGCAGATCAAAATATATCAACTTACAAGCTACCACTGTGAATGAACCAAGACAAAAAGTTGGTGCTGAGGAGCAGAGGTCCTGCTGTAACAAAACTGTGAAGTGTGGAAGGGGCTTCAGGGGTGAGTAATGGGTAGAGGCCAGAAGAATTTGGAGGTAAATGCTAGAGAAAAGCCTACAGTGTCATCAATGGACTTTAAAGACAGTTCTGCAGAAGGACCAGAAGGAAGTGAGGAGAGCTGCAGAGAGCTTCAGTCTGCTTAGAGAACTCTGGTTTGTCATGAACAAAATGTTGGAAGAAATGAAGGTATCAGACAGAATGAGGACCGCAATACTGGGCAGTGGAGTGAACAGTGTCGTTGTTACAAAGTGGTAGAGAACATGACTGCACTGTGTTCATGTTCTAGTGTTCGGTGGGAAATAAAACTTGTGAGTGATGAAACTGGATATTTGGTTGAGGAAATACCTAAGCAAAGTGTTGATGCGTGCTTCAGTTTCTTTTGAATGCTTCTGTAAAATGTCAAAAGAGAGAAATGGCTTAAAGATGGAACTGTTAGTCAAAAGGTAAGCAGGGCTTAAAATTTTGGAATATTCTCAGGCTATTCATATTGCAAAGAAAGAAAGAAAGAAGAAAGAGAGGGAAAGAAAGAAAGCATTTTAGTTAAAAAGAGAAAACTAAGGGTATGGCCAAGTGAGCAATTGATAAGGGAATTGATTTGGGTTTGAACCTAAGACTCAATCAGCCATTTTAGGAGAATAATAGCCAGTTTGAGTAGAAGAAGGAGACAGAAATGTTGCCCCACTTCTTAGAATTTGAAGGAAGGAACCACAAGTTACTTGAATGCAAACACATGCTATTCTTCAAGACATGGGAAGAAGGACCCCAAAGGTGGTCCAGAGGTCATCAGGGTAACCTCCTCAGTTTCTGAAGTTTCTGCACAGCAAAAGAACAAATCAACAGTGTAAGAAGGCAACCAGGGGAATGGAAGAAGGAAGTTACAAGTTATATATCTGACGATGGGTTAATAGAAAATATATAAAGAACTCATACAATTTAATTTAAAGAAAAACCATCTAATTGAAAATGAACAGAGGAGCTGAATAGACATTTTTTCAAAGAAATAATACAAATGGTCAACAGGTACATAAAAAGGTGCTCAGCATCACTAATCATCAGGGGATGTGAAAAACAACAATGACATATCACCTCACACCTGTCTGAACAGGTATTGTCAAAAACATAAGAAATAAGTGTTTAGGAATAGATTGAAAAAGGGGAATTCTTGTTCACCATTTTTGGGAGTGTAAATTGGTATTGTCACAGTGGAAAAAATTATGGAAATTCCTCAAAAAATTAATAATACAACTACATTATGACCCAGAAATCCCAGTGCTGGGTGTATAGCCAGAGTAAATGAATACAGATCCTGAAAGGGCCGTCTGCATGTCATGTCTGTTGCAAGCTTATCGACAATAGCCAGGATATAGAAGCAACCTAAGTGTCCATCAAGGGATGAACAGATAAAGGAGATGATATATATATATATATATTATATTATATATATAATATGTATATTATATATAATGTCTAAACATGTCTAATATATATCACATTATGCACACATGTTATATGTATAGCAATTTATATATACAATGAAATGTTATTTAGTCATGAGAAAGAAGAAAATCCTGGCATTAGGGACAAAATGGATGAAAATTAAGTGTATCGTGTGAAGTGAAACCAGAGAAAAGTGAATACTGTGTGATATCACTTATACGTGGCATTTGTAAAAGCAAAACTCTTAGAAACAGAGAGGGATAGTGATCAGGGGTGAGGGGGTGGAGGAAATAAGGAAATGATGGTCAAAGGGCACACATTTCCAGTTATAAGACGAAGAAATTCTGGGGATCTAGTATACATTATGATGATTATAATTTATAATACATTACAATAACTTGAAAGTTGCTAAGAGTTTATCTTAAATGCCCTTGATACAAACAAGTGGTAATTATGAGATGTGATAAAGGTATTAGCTAATGCTACTGTGGTAATCATATTGCAATGTATAAATATATCAAATCAACACTCTGTACACCTTGAACTTATACTAATGGTATTTATGAATTTTAGCAGGCTGCACAGTTTGCAACCAAAGCCTTGGGGAGCTGGAATTCCTCTAGCTGAGATGCCCAAGGACATGGCTACCTCCACTTTGATTTCTAAGAATGGACCATTGGGAGCTGCAGGCATGTGACCCAAGTGAAGGTCTCACTTGGGGGCCCAGCCACCGCAATAGCCTCTGCTAGGTAAATGTCTCCTGGAGGAATGGGGATGGGGGCACACCTTGATCCACACCAGAAGAGACACCTGTGTGTAAATCTACCTTGTTGCAGCTGCTTGTAACGGCTGTGCCCACCAAAGCCATGCAAGTAGTGATTCTCCAGCTTGTCCAGAAGGAGGAAGCTTGACTCTGGTGGGACTTAGTTTTTAAACTTGCTCAGGACCTGTTATCCCCTTCTTTTTCTCCCATTTCTTTCTTTTAAAATGGGAGTTTTTTGTTTTTTTTCTTATGCATGCCCCATCAACATATTTTAGAAGTACATAACTTGTTTAAGTTCACAGGTTTAATGTTGGAGAACAGTTTGCTTCAGATGAATCATCTCATGCATATCTGAGTTAGATTACATTTAGGTAAAATTTTGAATTTAGACTTTTGAATTGATGCTAGAATGAGTTAAGGCTGTTGAGTCTATTCGGATGGAATGAATGTATTCTGCATGCAAGAAGCACAAGAATTTGGGGGGTGTCCAGGGGTAGAATGGTGTGGTCTGAATGTTTGTGTCTGTCCCAATTCTTATGCTGAAAACCTAACACTCAAGGTGATGATATTAGGAGCTGAAGTCTTTGAGAAGCGATTGGCTGTGAGGGTAGACATTTCATGAATGGAATTAGCGACTACGGAGACGCCAGAGACATTCCTTGCTCCTTCTGCCATACCAGAATGCTGGAGAAGCTAACAACCAGGAAGAGGACCTCGCCAGACCATGCTGGGAGCCTGATCTTGACTCAGCCTTCGTAGCTGTGAGAAATCAGTTTCTACTGTTGATGAGTGGCCAAGTGTCTGGTGTTGTGTCACAGCAGCCCGAATGGACTGGGAGGCAGTGCCTTTTTGTTTGTTTCCTTTGTTTCAAATAGCATGGCTTTGATTAAAGGGAAAATTTTAACATAGCATCTAGATGAGACAGATAAAGTTTTTAAATTTTATTCTCTTGGATGAGAGAAAAAAACATTTTATGTGTTTCAAGGAAATAATATAGAACAATGGGATGAAAGAAAATAGAGAAGAAAGAGAAAATCACCAAGGCATCCAAGTTGTGTTGGTTGGAGTAGAATCAAATGGAATACTACAATAGTAATACAAAGCATATAGTATTATTTTCTTTATAGAGAAGATAAAAGAGGCTGAAATGTAAAATAATTTTATTAAGGTAACATACTAGAAAACAGTAGTTGGTCTGTCTTATTCCAAAGCTTGCGCTCTCTCTCTCTCACTCTTGCTCTCTCTCCTCTTCACTGTATCATTTTACTTCTGAATATTCCATACCCTACATGAAACATTAACCTGTTTGTAGGAAGTAAAAAGCAATTAAAGCAAATAAAATAATTTCGCTGCAGTAAAATTTGCAAGGATTTCAAAGAAATTATAAAAGGCATAAACATTTTGTTTATAGTACTTGATGTCCAATTTTTTCAATATAATAACTAAATCCTACTGAAAATACAATAAAGCAAATGTACCTAGACAAATACTAAGAATAAACAAATGAATGAATTTAACAATTTAAATGCAAACAATTTACTATATACTCATAACCATTTGGGATTTACAGAAGTACATTTGGAAAGCACCTAGTTAGAGTAAAATGAAAATCAACATCTCTATTGTTATATTTGCAACTGTTTATTAATTAATGTAGGGTATGTTAATTATAAGGTATTAAGATGTGAGACACTACAACTCAATATTTTATTTATGAATAAATAAAGGCATGACAAATCAACCAATATTAGACCTATGATAGGCAATATGTTGTTTATAAAAATTAATACAACAAGACCTTTCTGGTGAGAACCTGTTGTCCTTGTGGATTTCTTGTACTGATTTTATACAGTTATTTTGATGTTTAAATAAATCTGGGGTTAGTATAGCCCAGGGTAAAGAGCACTTATGTCTATGCCATGGAGGCAGACAATAATAGAGAAATAAAGTAGGTTTAATTTAAGACACAATATAAATAAATATTTAAAAAATGAACTGGAGACCAGGATACTGACTGAAAGTGCCCGTCATTACTACTGTGACTCAATGTTATGTAATTAAGTACAGGTATGCCACACTTGTTTCAAAAGTTGACTGTGCACCTTTTCACTTCTGCCAAAAACCTGTATCTGTTCCTGTTTTTGCTAATCAAAAGAATTCTGAATATTTTTGCTTTTACAAAAAAAATGCTCAAAGAGAAAATAAAATTCAGTGACATTTTGCAGCAACCCATTTAGAGGCCAGGTGCACAACCCCCTTCCACCCCCAGCACAGCCGAGCATCTTCCCCGAAACTACATTCAGAATCTCTGCATCAGTCCACTACAGCTTTGAACTGTGTCTGTGAGCATCTGTGTTTTATCTTGATTTATTTTGTGCATCTGTTAGCAAGATGTGTCCTAAGGTAATTGCTTTTTTGCTTTACATCGTTCCAATGAAAAGGCTTCATAGAAATGCTCTACTTTGACTTAGCAGGGAAAACCTGTAATAAAGAGCCACTATTGCTCATCCATTGATATTTCAAAGTTAAGTTGACAACTAGTTTTATATGTGTTTATAAACTATCAAATGTTGGCAAAATTAAAATTTGTAAAAGTCACTGTGTAAGTTCATTAAAATATATATTTTATAGTTATTACAAATTAACTGTTAGTATTTGTTAGCTTATCCATTTGAGGTATCAGTTGTCTATCACAGATGCTGTCAGTAAACAGGTCACTACCATGATGGACTATCAAACATGAGATGGTGCTAACCTCAAAGGTACATTAGGGCATAACATGAATTAAATGAAGCATCTGCAAAAGTCAGTTGTTGTAAGTTGAATTGTGTCTTCCAAAAAAAAGTTGAAATCCTAACATCTGATGCATCCAAAATGTAACTTTATTAGGAAATAAGATCTTTACAGATAAAACCAAATTATGATGAATTTATTAGCTTGGGTCTTAATCCAATATGACTAGTGTCTTTAAAAGAAAAGACAAAGATGGGGACATGCATCAGTGACATCTTGTGACTAGGCAAAGGAGGAAGTGATTTTCAGTGATGTATCTATAAGCCAAGGGACATAAAGCATTTTAGGTAACACCAAAGCTAAGTGAAAATCATGAAGCTGATTGGTCTGCAGAAACTTCAGAAAGAGAATAGCCCAGCTGCTACCTTGATTTGGAACTTACAACTTCCATAACTGTGAGAGAATAACTTTCCCTTGTTCTAAGCTGCTGAGTTTGTGGTACTTTATTATGGAAGAGCTAGGAAATCAATACATCTATCTCTGATCAGAACACTTTATGTGTACATTTGGGATAAGAATAATAAAGATGAATATCAATACTCCTGCGTAGTAAAAGCCTGAATGCCTTCCCATTAAAATCACAGGCAAGGCATGGATATTTGCATTTACCATTTTTATTCAACATGGTAGTATAAGTTATAGCTAGTAGAATAAGACAAGAAAATAATTAAAAGTTATATAAATGGGAAAGGAAGAAGGAGATTTTTTTAAATTAGCAAATGGCATGATTTTCTCTGCAGAAAAAATAAAGCACTACCAAAACTGATAGAGTTTAGCAAATCTTTGCACAAGGTCAACATACAATTTCAATCATATTTTTAAATAGTAGCTGTGAACAAATGAAAGTCAAGATTAAAAAATCACAGTACCATTAACTATAGCATTAAATGTGGAATACGTGGGGAAAATGTGACAAAAATGTGATGATCTATACATAAAGCTCCAAGTGCTACTGTGAGAAATGAAAATCCTAAGTAAATGGAGATAGTGTGTTTATGTTGAAGAAGATTCAAAATTATCACAATGCCAACTTTCTCAAACTGATTATAGACTTAACCCAAATAAAAATTACAGTGGGTTTTTTCCTGGTAGAAATTGATAAAATAATTCTAAAATTCATATGGATATGCAAAGGACCACAAGTAGCAAACACATTAGAATAACACATTTGGAATATGAACACTAACTGTTTCAAGTGTTACTGTAAAACTACAGTAATAGAGACTATGTGGTATTTATGTAGGAAAGTCAAATAAATTTTAATAGACCCACGTTTATAAGAGAAACTGATTTTCAACAAAAGTGCAAAGGAAGTTCAGTGGGAAAGAGTAATCTTTTAGCCAATTGGTTCTGGAACATTTTACCATTCATATGTATGTACACACACACAAGAATGTCAACTCATATCTTGCAAAATATATAATAAACTAACTGAAAACAGCTATACATCTAGAGGCAAAGGTAAAAGTATAACATTACTAGAAAAACATAATAGAAAACATTTTTTGATCTTATGTTATATACCTAAGCAGGTGTGTATCAGAGGTACAACACCAACCAAACAAGTTGGTAACTTAGACTACAAGTTAAAAAGTTCTTCTCTTCAAAAGACATCAAGAGAACACACACAAAAAAACCCCCAAAATACTTGGAGAAAACAATTGCAAAACAAAAACCTAAAAAAAGATTTATACTTAAATATATAAACATCAAAAAACAATTTATGGTAAAAAAAATATGGCCACATGCCCTGGCTGGTGTAGCTCAGTGGATTGAGCACAGGCCTGCGAACCAAAGGGTAATGGTTCAATTCCCAGTCAGGGCATATGCCTAGGTTACAGGCCAGGTCCCCAGCAGGGGGCAGGTGAGAGGCAACCACACATTGTTGTTTCTCTCTCTCTCTTTTTCTCCATCCCTTCCCCTCTCTCTAAAACTAAATAAATAAAATCTAAAAGAAAACATTAAAAAAATATGGCCACGTGATTTGACTAGACAGTTCACATAATTATATATGCACATGGAAACATAGTACATACAAAGATGAGCATCCCCATCAATCCTTAGTGCAATGCATATTAAAATCATAATTAGCTAACTATAACTACACACAAAGAATGGCTAAAATTAAAAAGTTGTGTTCTGGCATGTGTTGGTGAAGATATGCTACTGTTAAGAAAACTAAAATAGTGATAACGTATTCTAAAGCATTGTAATAGTTTCTTAGAAAGTGTAACATATTTCTACAGTATGATTCAGAAATTTCACTCCTGGGCATTAATCCAAAAGAAAGAAAATATATATCTACATGAAGACCAGCAAACAAATGTTCTCAGAACTTTATTTGTAATAATCCCAAACTAGAACAGCCAACCAAACATATGGCCACAGATGAATATACAGACTCAGTATATTTGTATATAAAGTGGAATACAACTTGGCAATGAAAATGAAGAAACATCATGTTTGAATTGCACAATAATTGTTATGAGTAAAATAAACTGGAACCTCTCCAATAAAAAAAAATCAAACTTCTCTATAATTTAATTTTTATAAATGTATTCAAGGGTCATCAACTGGCAGAAATCTGAGCAGTGCTTTCTTGGGCCATGGCACAGGGATTACTGAGGGGCACATAGACATGCTTGTGACAATGGTTTCATGGATGTGTACAAATCATGAATACTACTAAAATGAAAACTTTAAATGTATGTAGTTTATGGTATGTTGTTTACACTTTAATAAAACTATTACTAATAAAAATGAACAAGTGTGTGTATTTGCTATATCAAAACTAGGAAGAACAGAATGTGAATATTTTAATAAATGCAAAAGCTAAAAACAGCTTCAGTGACTTATAAGAACAATGTTCTAAAAATCATTTTACTTTTAGGATGTCATCCTGCATCTGGAGAACAACTTTTCCACACTCTAGAGAAAAATGCTCGAAAAAACTTCATTAAATAGCATTAAATGTTAAGTTTTCTGTCTTTTATTTTGTAATGCAAGGATTAACATTTAATAGGCTTCACCACATTGTGATTATCACAAAGGACTGTGCAGATTGCACTACTTTCCAGAACATTTTTACTATCAGTCACATATTTTTGCCAAGCTTATTATCATGTCCCCGTACAGTTTCCTAAGGAAAACAATTGCAAAGACACCAGTGTAACTCTATGAATGTTAGCCTGTCTAAAGAAAACTGGATTCACTATGGAGCCAGAACAAAAAAGTTCTAAAGAATATTTTAAGTTAGCTTTTCCACAAAACTCTTTTTTTAAACGATTTTATTTACTTAGCTTTAGAGAGAGGAAGGAAAGAAGAAAGAAACAGAGGGGAACATCAATGTGTGGTTGCCTCTTATGTGTCTCCCATGGGGGGAACCTAGCCTGAAACCTAGGCATGTGCCCTAGGCTGGGAATCGAACTGGCAACTCTTTGGTTCACAGGCTGATACTCCATCCACTGAGCCACAGGAGCCAAGGCAAAACTCTTGAAGAAAAAAAAAAAAACAATGCTTGGAACACAGAATGTATATTCTATTTACCTTTATCAGAGAAGGACCCCTTGATGAAATTTTCCATTGAGGTTAGTCAATTAATTTTCTTGTTCTGTGCCCGTTACGAATCATTAAGAGTATAACTTGGTTTTATCATAATAGATTGTCTGTGAGACAGAAACATGCAGATTAATAATCAACATGCATATCATGGAGATCTCCTGAATTACTTCTTTCCCACTGAAATCTCAGGAAGGATTGACATTTGTGTTAGGTCTTACTGTTCTTGTGAGTTATGCCAATCAAGTCCCTAAAGACCAATTACCTTGGTTTGTAGGAAAACTGAATTCGTTCTGCACTTACAACACTTAGTAGCAGCTACAACCCAACTTGACCTCTTTGATTTACCTTCTCTGAAACCCTGCTGATCTAACCAGAGAGTTCTCTTTTTAACTAACATTTTTAACTAACCCCTTTATGACTTCAATTATCAGAGACTAATTATTGTGGGATCTCTCAGAGCAAATTATGAATTAGAAGTCAAGTTGCACGTGGGGCCAGTGAACCATATTCCGTTTCATGGTCGTGGCGTACAAAGTTAATTCTCAAGGATGGCACATAGGTAGTAATTTTGCACTAGAATTCAATTTTATGAGCTACTTGAGAAATGCATACAGACAAAAAGCATGAATATTGATATATTTTACTTTGTATTAGAGAGCCAATTCATCACAGAAGATTTTCTTTCTAGGTAAAGTGTTTCTGCACCTTGCACATTGATATTATAGCCAGACCTTCTTACAGAGAAAAAGCACTTTTTACTGGTAGTTTGCAGACTGTCTTATAATTAATGTGCACCAATCTCAGATAACCAAGAACCTTCATTTACACACTTTATCTAAAAAATTGAATATTCTGAAAACTAAATTAGGTCCTTAAGATAAAGAAAATTATTTTGTCTTTTAATTCTGCAATGGAGCACACTTAATGGTATTGCTTTTAATAATATATGAAGTTATAATAATATATTAATTTCATTTCCCATTGTACATTTATATTTGTTATTTTTGACACACACATTTACTTTTTAGTACCCATTACATACCAGATATTGTATGAAATGTTAAAATATAGTTACTAATTATATATCATTTTGGGGTTGAGGGACCTCAAAGTCTAATGAAAGAAACAGATACATGATCAAGCACTTACAAGCACAAATACAGTTCTGTACTAAAAATAGAAACATGTTTTTGGGGATGATTTCTTTAAACTATGTTTATTTTGCCACTACTATAAATAAAGTATCTTTAAAATTAAAATCTTAATATTAATGTAGACAGATCAAGATTTAACTAGGTAATTTGTAATATATGGCAGTAGTTATTAATAAGATATATAACTGCCATTTATAGTGGTAGGTAAGTACAATAACTACTTCTATATTTATGCTAAATAGGAAATAATGGTTTCTATGGTGAGCAAAAAGCACAAAGATACCGGTACTCTAAATTACCATACTATATTTCAATTGCAAAAACACATGAGATTTAAATAAGAAAAATTAATACATAAAATATAAACCTTGCTATCTGGGTGTAATTTATCTTAGAAAAAGTTATACTTATTTTCTTGGGGATGCTTAGTTAGGATACTATTCGAATTCTTGGTGTGCATTAACCTTTTCCCAGTGTTCCCAGGGTTAATAAAATTGTCTAGATCTATGGCATTTTTCTTCTAAACATCAGTGACTGTCTTGGGATCCCAGGGGGTAGAGTGACTCAGCAGACCAGCCTGCATGATATTTCCTTATTTCTTGCCTTCCTCTCCAGTGACCAAGTTCATGATCCTGCTCATTGAAACTGTTAATCGACTATTGAGTATTCCCTAAACACATACTGCAGTGGCTGTGCACTGAGGATGATGATTGGATAAAATAAAAACTGTTCACCTGTGCTACAGTGTTTATCACAAGTTGAAGCCTGCAATAATTCTCCATAATTTCTGTGAGCCAGACCACCAATTTTCAACCAGTGTGCCACCAGAATTATTAAAACATGGAATGCCTGACTGTTTAGTCAGGGGCACTGAGCTCTTTCCCCTTAGATTGTCCAATTAAAAAATGACAACAGCCAACACAATAGCTGTCCAATGTGAATGAGTCAAAATTTCACCAATTTTTGTCAGATCAAAAAAATACAATATATTTTGAAGTGCCACAGAATTGTAATAATTAGTGTGTGCCATGAGAAGAAAAAGGTTAAAAATCACTGAGTTAGATAAGAATTGCTTTTAAGCCCTGGCAGGTGTAGCTCAGTGGACTGAGCACAGGCTGTGAACCAAAGTGTTGCCAGTTTGATTCCTAGTCAGGGCACATGCCTGGGTTGCAGGCCAGGTCCCCAGTAGGACACACATCGATGTTTCTCTCCCTCTCTTTCTACTTCCCTTCCTCTCTCTAAAAATAAATAAATAAAATATTTTTTAAAAAGAATTGCTTTTGAGATTTATTTTCTCATCTTAAGTTGAGTATGTCCTTTTCAAAATTAAATGAACAAATCTTCCTGATATCTCATTTCAACTATGAGGACTATATTTTTCACCCTATTTTCTTTTTGGAAAATTTCCTTAGAGTTATTGTGCAGAAACTATATTTCTGTGTCTAAGTGGATTAGTATCTGTATTAGGAAAAATCATGCAATTAGTGGTGTGATTTTTTTAATTCATAGAAAATTTGACTAATTTTGAAATAATACTTAAAACTCCATCTATGATCTATCATTGACAGATCATAATTGATTAGTCTTTTAGCCACATACTTTAGAATGCTAGACATATAGAAAGAGCTAAAAATTATTTACTTAAATTTGAATTGAAGGATAAAACTGTGCCTCATTCTCCACAGGTGTCTCTGATTCTAATATATGATTGCTTTAGTTTTTTATGTTTCAAAAATAAGTTAAAACTTTTCTGCTTCTATCAAAGCCTTAAATATATTCTCAATACAACTATTGCAAATATCACAAACATATACAAATATTAAAAGCTCACAGCCTCAGAATTTTGCTGAGTTTACAATGTTCACATACTTGGATTCTCAATTCAAATAGTATACCATTAATACACACACATACTCACACAGACTCATACACACATATTGAATTAGGATCAACTTAATAGTAGATGCAATATTCTGTCTGTAATTGATTGCAAATGTTAGCTGATTTGATAACTGGAAGATATTTTTCTCAACATTAATATAACAAGAAGCATTCATATGAAACAAATCAGTGTTATGACTTCCCTGTATCACATTTAAAATAAAGAAAATACATCATGCACTCCCCATGCCATGGAATAATAGAAGAAAAATGGCACTTGTGAAACTGACCTGAACAACATTTGTTTTCAGAAATATATCCTTGTGCAAGCAGCTGAAGCCCTCGTAGCAGTTTGTGTGTTTGATGTATAAAGCGTTGCATAAGCAAGAAAGCATTTCACAAGGTCAGAAATGCAACACATCTGAACCTGCTGTTAAAATTCAGCAAAATATACTGCAGGTATTCTGTAATCGTTTCTTTCTGTCACTATGGATCAAATGCCATGCAACCTACATAAAAATGATGCCATAAATTCCATTTCTGTAAGAATATACTTTGCAATATAAAAGGAATGAACTGCACCAATTCAGCTGCAGAATCTCACTGCACTGCATCTTCTCAGACGTCAGGAATCTTTACCTCTAATAGAAATCATTTACGAGCATTTGTGTCTGTGAAAGTAAATGTACAAGGTAAAAATGTGGTGAAGTTTTAGTGGAAATCAAGCTCTTTCATAAAAGACAAGTATGCACCTTCTAAATTCAGAGTAAAAATACTGTGACCAGTGAGGCAAAATAATGGGCCCTGGGCCATTTCCATCTCCTGATCAGCACTTTTGTTATTTTTCTGCCAACTGCGGCATAAGCCCATCCTGATTTCATGGCACACAGAATGGCATGTCATGACATCCATACAATTCCACTATAAAGAATGAGAGACCTAAACCTAAGGAAAGGATAGTAAGAGGGGAAACATTTACTTTTGTCTTAGTAGATCCTTTAGTGTGACATAGCCATGCACTCATATGCAAACACACACATACACCATAGATACATGCAGATGGTAGATCTCTTTACATTTAAAAAGCAAAGATATGGATTGTTTTTCAGCAGAGTAAACTCTGTGAAACTTTTATATCTAAAAATAGCTATAATATTTTTAAAATAATGTTTCTTCATATTTCTTAAACTCAGTTTTACTTTCCTGGATATTAACCATGTTTTATGTTTCATTAGACCTGTTTTTTAATTTGTGATATTATTTTTAGCAATGTTATAAGAATTTCATTGCATATCTTTTCCAAAAGCCTGCATCTTGTCAAATTTTCTTAACATTCTATCAGATCCCGGTCTCAATTAATTGGCTTCCTTACTACTCATAATTATCCATTTTTGGCTAGTCTTTCTTCTGCATAAAAGATATATTCCAGGCAACAATATCTATATGGTAATTAATTTCATATTCACGACAGCCTTTGTTTTCATTTTACAAATGATAATTATGAGATGATAATCATGAACTACTTATGAGATGTTAATTCACTCTCCCGATGGCATCCAGTTAGTAGTAATTTGTTGAGCTAAAACCCGAGATGTCAATCCAGCTATAAAAGCTCTGTTCTCCACAACTGGAAATATTCTCACAAAAGGTGTCAGTGTCAGCCTGAGCTGTGGCCACTGTGATCTACATAAATGTTCACGAACACCCATTATGCCTGATGAGTGGTGTACTTAACAGCCCTCTGCTGATTTAGCACCAACTTTAAGACTTTCTAACCATAGGGCCACAGTCGCACCTTTGCCTCTATATGTCTTAGTTCCCTCATTTGTGAAATGAGCATAGAAGTGTCAAACTTGTCAAACCTACTAGTTTTGTAGTAACATCAAATGAGATCTAGAAGAAAATATATTTTTAACAATATACTTTAAAATGTATTCAATTTTAAAAATTATAGTGGTAGTACAACAAAAGAAGACCTTGTAAACTAGATATACATTATCCTATAGGTTCAAAAAAGATCTGTCAGTAAGAACACTGGAGGAGAGAAAATTGAGATACATTAAAAAGGAATAGGCAAAAAAGAAGCTTACAAGAAGGAATACATAGGTAGTTGTCTCTATTATCATATTATCACCGGGTAACTCTGTTGCTAACTAATACCACTACTATACTCGTTAGACTATTAGAATAAACAAATCTAATCCTGGGGTTTTAAAGATGACAAAAAGTCACATAATTGCACAAAAGCACTTCAAATGTCTTGCTTGGCAGTTCCCCAGTGGGAAGGCAAAATAACCTCTTCCTTCCTTCTCAATGTATTCTACACTGGTGCTTCTGAGTTAACTGTTACCACCAGAAACAGAAGCCCCTGTGAGCATGTTAGGACTCAGCAAGCCCCATCTCATCCTATTGAATCAAAACCACTGGCGCAGAGTCCAAGTTCACTGAGTTAACAAGCTCTCTAGGTGATTTGTATACACACTAGTGTTTCAGAATCGCTGCTCAACACACAGACTTGACATCAAAGAAACTATGCTTGTTGTGTGGTACAATAGGAAATGTGTTAATAGAGCTTATGTAGCTCTGCAGCCTGATATGTGTGTGGAGCTCTGAGGTGGGGTAGAGCAGGGATAGTCCTTTATATTCAATGAATATCTAAATGCCTCCTCTGGACTTGAACCTGAGATGAGTCCTGAAGTCACAAAAGTATAATTAACTGTAATAACCCAGGCTCCCAAGTCAAAAAACCTCATCCAACCAAGAGGAATTAATAATTCTCAGGAAGGTGATATTTGAGTGGCATCTTGATAAGCAAGCCCGTTTTACCAGATAATCTGATGAATAATGCTTAATTGGAAAGCCAGCCAAAGCAGAGGGGACATGCTTAAAGCTATGACACCTTGAGGAAATTTGACTAATTTGGAAAACTGACAAATCCAATAGCCAAAAGGGGTTAAAAAGCAGATGCAAGAGCTGTGAGACAGGAACTGGAGATGCGAGCGCAGCTCAGGACAGAGTTACGCTGCATGTCGTCCTGAGAAAGCACACTTGGTTCCGTGTTGCTTGTGAGAGTCATTGAGGCATTTCAAGAAGGAGAAAACCTGATAAGATTCTAATTTTAGGAGGAGGATGTAGGATAAATTTAGGGCAAGGCTGGACGCAAAGAAAATATTGAACTAGAAAAGAGGATTGAAAACATGGTCTAAATTCTGAAAGTAATGATAAGGATGAAGAAGAAAGTATGATTTTCAGAGATATTTATTCATGCCATGAATACATGAATAAAATTTATACTATGAAAAAGGCATATTCTTGAGAGGAAGCACATTTAGTCTGGAGCATGCCAAGACTGACACTGCTTGGGTAACAGCATACCAAAGAATTTTAAATTCAGAGGAAAATTCTGTGTTAGAAATATTAATTGGAGAAACATTAGCCAATAATTAATAGCTGATACCACAGGAATTGGTGAGAATTCGCAGAGACTGACAACCAGAAAAGAAGGCTAAGAGAGTCAGAATGGGGGAAGGAGAGGAAGGAAGAGAGTTAAAGTGAATGAGGAACAGTCAGAGGGTGGTGATGGGTGTCAAAGTAGAGAAAGATTATGTAAATCATAAAAAAAGGTAAGAAGCAGAAGCTGCATTGAATTTGACAGAAAAGAGACCTTTGGAGAATCAAGAGGGAAAAATCAATCAGTAGGCCATGGGAAGATGGACAAATACTTCAAAGTTTTGAGGAATAAAAGAAAACCACTGAATAGAAAGGCATAATCTACTAGAATAAGCATGAATTTGTTTAAGGTTTGTTTCATGTGAGGGAATAGTTTTTAAAATCTATTATTTAAAAGATGGGTGAATTTAAAATAGATTTGCTCCATTTCAAAAGGACCTAGCAGAAAGGAAACATGTTTAGTTTCCAGAAAGAGGAAATAATTAAAGATATAAAGCAAACCATCAAAGCAGCAAGATTTGATTTTTCATGATATTATGTCCCCAAAGCAAAAGAGTCCAAAGCAATTTCTCAAGGTGCTCATTCTTCCGAACAACTGTTATTTTATTTATTTTACCACAGGGCAAATTCTTACATTCAGAATATCTCCTCTGGCGGCACTGGCCTTCCCAGGGTTGTTGCTTATGGATTCAGTTCCTTGATTTGACCTCCATTCTCCTGTGATTTCTTTCACAGCCTCGTCTCTGTCACATCATCACATCCAAGTTTTAGAGCTCTTTGATTCAGTAATTCTCTGAAACCTCAGATGCCCTCCTCAGTGAAAACATAGCAAGGCTAGTACCGAACCTTCTGCCAGGGTCAGAATTTGGATACTAATGCTGATGCAGAAATTATATCAGAACATAGACGGAGGCATTAACTTTTGTCTGAAAATAAGAGTTTTTTTCCCCCGCTTTCAATTGGTTGTGAGAATGGGAGGTAAGAATGAATGTGCACAAACTGAGAGGCAGTGAGTTCTCACTTGATGGTTCTATTTCTGAGAACGGGAAACACTGTTGCTACTGAGCGTAATTGGAATTGAGCAGAGCGAGTGGCTGAAGTAGAGAAATAAAGGAGAGAAATGGCTCTGGTCACAGATGGAGAGAATGCTCACCAAGTGCTGCGATTGCGTTTCCGAAGTTGTGTATAATTATCTGCGATTTCACTTGCCATTGCCTTTGAAAGGGCTCTACATATATTATGATTGTACATGTTGAGGAGGCCAGTGGCAGTATATTCATTTTCTAAGGCTTCCAGGACAAAAAAAAAAAAAAAAAGGAAAGGAAAGAAAACACCCAGTAGCCTAAAAACAATGGGTATTTATTGTCTCTTATTATCTCATACTTCTAGAGGCTCGAAGGCTGAAATCAAGGTGTCAGAGGGCCATGCTTTCTCTGAAGGCCCTAGGGAGGAATCTGTTCCATGCCTTTTTTTAGCATCCTTAAAATTTTTTATCTCGTAGAGCATTACTTTATTCTCTGCTGCTATCATCACACAACATTTTCCCTGTATGTCTTTGCATCATCTTCCCTGGGGTTATATCTATTTCTGTGTCTCCTGTTTTATGAGAATACAGCTACATTGGACTACTGCTCATTCTCTGACCTTAAGTTGGTTATATCCGCAAAGACCCCCCATTTCTAGACAAGGTAACATTCACAGATACCGAGGGGTAGGGCTTCAGCCTGTAGTTCCAGGGGACTCAACATATAGAAACTGTAGTAACTGAGCTACAGCTGTGAATGGTGCTGGCAGGGAGGGAGGGTACAGACAGAGTATAGAAAAAAACACTAACAGAGAATATCCAAATAAACTATAAAAGGATTAATAAGGAAGAGATATGTGCTGAATTAAGATAAAAGGAGACTTACAAAATGCTGATAATTGAGAGAAAATAATTGCTCAATGTAGAAAAGAAGTTGTATGACTAAAATCAGTATAAATAATTGTAAGCATAGGCTTCCTGTGAATTATTTGAAAATTATTTTTCCATGGCAAACAATTTTTATATACTATTTCAATGAATGAGAAAAATAGAGTAATAAATAAATGTTGATATACAAATGTATCACTAAACAATTTAAAAACACAATTTGAGATACTTAGGTAAATGAATTTAAATGGTAAAATATTTCTTTTTTGCATGACTAAAATTTTGGAACAATTTATATAAAAACTTTTATGATGAATTTTATGTTATGAAATAGTATATTATAAAATCTGAAGCTCAATATACACATACCATAAGAAACATCAAAATCTAAAACAATTGTAAATAGGGTAGAAGTCACTATGGTTGGTTTATGGTGTCTTGGGTTAGATTCAACTTAATTTACATAATTGTATAATGTACATTAATGTACATTTTTAAATATTTCTTTTGGGCTTTCTCATAATTAAGTGGTAGCTAATAAGCCCTCAATAAATAATTTTAATGAATGCATGTTGTTATATAATAGCATAAACAATTTATACACAGTCTGAGTCATAGCAAATACTCATTAATGTAGAGTCAAGCATTTATAGCCTTTTATCTTTCCTCTATGTATATTTTTAGTTAGACAGTAAAAAGTTAAGAAAGTACTTCAATGCCCATTATTGATCCTCTTATCTACCCATCATGGGTATTTTGTCTAATAAGTAAGCAACTTTGCAACCAACAGCCGATAAAAGTTACCAAACATTTTACTAGACCTGACTGGTTTGTCTCAGTAGTTTGGACATTGTCCCACAAACCAAAAGGTCGCCAGTTCAATTCCCATCAGAGTACATGCCTGAGTTTTGGATCAGGTTCCCTATTGCAGGTTTACCAGACGCAATTGATTGATAGTCTCCCCCCTTCCTTACCCTCTGTCTAAAAAATAAATAAATAAAATTTTCAATTTTTTCTGTTCTCCTTGCATGTGATTAAGCCTCAAGAGTTTACTAATGTATCCTGTTAGCCCATGATAGAAGCAATAATGTCTATTAAGCAAGCACTGTATACCACAAATATACACTGTTTATTAATATGGTTTGTAAGTGTTGATTTGGTTTCCCATTAAATGAGAGATGGTAAGATGGGATGCTAGGGGATAGTTTCTCTTTACCTTACAGGTAGATGTAAGGGTAATATTTATTTATGTGTGGTGATAATATCTCAGTAATAAGAAACATAGATTATCAATACCAATAACATATATACTATATTATTTTTGCTTAATTTAACATAGTAACAATATTCAAAATACATTGCACTTGACTTCATCTGATTTGTCCTGTTTTTGTTTTTCATGTGTCTTAATCTTTCTTTGTTTTAAAATGTTCTACTATGTATATTTTTAAACAAAACTATACCCTTTTAAAAAATGGCTAACAAAATAAAGAAAAAGTTGGTGTTTGATCTTAACTATATTCAATTTATTCCTTTTCTTTTGATGGATGATTGGATAGATAGATGACAGATGATAGATAGACAGATAGATAGATAGGTAATAGACAATTTCAAAAACTTTATATGGCATAGCAAGTAATTCTACTATTTTTAAGGCTGTAACTTTAGTTTTGAAATAGTACATGATTAGCTTGTGAAATATTCACAGTTAAATTGAAATATGTGTGTGCAATTTTACTTCATAAAAATTTTTGTCAGAAAAAGATTATTTAGAAAAGAAAACTCTCATATTTTAGATTGTCTACTAATTAAAGGTCTCACAGGGCAAATTTCCTCCACTTTTAAAATAAAAAATATCTCATGCATACTTTGAAATGTATCTTGGGCATTGTATATAATTATATTAGATGAACAAAAATAGCATCAATACAAACAAGGTGTTTTATAATTTTATACCATGTTTTATCAGTTTATATATCAAGTTCTAATACCACAGATTTTAGATCTCTGGGGGAGAGTTATAATATCAAGTTCTATAATCATGATGAGAATAAACAGGAAATATTTTAGTTGGAAGGAAGACTGTGGACCTTTAACAATGAGTACATAAAAAATAATAATTTTCAAATACTTCATTAGAAGATGACAACTATATAAGGATTGTAGGGTACAGTACGTTTTAGAAAATTACTAAAGACTATATATATATTGTCTTTATATATATATATACACACACACATATATACACATATATATTCATTGAGGTTCACAGTGAAAAATATATATATGTGTGTTTGTGTGTGTATACACACACATTTATAATCACACTTGAAAAGAGTGGACCAATCTCCTGACAAGTTTCTGAAATAGGTTTTCACTAAATTCACAGTCCTCCCACTACAGTGATATAATAGATTATAATGTTACTAAATTATAGTGCTAGTGACTTGCATTACAAATAGATTATAAATTACTATATTATAATGTTAGTAACTTAATTAAAACAATTTCTACTTTAGTGTCACATGTTATAGGAAAACTAATTTATAATTTAAAATGTATGGACTATAGTATTCTTTAATGGTATGTGGCATATTAAATTAAATTAAACTTTGTACACATTTTAAACATTTCAAACCCAAGATATGATTCTAGAAACTACAGTCATTCTTCTAGTTTTGAAAAAAAACAATAACCTCACTATGGTATTTAGATATTAAGGGTCTTGTTTTAAATGATACAAATGAGTAAACAAACTCTTCACAGTATTAATACAAACACATACATCTATGTAAACACAGATTATATAACTTAAATAAGGATTTCATTATTGATTATATATACCTGTATTTTATATTTATATTGAAATATTTATATAGAGAGATGGGTAAGTAGATAGGTAGATCTATTATATCAATATTTCATTATGTCCACTAATCTCTTATTTTACTTGAAATAATTTAATCAAGTATTCCAACAGGAAGGACTTAGTCTATATATACATATATAATACACTTTGGATAAAGAAATATTTTTAAAGATATAAATGAAGAAAACAGAGCAGAGTGAATATAGAATAGTGTTATATTTAGGTATTTGAGAAGCTAGTACACAGATTGCATGATAATAACCCCTGGGTTTGTTCCCCCCTCAACTCCTATTTTGCTGAATTATGGTTTAGGCACTTGTACAAATTGCTACATGCAATCATGACAACTTCCCTCTGAGAGAAGATCTATCCTCTTCCCATGAGGCTGCTGACACATAGAGAGATGACTCACAGCTGAATTCATACTTCTGGCAGGTCGCAGGGGCTGTTTTAAATTTCAGCAAGTCTAACTCCAAAGCACAATCTCAACCAGTACAGAGGGCTTCAAACTGTTTGCTAAGGGATGACCACAATTTTGGTTTTAATTCTTTTGCAACAAAGGAAACAGAATCCATTTAATAAGCCATAGCGTCCATAATATAAAAATAGGCCAGTGGCACTAAAGAAACACCAAGACCATAAAACGGTTTACCTCATGAGTTTACAAAACTAGCCATTGCATAATATAAGGTACAGAGTCAAAAGCATATTCACAGTGAACATAACCAGCATCAAATTACTTACTCTTACAACACATTTCAGTGTAAGAAATGGCAAAGCACAATTTAGGACAAGGAAGATGTGGGAGGGATTAAAGTTGAGGTAACAGGATGGTGTGATCTAAATAAACACACCAGTGGAGTTCATGTTGAAATCATGATTATTTTATGATGTAGAAAATAGAAGAGTTCCTTAAAAACATCTTTTGAACTAAATATTGGAAAATAATTGTGCAGCAATAAGTTTGAGACCATTTTCCTTGACAGTATTTACTTTATGCTGATAATTAGAATGCATCTATCTTGTTAAATTGCTGTTGCCCCTATTGGACTATAGTATCTTAACTAACCAGCTGTAAAATATCTCCCTGCACCTTTCCCTCCACCTATCCTTCGCATGAAGTGAACTGTGGGCAGGACTGGGACCTCCCTTTAAGAAGTTTTCTAGTTGCCAAATAAAGAGCCATCATTTGGTTGCATAGTGGGGAAAAGCAAACTACCTAGCTCTCTTGTAAATTCAGTTAACTAAATTGAAAAAAAAAATCTTTAGAAGATTAAATCTAGAAAAAATCCAGTTTTGTTTGTCTATGTCTCATCCAGTAGCTGAAATGCATTCAGTTATGTAATTGATAATACTACATAAATAATTATTAAAATACACTCTAATTTGCAGTAACTTCCATCAGAGTTGAGTGTTAGAGAGAAATCTATAAGAGTAAGGACCCAGCAGAGCTGATTTATAATTCTTTTTTGGGGTAAGTTGTGTGCTTAGTCAAGCAAGTTTCCCATTTTAAATAAATAACTTATTAAGAATAATATAAAGCTATTGAATTCAATTGTTTATGAAATTTTAAAAGATATCAGGGGTAATACATGCCCATTTACTTCACCTTCAAAGTAGTGTTAGGTTCCTGGAAATTCCAAAATGTGGATAACTAGTGCCATTCATTTAACATATTTATTGAGAGTATACTCTTTGCAAGGCATTGTTCCAAAGATACAGCAGTACTTATCTCACCTATACTTTTTTAAGAAATCTAAACAATAAAAATGAATAATCATTAAATTATAAATTATATGTACATGCTGAAGTAAAAAGAATAAACACGAAAGAAGAGAAAATATCAGTGAAGATACAATGTTAGATATGATGGAGAGTGAAGTAATGAGGGAAGAAAGCGGTTAAATAAAAGAAACATTTCTGGAAAGGGAACAACATGTACAAAAACACCTATGCAAAAACACATTAGAATTTCAGAAAAACATGATATTAGAGTGTCTGGAGCAGAATGCATAAGGTGAAGAGTAGTGGGATTATGAAATCAGAATACAGGGAACGAAGGTTGGAAAAAGGCGATGTATAGAATTATGGAATGTAACAATTCTAAGTTTTACTCTAAAATAGGAAAATGTTGGCAGGTTTTGAATAGGGCAGTGACATGGTCTAAGGTCAGCTTAAATGAAATGCATGGCTTCTGTCAACACTCTAAGGGAGCAATGGACAAAACACGGAGGTCCATCAGAAGGCAAGTGCACTATTCAAACTGAGAGATGACAATGACTTAATTCTGTATGAAATGCTGATATTGGGAAGTTGTCAAGTTATGGATTGCACATGATTTGGAATCAAATAGAGGCAACTATGAGGATTCTAAATCATTCACTTGGCCTGGGAAGGTAGAAGAAAGGACAAGAGTTTCTACTTTCCCTTGAAGGGAAGGTGGGGTCTAGAACACATTTCAAGTTACCACTGTTGGTAAGAAGTGAGAGAAAGAACATTTTCATGTTTCATTTATATGCTGAGCTTTTACATATCCTCAAGGATAAATGGTTAGGTCATCAAGAGAATATGAAATTTCCTTAGACTGTCTTCATCTTCAGAACAGACTAGCCTTCCTGCTCTTACTAATAGAGCACTGCTGCTTGTCAAGTTTAAGTGGGGTCCTAGAATCTGACTAGTCCTGTATTTCTGTCATGTGTTAACATTCAACAAGATCCCTCTTTATCAAAATAAATTATTTCCAATGAGTGAATTTATTTTAAAACATGTTTTTATCTTCATCTCAGACATATAAGCACAGGAAGAATTAGCACTTCCACGGAACGTATAGAACAAATAAAAGTTAAAACTTCTTGTGAGCACACATCTTTATTTTTTAACACAAAGAAGACTGAAGGGGATATACTAGAAGGACTTTTTTTAGGAGTTTGACAAGGAGAGAGGTGGAAAACACAGAAATGGGTTATGAGAGATAGCTTGATATTTTTCTCACAACCTGATGGGGAACTTTCTATTCTAGTGTGTCTCCTTCCATGATCATCTATTGAGAAGCAAACTACTTCTTTATAGGGTAAGGGCAGAGTCAGTGTATGGACAGGTTACTAAATTGGGCTGAACATAGTAAGGAATGCTAAAATTTTTCTCTGGTTAAACTTGGCAGAACATGAAGTTCAATGCTGTGCTCATGTGTGAGATTTATTAATTTAAGAAAGATTACTTTGTTTTTGGCTTGTGAATTTGTTTGACACTGGGAATAAAAGAATGTGCAAAATATAAGGTGGTTACCCTACTTGAGCTTACAGCCTACTTGCAGCAAATGAATGACTCAAATCAACATCCTACGATATATCTGCCAATTGTGATTGTTACATGGAAAGTATGAGATGTATTGAAAACATCTAAAAAGAGTCAATTTTTTGTCTTTGGGATTAGGAATGAACACTCTTAAAAATACATTAAATCATATGATATAATGAGTTCTGAAAAAAAGAGGTTCATAGCAACCTAAATGAATAAAATAGTAAGAAACCAGTGTGGCTGAAGGGCACTTTTAAGGAGAGTAAGAAATAACACGAAGTCTTTATCCTAAGAGGAATGAAAAATCTATTGTGGAGATTTTGGTAGGAAAGTGGTATCAAGAGATTTATGTTTTAAAGTAATTTTGAGCCTCAGTGTTTAGAAATATCTCCGGGGACAGAGAGGGTGTGAGAAGATCTCTAAGTAGCCTACTGAATATCTCAGGAAAGATGTAACATCTGCCTGCCTGGTCTGAGATACTTTCTCAATGAGAGACATCCAGCATGCAAAATAATTTCTGAAGATTTTTCACACATTGAAGGAAACTAAACCCTAGATGGCCACATACATTAAAGTTAGAACAGCATGAATAGGATGTTATGTAATTCACACATGTGAAAAGTAAGAAAGTAGCAGTGCCTTAGGAGATTAAAGTGAAATATTTGCATTGCTTACCAATTGAAAGGTAAAAATTGTTTATGAAATGGAGGTGAAAAGGAACTAAGCAATAATTCTTTCCTCTTGTATGTTTTTATTTTAACATTAAACTGTGGATATCCCAAGCTATAACCAAGAGATAGGACAGAGTGTGATCATTATTCAAAGCTCCCCTAATGTTCACAAAATATCCCTCACAATGCCAGTCTTCCTAGATGTTGTCCAGCATTATCTGATCATCAATTTTTCACAACAATGATCAGTTTCAATTTGATCTTAACCTTAAACAGGCATGTCTTTAAACACATAAACATTAATAGAAAGTCATATTTCTTTAATTTAGAAATAAAAACACTTTTTTATTGCTTTTTGTAAAGTAAGCATTTTTTTTGTAAAAACTGTGTATTAGGATGAAAAGACTATGTTTCCCTTTTCAAACCAGTATCCATTATAAATGTCTGTAGTTGTTTACCTAAATCTTTGAAGACTGCTGCTTTTGTTAACTGATTTTCATACTATACTTCACCGCAAGCCATTTATGGAATTTAAATCTGTTAAGTTTGAATGGTTAAAAGGAAAAATTGACAATTTCTATTCTATGTTTGTGTGTAGAAATGAAAACAGGGAGGGGAAATGGTTTCACTGACTTAATAAGCTATAAAAACTCCACAAATAACTGAAATATTGTGAAAGAAAATACTTAAATAAACAAGCATTTGAAAGCAGCACATAATTTGACAAGGAAGTTGTATTTTTTCATCTTTTTCCTAAATCAGAAAGGATAAGAATTTAGTGTACTAAGTCACTTTCCCTTGAGTAGTGAGAACACTGTTGTACCTCAGCCATTACAATGCACAGCCATTGATGCTCAGATATAGAAAATCACATCATTTCTCTCTCTGATCTGGCATTTGGTTGTATATGAAAGTCAATGATTACAGATACCCCATGAATCACACGATGTTACTATTACTTTCATACATAGGAACAATAAAGTTGGAGTAATTATTTAATTTATTGACACTGGAGAGAAGGTTGGTTCTAATATAAAATACTGAGTTAAACAACACAGAATGATAGATATTCATAAGAAAATTAAACATGTCTGTACATACACACTCAGCAACTGCTTAGGGCCAAAACTGTTGAGGCAAAATCTGTAATGACAGGCTGACTTGCTTGATGACGTTCTGTCTCATACAGCTGCTAAAGGAAAGTATCTTCAGTGTTGAAAGAGGGAAGGGACAGAGAAGAGCCTGTGGGATCTGGCATTGGACCCTTTAATTCTGTCCCTCCTTTTACGAATTGAGGTCAAAATACCATCTAAACAGGCAAGAAACACTTATGCTCCATTTCCTATGGTGTGTCATCAACTGAAATGACATCTGTGAAGAATCAAAAAATAATTGGTGTCCTTGATACTAACAACAAAAGTATTTATTTTGAAAACATTGAGAAAAACACCTAAGATCAAAACTCACATCTGACTGGGTAAACTTCTATGCAGATGGCATCTGTATTGGACAAGAGCAGAAGACCATTGTACTGTTGGCCAAATTCTAGTATAAAATGTAAACAAATTAACTTATCATCACATATGTGATATATGACAGACTGAAGCACAGCAGAAATTTCTTCTGTCATTTCTTGATAGTAATTTCACTCAACTCCCTCAGAGGTTTCCCCATACACTTTGAGACACCAAGGCAAGTCCGCAATGATTTTGTAACGCGGCCAGTGTTTGTCCTATGATTGCTACTAATTTAGCTCGCATCCTCATATATGGTCATTGCCATTTTAGCACATCGCCAATTCCATAGTCTTGGTATCATTTCTTTCATTTTCAGAAAAAAAAATTAAAAATAATTATTTTGTTGCTTTGCACTCTTAGTATTTCTATCTACTTTTTTCTGTATTATACACATACATGTGTCCATTCTCTCTCATAGTTTTTTACTGCCTGTGCCCTCTAATATGACATAGAAAAAAAGATATTGGCTCAAAAGCTAAAGGAATCTGTATGTGAACTCTGATGAATTACTCCGATGTTCAACATCAGTGAATTGAATAAGGAAATGCATGTAAATCATTAATGAACTGCATGACAAATAATGGTTGTTCTGCAAAGTTTCACTCAATCTTATATTTTCTTTTTTGCTAATTGTATTTAAGTATCTTGTTTAAAAAAACAATCCAGGTAAAAACCAAACCAAACAAAACAAAAAAAAGCTCAACCTTACCTTACCATACCTCTATTGACTAACATAAAACCTCTCTGTGGCAATTCATCTTTAAACTCCTCTAGCGCAATGACTGTACTTGCTGTTTCCATGCCTCATTTACCATTAATATTAGTTTGCAACCCAGGCTTGATTCCTCAATTTTATTTGGGAAAAAAAAAGCAATGCCTAGCAACCAACAGTAGAACATAAATCATTGGTTCAAGAATGAAACATGATTCCACTGCTAGAGTGCCTTGTTCAGATCCTGTCTCTGCAATTTACTTTAGATGGGACCTTGGGCATTCTCCCCTCATTCCCTGTACCTTATCTGCCATACAGAGTTTTAAAATGAGGGGAGTTAATACCCAGAAATCTCTAAAAATAAAGTCTGGAACAGAGTAAGTGTTGACTGTTTGTTGGTTATTATCATAACCATGATGATTCCAACACCATTTTCTACTTGTTCTACTTCATTTTCAGTATTTGACACTCTGACACCTTACTTCTCTTTGAAACTCTTACTTTAATTTACAATGTACTTGAAGGTATTGCTCATTTTCTTCTGTTTATTCTTTCTTCTCTTCTGGCTATTGGCATTCCTCCATCTCATTCCTGAAACATTGGTCACTAACTATCTGTCCTTGACTTTCTGTTGACCGTTCTGGATTCACTTGACCTCAGTAAATTCCCATCTAAAACATCACTTATAAGTTATATTCAGTGACAACCATACATTCATCATAGCCCCTTTATAATTTCTAATTTCTAAATACATAATAACATCAAGCCATCCTTCCTTGATTGCTTTAGAAGAGCTGCTAAATTCATCAGACATCAAACTTAATATTTTATATATCCCTGAACCTTGGAAATTATAAATACTTTTATCTGTCATATTTCTTTCAAGGAGTTTTATCTACCTCATTGTTGAAACCAAGGAAATATTTTCATCTCATTGTTTACTGAACATATAGCAAAACTATACTTCCCCACTCCTTCGTGTATGGGTACAACTTTGTGGCTAGTTTTGTCCCTTGAGTGTGGGGTGGATGTGGCATGTTGCATTTTATTGTCAGTATTCCCTTTCCTCCTGTTATAGAAACTGTCATCATACAAGGTGACAGCTGTGCTATAGCTTAGGTAACCGCAGAACACAAGAATTAAGTTCTCAGCTAACACAATGGGCATGTGATAAGCAATATGTATATAAATGGTTATTGTAATAAACCATTGAGGTTTTGAAGTTGTTTGATTCTGCAGCATAACCTAGTTTACCCTGACTCCACTTGAATTTCTTACATTTCTTTCTGATAGTTAGCTTCTATGATGAAGTTGGCAAGATGCCACATTACTTCTTGTTTTTAATTGTTTAAGTTTAAAATAAAAGCAGAGACTAGAGACAAAAAGACATGGGAATTATCATTTGACTCTGCATTTTCACTAATTATTAGGTTCTTGGCATTTGGATGAAGAAGTGTGTCTTGCTCACTTGTTCATTGACACAGCAGCCATTCAGCCCTTGATAACTTACGTGCCCTAATTTTACTCTCCTTAATGCTGTCACACTTTCATACCCCTTATTAGCTCTGTCTCAGAAAAATTTCCAGCTTTCTCCAAAAGCCTTCCATGTCAAGGTCAAAGTCCTCTCTCTGTGTGGCTGTCAGGCCATTAATGATCCAATAGAAATTCATATCATACAACTCCCCAACTCATAATTTCCATCGCAGTGAGAAAGATGGCTAGATGACCCTGAGAAACC
>CM052540.1:173945622-173987104 GCA_028533065.1 Trachops cirrhosus
TAATAGTATGTTTTTAATGATTGCTTACATTAATTATCAGAATTTTCCAATGAAGACCTGTTGCTGAGGTAATTGTCTTGGCCAAAACAGTTAAATAATCAAAAGGTAAAGTTCTGAGGATTGTTGATATGACATAGAAGTAAAATTGGGCAGTTAATTCATAAGTAAAATATTAGTTCCCTATGGAGTTCCCTACAGGGTGTTTAACAAAAAAGTATTAGTATTGGCAGATCGTAAAGCTCAATTTCTACAAAGTGTACTTAGGAAAATTCTGGTCCAGGGATACAAAAGTTTGAGCTAAAGATGAGGAAATGATTAAAGTTAGAGAGTATTTTCCTTTATAATTTATCTACTCTGGGAAATTCAGGCATAGCAGAATAAAAATTTGGATCTCTAGAATCTGACTAATCTTTCCATTTATTTGTCTTTTTTATACATAGTTAAAATAGAGTACAGAAAGGTACCAAAGTTTTGTCACCCCTGAAACTGTGCCTTTTGGGATATTGATTCTAAGCTGGTTGTTAAGAAAGGAGAGACACAGAAAGAACTTTTGATTCTCTTCCTGTCTAAGAAATTCACATGAAAGGAACATCTCCAGGAAGGAATTTTAGCACATTCACCCTAGAATGTCAGACAGGAAGGTTCCAAGCAGAGGCCTATTAAGTAGACCACCTGTGTCCCCTCATTATTGATTGTCTGGCAGCAATTTACATGCCCTATGTGTTCTGCCCTTCCTCCCCTATCTATACATTTCCTTTGAAGTTTCTAAGATCCATCCCCTATTTTCTTTGTTCAAAATGGCATATAAACCTCAACTGCTCAAAGTGTTAGAGTCTCATTTTTATGATACAACCAGTATGTGTATCTGTGATAAACTTTACACATTTCTCCTGTTAATTTATATCTGGTGATTAGATTATTAGTCCAGCTAAAAGAACTTAGAAGGTTGGAGAAAAAGCCTATGTTTTAGCTCCCAAAAATACCTATACAGTGAGTCAATTTTTTCTTTTAAATTTTTAAATTTATTGGTGTGACATTGGTTAGTAAGATTATATAGGGTTCAAGTGCATATTTCTATGATACATGATATTCTGTACATTGCATTTTGTGCCCACTACCAAAGTCAAATCATTTCCTGTTATCATGCATTTGACCCCCTTTACCCTTTACTGCCTCCCCCACACTCTTTATCTCTGCTAATCACCATACTGTTTCCTATATCTGGGTTTTTGCTTGTTTGTTTTTCTTGTTCTTTTGCCGCTTTCAGTTTTAGATCACACATATCAGTGAAATCATGTGGTTGTTAACTTTTTCTGTCTGACATTTCGCTTAGCATGATATTCTCAGGGTCCATCCATGTTGTTCCAAATGGTAGTATTTTATCTTTTCTTGTGGCTGAGTAGCATTCCATAGTATATACGTACCACAGCTTTATCTGATCATCTATCAAATTTCACTTCCGTTATTTTTATGCCTTAGCCACCATGAATAAGGCTGCAGTGAACTTGAGGCTGCTTATATTTTTCTGAAAAAATGTTTCCATTTTTTTTATATGTAGATTCAGAGAAAACAGGTTGCTGGGTCATAGTGTAACTCTATTCTTAAATTTTTGAGGAACTACCATACTGCTTTCCATAGTGGTCGTACAGTTTACATTCTCACCAGCCATAATTGAAGGTCCTTTTTCTCCACAACCTCTCTAACACTTGTTTTCACTTTTCTTCTTGATAGTAGTCATCCCAGCATGTGTGAGGTGGTATCTCACTGTAGTTTTGGTTTGCATTTCCTTAATAGTTATATTTTTTCCTCTTTCCTTCTACCTTCTCTTTTGTATTCTCTCTCTCTCCTTTCTCTCCCTCTCTCTCTCCCTCTCTATCTCCCTCTCTCTCTCACTCCTTTTATGGAATAATGAAAAGATTCACTTCTTGCCAAAGTTCTAACTATAATATGATCAGCAAGTGACCATCCACAAGCCTTTTTACCTGTTGAGGTCAATAAAGATGTGAAATAGATTCATTTGAAAGACTTAATGTAGATTAAACATTCCATCATACCGGTGGTTTTCTCCATCTTCTTGCAGCTAGGTCAAGATAACAAGTCACTAAGCTTGACTCTGACGGTGAGTCAATTTTCTCTTCATCAGTTTTTTCTATTGAATTCATCAGGTTGCTTATTAGACAGACAAGCAGGACTGTCCAGAATGATTCCAGGGGCACTTTCATGACAATGTGATAGTTGAGACTGGGAGTTCTCCTTCCCTTCAGCTGAAGGAACTTCAGCTGAACCCACCTTCCCAGCAGTCTCAAAGTTTTATGCATTTGATATCCTCTATAGCACATTTAAAGATTTGATACCCCAGTTCAGGCTATTTGGTGCCAAAATTCATACTTTTTTGACTTCTGAGGATTCTGTCAAACTGCCCTATAAGCAGAGATGTCTCCCTGCTGGCAGAGAAGCCCGCTATGTCCATCCCCGCAGGGTTCCGGGTCACGCTGCAGGTCGAGCGTACACTCCCACTGTAGTCCAGAGAATGCGGACGGCAGGCGTCTGCAAGCCCCTCTGCCCATAAATTCTAGTCTGCAAAGCATGAGGTTTGCTTTCATTAAGTCACACCATTTAGGTGGCATTCTTATTACCGAGTTTGTCTCAAAACATGATTATACATTTCATTTCTATCCAACAAATTTGACCTCAATCATTCCCAGAACTCTCATACTTTCAAGTTAAAATCTTTAACTTGGAATCTAATTCAAAGGCTACATCCTTCAAGTTTGGTCCTAGTGACATTTAAAATTGCAGGGTATTGGATATTTTTTACTCTCAGAATAGTACAATGTCTTTCCATCTTCCCCAACTGCTCCAACTATACCATCTACTCTGTCTTTTCACCATCCCTAAATGTGTTTATTGATTTTTACTCTTCTTAGACTAAGTCGTTGGTGATAAGAATAGATATTTAAAATAATTCTTGTAATAAAAGGTTCTTCCTGGCTAACACTTAAGTGTGTGCTTCCCTTTGACCATAAGGCCTGTTATCTAAGAAAAATAAATTCCCACCAAAACTGGTTTTACCTCCACATAGTAGGTGTGATTATTTGCCTCAAGACAGATAACCAATTAGCATCACTGACAGAAAATGATCTGTTGTATGAGTTCACATACATGCATACGAGATCAAAATATCTATTCTATTTTTAAAAGTCATGTTGTCTTATTGATATTAGATGTAATATCATTTCTCCAAGTCAAATGAGGCAAATCAGATTAAAAGACAAATGATTCATTATTTTAAGAATTTATTGACATCAGTTGCACTGGTATAATTGCACTGGCCGGACATGCCATATTCGCATAGCTTGTTCCTAAACTGTCCATCTCTACCTCAAAGGATTATCTTTAGTTTTTAAAAGACTTTATTTGTTTATTTTCAGAGACAGAAGAAGGAAGGGAGAAAGAGAGGAAAAGAAACATCAATGTGTGGTTGCCCCTCACTTGCTTCCTCCTGTGGGACTTGGCCCGCAACCTAGGCATGTGCCCTGACCGGGAATCTAACCTGTGATCCTTTGTTTTACAGGCTAACACTCAATACACTGAGCACACCACTCAGGGCTACAAAGGATTATCTTTTCTAACCAAGCAGGATCTTCTGGAACAATCACTTTATAGAAAGTAAAAAAAAATTAAAACTTATAGACATAACTAGTTAGTATGAAAAAAATTTTTAAATGAGAGATTAATTACATTGTCAGAGGGAGTGGAGAATGTCTTTAAGGAGAGAGAATTAGAATTACATATTGAATAAAATGAGGTTTGGTAAAATGAATCCGAGTCGAAGAGTAAGGATGATGTTGGTCATTTCTGTGATAAGATAAAATTCAATTTCAAAAATGTAATGTGTGATGAGCAAGGACAGCAAATGAATTTAAAAGACTCATCTCTGGGAAGTCAGGTTCTGGTATATATTAAGTTTCAGGATAGAAAATGTGTGGGGAAAGGAAAGAAAAATCTTTGAACATTTTTGGGAGGCATAATGACACAATCACTATTGCATTTCAAAAGTATTATTCTGATGTTAGTGCTTAAGAGGCAGTGAATAGAATAATGATGAAAAGCAGAAAGATGATTCAGAGGTCATTAATAACTCACATAAGAAATATTAAAAAGTAAGTTCAATCAGTGAAAGTAGGAGGGAGCTTCCAGAGAGATGAAAAGTGTGGAATCAAAAAAACCTGGACTCTGTTTAAGGGGTAAAGGAAGGTAGTACACATTTTACATTTGGATATCTAATAATTAGATTAATTTTATCATTAGAAGAAACTCTACCAATTCTCCCCCTCTAACACATGCACACACCACCATCATGACATACGTGCACACAGACAGATCCTTCTGTATCTCAGTAATGGGCAACTCCATTCTTCCATTTTATTAGACCTAAAACTGTATAGATACTTCAGACTCCTCTCTCTCTCTCTCTCTCCCCAGCATTAAATCCAACAGCATGTACTGTCATCTCTATTTTCAAAACCCTTTGAAAGTTGGCCTTTCTCACCGGCGCAGCTGACACTTTGGTCAGTGCCATCATTTCTTCTCACTTGGCCAGCGGGCAACAGCTTCCTGACTGTTCTACTTGATTCCTCTCTGTTTCTCTCTGGTTTCTTCTTATTAAAAATTTAAAACTCACTGTCCTATCACTCTCTCTAAGCCTTCTAGTCACTTTATTTTTCTTTACATATCTTATCATTTGATATATGCATGCTTTAATGATTTTTTATATTATTTTTCTGAATCCTACCACTACAGTGGACAGGAAATTTTATCTGTATTGTTCACTGCTATATCCCCAGAATTTATTCTGAAACATAGCACAGAATGTCAATAAAAATATTTGTTCAGCAAATGAGAATTAAAGTGTGTAACCAAGCAACTAAAAGATTCGTAGGAAAAACATTATAACAGACTTAAAAAAAGATGTTGACATTGGCTTTCATCCCTATATTATTTTATATTTTCAAAGAATATTTTAAAAAGTGGTTATATTTACTTTTAACAAATCCCCATCTTAGAAACGAGAAAGCTGAGGCACAGTGCTTCTAAGATCTGTATTAGGCAAGGGAGTTTTTTTAGATCAAAAAATAAATATAATAGCATAATGGTGTCCATAATGAATGAACTTATGCTTTTTTGACTGTTTTTTAAATAAAAACTTGTTGCTGTTATATGATAAAAAAGGATCCACTCTTCATCTAGACTAGACATACTAATAAATGTATTACTATTGACCAGTTATATAATGCCCCTGACAAATAAGCTCCCTCTTCATCATGTTTGAATATGAAATGAGATCACATAGCATACCTCAAAAAACTCATCAACAACAAAAGACATCTATTAATTGTTTAATTGTAATATTCAAAGATAAACATGTTGGTGAATTATTACCTTGTACACAATTACACTATAAAAGAAAATAATGGTGCAAAATGTAGATTGATGAGAATAAAATGATCAACCATTTTATACAAGAATATTGAAAACAAAATGTTTTTTTTTCTTTATCCGGATATGTTGGATTTTAGGAGTGAGACCTCTTGGCAATATATGTGTGGGTGGAGACCATTTTGCTGTGACAAACATAGGAAAAAACCCTGATGTAAAATGGGCTCTGGCAAGGAACTTTGAACAGATGACCAGCGTGCAATGGAAACAAAGAGGGAATCTGTGTGCCACGCTGAGAAAACAGCTCTCCAAAGCGAAGGTTTCACAATGGGATGTAAGACAACCCAATGTGGGTGGAACCATTACAGAAAGAGACAAAAGGGTTGGTGCATGGCTAGTGTCTGGATGTAAGTATCTTAGAGAACATTGAACATGACATACTTTTACAGACCCACTGTTCTCTGGAGGCAGAGAGCATAGAAACCATTCTTTGTAGTCCTTCATCCTCAGAAAACAAACTCAAATAAAAGAAAAATTTGTCGTTTATACATACCCTGAAACTTTTACTATTTTACTGCTAGAATACTAGAAACAAAACCATATATATTTTTCATAAATAAATAGTTGTTTTTCAAAAGATATTTAATGTTAGATTTAACTAATGTTAGATTTGTGTTTTGTTAGATTGTGTTTTGGAGACTTAAAGGAAAACCTTAGTTACTAAAATTAGCTATCATGTAATTACAAAAATGAACAAAAAATTAAAGGCTGATATTTTTATATATTGTGATTTTATAACTATTGTTACATATAAAAGAATAGAAGTGTTTGTTGGTGTTATGACAAAAGAGCAAAAGTAACTTTAAAGTTCATCTTTAATTTCTTTTATTATGATATTCTCACCAAAATTTTAGACATCTACACCAAATACTACCTTGGTGACAACTATTTTTATATACTCCTGTGCATTTCTCAAGACAAAAGGTCAAATTTTAGTAAAATGTGATTCAAGCTCATATGTAATATGCACTGTTAAATATGCAGAAGTCATTGAATACTCTGGAATATATCTCTTTTTGCCTCAATCTTCTAAATATACTGGTTTGTTTCTTTAAATTGAGTAATACATGGAAAATCTTTTCATCGTATTGATGGAAGAAAAAAGTGTTTGATCCAGCAGGCATTAGATAAAAGATAAAACAGTAGATTATTACAAAGAAGTTCTTGGGCTGTGTATTCCTAGTAAGTGAAGACATGAAAAGGATGTAATATCAGTACATCAAGCATCGGGAATACACAAAGATTACAAGATACAATGTTTTAGCTGCTTATCTATACATTTAATAGATGTTGTTCTTTCATATGTAACACTCCATTGCAGATGTCTAAATTCGAAAAGATAAGTCAGGATACATTGTTTTAAAGCTACAAAATCAAATTAGATAACTATTAGCATAAAACAGCATATGTGGCATATTGTCAACTCAATATCTGATCCTTTCTGAAGAAATTTGAGCTAAAGCCAATATAATAAAGCTTGCAAATGTGAAATATAAAATCCCATTCTCACATTTTCACATATAGCATCATGCACAGCAGTGTCACGGTGCAACATTTGTCCAAGGTCAAGCAAGTGAGCCTGACACATCCTTCCAATATAGTTCACACAGCCCGGGAAAAGAAAGAGTCAGGCTCCAAATGAAAAACTGAAGTCTTACATTGGGTTCTTAAATTTAGAGAAGAGGTTTTCAAAAGGTAAAGCAAAAACCCATACAGGAGTCTTCCTGATTACTGATCTTTGTTAACATTGAGCTTATACTAGAAAATAATTTCTTTTAAAGTTAAATAATTTTTCTCATAATAATACCTTTTACTGATTATGCATTAAAAGCACCCAACTCTTTATTTTGGTATGCTCAGTGAGAAGTAAACAAAAAAACTGTAACAGCGATTTTAAAACATATAATGTATGGTATGTTCTACTTAATTTAATCTAGAGAAATCAAATTCCAAGATATTTTTATTTCCAACAATATCATTGGTAGTAAACTACTGAAACAAAATTTCCAGCTCTTTATGTGAAATGTATTCTGCTTTTTGATTATCAATGCCAAAAATAATTATCTACAATATCACCTCACAAAGATGCTAATATTTTGTTAAGATATTGTCCCCAGTTTGCCAATATATACAAAAACAATCAGGTCGCTTGTCTTCTGCAGGCTTTCATGCCATGGGTATTCCTCATGTACTGTGAGTTGACCTTGCCAAATTTTGTGACTTGTATGGGTTTAGATATATGAGATTACATTAAAAATATGTGTTATTATTCATGAGACCTGAGGAGGAAGAGATTTCAAAACTGACAGAAGAATAATATATAAGGAGTTATCTTAGAATTTGAAAAAAAATAAAGAAGAAGAGAAATAATTAATAGTTTTAAAAAGTAAACTATTTACCTAAGTCATTACAAATATTATTTGGCTCAGAAGTACTCTTTCTTTGCAAAATTTTAACTTCTATGTAATGAAAGACGATAAAAGAGTAGGAAGGAGATTTAGACTATCTCAAATGACTTCTACATATTTTCATTTTGGTGAAGGGAAAATGGAGAGTTTTAAGCTCACTTACATCAATTCTTTGCTCAAATGTTAACTTCTCAGTAAGGCTTGCTCTGACCAATCTATTTCAAGTTGCAACTCTCAACACAACTTTTACCCAAACTGTACTTCTATATTGTATGGCATTATATCCTTCCAACATAAAGCATTTCATATATCATTGTGTGTGTGCATATATGTGGAATTTGTGATTATTTTCTATCTACCTCTACTAGAATATGAACTCTATGAGAGCAGAGATGTTATGCATAATGTTTGTTGATGTATCAAGTGCTTACATGTATGCCTAGAACATAGGACATTTCCAATAAACATTTGCTGAATGAATTAATAGGATTATATAAAATCCTTTCCAAGAAAATATTTTATTTACAGTATCACATCAACAGCGGTCTGTTGTTTACTCAAGGGTTAAAATTATGTCACAAAGACAGATCTTTCATCTATAAATTTTTCTGAGCTTTTCTTAAAGCTGTTTGAATAACTGATACAACAGCTGGCTTTTGGGAAAGAAATTTTGGCTTGAAGAGCCTGAAGAAATGAAAGCACACACCATGTCGCTGAGCCTGAGGATCTGGCTTCTTCAGCACACGTAATTATTGCTTCATATCTTATTTGTTTTCAGTATTGTAAAATTTATGAGTTCTATATTAGCTGGATGATATCACTATGCAGTAGCACAAATATTTTTTTGACCAGCTGATGCATGAAAATTCAATTTTCATGAATGCACAATAGGATTTAGTGGTGTCAACATATAATGGTCATGACATAAAAGTCCAGTGTACAAATTTGAGACTCGGTGACTGGCCTGCCATTTAGTTATGCTGCTTCTAGATGGCTATTAGTGAGATAATATATTGATTTTTGATGTCATTTTGCTATGATATTTCAAATTTTTACACAGCACTGGACAGTAATAAATGAAACAATTCCATGAAGTAAACTTTTTTAAAGAAAGTAGACTAGCAGTGACAGAGGACTCATCACCTTTTATAATGTTGAAGTTCAAAGCTTTAGTTAAGAAGACAGTGACTTTAAAATAAGCTTATAAAGTGACATGTAATCTTATTCAGCATTATGAAGGGAAAGAATTATTGAATAATTACTATATGACTTGATATCTTCAAAATATGATATAGATTCCCCCTAATTTTTACAGTAATGTTATCATTATACAGATTGCATAGATGGATAAACAGAAGCTTAGTTAGAAAACCACAGAGTTTTAACAGAATCCAGATAATAAATACATAGTAAATAAAAAATTTAACTCCACATCAATGTCACTACAACACCCAAGCCCTTTCCACCATATTTCACTGCATTCACTTATCAAAAATATGCAATCAAATTCTACATTAATCATTCATTCAAGTATATAAATGCATAGTTATCTTAATATTATGCTTTTCTCTAAGTAAATAGGAACTTAATATTCTTTATATTGATGCAATTTATACTTTTACACTGTTTCAATATTTTTCGTCTTGAATATTTTCATGTAATAATGAGCTGGAATTTACAAATTTGGGTAAAACAATATAAAATTAGCTCTAGTTATGAACACTAAAGAGAGAGCAACTTCTTATAAGCCTTCATGTTTGTTTTCCTCTTTAAATATACCACAAATAGTAATGAGATCATTTCCCCCCAGTTCATTTTCTTTTACCCTAATCACTGGGGAAAAGGTCATACACAGAAGTCACATGATTTATCTAGGCCTTGCATATGATCACTGGATAACATACTTCTGTCCCACATACATGATGCAAACATAGTAGTCTCTGCCTAGCTTCTGTTGAAGAACTTCAATTTGATTTTTCTCTTTATCTTTTGGCAACTCCCCTCTAAGTGCACAGTTATGTGTGTTCAAAATTCCAGTTTGCAAACTTGTATGTGCTTTTCAGAGATTGATTTTTAGTAAGTCAGATATTTGACCTTATCATTGTTATCAATAGGGTGTTATGAACCATTTGTTGTGGTTTAATTAAAATATATGCTAAATTAAGTATATTAGAATTAATGAGAAAAGACTATAATTACTCTAGAACAAGGCCATAAAACAATAACAACATATATGAAGTACACTAATTTTAAATCTTATTTAATTTATCATCCTAATGCACCTTAATGTTAAAAATAGTCCTGTATAGAACATGCCCTTCTGACTCACCAGGAATTCAGGCTGTCGGTCAGAAGCTGTCCTAATGGTTTGTCCCAACCTTCAGGCTCTTAGCAACAAAGTCTCCCTGGAATTGCTTATCACACAGCAATCAGCCATTATCACCTTAGCAAGGGCGATTCATTTCTGTGACTAGCTCACGGGTCTCAATGCTATAATTTGTCTTTTCTGGTGCTTTGAATCAATGGCAGCCCAGTAGTCCTACCTCCTGTCATCCCTTCTCCCACAGGGCTGAAGAATAGGGATGGAAACTAAACAGGTTGCCCTACGCTGGAAGCATAGAGTCCCCTGCCTGCCATGATTAGAACTCATTAGTTCTTAAATGTTTCTTGGTCAATTTTCTTTAAAATTCTTTATATATGGTTATTTTTCTGGAGAAACACACTTAGTTTCCTGCTTCCTTGAGTTATAAAGTTGAATTCTTATTTAAAAGAGAGTGTAACTACATTATTTTTATCAGAAGTTAAACTATCTCATCACAGAACATCCAGAATTGCTTTTGAGATCGTTTTAAATCCTTGATAAAGGAAAAAAATGATGAATAATGCATTAAAAATAAACATTTAAAAATGTAGCATAAAGGTGGTTTGTGGCACTTTGCTACCCAAATACCTGAAGAGCTTTTACTTTTAAATGTCACATTAATTTATCAAAACTTTGGGGATCCTTCTTACTTGGAATATATTTTAAACACATCAATACTAAATTTATTTAAACTATACATTACTAACACTATAGATGGACTCTAGTCATATAACATGACATATTCATTCTCAGTTGACTCTTGAGCTTTTTATCCTACCCTTCAGTAAAGAATCAGAAATTATGTATAGAAGAAATTTAGCGGGGACATCTAGATTGGAAGGGAAAACACAGGGTGTCATGACGGTATGCCTAGCTGATCTCCTACGTACTTGACCAGCAGCCCAGCTACTGACCTGTGATTTCCAGAACCCATTCCCACATGGACGTTATGTTTCCCACAGCTGCTTCTAGGCAATGACTGAGCATGATGGGCTTACGGAAGATGGACCATTTCTCAAAGACTGCCCCATAGACTTGCTAGAATGTTATTGGAAACACATCGCACTTTTATTTTTCTTTAAATGGTCAGACCTCCATCATGGTTTAACGGCTCTTCCAGACTTCTCCAGTTCTTTCCCCTCTTCCCTGAAAAAAGTCCTGCACATGAACTGGAATCCATTTTCTCTCTCAGTTACAGTACCCTTGTGTGAAGGTATAGGTTAGCCACACAAACCTTGCATTTGTTGGGCTTGGCATTTAATTATTTTGTAAGATTGCTTATTCTGTGCCTAATATAACAGGCTTTGAAAAGTAGGTACTCCTTGTTAATTTTGATTACTTTTGTTGTATGAAAAAAATCTACCACATGATACATTTTCTTTATTGGAAAACGATATCTTAAGATGAAGGAAATTATTTTTAGATATTTGTAGCTAAATGTTTATGCATCTAGAATTTTATATACATATATATGGATATACATCAAGCCTAATATTTATACCACTTGACTTAATCTTTAATTACAATGTAGTAAGCACATAGAAAATTGAGGGAAGCACAGAGCAAACACAAGCACATAACATTCTAAATCTTTCATAGTCCAAGTAGTGAAACTTAAGTAATGCTCCAGGTTGACTAACACAATAGATAGAGTTAACATCCCACCCTATGTACAAAATATACTTCATTTGAACAATGTGTCCTATGTTGACTTAAAATAGAAATTTCAACACATTCAATTTCTAACCAAAAGATTAACTTTGGTTTAAAAAACAAGTAGGGAATTAAAACATTTCTTCCATAATAAATCTCAAATGCTTATGGAAGAAAAATGGCTAAGACAACTCAAAACATGTTTAATGAAAAATAAGGTGAACAATTTGTTTATAATAAATATTTATTTTTATTTATATAGCTTTTATTAAATTCATTAGGGTGACATTGGTTAATAATACCATAAAGGTTTCAAGTGTAAATTTTTATGATACTAGATCTGTATATTTCATTGTGAGCCCACCACCCAAAATCAAACTGTGTGTTATAACCATATATTGGGCCTCTTCCCCCTCCTTCCCTCTGACAGCCACCCCTTTCCCTCTGACAACCACACTGCTGTCTGAGTCCATGAGTTTCAGTTTTATATCCATGTATGAGTGAATTATATGATACTTAGCTTTTTCTGACTTACTTATTTTACTCAGCATAATGTTCTCAAGGTACATTTTACATTGGTGATATATGCCACCAAGGGACACATATCATCTGTTTTTATGGCTGAGTAGTATTCCATTGTGTATATGTACCATATCACACTAAGTAACTTCAAATTATGCCACAGAGCTACGATAATCAAAACAGCATGGTATTGGCAGAAAAACAGATACAGAGATCAAAGGAACAGAATTTAAAGCCAAGATATAAAACCTCATGTATATGAGCAGATTATTTTTGGCAAAGGAACCAGAAATATACAATGGAGAAAAGAAAGCCTATTCAATAAACGGTGCTGGGAAAATTGGAAAGCCACATACAAAAGAATGAAACTAGATTACAGTTTGCCCCCATGTACAAAAATTAACTCAAAGTGGATCAAAGACCTAAAAATAAGATCAGAAATAATAAATTACATAGTACAGAACATAGGTTATTACCTTATGAACATAAGTTTATTAACTTATGGACCTTGGTCATGGAGAACCTTTTATGAATTTTACTCCAAAGGCAAGGGAATTAAAGGCAAAAAGTAAACTAGAAAGTTTCTTTACAACACAGATAATGAACAGAAAAACAAACAGGAAACCAACTGAATGGGAGACAATATATACAAACAATAGCTCTGATAAAGGTTTAGCATCCAACATATATAAAGAACTCATAAATCTTAACACCAAACAAACCATCTAATTGAAAAATAGACAAGAGGACCCAAACCTACAACTCTCCCAAGAAGACATACAAAAGATGAATAGATATTTGAAAAGATGTTTAACATCACTAGCTATTAGGGATATGTAAATCAAAACTACCATCCGATACCACATAATACCTGTTAGTATGGCCATTATCAACAAAACAAGTGATAACACGTTTTAGAGAGGTTCTGGAGAAAAAGTACCCTCATTCACTGCTGGTGGGAATGGAAATTTTTCTATAGTGGGTACAGCCACTATGGAAAACAGTCTGGAGATTCCTCAAAAAATTAAGAATAAAGTTACCATATGACCCAGCAATCCTTCTCATAGGTATTTACCCAAAAATCCTGCAAACATGTATTTGCAAAGACATATGCACCCCTGTGTTCATTGCAGTATTAATCATGGTGGTCAGGACATGGAAACAATCAAAGTGTCCTTTGACAGAGGGCTGGATAAAGAAAATTTGGTACAAATAATATTTATAAATTTTACTAATTTAGAGAGTATCTGGATGAAATCAAGTGTATAGAAGGCTGTTTAGGCATTCAGATATTAAAATACATTACCAATAGTGATAAAATTACATGCTGCTTGTGGAAAATAATCATATCAATAGACCAGAACAAAAGATGCAGATATAAAAGCTGGGAAAGGAAGAAGTGGGGACACATGCAATAGCATAAACATTAAAAAATAAAAAAACAAACAAAAACAAAAGAAAAGAAATATGACCAAAAATTTCAAGATATTTAATATATATAATAAATACATGACTTAATTTTGGGAAAAAAAGGGCTAACTTATAAGTAGTGTTAAGGTAATAGGTTAAAAATTAAGAAAAATGAAATTATTTACCTAACATATTATCAGAAAAACATTCCAGGTGGTGGAGATTATAGATATTTAAAATATATATAGATTTATAACTATATAATACATATAATTATATATTATAATTATTATATATAATATAATATATTATATATTATATTATATATTATAATTATATATTATAATATATGTTATATATATAATATTTGGTCACCTCATGCCACTTCCAGCTTCAGAACCTAAGAAAACATTCAGACATGCTCTATGGTATACATTAAGGATGTTACCAAGATTTTCTTAAAGATACATGATTGCAAGTAATCAAAATGTCTTGAAATATACTATTTATTTGAAAGTCAGGCAATAGAATTATAGTTTAATTAAGCCTTTTGTTATGCAAATATTATGCACTTTTCTCAGTATTTTCAATTGCTGTCTAGAAAGTTGACTTTAATTCAAATGCACACCAATAGTGCTTGAGGATGAGTTTCTCCACAAAACCAAAAACACTACACTATAATCAGAAAATGTTATTATTCATCACAACTATGTTTGAACAATGATAAAATAAAATAAAATAAACCCAAGGATAAAGCTGAAGATAAACCTTCACAATCTTTTGTCATTAGGAATAATTACGTAGACAAGTATGAACAGTAAATTGGAAGATTCCCTCCTTTGTGCTATAAGCTCTTGTAAACATTAAAAAAACATTATTTTTTTTAAAGATTTTATTTATTTATTTTTAGAGAGGGGAAGGGAGGGAGAAGGAGAGAGAGAGAAACATTAATGTGTGGTTGCCTCTCATGTGCTGCCCACTGGGGACCTGGCCTGCAACCCAGGCATGTGCCCTGACTGGGAATCGAACCTGCGATGCTTTGGTTCGCAGCCTGCATAAAAAAAAAAACATTATTTTTATACAAAAAGAGGGCACTGATATATTGTAACTAAGAAAACAGATTTCAATACTCAGCTTTTAGTGTGAGTTCATTTCAATGTATACACATATACAAATATGTACAAAATATAAAAAGTCCAATGTCAGACTTGAAGTAAATTATTAGCCATTTTTTCTGTGCATATTTAAGTTGTCTAATATTCCTATAATTAGCATAACTTGCTTATTTAGTGAAATCATAAAGGCTTTCAACTGAATTACATCTTATGCTGTGACAATCTAGTAAAACAATCTAGAGATTAGAATTTGGCTTTCATATGGAATTTTAAGCATCTGGAAGCTTTATTTATATAGCATTTCTGCCTTTTGAGAGTTATTGTTCTCACATTGGAAACAGCTAAAAGAATGATGCTCCTTTGTACATATTTTCTTTTTGAACTATGGCCTTCAAATACTGAACATTCTTTGAAATTTGGTGCCCCTTTCATTTGCTAATTTAATGTAAAGAGAACACCAATGTCTAATTGTTTTAACAACCTTGATAAGTCAGGCTTAATTTGAACAGGTTTTAGTATGCATCCATTAAATTTCAACTAGGATTATAAATTAATCCATTTTAGCAAACAGTGTTTGGTAAATAGCTTTCTTTAAAATATTTAGTAGTTATATATTTAAAAATGGTCATATCTCTTAAGAATCACAATACTGATTCAGTAGAATATGTACAACTTATTCAATTGACACTTTTTTAATCAATCATATCCTATGAATAAAATGAACCATAAAATATTAATTTTTACTCTCTTGTTAAGGCCAAATGTATATTCTGATTTATAGCCATAGCCATACTTACAACTTTGGGCAAGTATTGTGGGAGTATTTGGGAAATTCTTACTCATTTACTTTATAAATTAGCCCCATATGTTATGCCACTTTACCATTGATAAACTATAATTCAGTGTGAAATAAATCAATACAAAATTTTGGATTAATGGCAAACCACTAGATAAACAATAAAGATTGCACAATTAAATATTTAAATCAAAAACTACCTAGTCTTTCTCCAACATAAAAAGATAACAGCCATTTGTGGCTAAGTTATATCTCAAAGTAAATTCAAGGTTAATCCTTCTTCTGAGTAAATTGAAAATGGGGTAACCTCTTCATATTGGCACAGTTTTTCTGAATTTGTTTAAAGATTTATAACTGGAATCGTGCCTTGGGTAAACACATTTGCTATGTGAACATGGACTCTTGGCTTTGGCACCTGATGTTCATCTGTGAGGTTGGCATCATTCCTACTTACAATTTGGTTGGAATTCTGCCTCAGGGCTTAGGTGCCAAATGAAAAGATTTTAAGTAAGACAGTGTATAAAATGCATCTCTGCTCTCAGTGAAATATCCTGTACAACAGAATCCAAATAAAGCATAAAGCCTGTTTTTTTTCTCTTTGTCACAACAGTTTGGCATATGCTCAAGATGGCACAATTATCAGATCAAATATGCTAACATCATATTTCTGTTTGTCAGGAAAGTTTGCTATTTTGGAGATGATTGCTTTGAAATCCACATTATTATTATTGCCATTGTTATTATTTCATATTATGTATCTCTAACAACTGTATAGAGACCTGAATAGGACATAAACTGAGGAAACACAGAGTAGGACATATAAATATATTATTTTCCCTGCCACCAACCAGAATTTTAAATCTATAATATGCCTTCAAAAACAGATGCTTTTAAATCCTAATAGAATATTTAATTATAAATAAATTTACTCCACTACATTTGTGCACAATAAAACACTAAGAAACTTTAAAGTTCACATATGTATAGAACATGTATTTAAAGATCTAGAAGTCAGTACTAATAGAAGAGAGTAGAGAAATTGCATCAAATTTTAGTTCCATAATTCTCTTTATCATTATAACTTAGATTATAAATTATTCATTCAGAAGTCAAAATTATTGATGTTATCAATTCAAAAAAAGAACTTTAGTAAGAAATTGAAGGACTCATTCTAAAAGTATCATGTGCTAGTTTAACATAAAAATATTAATTTGTATGTCATCAAACTCAAAACTAAAAAACAATATATTAATTATTAATGAGCACCTTATAAGAAGCCATTTTAAATCAAAAGAAGATGGTAAGCAAAGTCATCTTGCATTAATGTCCTCAACAGATTATTGCTATAACTTCTTGGTAAGATATTAAGATAATTGTTTATTGATTTCATATATGATCTTATTTGAAACATGAAAACCATAAACAAATATGTTGAGGGTGTCTATACTTGGTAAGAATTTGATTTCACACTTCAAAAATGTATATGGAACCATAAATGACCCTGAATAGCTGCTGCAATTTTGAGAAAGAAGAGCAAAGTAGAAGGGATCACAATACGTGATACCAAACTGAATTACAAGGCCACTGTAATCAAAATAGCCTGGTACTGGCATAAAAACAAACAGATAGACCAATGGAACAGAACACAGAGCCCAGAAATAAACCCAAGTCTCTATGGTCAATTAATATTTGACAAAGGGGACAGCAGCATAAAGTGGAGTAAAAATAGCCTCTTCAACAAATGGTGTTGGGAGAGCTGGACAGCTACATGTAAAAAAATGAAACTTGAGCACCAACTTACACCACATACAAAAATAAATTCAAGGTAGATAAAAGATTTACATATAAGTTGTGGCACCATTAAAGTCCTAGAGGAGAACATAAGCAGAAAAATCTCAGACATTTCACACAGCAATATTTTCAATGATATGGCCCCTAGAGCAAGGGACATAAAGGAAAGAATAAACAAATAGGATCTCATCAAAATAAAAAGCTGCATGGCTAAAAAAAACAGTATTAAAATAAAAAGAGAACCAACCATTTGGGAAAACATATTTGCCAATGATACCTCAGACAAGGGTTTAATCTCCAAAATATATAAAGAACTCACATAACTCCACTAGAAGAAGACAAGCAACCCACTTAAAAAATGGGCAAAGGACTTGAACAGACACTTCTCCAAGGAGGACATAGAGGGTCCAGAGACACAGGCAAAGATGCTCAGTATCACTAGCTATCAGAGAGATGCAAATTAAAACCATGAGATACCACTTCACACCAGTCAGAAGGGCCATCATAAACAAAGCAACAAACAACAAGTGCTGGAGAGGTTGTGGAGAAAGGGGAACCCTAGTACACTGTTGGTGGGATTGCAGACTGGTGCAACCACTATGGAAAACATTATGCAATTTTCTCAAAAAAATAAAAATGGATCTGCCTTTTGACCCAGCAATTCCACTGCTAGGATTATATCCTAAGAACCCTGAAACATCAATCTAAAAGAACCTATGCACTCCAATGTTCATAGCAGCACAATTTACAACAGCAAGTGTTGGAAGCAACCTAGGTGCTCATCAGTAAATGAATGGATCAAAAATCTATGGTACATTTACACAATGGAATTCTATGCAGCAGAAAGAAAGAAGGATCTCCTACCCTTTGCAACAGCATGGATGAAACTGTAAAGCATTATGCTAAGCGAAAAAAACCAGGCCATGAAAGACAAATACCATATGATCTCACCTTTAACAGAAATCTAATCAACAAAACAAACAAACAAGCAAAATACAACCAAAGACACTGAAATTGAGAACAGGCTGACAGCTATCAGAGGAGAGAGGGAAGGGAATTTCAGGGGAAAAGGGAAAGGGTTTGCAGGAACAAGTATAAAGGACACATGGACAAAAACAAGGGGGGGGGGTGGAAATGGGAGAGATGTGGGGAGGGCTGGGGAGGTGGGCTGGGATGAGGGTAAAAGGCAGAAAACTGTACTTGAACAATAAGAAAAATAAAATAAAATAAAATAAAATAAAGAATTTGGTTTCATTCAAAAATATTTTCCCTTTCGTACTGAGAACTATATTACCTCATAAACAAGCTAGATAGAAAAACAAATCACTTTAAAAGAAAGATTTGATTTGGTGTATTTTGGCTTTTAGTACTGAATTTTCTAGTTTAGCATTAAGGTTATCAGTATACAGAATTTTTAATCTAGCCAAGCCTTTTCAAATTATTTTAAATTGCATTGCTTTAGATTATTTACATTATAAACAAGTAGTTTAAATTTAAAAACATAAATACAACTTATAGTATATACTCACTAAATATTACTAGAATGAATAAAGTAGAATAAGAAAAAATGCTAGCAAAACATTTAGTACAAATGTAGCTCAAACATAATTTGAATTGATTGTAGACCAATAATATAAGGGAAATAAATTACTATTTTATAGTCTAATAAATGAGGAAACTATAACTATGTATATTTTTCCCAAAAACAAATTAGCAAATATATATATATCAAATAATGTAATTTAGATAGAAATAATAAAAATTTATATTAACTTAAATTTCCTTGTTCAATCTAGAGATGATTCCTTTTTGAGAGTTATAGACATAACTCATAATATTCACTATACTTAGAGCAAAATACAAGCATAATCAAATAAACAAAAAAAGGCAAAGAACACAGCACATTGTAGCACCATTTCTAATGTTAATAGGATTAGCAACAATAGAAAGGAGCTTGCGGATGATAAATAATATGAGGAAAAAGTAATCAAATATAATATTGATATACTGCCTGGAAAGCTTCTGAACTAAATAGTCAGCTAAAAAGTACTGTCTTCTACCTTCCTTTTACTCAAACTTCCCCAAACAGCAAACTTTCATCATTTCCTCTTCTCTGGCCTTAAGAGGACCAACAAATTAGATTTGAAAATTATACACTGAGTATTATGGCATTGCTTTCACCTTGGGTGGATGTATACATCATTGGTAAGGAATAAAGAAGGAAAATATGTGTGGGGAGAAAAGATAATGAGTTTATTTTTACACATGTTACAATGGTGATTCCAGGCCCCCCCAAAAATGTGTGTGTGTGCGTGTGTGAGTGTGTGTGTGTGTGTGTGTGTGTGTGTGTGTTTAACTACAGATCAAAAGTAGAAATCTAGATCTGGAGGAGGAAATTTTTTTTTCATTTCTAGTGAACTGCTAACTGTATGAGTATTATAATGTTTATCTGCTGTTCAAAAATTTCCCTTCAGCCTTAATTATCCCTTTATACCTTACATTCTCCACATAGAACTGAAAAAAAAAAAGCTTCTGGAGTAAATTAGGTTTGGACTTACAGGTCACAAAAGGCAACAGAAGAGGGTGGCAAGGCAGCTTAGGATACTGTGGGAAGAGGAGCTACAATACGAGGCCATGCAGTTTTTTGTGGAAGTGTGATCAAGAGAGGCTTTCCTTTTTTGTGTGTGTCCCAACATTGTCTGCCTGGGCCACCTTTAATTTAATACAATTCTACCCCTATGGTTTAGGCCAACATATCCCTAGCCTAGATTACTTCAGTTGTCTTCTATTTCAACATTTCCGATTGGTCTCAGAGCCACTGTGAAAATAATTTCCAGCGAACTCAGGTTAAGTCACTGTCCTGTTTAACAGCCTGCACTGTGCCTAACAGATCAATGTTACAACGTTGCCTTTCCTGGTATCATTCCCTGCTGTCTCCCTGGTTTCTGCTTCCCAACTTTTCATACTGCTGCATGCCATGGAGCGAGACAGCTGTTTCTGCTAAAAAGTCATCCTTCCTTTGTCTGCCTGACTAACTCTGACCAATTCAAGACAGATTCTTCTTCATCTTAGTCAGAAAGAAATGTTCCCCTTTTTCAGTTTCTGAAGCATTTGTTAAGTATCTACATCACTCCATTCATCACTTTGTGTGACCATCATTTATAACATGAAAGTAAACAGCATTCAGTTAACCTGAAAAATAATCTCTAATAGCATCCTGGGTTAGGCATTACCATGTACAGTTTGCAGATAAGAACATTAAGGTTCAAAAAGACTAAGTAACTTCACAAAGGTAATACAGCTCATATTTCACTGTACTGAGGATAAGGGCCCATGTAAGTCATCCTTTCCAAAATTCTGTTTTCTTGTTCCTACCAAACAAAGAGCAGGATACCATTGACATTAGGTGATATCTTTATTTTTTAGTGTTTTTATAACATACAAACTAATCTATTTTGTGACCTCTGTAAATAATTGTTGAAACAATTTAGTCACGGTGGAAAAGTAATCAAACATCAGACTTATATGCACGCACACACACACGCACATATATATTGGTATAAAAATAATTAGACCTAGAAAGGTTCCTATAGATCATCCAGAGAACTGTTGAGCAACATCAGTGTTAGTATGGACTTAGTCTGTACAAGAATAGAAAATAAAGGAGAGAGTTGTTTTTTTTTTTTTTCCCATAAGGGACTTAGAATGGAGAATCTAGACTTTAGCACACATGTTATCAAATTCTTTTTTTAAAACATTGTTTTTAAGATTTGTTTTATTTTAGACAGAGAGGAAAGAAAGGAGAAAGAGAGGGAGGAAACATTAATGTGTGGTTGCCTCTTGCATGTTCCCTACTGGGGACTTGAACTGCAACCCAGGCAAGTGCCCTGACTTGGAATTGAACCAGTGATGCTTTGGTTCACAGGTCAGTGCTCAATCCACTGAGCCACACCAGCCAGTGCTTAAATTCTTAACTCAATGTCTTTTAAATACTAAATATTGGACAATAATTATCTATAGATATCCTATATTTGAATCTATATCATATCCATATATATTTTATATTTTATTACTGTAGTGAGAAATGTTACCCATTAATATATAATAGGTAATTATTTATAAAGACAATTTTATAATGTTAACAATATGAATGTGCAAGTACAATGTTATTTAAAGAGACATTCCATTATATGAAACCTGAACATTAAATGTCTGATAAAAAATAAGGTAGCAAGTATTTAATGACTTGAGAATACTTGGGAACATTTTCTGAAGATAGAACAGATAAACATTTAAACATGTCTTCCTAAAATTGAACAAGTTTTATGACATGTATTCAAGAGTATCTATAGTGACCTTATTAATTACGATTGGTGCTTAACACACCTTAATACCTGATTTTCTACAGAAAGGCCTACACAATCCAACATTACTGGCACACATCAAAATATTTAGACACACTCTTTATTTTTCAAATCATAGCTTTAAATGTATAAAAATGATCAGATCACAGATAAATGTTTAGCTGTCCAATTTGTATTCCCATGATTTCTGTCATATTTATTTTATCATTAGTAGTAATTAATATTCTGATTTTTAAAGCAAAATTGAATAATTTCCAGTATTCAGATTGAAATCAATTTACCTCTACAGCTTAAAAACCTCACAGTCACTTCAGTATTGTCTATAACATCCAGACGATAAATAATGTAGGTATTTTCACATCCTATAATGATGTAATGATGTCTAACTATAATCCCAGCAATCTTTGATTTATTTTTTCTCTGCATTATTGAAAATGTATTTTTCCTTTGTCCCAGTTCCTTTACACTTGAGATTTCCTAATTCCAGGCATAATTTTGCTAATTCTCTAGACCATTCTTTTCAATGTGAACTGTGGGCTGCCCTTCCATTGCCTAGGTTCCAAATGGCCAGCAATGTGGGGTGTGCTTTGAACACCTTTTCTCTATTTTCCTTTTCAGTTATCTATTTACCTCCGCTAGCTTCACTGAAATATACACTTAGTCTTCCAGTCAAAGCAATTTCTCTGATCATCAGATGAAATGCAAATAATACACACAACAATCTACTTGATTACTCCAACTGACATATGATAGGCCCCTTAAACTTCTTATACCCAACAGAACTCACTATCTTTCAGATACGCACCTCCTTTATCGCAATGCACCCTATCTCGTTTCACAAGATAGAAAGCCATTCAATCACCAAGTCTTGCTGATTCAACCTCCTAAATATCTGTTGAATCTGCACTTTTTTTCTGTTCCAACGAGGCATCCTTATCTAAGTTACATTCACCATTCCAATAACACCCTAACTAGTGTTCCAACTGTCACTAGTGTTTCTCTGCAATTCATTGCCCAGAAAATGTGGTTCACTCATGCTCATAGCCAGCAGTGACGGAGAGTATGAATCCAGGATGTATATATATATAATTTGAAATCAAGCTCTACTATTTATTTCCCTCATAATATTTGCCTTGTGACCAAATGCCTCAATTTTCTCCTTTAAAAATGGGATAATAGTAATAATAATTTTTGACAGAGTTATAGTGAGAAATAATGAGCCATTAAATGAGAACATTTATTTAAAAGGGTTTCTTACTCATTTTAAATGCTCAATAAAGATTGACTAACATCATTTCATTGGGCTCATTTGTTTTTACTTAATGCCTACTGTGTATCTAGTACCTGTGGCTAAACAAGTGGTGTAAATTGGTTCTTCCTTCCTTCAACATATTTGGGGCTCCTCAGAAATGCAGGGCACTTGAAACACAGCTGTAGTTACTAATCTGCCTAAAAAAGACACTCCTGCTACACTTTGTAGAATAGACTACTTATGCGCATAGGCTTTTCTTAAAAATTACCCTCCTCTACTAGCTTCAAGTATGTATGGTCTATACCCTCAGGGTGATACTCAGCCAATTATAATCAGGTCCTAGTGTCTCTTGGGATTCTGATGATCGCCTTGACACCCTTCAAGAGCTAAATGGTAAGAGTGGCTAACACAATGGACATGATGCTCTCCTTTGAGTGAGAGGAGTAGATTGAATGATGGTATTAGCTTGATTAGCTAGGAGATTGATCTCCTCCTGGTTAGCATTCCAGGAAAAGAGTTCATGTTAAATAAAAAGTAAAGCCTCCCCAAGTAAAGCCTGGGGAAGAAACTAGCAATGAGCCTTGGTTTAACATAATCAACCCTGGCTAAACCTCAAGGTTTCTCCCCATTATGAATTCTGACATAGCAAACACTGCCACTAGTAGGCTAGATCACATAACTATGCCCAAAAAGATTGAACCCCCATGTCTGATCATTCCAAAGGAGGGGTTAGTGTTTTATCTAACATCTAATACTGGGATGTCAGGATAGGGTTCGAACCAAGTGTCTACCATGGCATCCTGCTCTTATGTCCTAGCCCTGATAATATCAGAAAAGGTCTACATCTACTTAATTGTGCAGCTTTAGAGTCCTGCAGCTCCAAAGCAGGTCAGTCTCTCGCCATCTGAAATGCCTGTGTGAGAACTCTGTGTGCTACTCCAGAGTGAACCCACATGTGCAGTACTGCTGAGTTTCCCCTGTAATGTTGTTCTAGCATTTGAGTTGGTGCTATTTCCCATTTGCCCTTGTTAAACAACAAGGCAAAGAAAGTATCTTACATTCCATTTTCCAGTTTCAGATTTACTGTGTGGAGAGTTTGTAGGACGATACTAACATACGCAGTTTCCCTTTCTGCATACAAGTAGCTCTTACATTATTAGATTCTTTATATGTTAATGTTCCTATAAAAATATACAAAAAGGTCCTATAAAAATATACAAAAAGGAAACAAAGTGAAGTACGAACAAGAGAATCTGGTAATTCTTTTTTTAATATATTTTATTGATTATGCTATTACAGTTGTTCCATTACCCCCCCTTCATTCCCCTCCACCCTGCACACCCTCTCCCACCCACATTCCCCCCTTTAGCTCATGTCCATGTGTCATAAGTTCTTTAGCTTCTACATTCCCCATACTATTCTTGCCCTCCCCCTATCTATTTTCTACCTACCATCTATGCTACTTATTCTCCGTAACTTCCCCCTCTCCCCTCCTCCCACTCCCCTGTTGCTAATCCTCCATGTGATCTCCATTTCTGTGGTTCTGTTCCTGTTCTAGTTGTTTGCTTAGTTTCTTTTTGTATTTGTTTTAGGTGTGGTTGTTAATAATTGTCTACCTACTCCTCCATCTTGGCCGGTGGTAATTCTTTATAGTGTCTTTATTTTTCATGTTGCTAAATGTAAATATGTGATTAAAAAGGTAAAGTGTCTTGATAAGAATTATGTTGAATCTTCAAATTGTTTTGGGTAATATGGAAATTGTAATGATGTTAATTCTTTCTATCCATGAACACACTGTATGCTTTTACTTATTTGATCGTCTTAGATTTCTTTATTTAGTGTCTTATAATTTTCTGAGTACATGTCTTTTATAACCATGGTTAAATGTATTCCTAAGTATTATTTTTGATGCTATTATAAGTGAGATTGTTTTCTCAGTTTCCCTTTCTGTTAGATCGTTATTGGTATATAAAACTGATTTCTGGATATTGATTTTGTATCCTGCTTCTTTAATAAATTCCTTTATCAATCTAGTAATTTTTCTGTGGAATCTTCAGGGTTCTCTACATACAGAATCATGCCATCTGCAAATAGTGACACTTCACTTCTTTCTTTCCAGTTTGGATACCTTTTGTGTTTCATATAACTAGAGCAAATATTCCAATAATTTATATGCAACCACAAAAGACCCCAAATAGCCAAAAAAAATCTTCAGAAAGAAAAGCAAAGTTGCAGGACTCATACTACCTGTCATCAAATTATATTACAAGGCCATAGTAATCAAAACAGCATCATATGGGCTTAAAAATGGACATATAGATCAATGGAACAGAATAGAGAGCCAAAAAATAAAGCCATTCCTTTTGGGTCAATTGATATTTGACAAAGGAGGCAAGAATGTACAAGGGGGTAAAGACAGTCTATTCAATAAATGGTATTGGGAAAATTGGAGAGATACATGCAAAAAATGAAACTAGACCACTTTCTTACACCACACCCAATAGTAAATTCTCAATGGATTCAAGATTTAAGTTTTAGATTCTAAGCCATAAAAATCATGGAAGTAAACATAGGTAGTAAAATCACAAACATTTCTCATAACAATATTTTTTGTGATATATCTCTTTTAGCAAGGGGAACAAAAAATAAACAAATGGGACTACATCAAACTAAAAAGATTTTGCACAGCAAGAAAAGCCATCAACAAAATAAATGGGAGCATGTATTTGCCAATACAAATCTGATAAGGAGGTTAACATCCAAAATGTATAGAGAATTTATAAAACACAACATCAAAAAGCAAACAATCCAATTTAAAATGGGCAAACGACCTAAATAAATACTTCTCCAACGAGGACATACAGATGACCAATAGTCATATGAAAACTGCTCAATGTCACAAATCATCAGAGAAATGCAAATTAGAACCACAATGACCTATCACCTTACACTTGTCATCATTAATAAATCAACACACAAGTGTTGGTGAGGATGCAGGGGAAAGGAACCCTTGTGCAGTTAGTGGGAATGCAGATTGGTGTAGCTACTGTGGAATGCAGCATGGAGTTACCTCAAAAAATAAAACATAGAACTGCCTTATGATCCAGTGATTCCACTTCTGGGAATATATACTAGTCCAGTGATTCGAGACACTAAGTTGAAAGAATATATGCATCACTATGTTCATTTCAATATTATTTATACCAAATATTTGAAAGAAGCCCAAGTGTCCATCAATAGATAAGTGGATAAAAACATTTCAGTTCATTTACACAATGGAATACTACTCAGCTGTAAAAAAAAACAAAACAAGAAGAAAAGAAAAAAGAAAAAAAGAAAGGAATCTCTTATCTTTTGCAAAAGCATGAATGGACCTGGAGAGCATTATACTAAGTGAAATAAGCCAATGAGAGAAAGTCAATTACCATATGATTTCACTTACATGTGGAATCTAATGAACAAAAACTACTAATAAACAAAATATAAACAGAACAAAGATACAAAGAACAGATTGGCAGCTGTCAGACAGGAAGGTGGGTTGAGAGGTTGGGTGCAAAGGTAAAGGGATTAATCAACAGCCCCCCCCAAAAAAACCCCAAAACCCTCATAGATAATAGTATGCTGATTACCAGAGGAAAAGGGAGTGGGCTGAGGCAGAAGAGGGCATGAGGGAATAAATGGTAATGGAAAGAGACTTGACTTGGGTTGGTAAACACACAATACAATATACAGATGATGAATTATAGAATCATACATCTAAAATCTAAATTATTTTATTAACCAATAACTCCCAATAAATTCAATAAATAAAAAAATAAAAATAAGTAAAAAGGTAATGTATATTCTTTTCTGTTAAGATCACTTGTTTAGGATTATTCTGTACTGGGTTTTGCTTTCTCAGTGTTTTCTTGCTTTGCTTTCACAAAAACGACGAATAGACCTTTACATACAAGAATGTTCCCAACTCCAGCTATACATTAGAATCAGCTGGGGAGCTTTAAAGATCATTGATGCCTAAGCACTACCTTCAGAGATTCTGATTTAATTGGCCTGGGGTGGGCCAGGGCAATAGTCCTTTTTATACTGTTCTTTGGATGATACTATGGTGCAAGAAGGGAATGAGAAATGCTGACATAGAGTTTAAAACTTCAGGAATGTAATTTATGAGCACTTTATAAGCATTTCTTATTATAGAGAATAAGTTTCTACAGCCTTTTATACTATAAGCATGATGTATCCACATGTTAGAGCTTCAGTATTAAAAATGAGAAAATAATTTTGTGCTACCAAGACAAAATGAAATCATGAGGTTTTGGATTACAACAAAATCACATTTTTGAAAAACTAGCTAGAAACTAAATAGTCTCCTTAATTTTTCTTCGAATGGCTTGCTATTTGTGTTGAAGCAGTTCTTAAGTTCAAGGGATATGACTAGGACAGAAAAAATAACTATATATCAAAATCTAAAAGTCTGAGGAAATTGACACAAGACTATGTGACCTGATGAAAAATTGAAGCAGATAAAAAAAGCTTTCTAGCATCTTTTAGATGCCCTCATTGACAAGGAAATATTTCACATCAAAGTCTTTTGAGGAGAGTGATTTTTTTTTCTCATGTGGCAGTCCTACTTTTAAATTGAAGGGAAAAAATGTACCTTTTTATCCGTTATCATTTGGCTTTGGAGAGGCAGTGCTAAAACTTGATAAATTTTAGCTTTCAAATCTGAGCATCTAACTTTGGCACAGAAAAGGCAGAATGTGAGCGTGCAGTTCTGGCATTAGAGCAAACAAAGCCTCCGCTCTGGTGCCAAGAGCAAGTGTACATTTCAAGCCCTATCCTGGGAGCTGGCACGTACCTTCATAAATCCATTGCCCTCCATCTGTGGATTGTCGCTCAGCTCCCTAGTCAAGCAGTAGGTAGTGCTTCAGCGGCATAGATGATGTCCTTGGTTCTCTTATAATTTATGACTCTTTGAGTTTCAGAACAAAGGTCATATTTAGTTCGGATCTATAGGAGTTTGCTTTTTCTTTTCTCATTATGCTTGGCTTTTTCTTTTATCTTGGGACTCAGCTTTTGCTAGCATTGGAAATAAATCTCTCTATTTTTTTTCTCTCCTTCTCAGCTTGCCCTTGACTGCTATGGAAACCAAAAAAAGAGCTATAGAAATCCCAGAAAATTTATTTTTTTTTCCTTTGGATGGAGGCTGGGGTAGGGGGGGAAGTACTGAGGGTCTTTTAAACCCTAATGCAGGCTTAAGTGGTTGAAAAAAAAGTAAAGAAAAGAAATGTAGTCCTTATCGAATTGAATCCAAATTATTTTGGCTGTTATATGCAGGGCGGGGAAAGGTAAGCTGACAATATTTGTCTCTCAAATGTCACTATAAATATCATACACTAATTGCAGCCAGCAACAAGAAAGAAATAAAATGTAGACAGATGTTATCCCAATAAAAAGGACAATGATGACTCACTTAACATGTTTGTGGAGGTAAATGGTTATTCTTTCCTTGGGAAATGCCAGTTTCCAATTTCTGTATTTGGTTTACTTAGTGTGAAATGCGGTGTTACCCAGTCCTCTTTTCTGGTGAATAAAGCACTACAAGTGTGGCCTTATTCAACTGCGAAAAGAGGTCCAATGAAGAGATATTATAAGGTGAGATTGGAAATCAAATAAAATGCTTGTTTATATTTTGAAAGTATCTCATCAGGTGCTCCACTTTGCCACTCTCTGCCATGCATAAGTTGCCAAGATCTTCTGGTTATAATAAACCTGGTGTTCATCAGTGACTTTGAAATCATTTGGTGTTAGAAGTGAGAAGCAAATAAATGCCCAAGGGCAATAAATGAAAAATAAGATATCATTTTAATATGAAAATTCTGGGTTTTATTAACATCTTTTATTTATTGAGATATAATTAGATTTCCTTAGTAAGCAGTTAATGCTGTCTCTGCTTAAAACAACATGGTTAAAAATTTTACATCCAAATAAACTGGTAGACCATTATCAGCATCATTTTCATCATCACTGTTATTTGCCAATGGATTTTTCTGCTAATTTAATTATTTTAATTCTTTTACCAAACTTTGCCATACTTACTGTTATTACCTTAGAGGAGCAATTTTCAACCAGGGTGCTGTAAGCATTTTTAAAGCATGTAATGCCTGACTGTTTAGCCTGGGGCACTGACCTCTTTTCCCTTAGATTGTCAAATAAAAAAATGACAAGAGCCACAACAACAATAGCCATCTAGTGTGAATGAATTAAAATTATCCTATTTTGCATCCTATCAGCAAAAAAAGTAATTAGTGTTTTGGTGCCACAGAATTTCAGTGATTAGTTTACATGTGCCATGAGTTGAAAAAGGGTGCAAGCCACTGCCTTAGAGGTAAGGAAACAGAAGCCCATAGAGTTGAATCAACTGGGTGGTAGAAGGGGTAGGGTTTATATCCAGCATTCTGGGACCATTCTCCATAGCCCTACTTCTAACAGTGATTATAAAATAATTGAAATGACTCATTCACACACACATAAAATATCTACTTGTACTAGACACTAAACCAAATGTGTTGAAAACTCATACATGAAGCTTAAGGGCCGTAAACCATTGTTATGATAGATACAGAAGAATGACATGTTCAGATGTATATTTTAAGATCACTCTTCCAGGTTTGTGGAGAATGCTTTGGAAGGGCTATGATAGCAGCGGTGTTAATGAACTGGAAAAGTATGGCATCAATCCATGCATCACATTATGCTGGCCTAAATGAAGGTTGAAGAAGTAGTGATCAGAAGGGTTTTATTCTATGGAGAGTAAAAGAGGAAGGAGAATCCTTTCTGAAGAGTGTAGGGGTTGTAGAGGTGGGAGGAGCTGTCATGAGAAACATTGAAGCAAGAATAATGGCAAGGATCCTTTTTAAACAATCATGTGGTGGGTAGAACAATTTATGGGCTGGAGGATGGAGGTGGATTGTGGATCAGATGTTCTCTATTGCACAAGGTTGATATGTTTGAGACATCTTTCCGAGTAGCAATAGCAATTAAACAGCTTATAAGTGAGCATAGACACCAGACAAAAGGTAAGGGAGAGATGCATATTTGCTTGTCTCCAGAATATGGAGCAACCGGAGGCAGGCTTTGAGTCTGGCAAGATGGAAATGAAAAGACTATGTTTTGATAAGTGGTGGGTAAAGTTGTCTGATGGGAGTGGCACTACTTGTGACTGGGGTTCAAGAACATGGAGAATGATCTACTAACAAACCTTTCTAAAACATGCCTAAAATGAGGATCAAGGCATAAGAAGGCAACTTGAGAATGTCAAGAGTTATGTTATGCTTGTTTTAACATAGAAGACAAGCATGCTCACATGTTAATGACAAGAAGATTCCATAGAACAGAGGAGAGAAAGTGCAGTTCATGGAAGATTCCTAAAGCGAGGAGCTTTTGGAAACAAGAGAAATGACGGGGTTCAGAGGAATGAGTTCACACCTGGCATTTGACGGGAGAAAAGATTCAGATCCAGGAGAAGAGAAAAGAATGATGAGGGAAGAGGTGCGTATGAGTGTAGGTGACAGGAATACGAAAGGGCTTCTATTTGGTCAATAGCTAGCATTTAATAACCGACATTTAGTGAGCTCCTGGCATATACCAAGTATGCTCTAACGGACTTTACGCACATTTTCCACATATATGAGAACCATGGCATTGATAATTTCTGTCTACCAGTGAGAAGAAGGCATAGAGAAGATAGTGTTTGCAAGATCAGAAGACTGATCTTAGACTGAAAGTGTCTAAGTTTAGTCTATGCACTTACTCATTAAGCTAAATGGCTTCCTGAAACAAAATTATTAGTGGCAAAAGCAAAGGTCTGGGTTTTGGAAGAGTTACATGGTGATTTAAGAATAAATGCAGAAAAAAGTATGAATGAAAGGATCACAAATATGGTTTAGAAATCAAGCCTGCTGATAATGGGAGGAATTGAGCAGATAACAATGAACTTAGTTGTGTGGTGATTATACACACACATATATGCATGTATTTTTCCTAGGGAAATATTATTTATAAACATTAAGGAAAATGTAATTGATTTCCAAAAATAGTATGATATATAACTATGAAGTGATATGTAACTTTGAAATGCTTGTTTTTCTTGATTTTTAGTGTTTCCCAGCAAAGTTCAATCCAATAATAAATTTTGAATGTTTTTTTTTGTTGTTGTTGCTTTTTTGTTTTGTTTTTCTCTGGAGCAATTTGTCTGAAAGTAAATCTGTACTCTGTCGATATGAACATTTTTGTGTTTAGGAGACTTTGGATAAGATATTTTATATTTTAAGCTTATTTAATCCAAGTGGGATAATAATAATCAATAGATCACTGTGATATTTAAAGGACAAACATTAAATACAAGTATACATGACACTATTGCTGTGGATATTGTATTTTTTATAATTAGACTCCTGTTTTCGTTCCTGCATCCACTTTAGTCACTCTCCACTCCATTTCCTCACTCCAGCCAAAATGATATCTTAGAAATTTACAGTGATTACATCACACCCATCACTAAGCCAACTTAGTGGCTTCCCATTGCCGTCAAGATAGACTCTAAAACATACATTAGCCATCTGGCCCTAAATCTGGGCCCTCCTTTTTTGTGTCAGCCTTTCCATATGCTGTTCCCTTAGTTTGAAATGCTCTATAAATCTCCAGATTCCAGCTCTTTCCCCATCACTGCACCAAAAATTCTATTTTTACTTTGAGTATTTCACTTCAAAAGCAAGATCTGTCTGACTTGGTAATCTGCTCTCCCTCTCTTTGTATGCAATTGTCTCAACTGAGATTCAGTTTGCAGGCATCTGCAAAAGAAACAGCAAAGTCAGTGCTGAATGGGTTTATCCAGAGGTTGCATTTGAAGGGAGGTATCTGTTGAGTGAATAAAATGATTAGCCAGAGCTCCGTGAGGCTAACAGTTATAGGTCGAGGTCTCTCATGGTCTAAGGTAGTTAGGTCTCTGTAGTGGGAGTCTGGACTAGAATATATTAGAGGGACACCCTGAGGCTTGAATTCAATCCAAGAAAGTCCCTGGTGTTTTGTAATGAACCACAGTGACTGAAGATTCTCATGTATCTTATGGAATAACTGAAGACATTCCTGAGTTTTCTAGTTCTTTCCAATATTATTTAGATAAATTCAGTATAAACTAGTCTTTTGAGAACTGAGAACCATCAACCCAGATGATGTTAAATGAAACAAACAAATATCCAGGGAAAGAGGAAACTGTAGGAAGAATTAACTTCTGAATGTCCCTTCATATATGATAGTGATCATAATATCAATAACAATAGCACTTAAATCTATTCAAAGCAACATCAATGACAATGTGAATCTAATAAACAAATTAACTCTATACACAGATTTTTAAAAATTTTATTAAGTCTCCTAACATGGAGTAATTTTGCAAGCAGCATTAGTTTCCAAGTAAATTTCTTAGGCTAAGAGGTGAGAAGACAGGGAGGGGGCTATGCTAGCTTCAGCATTGTTTCCGAATAGGCACCAATGTCTAAGACTACATTTACAAAAAGTTTGTAAAATTCATACCTTTTTTTGAGACTTGTTTTACTTAGAGTAGATAATTATGCCAAGTGCAAAGAACACACACAATGAATGACAAAAAGTAGCAAGAAAAAAGTTAAAAGTAACCTGCAAGTCCAACAGGTCACCCATGCAGCCAGCTGGCATCCATCTGTCTACCCTCAACAGACACTACCTGTGTGCATCTACCGTAACTCAACAATGTAATTGTTTCTAGTTATAAAATGGCGACTAAAGCAGGTAAGAACTTAGAATCTAATCTACTGAATCAAACCATAAACAATTTAAAAGAAACAAATTTACAAGGGAAAAATTATCTTAAAAACATTTCTCTTTCTCTCCCACTCATCCTTTCTCCCTCTCTTTCCTCCTTCCCTTGTCCCCTTCCTTTCTTTCTTATGCTTTATTTTGCCATCATTTTAGAATCTTCTTCTGATTATTTTTCTAACCTCTTTCTATAGAAGTACCTCATACTATATTTAAAAACCTAAATTTTCACATTTGTCTTCAATTTGTTTATATTAAATAAACATAATCATCATGACAATGTCTAAAAGGAGTAGAAATTTACACTAAATTCCCTTTGTCTGACTAAAGAACATGGACATTAGTGAATATATTTTGTAATATTTATTTGTCTATGTGTATTTCCTCTTTTCCCTAAATTTCCTGAGATGTATTTCAAATAGTTTATGTTGTAGAAAATTACCAATGAGTAGGTGACAAGAAGCCTCATCCAGGTTACTCATTCTATAACCACAAACTCGTAAATAGAAACATGTACCTTTAGTTAAGATTGAGAAACTAAACTTTTATGCAATAAATGGAAAGTATTGCCTTATGAAGATGAAAATATAAACTCCACATATGAGCTGAATAAAATCATTAATGTCTTAATCTGTTGGTAATTTTAAATTAGATGATCACAAAATGTAAATATTAAAGAGAATCACAGCGGTGCACAATATAACTTTCAGTACAGTATTGTACTTTTTATGTTGATAAGTCACATGTCTTATTTCAGTTTGAAGAACCAGTTACTTCAGAGAAATGGTTTTATATATCCAGTGTCTTTGTCCTATGCATACATACATTCTTATGATAAAATTAAAGATTCATTTATGCAACGTCTGATAATAAAATAGAACAATTATAATAATATACTGTAATAAAAGTTATATAAATGCCATGGTTCTCTCTCTCTCGTTTTCACTCTCTCTGTCTCTCAAAGTACCTTACTCTACTTCACTCACCCTTTTTCTTCTTGTGGTAACATGAGATGATACAATGCCTACATAATGACATAAAGTGTGGTGGAATCCTCCATTTAATATTCTGGGACTGTGGTTGACCGCGCATAGCTGAAACAGTGGATGCCAAACTGTGGATAAGGTGGGGGCACTTTGCACCTTCCCCTGATGTTCTACAAGAGAAACACAGTGCATCCTTTTGGTGTCTGTGCGCGTCACTGGTGTCCTTGTGCTTACAACGCAGGCCACGTGGGACAAGGCACAAAGCTGGCTCTTCCTGAAGTGGTAAATTCCCTCCTTAGTGTAACAGAACTCCCTCTATAAGAAAGTCACAGGTGTCTGTCACATTTTGACTATTTATTTATTTACTTTTTAAAATATTTTATGTATTTTTTTTTAGAGAGGGGAGAAGAGAGGGAAAAAGGAAGGGAGAGAAACATTGATGTGTGAGAGAAACTTCAATCTGCTTCCTCCCCAGTGCACCCCCACTGGGGACCTGGCCCACAACCCAGGCATGTGCCCTGGCTGGGAACCTGACTGGGGAAATTCGGCTTTGCTTGACGGCACCCAATGAACAGCCACACTGAGCAGAGCTTTAGCATTTTTTAATGTTTGTCTGCCAATAGAATTTTGACAGTATACTGAAGAAAAACACCTCAGATCGAATGCTAGATACTGAACCCCATCATCTACAATAATTCATACATGCAAATCTGTAAATTTTTCATTTTTGCTTGATTCTTTTTATCCAAACTAGGACACATAAGTATAAATATAGTTCCAAACAAAATTTGAGAAAATGTGTTTAACACATTATTTTAGCTTCAAAAATCATTCTGAGTTAGTTCTTTTCTTAGTGTAGATATGTCTTCATATCAATTCATTGGAGACTGTCAAGGTGAAAGTGAACTCTATTTAAATGTCTAAAGTTTTGTTATTGCTATCTGAAAATATTAAAATGTTAAATCAATGGTATCATTAAAATATTGAATAAATACAGAAAAATAATAGTTATTGTACATAGCGCAATTTTGTGGGACTACATTTGAGACTGACGACAAGCTGAGGCATTGAGCAATGAATAAAAGAAAATGTCTTGCTTGAGCTAAAAATTATCACAGCAAAAACCACAATGTACATAATAGTCTACCTTTCCTATATTTTTCAATATATATGGGGAAAAGTAAAAATTAAAAGTTAAAATTAAAAAGGAGAATTAAGAGTTTATAAAATTGTTCTGAATGCTTCTTAGGAAAAACAAATTTATTGGTAAAGGATGCTATGACTCAGAGGAGCCAACTACTATTAAGGTTCACAAGTTATTACTTTCTAATATATTCGCTTCTCAATCATTAATTGAATACTTTAAGCTTATGTTAAGTGAGCAGCCATTGTTCCTTATACGCCGGAAACTGAGAATGTAAGTCATTATTTTTTGTGTGAGATCACAAACTCTTTATCCTCCTTCAAAAGTTAATGCACTTCTACACTAACTCTGTTAGCACATAACCGTCCCTCCGTGCGGGTACAGGCTTCAGACAGGAGGCAGGGCAGCCTTACAAGGCCCGAGCACGGATTTCGGTGTGGGTTATGCTATTTAACATATATTATCTTCTGATATCTTTTCACATTCATCTCATCAGTTCTATATAATTTTATCAATTTTACAAATGAGAAAACAAATGTTTGCAACGTTCTATTAATGTTTGTAAAACCATAAAACATACTGAGAATTCAACATGCGTGTAATTTTAACACTTGCTGATAGTCATTACACTAAAACGCATGCGCGATAGAGTCTGACAGTGAGGGCCCCACTGCAGACCACGGAACTGAGGTCCTGCCACAATGTGGGGCCTCAGACCTGAGCCCAGTGCAGATCTGCAAGGAGAAACCACGTGGCTCTCGGTACCCAGGCCTGTTATTTAGCCTGAGATCGTCTTAGTAAATAAATCAATAAATAAGGGGTTGAGATAATCTTGTTTTACATATAAAAACAATAGAAAAGGTATTATCCTACTAAGAAATCTCCAAACAAAGCCTTGTGAACACAACAATGGTTTATTTATACAAATACATACACTCTTAAGACATGCGTCACAGTTTGGGCCTTCCCCACAAATGTACTATTATTAAATGCTATTAACCTGAGGGCATGCCTAGTGAGTTTGTTCAAAATGTATTCAATATTGATTTCTTTAATAAAAGTAAAAGCCGTAAAATATAAATCATCTTACAATATAGGATTCTAGAGAAAAATGCATTACTTTTCTTATAATACATTATTTTTGTTATAGTTGTCAAATATAGATTTTTCAAAAAATATTGTCAGATCCCATAACTATAGGTACCCCTTACTTTTATCATCTGGTAGAGAATATGCTACAGACCCATATTGTGGCACTTTGAAATTGAATGTCTCCTAATAGTGACAAATGTCAACTTCAGCTTCTGATAAAGAGCTATTATATTATCATCATCACCTCTCCCTCTGTCTCCTGGTCTCTCTGTCTCTCTGTTTTTCTGTCCCTCTCTCTCTTTCTCTCTGAACAAAACATTTCTTATAAACTATAAAACATTTCTTATTTCAGGAAATGCTAGACAGATTGAATTTACGTACTAAAACAGTCATATACACCAGGATATATGCAGCAAAAATGTGAGTGGATAGATTTGATCTATAGTTAATTGGAAATAAAGGTATGATTAATGACACATTCATAAAGCCATATATAACTATGAATTATTTTAGTGTATCTTTAAAATTAGTTACATGCCTGAATGGAGGATTTTAGTTTAAAGAACAGATTCTACATATAGCCATTAAGGATTCGTGAATAAAAATATTGAAGCTGTATTCTAATGGTATTTATACAAAATAGAAAATCAATACTAAGTTATACCTGGCTTTTGAAGAATCAGTATGAAGAAAGTAGGGAGGAAAAGAGAGAGGAGGACCCGCCAGCCCCAGGTGGTGACCCCAATCACTAAAGCAAAATTGGCCTCCTGGATGGATACCGAGAAGAGCAAGGTAATACGATGTTACGATTGCAAAATGTTCCAATATCTGAACTCCATAAATCGTCTCAAGTGTTTTATTGTTTTCTTCCCGTGAAAGCTAGAGTGTGGCTTCTAATGATTGATGTCTAAAGTGGATATCATTGCAAAATGAGAGAAGAAATAACACAAATAAAATCACTGGATCTACATGGTGATATCTCTTAAAATATATTTGTCAGTTTGATAACATTTTGGTGGATGAATCAAAATCGTGTTAGAAGTTAATCTTTTAATTCATTGCACAACAACAGAGTATTGAAACTCTAATTAAGACACATCTGGGTTCAAATTTATTTTTAAGAATCTAAAGTTATGATATTTTTGGAGACAATTAACATCTTACATTTCACTTCCATCATCTGTAAACTGAAATAATAACATATCTCATTGCATTGATATTTAAATGACACTTTATAAATATTTATTGTGGTTATTGTGAAGATTAAAAACATTTATATGTATGTTATTAGCTCACTATTTTGTGCACGCTAAAATCTTAATGCATTCCAATTTGTGTTCTTGATCACAGTGTTTAGCGCTTAATTTTATGTATTAGCTTCTTTTTAACCAAAAGCATGAAAACAAGCTTAAATAGAGAAACAGTAGTGAGTTAAATGTAGTTGCTAAATACAGTCAGTAATTAGTTGAGAAATAAAAGTATCTTTTTTTAGTCATTGCTTTTATTTTGTCTATGTAGAAAATGTCCAGTCCTCCCTCCAATTCCTGGTGCTTGCACAAATCCATTGCTGTCTAATATAATAGAAATAAATTAATTTAAACAGAACTTATAATGGAATAAAAACACAGATAATAATTTAGTTCAGAGGGACTATGCTACTTGTCCTGTAGATAACTGACTGGACAGTTGTTCCACACTAGCCAACAGAAATTCCCTATAACTGCATACTGAAGGGGCCAGTTATGGACTAACTTGTGTACTGCCGAAACTCTCTGCATATCAAAGCCCCAAAGCATGGTGAATTTGGATATAAGTTGTTTAAAGAGGTGATTAAGGTGTCCTCATAAGAAGCAAAACTTTAGACACACAAAAAGATAACAAATACTCACCCATAGAGGAAAGACCGTTTGAAGAAATGGAGAGAGCAATCATCTTCAAGCCAAGCAGAGAGGCCTCAGGAGAAACAAAACATGCTGAGACCTTGATCTTGAATTTCCAGTCTCCAGAAACATACAAAATGAATTTCAATCATGTAAGCCATGAAGGTTGTGGTATTTTCTTATTGTGCCTCAAGCAAACTAATACAGAACACATCTGTGTCGCGACCTCTCAAGGCCGGACAGGACCCGGGATTCAGGCAGGGGGAAGAAAAGTTGTGGAGCTGTGGGGATGTCTGGCATGCCTTTATTTTGCAAGCTGAGTGCCCCTCCCTGCATGCCCCCTGCGGGGAGCCCCTCCCCCTGATATACTAAATACAGACAAAGACAGCAGGGAGCTAGCATACATTTTATAACACATCAAGATTCTGCATATGCAAGCCCACTCAGTGCTATGGTAACCATTTATCAGACCCAGTCTCAAGGCTATGAGAACATTGCTTGTCTTGGTTCCCCAGACATTTGAGTGAGGGAGCCAGACTGACTCTGTTTATCCTACAACATCCAAATGATATCAAAAGAAGGAGGTGGGAGCTGATGAGCCAAAACTGTAAGATTCTGGAAGAACAGGAATGTGGTGATGTGGAGGTGAGAGTAGAGGGTCTAAAAGTGGAAGGGTCATTAAATCAGCCAACTTAAATTGTACCCATTCTGCCTATATGATGCTCCGAATTCTCCTCTCTCTGTGATATCATATCATTGACCACCTTTCAACATACTACATAATGGATTTATTTTTATCTTATTCTCTCTACATCCCTGATAGCAAATTTCATTTGGATGTTAGTTTACTTTCCTGCCTATTTTCTTTCCAATGGTATTTGCTAAGTCCATAGAACACTGGCATGCAATGATATATCAGAGAGAGAGAGAGAGAGAGAGAGAGAAAGGATGGAAGGAAGGAAGGAAGGAAGGAAGGAAGGAAGGGAGGAAGAAAGAAAAAGAAAGAAAGAAAGAAAGAAAGAAAGAAAGAAAGAAAGAAAGAAAGAAAGAAAGAAAGAAAGAAAGAAAGAAAGAAAGAGAAGACAGAAAAGGATAAATGAGTGGGCCCATGGGTCCAGAGAGAAAAACACCTACAGTGGTGGCCCTGAAAATCAAAATCAATTAAATGAACTGTATAGTTTGGAAGAGACCTTTCCAATTCAACCAAGTTAGAATCAATAGAAACTTTCCAAAGAAAGCCTTGTTTGAAGTAAATAATTATTTTTAAAATATTTCTATTGATTAGCTAGCAGAAAGAAATTTAACATTTACTTTCCTGATGCTAAGTACTAATAAAGGAATTTGTATTAGAATAGTTAAAAATAAGAGATAGGACACAATGGAATAAAAATGTCAGTTGAAATAATTATGTTGATTTTTGTACCTATGCATTGTTAGGGTGAAATATTATGCATTCCCAAAACTGAATCACTCGTTCCCCAAATTTATTCTAGTTAAGATGACAAAAAATAGCAAACATGAAATTACTAGAGCCTGACCAAGTCATTAGTCAATTATTAGATGTTGTAGAGCTATCTGTAGGCAAATTGAACTTTCAGAAATTATCTCATCAGAGCAGTGAGAATTATGGATTTCTTTACACTAGCAAAGTTTTCCTGGGACCAATCCATATCGGGGAAATTAGACACAGATTATATTCAGCAGATGGATGGAATGGGTTTTGTTGGTGAGTAGTGGTACAAAATGCTGGAGAGTTGCTGACCAATCCACAGTAGGCACTAACTTCCACGGTACAGATTAAGTATCACTGCTGAGTTTTATTTAAGGGATGACAATCATTGTAATGAATTATAGGTAGACCAGTGCAATAGTATTGTCCAATAAGAAGACTAAGTACAGAGGAAATATATAAGAAAACAAACTGTCCTCAAAGAAAGGTGAATGGGAGGATCTGAGTTGAAGGGGTGAGATCAGGAGAACCTCATGAGAAAAGCAGCAGGAGCAAAATCCTTGAATATCACTAAGATGGAGCAATAAAGACAAACCTTCGAACAGCGCACATTCCACTGTTTCATAAATCAAGTGCTAGGCATGTGTTCACAACTTTGTGTAATATAACTACACTCTAGGTGTTTTTCCTCTACTGCTATCAACACACTAGCAGTCCTTTCACTTCCCATTCTTTTACAAGACATTCAGTTCCTTCACAATCAATGCTACTGTGGTCATATAATTAATAGTAGTTAATAATTATAATAATGATTATATTGGACCATCCATTACTAATTATATTGATCATTAAGCATAAACTGGACTATCCCATGTACACTACATGCATGTGTTTTACCTTTCATTCCAGATAAACTATCATTTCCCTGCCTCTAAAAATCCTTTTAAACACATGAATATTATTAATTTAATGATGTTCCCTTCTACATTTAGTTGCATTAATCCTTCTCGCTATTGTAGCAAATATTCTATTGTAGACTTAAGTTGTAAATGCTGTTTGATGACAGGAAACATTTTATACCTGTAATATGTTTATGTTTGGTTGGTCCCAGTTAGCACTGTTGAGTCCATTTAGAGGAAAACCTGTTCAAACCAGAATGATATCTAAACATTGGTCATTGAAGTACTTCAAAAATTAAAGCTGAACCATTATTTGCAATGGTCCATATTTTGTGGAAGCATCCTGGGTCTACATCAAAGAAACACTTTCTTCAAGAATGTTTTTCAGGGCTCTCAAAGGCTGACAAGTATCCCTGCTTCACTTGGAAATTGCTAGATATTCTTCAAAACTACTGAAATGTAGAAATCTGGAATTTGTGTCTTGTTTTGTTTCATCTCCATTTTCCAGATTCCAGGAGTCTCTGCATGGATGGAAACTGGTTTCTAGTTGATCAACTGAAATAAAATGCTATGCCTTATTTACTATTGTATTGCAATGATTTTGTGGATGTATTTCTTTTCCCGTGGACCAATGAAAAGTGACAAGTTATTGAAAATATGTCGATAAGACACATAATTACAGAATGTCATTTGTAATACCAGAAATACACTTGTGAACACAGTAAATAGTATGAGAATATTTAACTACTGTGTAGAACAGGTAATGAGTTTCCCGATCAGATAGGGAAACAATAACATCACTATCAACAGGATTAAGTTACAGAAATCAATAGGCAGGTGACAGAGAATATCAACATCTGGAAACACTGACATGTGACATAATAGATCTAAAATTTAAATGAAAGTTTGTTGAACATTTAAATAGAAATTACTTGGAAGATAAATTCTTTGATTGAAAATGTTTAGTGATTTTTTAAAAATTTTAAAAATATTTAAAACTTTAAAAA
>CM052540.1:173987604-174029895 GCA_028533065.1 Trachops cirrhosus
CACTTAGTAAGTTCAATAAATATTGGTTAGTATAACTGAATAATTGAGTAAAAGCCATTGGGTTTTGCATTTAGAGTAGCATGAGGGGATTACTTATGGCTACCTATATCTTAATAGGGAATTTGAACTTAGTGGAAAAACCACTGAAGTTTACAAGTAAGGAAAGAGCACGGTCAGATTTACATTTTGGAGCAATCACTTTGACCTCAGTTTGATGATGGATTTAAAGAGTAGCAAGACAAAGGCAAGGAGACAAATTAAGAAGCTATTACAAGAGAAGGAAGAGATGTCGATTAGGGTTTAAACTAGGAAATTACCATGCATGACAACATTAAAAGTGATCTGAGCAATATTTAAAAAATAATCAATACTGCTTAATGTTTAATAGAATGAGAGCAGAGGGGTAGATACTAAAAAGATATATTATATCCTCACTTGAGACTGGGTGAATATGCTTTAAGCAGGAATTGAAATTCAAAAGGAATAATGAAACTTTTACATTTAAATTCAATCAAAAGAATCTGTGTATTTTATAAAACAAATTCTACTTTGATAGATTATACATATGTAGTTTATTTTTACATCTGTATATAAGTAACATGTTATTGAAATGTCTTTTTATATAGAAAGTTTTCTTTCTTAGAGCATCAAAATTCATAGCTGAAATTGAATTCTCTGTTTTAAACAGATTCTTTCTTTTCTCATCTGTTTCAGTTCATGCACGAATTTTTGTTACACAGGTAAGAAAACTCTTTAGCTATATGACTTACCCTTTAAAAGGTAACCAATTTACTCTTTGATGATTATGTACTTGGTAATTGTGGTTTTGACAAATTACTTCTTGGATTACATTTCTAAAACCAACAGCTTTCTTATATTTTTGTTACAAAGAGATGGTGAACTTTAGTGATAACTATAAACGACATATCATTGACTTGAACTAGGAACCTCAGTAACATCCTTCAGCAAAATCTGGTAAAATATTAGGGTGAAAAAATGGTATTTAAATGAAAGAAGCATGTAAATATGTACAAAATATAAACATTTGCATTATTTTCAACATTTACTAAATAGACATTGCATATATTTTTTCATGAGTGGAGAACTATATGTCCTTTATTTTATATACCTTACTATCTTCTCACATTAATATGGTGTTTCCATCCAGTAAGTATATTGAATGGAATTAACCTTCCTATATTTTTAATGGTTTAAGGATTTAACCAAAAGATTCTGACCTCCATGGCTGAAAGCCTTTTTTAAAAGAAAGGATTTATTAGACCATTGCTAGCAAGATAGACGAGGTCCAGGGGCATGAAATCTGACCCACCAGGAGCGTGGCTGAGTGAAAAGACAACATAACGCGTGTCATGCTGGAGATGCTGAGCAACTTTATATATCAAGTGGAAGGGGGTAGGGAGATGTAAGTCTTTCTGAAAGTATTTGTCGAAAGTGGAGGCTCACAATGTAGTCTTTCTTATAACCCAGCCTTCGGTCCCCACTCGAATGTCGGACCCGGGCTTTAAGAACTGAAAGCACCAAGACGACTGTATGACCACCAGTCCTCTAGGTGACACTGGCACTGAGAAATAACAGGAAGCCAACACAGGTGACTGTGCTATTCACTCAGCTTTTATTAATGCAGGCTTAATCCAAATATATTTTAGCCTAATAACAATACTAATCACTCAGAAACAATCAGTGATAACATCACATGAGAGATTTGGGGGATAACAAACCCCAGTCCCAGAGTCTCAGTCTGCAGGTCTGGGAGATGGCACAGTGAGCAAGGGAGGCATCAGCATTTTGTAAGGAAGGACCTCTGGAGCCAAGTGGGCCTCAGGGCAGACAAAGTCCTCAGTCCAGCAGGGCAGAGCCTCCAGCGGCCGATGCCAAGGGAGATCACCGTGGCATGGAGCAGCACCCTGGTTTGTGCGTGGCTGTCTCAGCAGTAGTGTGCAGCCTGCCTCAGTCACCCTTCAAAATGGTGTGCTCCACCCTTCTGGGCTTCTTGATAACTGTCTTGGTACCCCTGATGGCAAGTGAGGAATTTGCCCAGGAGCCTTTCTATGGGTGGTCCTGCGCTGCACACACGGCTGTTCTGGTCACATGTGCAGGTATCTTAAGTATGCTTCCTTGCCAGATGTGTCAGCTCTGACTTAGGTAGTTCTCCTCTGGAACCAAAGTGTCATGACTGACTGACAGCCATCTTGGTCGACATGAGTGACTCTGCTTTGTTTTATACACTGTATGCTCTCTTGACTGCACCAATGCCATTTTATTGGTCCTGTTCTCCACAGTATTCACATTGGCTATAGGCAAAGAGGGTGATAGAAGTTGAAAATGACGCAGTCCTGGGATAGATGCAGAGTCCAAGGAAAAAGTGTTTGCTCTTTTGGATAGGGTGTGGACAAACCCTGAAAGTTCATGTGTAAAGAAGCAAAGGACCCTGAGGTGAGTTGGTGCCTTTCTATGTTCTTTTGGGATGATGGCAGAAATAAACACCTAGAAGTTAATCCAAAATCCCAAAAGACAGTCTTTTATCAGCTGCTTCACAGATATTAACAGGTTGTTTGTCTCTTATGCTCTGGCCACTAGACTTTGATTTAAAACATCTCAGCATTAATTAATTAATTAATTAATTTATTTATTTATTTATTTTAGGGGAAACCCATGATGATTTATTACAAAGAGTATTTACTGTATGGTTAAAAAAATGCTTTAATTTTGGAAAAATGGAGAGAATTGAAGAAGATTTTGTTGGGGGAACATAAGGTTTTACTTGAATTTAATCCTGTTAATATTTCTTAAAACCCTAAAAAGAAGGTATTATAATTCTCATTTTAGGTTGGGGAGTTGGGTATGTATCTAATTGAAGATATATATTATATAACAGTTTGTGGTTAAACTGAGAGTAAAGTCTTAAGATTCAGCCTAATTTTCCTACCATTAGGCTATCTATTATAAGCAAATAAGCTTTCCAAATTATGTATCTGTAAAATGTAGGATTCATTATGACAATATGTATATCCTTAGTAAAATCCTTGTTCTGAAATACATTATAATTGAGAAATTCTGAGTTATGGGAAGTGTTTGAAGATACTTAAATTTTAATGTATTTTAAGACTTGATTTAATGCAATTCCTTGCCTCTGTGTAAACTTATAACCTGATTTGTTTTGAACTAACACTGTGGACTTATACCAAATATGTCAATCAAACTGCTTTGTACATAAAGACAAGTCCATCCTAGCCACAGAAATTCAAATTCTCATTCTCAACACAAACAAACATTTAGACTCAGCACATAATGCCTTTAGACAATAGCTTATGTTTTTGTGGTTCAAAACAAATATTGCTACCTGACAGAACAATGAAGATCTGAAATGACTTCAATCACAGTGCTTTGTATCTGTATTAAAAGACTCTCCTTTTTTTCAGCATCAGCCACAGAAGGGTTTGATTCCTCCTTAGGCAGTGCCTGTTTTGTTTGTTTGTGGTGGATCCAAGGCTTAATTCCCACAGGACTTTACCATTCAGCATTCTTTACTGTGCCTGGCAATGCTTGCTCAGAATGAGCAAAAAAAAAATAAGATATTTTAAAACAAGATACTTCTTAATAATACTACTTACTGAGAAGTGTTGTTAAATGTATTTAGTTTTCTTTTTTATAGACATATTATACATTTGTTGTAAGGCATCTGAAGAATACATAGCAACTTTAAGAAAACGTAAAAAATACCTAGCAAGTCACATACAATTGCCAATAACATTTTGCTTAACTTCCTAAATTATATGTGTAACATACTTACCAAGGTAATTTCTGTTGCTTTTGACTCTAACTCTTATAAACAATTTAATCTTCCTCCGCCTGAGCCATTCACCCATTTTATTAAAAAAAAAAACACATATAGATACTGTGAGGTATGTCCAGAAAGTAGCCAGCAATGTTATATGAATAATAGAGACATTTATTGAAGAAAATACAAGATACAGGAAATACTGCAGATAGGACAATGATGCCTCAGTCCCCTTCAAAGTAGGCACCCTGGGACCTCACAGAGTTCTCCAATTGCCATCAGCTGCCCTGTCATATTTTCCTGAATCTCATGGATGGTCTGAAATCTCTTCCCTTTCAAAGGTGCTTATGGTTTTGGAAAAAGCCAGAAGTCACAGAGCACCAAGCCTGGGATGTAGGGGAGCTGACTTACCTGGGTGATTTGATGTTTTGCCAAAAAAAACTCTGCACAAGATGTGATGCATGAGTAGGCACGTTGTCGAGATAAAGCTGCCAATCACCAGTTGCCCATAGTTGGGGGCTTCTGAATCATCCAAATAGTTCCCATGGAAGAATGTTCAAGCTTAACGCAAAATTTGATGAAGACTTTTTGCTCTACTCAGTCATTTTGAATGTAACAGCCACACAGTACAAATGCTCACTCAAGGGCGTCTACCACCCCCACTGACTACTACAGTGAAGTCGTCATTGTTCACACATGCACATCCCAGTCCACTCTCCTTGGCTGCCAGGTTACATCAATGTCAGGCAAACCATTCTCATTATATTAACAATGGCTGGAACTTTTCCAGATAGACCTTGTATATCAATATTTAAGGAGACTCATTTAAACATGGACAAAATGGCATACATATATTATTCTACCATTATAACACATACATTTGCAGACAGTATCTCTGAAATACCAAACTGAATGTCTAAAAAGAATGCTGCTGCTAAGATTTTTTTTCTTAGTAGAGAAAGAAATAAAGGTAGAAATGCTTTAACTTTTTTTTATGAATAAGAAGATAATCCTTTATGAGAGACTGAGTTTTTGTGAATGCCAGGCTGACATTTGCAAAATTGATATGTCTTGACATTTGGAGTAGTTTCTGTAGAATTATGTGTACACATTCTAACATTATGCAGAATGCAATAGATTTGTAATGTTTTAAGTACTTAAAGTAATACTACTGCTGTGACACACGGAACAACTGTGCCTTTAAATACAGCCAGATTTCAGACTTGGAGAATGAAACAATGACCTCTGACTCTGAAGTTGGATCTCAAAGCAAAACAGATCAAAAATTCAACTTATTGAAATAGTGTTCCCTGTTCTTATTTTATAAAAGAACACTTTAAAGTTTTGACTTGCAGGTTAGAAGGAAGGCAATATATTGTGTTAAAAAGATGAACAAAACATTTTGGATTTAGCCATACAAAATCGCTTATATCCAACAATTGTGACTGGCAAAGGAGACAAGTTCAAGTGATGTAACATGATAGTTGATATTTATTGAGTGCCCCAAGCACTGTCATCAGAACTTTACATGTTTCCACTCATTTCATTCTCCCTATACCACCACAGTTTGCTAATGATAGTATCCCCATTTTACAGATGAGAAAGGACAGAGAAACTAATTCCCCCAGGGCTACACAAGTAGTTAATTAGAAAAGTTTACTGAACCCAGACAGTGTGAACACAGAGCTATGCTTTAAACCACTATGCTATTCTGTTTCAAATGACAAATTATGGATTGGCTGGGGACTTGTTCAACATCACTGGGTTATGGCGTGTTGCGCTTTGAAAGGCAGTCCTTGTCCTTTGTGAGAGTTCGAGGGGTCTCCAAGTCTAAGTGTGAGAGCAAGTCAGTAGAGCAAAGGTTTACTATAAGCAGTGCCTTAGGTGATTATTGTTTCAGCTGTGCTAAAATCTAATTGCCACGAAGTCCAGCACAATGTGGGATGGAGAGGATCTCTAGAAAGGTCTAATCTCTTGATGCAATGCACTGAAATTCCCCACACCTGTTTAAAGTTACCACAAGAGTAGAAGCAAGGTGAATACTGAAATCTCAAGCTTTTCTCTTAGCCTGACACTGTCCTCATTCTTTCCAAACCTGTCTTCCTGCTTGCTGGATAAACTTGTTTACTTTGGGGCAAGAGGAAGGCTATTAACTATAGTACATACATATCCATCGTATGCATATCTTTATGCTCAGACCTTTAACTTTTATTCTTGCAATTCCAAGGAAGGTCTTTTTCCTCAATAAAATTCAGCATTTGCAAATCAATTAACCTTGGCTTTTAGAGTATTTCCCAAGAGTGAATAACAGCAATCATAATGGTAGTCATGGTTTTTGATAATGTTGACTATGTGCCTGTCACTGTTCAAGACTTGTGTTTGTATTTATTGGCCTTCAAAGTAATATTATACAGTATCTGTTATAATATTGTTTGTTTTTAATCTCAGGAGTTTCCCTGGTGAAACTTGACAATGGACACTATACACACAGGACACGGAGAGATGGGAGAAAGAGCAGACCACTCCAGGTTGGTAGGTGGCAAGTTTAACAAGCAATGGAACTTATAAGAAACAAGGCTTGTGTTGAAGTGGGGGGCAATGTAATCCTTTACAGAGGCCTTAATTAGGTTCAGTCACATGTGCCTGCCAGATGGTTTCAACTATGCATTGCCCCCTTAAGTCTGAGTCCTTGAAAACAGCTCCCACTGTAGCAACAGTGGGCAGAATGTACATTTCAAGGACTGGGAAAGTGTGAGGTGCCTCTGATTGTCTGTGTCCCATTTGCTGGTTTACCAGTAGCCATATCCCCTTGATTACCTCCTCCAACAAATTCATGTCGCACAGAGAAAATTTGAAACTGGATGGAAAGTGACTTGAACAAGGAAAAGGATATAACTAAAATTCGAACTGAGTATCCTGGTTCTATCTCAATTGTTCTGAAAATTATGACTACATTGTTTCTGCTCAAAAATCAATTTTGAAATTTTAAGATGTTATCATTTGCATTTTTAAAAATATAATCTTACAGGGAATCACATGCTGTAGAGCACACTTACGAGGGTGGGAACAGTTTAATGCATAGCAGAATTAAAAACACTTTGATTTTATTTTCTGTAGTATTGGCTTTTGCCAGAAAAATCTGCATATGAATGAACTGCATCCTGATTTGGTTTTCTCCTTTTGTAAACTTCATAAACAAAGAAATGCCTACTTTTCTGGTCACAGATTATGTTGTAGAGCACATTGTATATAGCAAACAATACAAAACAAAACAAAACAAAAAGAAGTCATACGCAATTTAATTTCACTACTTAAAACTTTTCAAAATATGGAGGAGGGGAACATGTATTATATATACAGCCAGGAGTTTAATGATTTAAAAAGTTTCATTTATTTTTTGGGGAGGAGAGAACATTTTCTTCTCTGTTGCTGATATTATATATTTAAACTTATTTTTGTTTATTTGTCTGCTTCTATGATGTGATTTTGTGATGTGATTCTGAAAAATGTAGACTGTGGGGAGATCAAGCTAGGATTAGAAAAACAATAAGATTGTAAAGAACGATTCCACTTCAAGGCACAGAAGAAATAATAAAGGGAACTTTAATAATGAGGAATGCCATCCATTTGGTCTAATCAGATATCAGATTTGGTTATATTTTCTGTGATAGAATTCTCTCACCTACAGTTTGTGAGACTAGATGCAGAGCCCATGTAGGGCTGCTGGTATCCTGTCACAGGAAGGAGACCAGCCACAGGACGCAGGGGTAGGAGAAAGAACAAACATGAGTGAAATTACACAACCAAGGGGAAAATCTGATAGCATCATAAGACTCTGGTACAAACATTAAACCTTTTTGCTGAACTGTTTGGATGTATGAAAGTCAGTAACACTATTGCAGTATTTAAAATAGTTCAAATTGTATTTTCCCTTAATTTACCATGGAGAATTCTAACTGATGAGCCTCAAACAGAAGAACGTCAAATTTATGAGCATAAACAGTATCCAACAGACCAAGTAGATATTAACAAACTGAAGGGAAAAGGAATAGAGCCAAATTTGCATGTGAGTATACATAATTTGACTAGTGCCTTCTCTGATTCTCTCACAACAACACCCATTAAATATATTTGCAAATAAGTAGCAGTGGTGATCAAATAAAAAAGTGTGTGTGAATGGGTCAAATGTATGCTAGTGAAAGTGACTGCAATGTAATCAGTGAGGGGGGATGAGTAGATAGATAATCATCTGTTCCCCTGAAACAGTAAAGCTTAGTTCATTGAGGATTTGTACCAAACCAGCTACTGTGTCCCTGTGCTTTATTTTCTTTAAAGTGATTATGAAGGATGCAAAAGGGTAAATGTGAACATTGATAATTGAATGGAAAAGTGAAAATATGTAAAAAGACATGATGATAATGAGAATATCTTGAATGTAAAGTTCTTGTGAGACATCCATGTGCCAAATTTTGATGGACACAATACGGTTGCTTTCTGATCCCAGGTAAGAGGTGACATATTTAAAGAAAGCCAACAATGGGATGATTGTTAAAATGATATGGATGATTCAGAAGGCCTACAGACAGTGAGAAGACGGAGAAAAGAAGAGTGCTGGAAATAAAACCTTGGGAAATAACTACATTGAACTGTAAGGTGAACAAGTAAAACCTTTATACAGAATGAAGACAAATGAAGAAAAAGAAAGAAGAAAAGTTAATAAAACTCAGATAAGAAAGTCAGGTGTCCAATATTCTAAACAACATAAGTAATGTAGGAGCAGAGTGGGAGAGGAGACAGCAGGTTCGTTAATTAGTTGGGTATTGGTGAATAGTTGACAGCGGTTTCGGTATAGTGGTAATGAACAGTGGGATCTTAGATGTGCAAATGACAATGAGAGAACAGACCATTAAAGCAGCAGCTCTTAGTGCAACTACGCTCTCCAAATATGGGAATGACAAGATGACATAAGCCAGCCAAGACAGTGTAAATGGGACACTACATTTCAGAGGAATAAATTAAATCCAGCAGTGATGCTTATAGGCATAAACGGAGGAATAAATGAGGGAGAGACTGAAGAAATAGAAGGATTGATTAGTACATTCTGGAGAGGGGACAGGACTGAAGTGAGATGCAGAAGGAAGAGAGGCAGAGGCTGACCATCACAGCACAGTCGACATCCAAAACGACATTTGCAAACCATACCACCACCACCAACAAAAATAAAGTTGTATGTTCCTTTTTCTTTTTCTTATAGAAGACTGCATCTGTAAATACTAATGCAGAGATATTTTATTCCTGAATATTATATAAGCACAGATACTGCTTTTAAAAAATTGAACTCAAATTTAAAAGTAAATGGCATCTTCAAAACATCATTTTTTGAAAATTTTATGTTGACACTTGTCTTAAATATGTATAAAGCAACAAATCATATTATTGGTTAATGTGATTTTTAGAGATAGTTTACAGATGCTTACAACTAAATGAAATATTGTGAAGGACTCTTTCATCAATTTTAATAAACATTTTAATATTGTTCTGTTGAACCATAGGCCAAATTATGGATATTGTTATGTTTATGCAACCTGAATAAACATACTGTTGATATTCTGATCATTAACTATTTTTTCTGAGAAATTATTATACAACAAGGCCAAGATGCAGAGAAAAGGGAACTCTCATGCACTGTTGGTGGGAATGCAAAATGGTTTAGTCACTGTGGAAAACCATACGGAATTTCCTCAAAAAACTAAAAATGGAACTGCCTTTGATCCAGAAATTCCAATCCTGGGAGTATACCTTAAAATCCTGAAACATCAACTCAAAAGAACACATGCACCCCAATGTTCATAGCAGCACAATTTACAATAGTCAAGTGTTGAAAACAAGCTAAGTGCCCATCAGTAGGTGAGTGGATTGAAAAACTGTGATATATTTACATAATGGAATACTGCACAGCAGAAAGAATGAAGGAACTCCTTCCTTTTATGACAGCATTGATGGAACTGGAGATACTGTGCTAACTCAAATAAATCAATTTGTGAAAGACAAATACCATGTGATTTCACTTATGAAAGGAACCTAATGAACTAAATAAACTAACAAGCAAAACAGAACCAAAGACATGGAATTATGGAACTGACTGACAGTGGCCAGAGGAGGTGAGGTCAGGAGATAATAGTGGAAAGGAGGGGAAGGGACTAGTGAAAGAACATGTACAAATGACCAATGGCCATGGACAATGGTGTGGGAACTGACTGTGGGAGTGGGCGGTGGGGTGGGCTAGGGAGGGAAGAGGAGGAAGAATTGGGATAACTGTAGTAGAATAACACTAAAACAATTACTATAAAGCTTTCAATGTCTTGAATTTAATTTTACTTCCAACATTGCCTTTATGTAATTAAAAATACAGTTTTTACAAGTCTCTTTATACAATAAAATGCAGAATACAATGTACTTGAGGAATTAAAACTTGAAGCAATAATTTGAAATGTCAATTGTTAATTGAAGTGAGAAACTGTGTAGACTAGGTGATTTGCTATTTTACTATGTGCTTTTAAACCTATATCGAGGTTCCACATCTGCTAATAAAGATATAAGAAAGCAGATGTTTCAATCACACTTGCAGGGGCATTAAATCACTGCCTATGAGAAGTCTGGTTTTCTGGGTTCTAATCCGTGTTGGTATTGATCATCCAGGAGGGAAGGCTGCTTTCCCACTTTCTAATCATGCTTAGAAATCTATAAAGATTTAAATATCTTCTAAATTAGGCATTTATTTCCTTGGCATTTTCACTTTCAGTGACTAATGAATGTCAAGAATAAAAAGAGCATTTCCAGGTAATTACTGAGAGTAAACTGATTTATTATAACATAAGTTATAATACAGAAATGCAATGGGCAGTGCATGATTTCTACCATTCTATGAGTTTAGGAAGATCTTTACCAGAAAATCAATAAAGTCTTGCAGACTTATAGTGCTATTGGAATCTGAGTTCTCTGTTGCTATATAAATAATGCATTAGATATCATAAAATTACATCTCAGATAATGTTTAGAGCCAACAAATTATTTTACATAGTTTTGAATAAATATACACAGGATAAGGATTAGTAATTGGAATACACTTCAGAATTTTATTGTTTCTCCAATCACTAAAATTGTCTTTGAAATGAGCTCTTAGAGAATATGAGCAACAGCCACATTCTACTTTTCTCTGGTCCTAACCATGCACAGGCATTCTGATTGTTATAAGTTATCTTTTGCTACAAGAAGCAATGTATCATCAATGACTCTAATCTTAATTGAATTATTCGCCTTGATTACATCTCATGTGAGGCATAGAGTTTAAGTTTTTTAGGAGAGTGCACATCTTTGCTCAGCTCCTTCATCATGCCTGTCCTCATAGACAGATGATGAAACAGGCTTATTATTCTATCAAACTTAAAATCTTACTGGTAAATTAGGAAAAGGAGTGTTTTCTACTTTCCTAACTCTCATAAAATAATCATTAAAACTCTTAAAAATATTCTAGAATGATGGTTGGTGAAAAAGGTAATTTTGTCTTGTTGAAGAAAAAGAGTAGGATAATATGAAATGGAAAAAAATGTGAGAATTTAAATAACCTGGCAAAGTTTTATGGACTCAAAAAGGCAAAATTGAGTGTCATTTATCAAAATAAAGGCAAATATAATTAATACACTGATGAGTTATTTGATTCAATTTTGTGTAAGTCAATCTTGTTATTGTGCATGATATAGTAGAGGCTACCAAATTTTCCATATCCAATTCTAAAACCCACTTTTTATTCAACATGTCACTACAACTGTATTTATTTATACAAGTTTGAGAAGTGCTTTATATTCAAATGTCATCCATCCACCCCAGTTCTTGAAGTTCTCATAACTAAACTAAGGATTTGGGAATTAAACTTGTGATGTGGCTATAAAATAAACATGAAGACTTATTGCAGGGAAACCAGATGCCAAGAGGTTATATTAGTTGTTTGAGTGAGAAATCTCCATGGCTTGGACTAGAGTAATGGTATCAAGGAGAAAAAAAAGTGGAAAAGTTTTAGAAATGTTTAGGAGATAAAACTGTCATTCATTAGAATGCAAGGTCATTTTTATTACTCTACCAAGAACATTGGCTCTCACATACATTTTTAATAAATGAATGAAAAACTAATTAGGTGATTGAGTGGATGTATATGATGGGAAAGGAAGCCATGGAAAATAATGTCTGGCATGAATACTGTCTATAAATTGGCACCATTATCTAAAATAGGGAAAAATAAAAGTTTGCCATTAGGTGGGAGTGATGACTAAATGTTCTAGTATTACTCTTCCTTATTTAATTTTTTATTCCTTTGGCTTATGGTACTTCCTTATTTCAAGCTTTAAAACTATTTCTCATTACAAATAAGATCAAAGTACATTCTTCTTGTTGACATTGCCAACTAAAGAGTTTCTGCACAACAAAATAAGTAAATAACAAAATGAAAAGGTGTCCTACAGAGGGGGAGAAAATATCTATAAACCATACATTGAATAAAAGGTGAATATTCAAAATATATAAGGATCTCAGACAACTCACTAAAAATAATTATTAAAAGTTCAATGAAAAAATGGACAGAGAGCCCTGACCAGTGTGGCTCAGTTGGTTGGTCATCATCCAGCAAAGCAGATGTTCCCAGTTTGACTCCTGGTCAGGGCACATGCCTGAGTTGTGGGCCAGGTCTCCGGTTAGGACTGTGCAAGGGGCAGCCAATGGATGTTTCTCTCACACACTGATAATTCTGTCCCTTTTTTTCTCCCCTTCCCTTGTCCTCTCTCTAAAAATAAATATGTAAAAGGACAGAGAAACTATCTAGACATTTTTCAAAAAAAAGACATGCAAATGGCCAATAGGTACATGCAAAAATGCTCATTTTCACTAATCATCAAGGAAATGCAGATCAAAATCACAATAATATATAATTTCACACCTGTTAAAATGGCTATGATCAAAAAGACAAAAAAGTAACAAGAGTTGGCAAGCATTAGAAGGAAATTTTTGTGTATTTTTGGTGGAGGAGGAAATTTGTTCAACCACTATAGAAAACAATTTGGAGCTTCCTCAAATAATTAAAAATAGATCTACCATATTATCCAGCAATTCCAGTTCTGATGATATACACAAAGGGAATAAACACAGGATATCAAAGAGATATATTTATTCCCATGCATATTGCAGAAGTATTTGCAATAGACAAGATAATGAAACAACTTCAATTCACATCAACAGATGAATGAATGATGAAAATACAGTATGTATATGTATTCAACCATAAGAAATAAAGACATCCTACCAGTTGCAACAATCTATTGATGAACATTCAGGTCATTACGCCAAGTGAGATGTCAGACAGAGAAAGATAAATACTGCATGATATCACTTATATGTGAAATCTAAAAAATGTCAAATTCATGAAAATAGAGAGTAAAATAGTGGTCACCAAAGGATGGGGTGTAAGGGATAAGACAGATTTTTCTAAGTGAGGCAAACTTGCAATGGGGTGTAAATAAGCTCTACAGATGTAATACACACAATATAGTCAATACAGACAAGGATATTGTATTATTATCACATTTGTTAAGAGACTAGAAATTAATAATTCCCATAGGAAAAAGAAAGAATAAGTGTGTAACATGATAAAGGTGGTGATTATCACTACAATGGCAATCATATTATAATATTTAAATGTATCATGTTAACACATTATACCTCTTGAATTTACACATTATATGTCCACTATATTTCAATTAAAAATAAATAAGATAAAGAAAGAAAGAAAGAAAGAAAGAAAGAAAGAAAGAAAGAAAGAAAGAAAGAAAGAGAAAGAAAGAAAGAAAAGTGCCAATTATCAGGCATCTGCTAGTATCTTCATCCCATGTTTAACTATCTTCCACTTTTTTAGAAAAAATTTCTATATGATAATAAACACCTACATATTTTCAACGTCTCTCTAGTTTCTCTAAAAACCTTCTTCTCTGTTTCTCAGTGACAAGTGGTCAGTTTTCTTCTCTGCAAAATATTTCCTAACAATGTTCATGAATATAATTTAGAACCCTGTCAAAGCATGATTTCATAAGATAATGTTTCTTTAGACTGATTAAATATGTCAAAGGTAGATGAGTAACAATTCAAAGACTGTTGAACTTACAATACCTATACAGCAAAACTGTTGTATGGCTGTGTTAAGCAGGGCACATAGAATAAAAAGCACACTGGTAAAATGATACAAATCAGGATGATAAAATTAAAGGGATACATTTTAAATATGTTAATCAAGATGTATTAAACCTGTACTGAAATACTGGACAAATAATTCAAAAATATTAGAAGTCAGTTATCCTAAATAAGACATTGGTATTCAGAAATGCTGCTATTTCCTTGGATAATGTCAGCTCAGCACTGTTTTCTATCCCCTTCACCACACAGAATGTAACCATAATGGTGGCAATATATAGCAGCAGGGAGTGGACAAAACATTTTTACCACCAAACAAAAGAAAAGAAAGGTGGTTAAAGGAATGTAGAGAGACAAGAAAGATTTAAGGCACTTTACATGCTACTCTGTCTGAACCATACTTTTTGAATAATCTACAGTTATTACGGATCACAGGCACTACTGCTTTGCTGTATTTTTATTGAAAATCTTATTTATTTTATCGATTTTGATCTGTATTAACATTTAAATGATCGACTTTTTTTAAAAACTAAAAATAAAAGAAATCTATCAGAAATAAAACATTTAATTGAATAAGTAGAGAACTCTTTGCTCCTGCCTTTCCCAATTTCCCAGAGCTTGCTCCTTTTACATTTACTTTTACAGAACTTCCATCATCACAAAACCCCTTTCTTTCTTTTTTTTTTTTCAGGAATTTCCAACTCTTTCAATTGAAATCCTGCTCAGATTTCAAGGAGACAAATGTCATTGGCAGGTAATTAAACTCTAAGTCATGAGAGTGCTACCAGGTCAATAAATTCTTCCCTATCTAGTTATTATTTCACCCCATCTACTCCACTGTTTACATATTCTTCTGGTTACTGCTAGTTCATAGTAGCTGGGCCTGGTATTCTTTGTTTTATGTGAATTTTTTTTATTGTTATTCTATTACAGTTGTTCCAATTTTCCTTGCTTTGGCCTCCAATGCCCAACCCCAACCCCTCCTCCCACAGTCTATCCCTACACTGTTGTTCATGTCCATGGTCATTTGTACATGTTCTTTGTCTGTCCCTACCCCCTATTTCCACCATTATCCTCCTCCCTCCTCCCCTCTGGCTACTATTGTTCTGTTTCATGTTTCCATGTCTGTGGTTCTGTTTTTCTCGCTAGTTTATTTTGTAAAAGGCAAAAGATTTGACTGTTCTGAGGAGAAACCAGAGCATTCATTAGTTTACTTTATTCATTAGATTCCTCTTATTAGTGAGATCACAGGTTATTTGTCTTTCACCAACTGACTTATTTCACTTAGCATACTATTCTCCAGTTCCATCCATGCTGTCACAAAAGGTAAGAGTTCCTTCTTTCCTTCATCTGTGTAGTATCCCATTATGTAAATGTATCACAGCTTTTTGATCCACTCATCTATTAATGGGCATATAAGTTATTTCTAGCACTTGGCTATTGTAAATTGTGCTGCTATGAACATTGGGGTGCATATGTTCTTTTGAATTGGCGTTTCAGGGTTCTTAGGGTATAATCCAAGCAGTGGAATTGTTTGATCAAAAGGTAGTTCCATTTTTAGTTTTTTGAGGAAATTCCATACTGTTTTCCACAGTGGCTGTGCCAGTCTGCATTCCCACCAACAATGCACTAGGGTTCCCTTTTCTCCACAAGGAAAACCTAGTACACTGTCTCCTCTATAATTCTTTTATCCCTGTGCCTGCAAGTAGGGGCAGTGTTTGTATCCTTTTATCCCATTTCTCTTTCCAGTTTATTCGTTATCTTACAAAGTGATGTGAATCCCATGTTATCATATATTATCCTATGAGACCTCTCATTATTGCATAATCTACTGATACCCTGGTATCTCCCAATTCTTTTTGAGTTTAGCTCCAATCTCACTATTACTTTACTGTTAGAATTTTTTACAATTTTACTTGTCAGAGTGAATGGAATGCCTTGCCATACTTTGGCATCTCCATTCTTTTAACTACTGTGAATTTATCTTGCATACTACCCAAGCCACTAGTCTCTGTAGCCATGACCCAGCTTTTGTCATTACTTATAATCGTGACTACTCCCTCATCTGAATTTCAAGCATCACACTCAACTTGACTTCCTGACCTCTAGCTTGTACTCCATGCCTCAAACAACCCCACTCTGATAAACCAGCATGACCACCAGGATGCATGTATATTCATTAATTCCACAATATTTTCTCTTTTCCTCAACCTTTTGTTTGTGTCTTTCATTAAAACCAAGCTAATTCCATGGACAGTTTTTTTAGTGACTTCCTTGTATATACTCACAAACTGCACCAGTCTTCTTTAGTTTTGTCATACAGCTAGGCTGTACCTTAATCCTAGTTAAGTATCTCTGTTAATTTTGTTCTGAATCTAAGTATTGGCATGACTAGACAATAACACATAACCATGCTACATAATCTCATTTGAAATTCTCTCTAACCTCCAAGGGAAGTCATTTTTATAATCTCTCCTACTTTCTTAAGTGACTATTCTGTACATTTTTCTGCTGTTTTCACACATTTTTCATCTCCTCTCTCAGACTCCCATTTAACTGATGAACTTCTGGATTTGCTGAGAAATGAAATCCAATCACCTGTCCTCACACCTATGTATACATCAACATTTATTCACTTTTTATTTTTAAATAGTTCATTTTCTTTTTTCCATTACCATTTATCCCCCATATACCTCTTTCACCTCCACCCATCCCCCACCATAATCGCTACACTGTTGTTTGTGATCAGTGTTTATGAGATCTTTTGGTTTTTTGCTCCATCCCTTGACCAGCCAACCCCCCTAAAGTTGTCAGCCTACTCTCTGTCTATGAGTCTGTCTCTATTTTGTTTGTCAGTTAATTTGGTCTTTAGATTCCACATATGAGTGAAATAATAATATTACTAGTCTTTCTCCCTCTTGTTAATTTGTCAAAAGCCAACCTCTCTCCACTTATGTACTGTTGCCAAAACCCTCTCACCAGAGTTTTGATTTCTGTACAATATGCTTATTCATAGAGAAAGACTCCTTTCTGCTAGTGGATTCAGCCCTTTGCTGAGATGCAATTGCTGATAATAAATGCAAACTAGAGTGCAGCACTCACCCGCCCTCTGGACTCAGTACTTCTATGTGCTACACATCGCTAAGTAGGGAGCCTGTCTCTTCTTCATACCCAAGTATAATGCAGTGTACAGAATCAAGCTTGATATCCTGCTCTTCACTTCTTATTATCTGCATCATTTTTATTTTAAGTAATATAGGTGATATTTTTAAATTAATATTATGTACTAAACATCTACTATATTATAGGCATTATATTCAATGTATCTTAAACCATTTAAGCTGTATAATAATTCATACTAGAATTATCAGTAAGCATTAATATTATAATTTTATAGGAAAGTAAGTACTAACACATTAATTAACTCTCTGTGTCAACTTTCCGTGTATGATGTGTTGTAAGGAAAGAGTCAAACATAAGTCTCTCTAATGCCATAGGATCTTTATGTTCTTAATGCATTGTTATACCTAATACAACTAGACTGAAATTGTTTACTAGAAAACAAACAAAATACAAAACAAGCCACTCATGCTCAATAGATCAAATAATTGTTGCATTTTAATGTATGTCTTTCCAAAGTTATGTTTGACTCTGTAAAATTTATAACATTGTGATAATCTATATTATTTTGTACAGGTGTTTTATACTTAATTGAAGATCTTCAATTTTTCAAGCTGATTAGATAGTTCTCTTCAGGTTTTTTTTCTAATGTCATTCCATTGTATGAATGTGACAGAGCTTCACTGATTTCCTGTTTTTGACAATTTTTCCTGTTTTACTATTATAAGTATTATGATTAATAATATTCTAATTCTTACAGATATTTTACCTTTCATTTCTTTTCATAATCTTAGAAAAACTTTATACCATTAAAATTATTTCTTTAGTGCATGCATATTTCTATAGTTTTCTAAATAAATCCTAAACTATCATGTGAAATCAATTATCAGTTTCAACAACTATGTAATTTCTTTTTTCCTTTTTTGTTGTTGTTCACATACAATTGTCTCCATTTTCACCCCACCACACACAGCCCTCCACCCCACCCATCCCTGCCTCCCACCCTTGAACCTACCCCCTTTGGCTTTGTCCATGTGCCCTTTATACATAATCTTGATGGGCCTTCCCCTCTTCTTCCCATTATCCCCTTTACCCTCCCCTCTGGTTTCTGTCAGTTTGTTCTTTATTTCAATGTCTCTGGCTATATTTTGTTTGATTGCTTGTTTAGTTGATTAGGTTCCACTTACAGGTTTCTTATTTATATATTTTTTCCAAAACTGCATATTAATATGTTTGATGAAGCTGTACTTATTTATGCTTGATAATAGCACCTCAATACAAAACAAACTTACTTGTTTCAGATCAATGGTGAGAAGAAACTTTGTTTATAAGATTATATGCCATTCATGGTATTTTTTGTGCTTTTTAAAACATTATTTTCTTTTTTCCTATGTGCTTCATACTTTGCTTTATTGATTTATAAATGTTGCTTAATAGTAAAAATATTATCTTTTCACTTGCCACATAATTTGTGAGTCTTTTCATCCTGTAAGTTTGTAAAAGCACCATTGTGTTTTGACTTTCATCCAAGTTGTTTTATAAAATTGAGATTTTAACTTTTATGTAGCTTGATCTGTTTGATGTCTTATTTTTCTTCTTAGAAAGTTATTCTTAATTTAAAGCAAGGTTGAAATGATTCCTTGTAGTGGCCTTATGAATTTTATTTGTATTTCTTTAATCTAACTAGAATATATTTACCCTTGAAGTAATAGATAGGATGCTAGTATTTTGGTTCTAAGTAAGTCTAAGTAATTCTTTCAGCTACAGTCATTAATCATTTGTATTCATTGTTGGCAGTTTATCTCGAATCGGAATTTTGATCACTTTTTCTAAGCTGACGACTTCCTCTTCCTTACTACTTACTTAGAGATTTAGTTCAAGAGAACTTGCCTTTCTGAAAGGGAAGTACACAGGGTACCCTGCACCTGGCTGATGCTGGCCAATCAGTTACCACTCCTGGAATTTAGGAATTGGCTTTTGCAGATTTAATCATGGTATTTAATGCTGGCTAGGGAAATCATAGGAATGAAGAAGCAATTTTACATGAAGAAGTTGGCCTACAGAGAAAGAAAGATATAATGCGTGCCTAAAAAGAAGCAGTGATAGATTTAATGTCTTAAGGAGAGAGGAAATCAGGGAAGGCAGTTGCTATGGCTCCTTCGGATTGTCAGGGCATTTGCCATTTGTTGTAAGGTGGAGGGTAGACAGTGTTTGCTGAGAAGTATCTTTTTATTATTAAAATAAATTCTACTTTTTCACTTAACACTGCGAATTCTTTTATTTGCAAATAATCGCTGATGAAAACTCAAACATTTAAACAGAAGTGTATTTCTTAGAACCCATGGGATCTTCTGGCATCTCCTTATAATGTCAGGTCCTATTGTAAAGGCAAGTGGGGAAGACTAGATAAACCTAAAATACTCAAGACTCTGACCTTCAAAAATGAATTTTTAGGGCATTTTTATCAATTCAAAAATCCTGAGAAGTGTAAGTGATGTCTAAGAGCAAAAAGAATATAGTATGAAAACATTTAAAAAGTTACAAAGATTAATCATGGTCTTGTAAACAAAGGCTGAAGGAGAGGCTGTGTAATAGCATATATTTTAATTATGTACCTGACACATTAAATAATATCATATTAGCATCAGAGACTACTTAAATAACCTTTATTTTATAAGTGATTAAGAAATACAAGTGTTTTTGAAAACTGAATGCCTAAATTTCTCTCTATACATTGATGCATAAATAGGTACAGATAATGTGGATGTGGACATGGGCACGAACACAGCCACGGCCATGGATACAGGTACAGATGTAGGTAGCTGTACTCTGCCCATGGTCTTAAAACATCAGATTTCAGAATTTGAAAGCCCAGAGAATCTTCCCATCACTATATGGCCACAATACATAAAAAGACTTATTTGGTTTCAAAATGTGGAAATAGATATTCTAAGGAAAAGTTTCATAATGCTTCCATTATGTAATTCAATCATACATTAAGTAGTTATGCATATGACATTGTGAATTATGTATCCACATGTGTACTATTTTATTAAAGGTAACTGTTTTTTAAAAAATCACATGACAATATTCCAGACGATATTCCATGATAATATTTCAGAATTTGATAGCATAAAGATATATAAAGCATGTTTAATTTTCATAGATTTCTTCAAACTCAATTTAAGATTCTAATGTCAGCCGTGAACATGAGAGATTGGAGCAATTCGGTGGATTTAGAGTTGCCGTTAGCAAAGGCCTATCTCTCGTCGGCTGATCGGCTGTCATTTCCATGAATGCCATTTCTTTCTTGTGCCTTGAACTTCTGAAAATGTCATATATTTTGTTTCAGAAGGAGGGATATTTTTATCCTTTTCAGGTTTCAACATGTTAGTATAATTTCAAAAGATATATCCTAGAGCTAGAGTATTTTTAACAGGATTCTAAATTTTGATAGTCATTAAAATAACTTAGGTGAATGTGTGAGTACTATGGATCGTGTAAAATTTTAAAGTTTATAGTAGTATTTAAACCAGGCATATATACAATAAATATAGATATTGATTAGATATAGACGTAGACATACAATAATACAATCAGGTTAAAATGCCTTGCCTCACCCTGGCTGGTGTGGCTCGGTTGGGCATTATCCAGCAAAATGAAAGATCACAGGTTCAACTCCTGGTCAGGGCATATGCTTAGAGTTTGAGTTCAGTCTTCTGTTGGGACCCTTACAAAAAGCAAGTGATCAATGTTTCTCTCTCGCAATGATGTTGCTCTTCCTCTCTTTGTCCCTCCCTTCCCCTCTTTCTAAAACAAAACAAAAAAATTTTGCTTTGCTTCAAGGAGGAGCAACAGAAATTTTTCATGTATCCTTTTAAGACTTTTTTTTTCTGACAAGGTGAGCCAAGCTTTTGCTATACACATTTGGCATGTGTAACTTATAGAAAATTTGAATCTTACTTTATAATGGAAGCATTCAAAATTTAGAGCAAAGGATGATATTAACACCATTGTAAGATAACTTTGTGATGGCTTTTCATATACTAAAACTGTTTCTTCCCCAAACTACTTGAAACAAACATCTCTGCTGGATTCAGAACTTAAATAAGTTCATTGATTTTCTTTTTGTAGTTGCTGTTTTGGTCTACAAAGTAAATATATTCTATACGTTGTGTATGTGTGTGCTTAAGTATATATGTATATACAGTCTTCTGTGAGTGTTGCCATGGTTTTCTGCTTCAACAATGCTTGAATGCCACTAGAGGCTGGACCCCCATCCCTGCCAGCCACCCAGATACATCCTTCTGCCACCCCCCCACAGCACCCTCAGACTGCCTCCAGGCCCCCACCACACCACCACTCCAACGCTACGAAGCCAGCTGTCCTCAGCCACACATCGTGACAACCGAGTCCACCTCACAGGTGCACAAGAACTACCCCGGACTCAGAGGGCACCGTCAATTGCCAGATCAACTTGGAACTCCGTGCTTCCTACATCTACTTGTCTATGTCTTACTAATGTTACCATGGTGATGTGGCTCTGAAGAACTCTGCCAAATATTTTCTTCACCAATCTCTGAGAAACTGATGAAGCTGCAGAACCAGTGACATGGCCTAATCTTCCTTCAGGATATCAGGACACCAGAACATGATGACTGGGAGAATGGGCTGAATGCAATGGAGGGTGCATTACACTTGGGGAAAAAAATGTGAATCAGTGAATACTGGACTCATACACACTGGCCACTGAAAAAAAAAATGACCCTCACTTGTGTGTGACTTTATTGAGGTTCCGTGCCTGGGTGAGCAGGTGAAATCTACCAGAGGACTGGGTGACCATGTAACCAACTGACGCAGTTGGGGACCTCTGAACTGACATGGCAGAGGATCTCTTTGACAAACACAGCCCAGGAAACAACCTTAGGCTGAATTCCCACGGTCATGGGGGTGACTTCCCTGGCCACCAAAGCAGTACATGTATGTTGGAGTTACCTTTACCTTTTCTGTGTCTTGGACCAAATCATCTACTTAATCTTTCATTTGTACCATTCCTTCAAATAAAGTAATTTGGTATCCCCAAGTATGCATGTGTATGTATGTATGTATCTGTGTATATATATGTGTGTGTATACTCATATATATGAATATATAGACATATGTATATACATACCTTTTTAGCAAGTTAAAATTACTACTTGCAACAGAAGTAATATAATTAGTTCTTAATTTCTAAATAAAAATTCTGTTTACATAAATCTGAGACATTGGGGAGAAGGAAGATATTAACTGAAAGCATGCCTTCTCTCAGAAAGTATTTATTAGGTGGCAAGTAGTTTCCATAGTAAAGTAATAAAAAGAATGTGCTTTAAAATTTCACATATTAATTTTAGTGACTGTGTTTTACATGTTTTTATTTCAATATTACCTCTTGAATAGAGAAGTCAAATCACTGAATACCGAATCCATATCTTGCAAATGTGGTTGATAAATCCTCTCCTCCTTTTAGCTAATAGTACTGTGTACCCACAATTAAATGAAAGCAACTGTAAAACAATATTTTATTTTTTAAAGTTGATGAAATGGCAGATTATAGTATATTGGCTATGATAAAATAATTAATAGGGGTATTGAATATTCTAGCAGTGAATGTGTGAAATTTCCAAATGTACAAGTAATTTCTACTTAAATTTTTAGATGGATAATCTTATCATTCAGAATGCTTTCTTTATAAATATAGTCCTTTGTAAGGGCTCAAACATTTGGATGACTGATATTTCATGACATCATTGTTAAATAGTTTATACAATTTACAAATAATCAGTTATACATCTACAATACTAATTATATCCTAGCTCAAGATAAAAAAAATATTTTTGCAGCTCTTTCTGACTATAATTTTTATATTTTTTAGTTTTTCCTTAGATTACATGAAAGGAAAAAAATCACAGTTTTTCTGAAAATTAATTGAAGCTATAGAGCTCTACGTTATTTCATGACAATTTGTTTTTGAAACAATGTGAAATTCTATAGCTAACTAAAAAGCATGAAGGACAAACTAAACCTTGGTTACTGTGGAAATTGAAACTATTAACTTTTATTAGGCTTCCTTAATGCTTATATCATTCATGTAATCTTCTTAACAAATAGACTCAACTTTACTGAAATGTCTAAGGAGAAAACTGGAATATTGCTTTTAAAGACAAACACTATAGTAAGGTCTTTTTCTGCATGTTTCAACCCATTTGAGAGAGTTTTATGTTACTAGTGATAGAACTGTTTCTCGCTAAAGACTTATAAATCAATACTTTTCAAAAAGATAATGGTTTGGCTTTCTCCCATGCATACACCCTCCCTGATATATTTTTATTATCAAAACATTAGATTAATTAACACAGATCATCATGGCATGTCACTTTTAGAAATCATAGCAGGTTCTTGGGCCTCCATGGCAATAAATTTTAACTATTTCTTTTTTCTTATAAATGATAACCAGAGAGGTCATATGACTCATAATTTAGTTCTCTTAACTCCAGGTATAGGTTTAATTCAGTTTCACCATTAAGCTTTAGTATAAAGAGATGAGACAATTAGGTAAATAATAAAAGAATAAATATAAAGAGAAAATGGCATTGTGATAACAAAACTGTCCCAAAATCTGAGTAGATAGAATAAAGTTATCATGGGCAGGCTGTATAGAACTCTAAATATTAGTTAAGAAGACGTAAACAAGTATGTAGATGGGAGCTGCAGTTGACATAGTGATTAACAGCCTGGAGTCAATTATTGTCCTCTCCTATCACTTTAAAATCAATAAGCATAACCTTGGATGAGGATCAAAAAAACAAATTAAATAAATATTGCCATGGCTGGTGTGGCTCAGTGGATGGAACACTGACCTGAGAATCAAAGGGTCTCTGGTTCAATTCCTGATCAGGTCACATGCCAGGGTTACAGGCCAGGTCCCCACTAGGGGGTGCATGAGAGACAACCACACATTGATGTTTCTCTCTCTTTCTCCCTCCCTTCCCTTCTCTCTAAATAAATAAATAAATAAAATCTTAATTTTTCTTTCAACTGTCTCTTCTAGTTTGAAAAGCTCTTTCAGGGAAAATCTTAGCCAAAGTCAGGGTTCTCTCCCATTCTATCCATCCTTCTTATATTTAAGAGAGTATATGAAATTAAGTTGTATGGTATAAATTTTAAACTCCTTTTAACTGTGACCACGTATCTACTAAGGGTACAGTGGTACAGAAGAGTAGTAGTTGGGAAAAACAAGAAAAAATAAGCTTAAAGGAATGCATGCATTGGGATTATCCTAAAGTCTGCTATGGAGACAAATTGATAATATTGCAAGTATACAGAATATTAAACAAAAAATCCCAATGAGTTTGAAGATCCTGCCTCTTCATTTTTTCCCATGTCTGTATCTGATCATATGCTGTTTAACCTGGAGAATCTTCAAATCATAAGATCTACCCACAGAAACAAGAAGAAGTAACAGCACATGGAAAAATTATCAAGGAAAGCAAGTCTTTATACTAATAGCTCACTATAGTGGTTACAAACTTATGACATAATTTCTCTTCAGAGAAAAAATTAAGAAATTTTAAAAAATATAAATGTGTCTAAAAGAAAGATTATAGAGTTTGCAGAACCTAGAAAACAAAATAAAATTATGGGAAACAAAATACAGAACTAAAGTATATTTAGTAACAACCACCACAATGCAATTACTAATATATCTGAAAAGTTTAGAGAACAGATTACTTGACTAAATAACTCAAATAAGTCCCAAAATATAAATTCATAAACTAGAAAGGATAAAAACATAAAATCAATATTAGAAAAAATAAATATGACAAAGAAGATCCAAATGTACATAAATAATATTTTTCAGATGAGAGAAAAATAAAGGAGAGGCAAAAACATAAACAATGAAATACATTTATTTTAAAATAGATATGCATCTAACAATTGAAAGAGCACATAATACCAGGAAAAATTCATGTAGGATGATTTATGCAAAGAATTTTCCTTATGATATAGTGAATTTAAAGATAAAATCCTTTTTCATCTTTATGCAACTTCCCTGAGAAAAAACCTGTCTGTCTTCAAGCTAACAGTGATCAGAGGGGAGAGGGGACGGGATAAAGGGGGGAAAGGGTGAAGGGTTTACAGGAACAATTATAAAGGACATATGGACAACAAGAAGGGAGGGTGGAAATGGGGGAGGGAGGTGGGGAGGGCTAGGATGGTGGTGAGGGGTAGAGGGGAAAAACCAGAAAACTGTACTTGAACAACAACAAAAAATAAATTAAACAAAAAAAACCACTTTAAACTAAACTAGAGTGCTGAGATGGTTTTCTTTTTATTTATTTTTATTTACTTTTAACAAAGGTATACCTGACATAACCACAATGTTTTCTTATATATGGTGTGACTTCAAAATTTTATATTATCCAATTCTGTTGTTTTTCTAAAACATGAAAAAGTGAGTTGATAAAATACTCACGGCAACTTTTTCAGGAGAAAACTAGTGCAATAAATCCTTCCAGCCAACAAATGAATAACTCGAGAATGGAGAATATTTAATCATTTTAAATATATGATAGGATAGGTGATCCTTTAAAATATACAATTCAGACAAACTGTGGTAATCTCAAATACAGAAATGAGAAAAAATTGTGGAAATTATTATTTCAGAGTAACACTTTGTAGTAACAGGAGATGAATTTGAACATGTTCCCTATATTTATACTTGGGCGGCATGAGAAAAATTACCTGTGCTCTTCAATCCACTAACTGATACCTGTTATGATGAAGACACTGTTCTCCAGGGACAAAAATTGGTATCACTGACCTTATGTTGTTTTGACTCTTTTTGTGGGTGGAAATGAGGAAGGGGGGCTGATAAAAACAACAAAGAAATAACTTTACAGTGTGTTAGAAGTGACAAGCCTTACAGGGTAAAATGGAGGAGGGGAGGCACAATGGAATTGCAGTTGGTGGTGGTTGGTGGGGGTGAGACATTGTTCTGGGTAGCCTAACATAGGAGGTGATGGCTGAACAAAGACTTTAAGGTGAATAAAGAGAGGAAACCATTCAGAAATTTGGAGGAAGAGCACATGTCAGAAGGAACGGCTAAAACAAAAGCAGGTGCTCACGTCTGAATTAATGGCATGAAGTCCAGTGAGTCTGAGAGGAGGAAGCAAAGAGGGAATTTGAAAGAGAGGGCTCAGGGAGGTGGCAATGATCTACATTGTTTTTACCCTCATACGGAGGCCACTGTGAAGGCTTTACTCTCATATTCTTGATAAGGAATCACCTAACGCTGAACAAATTTAAAATAGTAATAGAAAATGAGAAACACATTTTTTGGTTTTTGTCTGTATGTGTGTTTTTACTCACCACCCCCTCTTCCCCAATGAAGGTGAAATTTATTTAAAAAATAATGCTTAATAATGAGAGAGACCTTATGAGAAAATACTCTGTCTTGTCCATCTAAAAGTAAAATAATTTATTTAAATGGGGAAAACCTTCTTATTTATTTCCAGATTGTGTGGATTAATAAACATGAGCTCTACATTCGTATGACCTGATGGAGTTGTGAAGGCCATAAATTCTTGCGCCAGCTGCGATGACTCTGGCATCCTCTCTCTCTCTCCTCCAAGCCCAGCGTGAGCATGATAAAATGATTTTTTCTGCTTCTGAGAAATTTCTCCTCACTATACAGGCATCCTTGGAGATAATGTGGGTTTCGTTCTAGATTACTACAATAAATACCACAATAAAATGAGTCACAATTTTTTGCTGGTGGAGTGTCTGCCCTTCAATTTGTAAAATCCACATTTGTGAAGCACAATAAGACAAGGTATGCTTGTACAGGGAATAGTTAACAGTGTATAGCGATGATTTCCTGTCAGTCAAGTGCCTCGCACATCTATTGCCATTTGTCTCTGATTTTTCCCCTCTCTTGGGGAACTGAAGATCATTTATCATAATTTCTGATATATGAAGCAGGTGCTTAATTACTTTAAAATTCTAATATTTTATCTTTTATAAATAGATGACTGAAAAGATTAGAGTGCTATTGCTTTAACTCTATGCATTTTCACTAGTTTTATTACATGTAAACATAATATTATCACAATAGTTAATAGAAGATTTTGGTTTGAGTTTTCATGATTTATATTTTAAAACTATTCTAGCTGTAAGGTAAGTTTACATTATTTCCACATGTTATTACAAATACATCAAATTAGGTTTGACTAAGTTTATAATAATGGATATCTTCTAAAACATTTAATGCTGTGGATATCATAAATGACATGCTGAAATTAAATTTCTAGATCTTTACTCAACTTTAAAACTTTAGGCCAATATTAAACCAAGTTAATTAATAATCATTTGGATTTCTTGACACTTTCAAAATTAGACTATGATAAAAATGATTACTAAACATAGTTTACATTAAATTTTCATTTCTTTTTAAGTATAAAATGGCTGTAGCTTTAGAGGGCATGTACATCTTTGTAAATGTTTGAGTCTGTGGGCCTTTTTTCTGAGGGTTATTAGCATGAGTTTAGTTTCTGGGTTTAATTGTGTGTTCTAGGTTCCTGGTGCATTTCACACTATGCAGAATCCTTCTGTCTGCTTGTTTCAATAACTAATGACTCCTCATAGATAAATTGGTCAACAAATTAAATAATATAAATTTGCTATAAACTGACAAAGTACCATCTCAAAGTACAAGGGTGAGCAAAAGTAGGGTTACAGTTTTGAGTACATGAAGGAGTTTATTTTTATTATTTATTAATTATCATAGATTTTATTTGTATTATAATTTTAAAGCTACTTTTGTCTGTCCCACATATATTTATACTTATATGAGCCATGGATGTTTCCAATCATATATAAGCATGATTACTCCTCTTATGTTTACTAAAAATACTATTGTAAATTATTTTATATATGTCATTTTTATGAGGATATATTGAGTTTTAAAGTGTCACATAATTAGATACAGATATGGATTTTTCACACATATACTGACCTTACATTACACCTATGTGTTATAGTGAACTCTTTTGATGACTTTATTAAGCAGAGAATAAGTATGTTAATATAAAAGGCTAGAAAATGCTTATAAATATTCTTTCCCACAGTGTTATAATCTCACAAGTAAAGTGCTGATGCTATTTTCTAGAAAAATACATTTAAATAATTTCTAACAGTTGATATATTATTATTTCCATTGAACTGCTTTGGCATTTTCGAAAGTATGGTAGCATCCATTATCTAAATTATGACATGAGTTTTAGGAAAATAGAAATTGCTTTGTGATGCTCACATGTAAATGATTGGCTAACAGTGACTCAGCTCTTTTCACTTGCCCATTTTCCTAACAAATGAGCAGCTTTAAGAAAAGAAATTATAATCTCTAAATGCCAGGTATCCCTGAACTCTAGCAATATTTATAGGAGTAAATTGGCCAGAGGCACCTGGAGAACTGGGCATCTCATGGCTCCTCTAAATTACCTTGAACACCTGGGAAAAAATGGGATTGTCTGCATCTGGTCTGGAGAGTAACCTTGTTATTCATTAGCCAGGAACTGTGAGGCTTGGATATGTTTTGAACTGTGCTGCTCTTTCAGAAGGTATGCCTTATGGGATTTAAAGCATCATTAAGTAAATATTTTCACACAGTTAAGAAAATTAACTGTGTAGTGACAACTGCAATGAAATGGAAGGTTCTACTGCTATGCAAATGTAGTAAGATTATAAAATGAAATTTGGCACAATTCCAATGGCATCTGTATGACAAATGAATAAAATATAAATTCAAACTATCATTATGAATTGTAAACATATATAGGTTAAATATTAACATTGACATTACAAAGAATTATTTAGCATTTTATCTGTTAGATCTAAGCTAGGAAATAGTTTCTAGTTTTAATATTTTTTAATTTAAGAAGAATAATGTTGTGGTACAAATTTCATATCACTAAACTCAATTGTCCCTAGAGTAATAACTCAACCATAGGACACATAAATCTCAAAGGCTTTGGGCAACTTTATTTACTCTTTCTCCAATGTGCGTATGACATCATAGAGCACACTGAAGTGTCAACGCTGCCAATAAATAGACTGGAGACCTGAGTTATTTCTCTAGTGTCAGTTTCTTTATATTTTAAATATGGACTTAAATGTAATCTCAAAATACTCTCCAGCATTAAGATAAATAAACTTCTTAAATATAAATAACACAGAAGTGTTCAAAGAAAACATTCAGTTGTGTTTATCTTCCTTGCCATATTCATAGAAAATTGGGACACTGTACAGATGAATACAGCTCTGGATCTTTTCATCTATACAGCCAAATAATCAACTATTTCTATAATTGATCTGTAAATGTTACCAAAACCTAAAAACTTAAAAATATATATGGATATGTAATTCGTTAAAGATTGAATAAGAATAGCCTAATTTTACTTATGAACATTCACAAAATATTAAAGAATGCTCAAGTTGAATTTACATGAATTAATCATCTATCATGAGGTTGGCTTTCTTTTTTAAAATGTGTCTTTATATACACACACATACAAATCTTATCATACCAGGAAAATAACAAAAGAATGGATTAAATGGTGACATTAAATAACAACTAATATTCACCCTTAGTTAGAAATTCAAATGAACCTGGCAGGAATAAAAGAGAAAACAGTGTGTGATTTAGGAAAAGCCTTTCTGACATTGTTGCTGAGAAATGCCCTTGTCAGGTGGTCCTCAATCTTACTAACTGTAGTTTTGCATTAGACTACTTATCCAGAAAAAGACAGAATGTTTAAAGAATGAAAATTTGTTTGCCATATTTCACATAATCCTTTTAAGAACTATTTGTAGGATGACTAGTTTTATTGTTCAGTAAATTATTTTTTCTAAATGAAGAAAATGGATGCTATAGGTGAAGATGCACAACACAGTGAACCCATAAAAATATGATTAAAATAAAGTGTAACATAATGACTCATTGTTTAACTTCTTACTTACCCATTAGTTTCTGCCCAAAGAAAACCCAGTGCTGCCAAGGATGACAGAGTTAGAGTCATAGTCACTGTATTCTTCAATGAGTTAGTTTTAATGGGCAAATTAATGAAGTGGGGCAAAAAATAATTAGCAGGAAGGAATCAGTATAAATGCGTGCTTCCTACGGCCATCTTTTTTTAAAGCATGAATAAACCTGTTTTGTGGATGTATATTCATTCAAGTATTAGCTAACAAAAATTATTGCGATGTGTTTAAATTTCAGTGATATATATGTTGTGAATTTGACCTTAGGACAAAAGCTATATGCTAAGACAGAAAAAACCCTTGAAAACATCTTAGAATATGACTGAACCAGGTCTTGGAAACAGCTTTCACAAACTACCTAAAAGAAATGGGAGAATCAGTCAGGGATAATACATATATAAACTGAAATTGGGTATTCTGATGGGTTGACATTTTTCCATGCCAAGTTCAGAACCTTAAGTAATCTTAGAAATGTCAGAGAGGAGCTTAATAGGCACCTCAATAAAAACATTAACTACACAATTAAACTTAATGAGAATAAATTTTGCTTTTATGAGAAAAAGGTCAATGCTAGCCTGATCTCAGAAAAGGAAAAAAAGGAATTCACACAGGAAGAAAGCCAATTAGAGATCTAAAGTTAAGGTAGTGCTTCAACAAGAGAAGTTTTTATCAGCTTTCTCAACCATTACTTTTATACTAATCAAATCTGAGTGACGAGGAAGTGCACATTAATTGTATCTATATCTGAAAGAGCAGCAGGGAACTAAGGAAGTTCAAGGTTCCAAACATGTAATAATTTAGCCCTGCACATTACTTTTTCACATTTTCCCCACCAATGAATCAATGATATTTTAAAACATTGAAGTTATAAATAACTGAAAATCAATCCTAAAACTAAATGACTTGAGGCTCTTGTATGTTTAATTCAATGCTTGTTCCGCTTTTCATTTACTTTTAAAATACTAAGGACAAGAGCTGCCACTATGGGCTCCAACTGTGGGAGACACTTCGAATCCTCACAGCAGCGCTGGTGGATGTGGAACATGGTCACTTCACTTCCTATACAAGAGACATGCTAAATGAAAATACTGGTTTGGTCAAGTAACCAAAAGCAAATATTAGATTCTATTTATTTCCTGGAAGTTTCACACAAAAACATTCAGCTTTTGGTGTCTTGTTCATTTCTGTGATTTTTAAAAAAAATCAGTTAAAAACTTGCCGTATGAAACTTGTATGGATATTATGTTTGTCACATTTCAGAGAGTTATATGCATGTTTACATATAATACAACATTGAATAATATAGTTAAAATTGACTTTGTGATAAATAAAATTATACAGATATGTTGAGTACTTGCCTAGAGTAAGTTTTAAAATAGATTCCATGAAATCAATTTTTTCTCACATATAGTAGGCATAGAAACTATACCACATGATACAGAGCATAATAAAAAATAGATTGATATTGTTACAAGCCTCAGTTTAAAGCAAAATTAAGCTTCAGTAGAAACAGAGATCAAGATAATTTTAGGGAAAACAAGGAGTCTTAATGGAAAAGATGTATAATTAATTTGAATTTAAGAATTGAAACTTTGTCAGGTAGAAAAATGGACAAGAAAGGGGATTTTAAGCACAGTCATCAGTTAAAATATCTACCCATAATATGGGGAAATGGACTGCATAGAAGATAAGATGCCTATAGATAAATAGTATAATAAGGAATAGTTTTGAGAGATCTTATACGTCTGAGGTTACAAACTAGTAGAGCATAACATAGATCTGGGTTGGAGATGTATTTTCTGTACATTGTTTCACAACCATTTCAAAATTTTTCATGCAAACACAGCTCCACTTCTCAAAAAAAATAATCTTTGTCAACACTAAACCCATTTTTCTGAATGGAAGCTGACTTTAGATCTGCAGATGGATTCTATCCTCTATCCATGCTGGAAATACACTCTCCATCTAGAAATACCCCACCAGTTCTTGTGACCTGTTGGCCTCTGATGGCAACCTATGATTTAGGAAAATAATCAACAGGACGTGGCAACCAAGCAAAACAGAGTCCTTAAGGACTTGTTGAATGGCTGAGATTCTTATCTCAGTCTCACTCAAGGACATAATCTTATGGTGCCCCTGATGATCCCTGCTAAGTGGTGCTCATTCCCTTATGGAAGCCTTCATATTGCGTGTGTGGGAACTGTGACTTGATTCCCGCATAAAGGATATGAAAACAAGTGGCGTGAAATACATGATCATTAACTGTGTGGTTAAGTTATATGAGATCTTAGTGTCCATCTTGCTAGTGTGTTTTACTACTTTCCTAACCTGAGGGTGCAAATTACCATATCGAGAAGCCTTCTGTGGCAAGGAAATGAGGTGGCCTCTAGGTGCTGAAGGCGTCTTCAAACCGACAGAGAGTAAAAATGCAATCTCTGAGTCGTATCACCACAAGGAATTGAATTCTGCCAACAACCAGGTGAGTGGGGATGCAGGTCCTACCACAGCTGAACCTCTGGGTGAGAACCTGGTACTGGCTGGCACCCTGATTGTTTTCTTGGAGACCCTTAAGCAGAGGACCCAGCTAAGCTACTCTTAAACCTTTTCCTGGGGTAAATGTGAGCTACTAAGTGTTTGCTGTTAAAGCTGCTAAGTTTCTGATACTATTGTTACACAGGAATCAACTAATATACCACAAATTTTCATTTCTTCCTTTAAAAATATGTAATTGAAGATGCCATTTCATACTTCTAAAAATACTAGGGTCAGCCCATTATATACTCCTAAAGAGAGCAATGGTTCTCATTTACAGAAATCTACAAATATGAAGAGATTTATTTATCATTATCTATAATTATTTACTTGATTCTTACAATGATTTGTAAAATCCTTGTCATCTCTGTATATCAGGAGTGGATTAAAAATATCACAAAATTTTCCCATCAGGAAATGAGTATTTTCTTTTTTGATTGTTTGTTTTCACACAGCCTGGCATAAGACTGGACCTGTGACAGCTTTAACTAATAGAATATGACTGAATGGTAAAACGCTGAGACATGCTGTAAGAAAGACCAGGCAGCTTTGTGAAGCGCCTCACAAACAGAGAAAGGCTGAGCCCCCACAGCAGCCCTGGCTGAGCTCCCAGGCATGAGAAAGAGACGTCTTGGGAGTGGATCCCCCCATCCAGCGTTGAGCCAGGCCTGATGACAACATGAAGAGCAGGCATGGCAAATTTCAAACTCATAATCGAGTATACTTCTGTTAATTTAAGCCCTTACATCTTGCAGGGGTCGGTTACGCAACACGTGTAATTGGCATATAGAAGCCCTATCTACATCTATTTAATAGTTTAATGTTATATTAAGTCTCTTTTATTAAGGGGGGTTTATATGAAGTTAATATGAAGATCTAAAATTCATTTAAAATTTTTTTGAATGAAAATATAATCTTGGACATAGGTTTTCATAAAAATACTTATATTTGTAGATTCATATTACTTCTGCAAAGAAGAAAAACAGTTAAGTTGTGGAAAGCTTAGATATCACCATAACGAAAGTAGAGAGCAAAAGAAAGGAGGCTGAAAAAAATGACTGATATTGGCAGAAAAGTATAGATAATTCTATATTAGAAGTGTATATTCAATTATATAAACATGTTCTTACCGCTGCACTTCCAAATTCCAGCTGAGAAATATATAATATTATTTCAAAAGAAAAAGTAGGTATTTAACCCAGTGTTTAACTTCCACTATAGTTTATTTATTTTTGAAGGCATTTTGGGCATACATATTTTGAAAAATTTAGTCTACTGTATAATTTTAAATTAGTCACCTTAAACATTTTATACCTCTTTTGGACAATACCTAGATACATAAAAATGTGCATTACTCACATTTGACAATAGTATAAAGCCTCATTAGTTACTAGGAAATGTTCTCTGGCCATGTGTCTTAAAGTGTGTTTTAACTCATTAAGGGAAAAAAATGAAATAAAACAATGTCATAATTAGTGTTAACAAAATAGTGGAGAGACTGGAGGGGGACAGGGGACCTCACAAAATTCTTTAAAATCCCTCTGCATTTTTTACGTAGTTCACTTATAAAAATCTACATCTTAGTTATAATAGTGTATTTTCCTAGAACATACTACAAAGCAATAAGTTCAGAAATTCAACACATGCCAGTTACTTCAATATTTCTTTAAATTTACTACCCAAACCTACATAGTTTTATGAGTATGGTTTTAATTATACTACCTGGGAAGTTCTACCTAGAAAGCATGTTTCAAATATTTTGACTACAGCAAACTTTATTTTATTTGAAAGACAGTTATTAACAACATAAGGAAATGATGTTCTATGGTACATGCTTTGGGAAATAATATTTAAGTGAGAAGGACTTTAAAAGTCAACCTGAATTACTTAATATGGTCCTCTGGCAAGAGCATGAGGCTGGTAGGTACAAAAAGTTTTATGTAAGTACTTTATCTGCCATCCTAGGGGAAATAAGTTATTTTCAAAAAGTCCCAGATCCTTTGTTACTAAAATAAAATTACTTCAACAATTAAACAAAGTCATAATGAAGGAATTCTTTATAAACTAAAATGTCATATATGAATTTTCATAATAGTTATCTCAGTCATTGCATTATTCTATTTCTTCCTGCATATGGAAAGTTAACTACCTATAAAATGTCATATATTCCCACTAAGTGGTTCTAATTGCTTGAAATTTCTTCTTCATGGTAATGAGAAATCTGACTTTGATAGTCTTCACTTATTAATTTTAGGCTCAGCAAAAAATTTTGTCAAATAGCTACAGGATAACATTGTGTTCTTGAATAAGAAGATTCAAAATCTTAACAACAGCAATTTTCCCTAAGTTAATTTATAAACTGAATACAATTTAAATTAAAAAAAATCATCAGGATTTATTTCCTGAGGCTATGGAAATTGACTACAATGTTCCCCTCTCTAATAGGTTGTAAAACCCAAATAGCTGGAAAACCTGAAAAAAAATCATGTGAACATAATGGCTAGTAATTAAAGATATTAAAATAGTGTCATGTGTTATTAAAATAGATATAAAAGAGAAAGGAAGACAATAGAAAAATCTAAAAATATAAGCAAGTATATATGGTAACTTACTATGAAATTAAAAATATCTCAAATTAGTAGGACTCAATATATTTAATAAGTGATGTTGAGATAATTGGGTAGCCACTTATAAAAAGGTAAGTGAATCTATTCTAATATTCTATACCAGCATAAATTCTAAATTAATCTGATCTGAATTTAATGTGGAGGTGGGGCAGATTGAGAATTTCAGATCCTCAAAATTCAAAAAGTAAGATTAAACTATGTAGTTATATTTAAAAGAGTTTACATGGGTAATACCATAATCATATGATAATAAATGACAAGGAGAAAATACTTTTGTTTTACATTTATATTATAGCAATGGGCCAGCATATATTAGAGCTTCTAAAAATAGAGAAAATATTCATAACCCATCAATAGACAAATGTGTAGCCTAGTTACAAGAAACCAAATGCAAACTGTACTTAAACATAAAAAAAGGAGTTATTTTTCTCACAGTAAAAGGAATAATAATAAATACTCCAAGAGAAGTTTTTTAAAAAAACCTACAACACTAAAAAAAAAGCAAATTTCATTATATATTCCATTTTCTAAACTGCTGGAGGAACAATTACATGTATACCTTTGGTGGGGCTTAAAAATAACATGAAATTATGAGTTATAAATAGAGTTGTATTTACCTTATAATTTCCAAGCCTCCTAAAATTTGTTATTCAGTATAACCACACCATCTAATTTTAAATAATTTTCTCACACTCATTTCTCATTAATTTATTCCATTTGTCTGTAGTAGTTAGGATTTCCCATACAACACTGAAGTGATGCTTGTGAAGCTCTCATCTCATTTTTTTCACTTAAAGAAGATATATTTACTATTATATTATTAAGTGTGCTCAATTCTATATGATGGTTAGCTTTAGATATTTTATATTCTTTGTTGGTTAGTTTTTAAAATTTAATTACTAGATAAAAATCATTTTTATAGGTGGTTAATGATTTTTATATATTAAATTATTATTTTTGTGAATCCATTTTAATCATTTATCTTTATGACTTACATTGGATTTCTTAAAACAATATAACTATCATGCTTAGTGAAAGGTCAATACATTGTCTTATATTTGTTCACATGTTGCTCAGGATTTTTGTATCTATATTTACGAAAGAATTTCACCTGTAGTTTTTCTGTTGCATGCTAAAAATACATAATTGATATCATAATGATGTACTGATATGTTTCATTTAAGCTATTTTAAAGTAAAACCCAGTATATCTCCATTCACCTTTGTATTCTCTCCATCTTCCTGTAATGGTAGACCAATGGTAGACCTCTAAATGCTGAAAAGACTGACCCAACTTAGATGCATCACCTTAAGGAAACTTGGCTTAGATTGCATTTGCTGTTCAGTCACAAATGATCTTTCCTTCCAAAAAAGTCCCAGAGCACATTTAACCATTTTATTACTTTTTCATTTATTTTGGTGAATTGTGCTCAATAAACCCATGTGGACGTTGTCATGTTTTGTAGAGTCATGTTATATAAATAAAACTGAAAATCTTAGCCCCAGATTCTCACATTTAACAGGCACTATGGAATCTGTAGTATCTCTCCATTTTATTAGCATTTAAAGAGAGAAAATTTGTTTCTGAGTTTTTTCTTAGTGTCTATAAATATGTTTGCTGTATGCATCATTTGTTTAAAACAGAGAACTGAATAAAATTAAGGAAATCATGCATGAACAAAATGAGACGTTTGACATGGAAATTGCAACCACCAGAATATTTTTTTAAAATTGTTGAAAAATACACCAACTGAGCTAAAGATTTCAGTAGAGAGTTTCAAATATAGACTCATCTAAGTAGAAAAGGAATCAGTGACATGGATGACAAGATATTAAAAATTACCCAGCCAGAGAAGCAAAAAGAAAACAAGAATAAAAAAGAAGGAAAAAGGCCTACAGAAATTATGGGACACAAAAATATGAAGAAGTATCTGGACTGTGGGAATTCCAGAAAAGAAGAGAGAAAAGGACACAAAGTATGTTTAAAGCAAAAACCCTCAGTAAAATACAGCAAACTGAATTCAGCAGAATGTGAAAACAATCATTCACCATAATCAAGTGGAATTTATCCCTGGGATACAAGAATAGTTCAACATATGCAAATTGGTTAGTATGATACAAATGTGATTAGTTAATGTTATATATTAGTAGAATATAAGAGAATAGTCATATAATCATCTCAATAAATGCAAAAATTCATTTGAAAAAACTCAATATTCATTCAAGATAAAAACTGTTAAATTTGGCAAAAAAGGATTATATCTCAACATAATAAACACCATATCTGGCAAGCTCTGAGCTAACATCTTACTCAACAATGAAAGTTTGAAAGTTTTTCCTATCTGATCAGGAACAACACAAGAATACCCTCTCTCACCATTTCTATGCAACATAATACTGGGAATCCTAACTAGAACAATCAGGCAAGAAAAAAGTGATGGAGTTGGAAAGAAAGAAGCAAAATTATCTCTATTTGCAAGTGACATAATTTTATATTTAGAATATCATAAATATTTAACAAAAAGATGTTAAATCTAATCGATGAATTCAGTAAAGTTGCAGGACAAAAAATTAGCATACAAAAATCAGTAGCATATTACAGTATATATAATAGCATAAAATAATAAAATACTTAGTAATAATTTTAAGTAAGGAGGTAAACAACTATATTCTGAAAACTATAAGACATTGACAAAAAAAATCAGAGAAGACACAAATAAATAGAAAGATATCCTGAGTTTATAGAGTGGAAAAATTAATATTGTTAAAATGTCAATTCTTCCAAACCAATTCCCATCAAGATTTCAATGACATTTTTTACAGAAGTAGAGAAAAGTTTTCTAAAATTTACATGGAATCACAAAAGAGCCCAAATAACAAGAGAAATCCTGAGATAAAAGAAAAAGTTGGAGGCATCCCACTTTTTGATTTAAAGCTACATTATAAAGTTATAATTATCAAAATAATATAATGCTGGCATAAAACCAGATAGTTGGAGCAATGGAGTAGAAGGCCCATAAATAAACCCAAGCATAAACAGGCAACTAATATTTGACAAGGCAGCCAAGCAACTCAATTGAAAATGAAAATATTTTCAACAAATGGTGTAGGAGTGATTGTATATTCACATATGAAAGAATGAAATGATTCATATTTTACACCAATCACAAAATTGCTTTGATATGGATTAAAGTCTTAAAAGTAAGATCCAAAACCATAAAACTGCTGAAGAAAAATAGAAGTAGAACTCCTTGACTTGACCATTTTTTCCTGTAAGCTTTTGGTAATATATCAGCCTTGTGCTGAGCAAGGATGCTTGATACAAGCTTAATACAAACAGACAACTGGTTGGAGTCATCTGTTTACTGTGTTTTCTTTTCCAATATTCCCTTTCCTTTCCTCTTTCCCAGAGAAACATACAATTTAAACCCACCTAGATACTCATCTTTGTCTGTTACTGATATATTTCATTCTGTTGAATAAGAATCAACCACTCCCATTTAACAGCTTTTTTTATTCTTAGAAGTCCTATCTTTTACATTTAGGTTATTTAGCTAATCAAATGCATCTAGAAAATATTGACCAATGGTATATTAAAGGATGTCTACCTTTAAAACTTCTTTTCAAATACACTTTAGAGAATGGGCACTAGCTGAGTGACTTCTTAACACTAAATTAGCAGTTTCCTCAAAGTACATAGACATTCTGCTTTGCAAACCAAGGATAGTTTCATGTTTTCCTTTGATGGGTATTCCAGTCTTCTCACTTTCTCATGTATATAAACATTTACAATTCTATCATCACTAAAGCCAGGAAATAGATGAACCTAGGTTGCTTGACTAATTGACTGACATTAAAGTAATTAAACATATTAATATCCACAGTGATAGCCACTGAGTGACTTTAACCACTGGCATGTTCATTTCAGTTAATTTGCCATTAGGTCTTTCACATAATGGACTCAACTCACTCAAAGTTATTATTTTTATAATTTTCACATATGGGATATCATTATTAATATTATCACAAAATTGTATATTTAACAGTGAATAATAATTTTAAGATGTCTGTAATACTCCTAATGGTGCCTCCATTATAATTTAAAATTCCTTCATTTTGCAGAACATTATGAAACGTAGGATTATCTGTGGGGAAATTCATTGTTGGCAACTTTTCATTAACACATTAATTTGTTTCTTTTATGACCATCTGTATGCTCTGGAGTATAACAGGCTTGAGAAATCCTGGAGTATTGAAAAAGTAATTTAAAAAAGACTGTAAAGAACAAATAAAATACAGCTAAGAATCAAATAAAAATATACTGAGATAATTTACTGCAAAGAAAATACAAGTCTCTAAGGGAATGTAAACAAAACTGTAAACAGGGTAGATGAGAGTTACTAAGAAACATTATTTTAACAATAGTAACCATTTTTCAATTAGGTACTTGTCACTCACTGGGAAATAGAAAATGATGAAACATTAGGGATTTGTGGGTAGTACTTGGGTAAAGAAGGCAAGGCAGGGAGATAGCAATATTAAAACTGAGAAACTTCATATTAAGAACCAATTATAGGTCACATTTTCTTTCTACTTCTTTAATTTGATTTTTTGTTAGCTTGTCATAAAATCAGGAACTGGTATGGAATGTATGTCTGTGTCTTTTTGAGTATTTATAATAATTTATATCTTGATGTATTATCTTGCTTTCTTCTAAGTTGGTCATAAAATCATCCTAACTCTGCAGAAACAGGAAACACAATTTGCAGCTTTGTTTATTCCTAAAGGTGCTGATGAATTATTTATTTTTAAATAATAAAAATCATTTAATTGTGGATAATTATTTTGTCTGTAGAAAGTTCATCAGAGTATAGCATAGTGCTTAGTGGATAATCATGTAAAAAGTAGAAATTTAACAAAAAATGTATAAAATTTATCACAGTATGCTAAGTGAAATAAGCCAGGTGGTGAAAGACAAATACTATATGATCTCACCTTTAACTGGATCCTAATCAACAAAACAAACAAGCAAGCAAAATATAATCAGAGACATTGAAATGAAGAACAATCTGACAGTAACCAGAAGGGAGATGGGAGGAGATAATGGGGGGAAAGGGTGAAGGGTTTTCAGGAACAACTATAAAGGACACATGGACAAAACCAAGGTGAAATGGAATCAGGCGAGGGAGGTGAGGATGGCTGGGGTAGGGGAGAAGGTAGGGGGAGAAAGCAGAAAACTGTACTTGAACAACAATACAATTTAAATTAAAAAAAATAGAATAAAAAAGGTATAGTTGTGTTTTTTGATTGTAAGAAAAGTTATATAAATTTTTGTGTGATTTTAGAAATGATGTCTAGAAATCTGATTATGACTAACATTTACTTTTGGGTAATTTCTGCATGATTGGGGTTAGAATACGAGCAGCTAAACTAAGTAGCATTTCTATTTTAATATACACTTAAATAATAAGTTTATTATAAAACTATTATGTTTGAAGTCATACATATTTGGATAAAGCATGAAGCTTTACAAATTATTTATGTGTTTAGATTCACTTTTTGTAAGAGCTCATGGGGACAAGAGATATGAAAAGGGTGCAGTGAATACTCAAAGAGGATATACCAATAGATAGTGTTCCTAAAGACAGATGTTAATGATTCATGGAATACATTTAATTAATAGACATTTTACTTAATTCCTTTGGCCAATTATTTTTATGAATAAGCATTTTAAAATGTAAATCAGGCAAATAATTTAAATCTGACAGTCTGAATATTGGTAAGTAGTCAGTAAAGGACCATCCCCTTCATTACAAACTTTGCATTCATGGTGAGGGTATAAAACATGTAAAGTATGATCCTTGTTTGTAAGTTTCTTCTAATGAACTTACAGATTTTAGGAAGGTATTACGCATACAGGTAATATTTATAGGCTACACTGCAGCCTTCGACTGTGTGGATCAGGAAAAGCTATAGGCTACTCTAGAAGAAATGGGTGTGCTTCAGCATTTGACTGTCCTGATGTGTAACCTATCTTTGCAGACAGGAAGCCACTCTCAGGACAGGACATAAAGGGACAGGATGCTTTCCAATAGGCAAAGGTGTCAAATGAAGGTGTATTTTATCTCCCTATTTCTATACTATATGCAGAATATATCATATGAAAGCTAAACTATGTTCAGAGGAAAGAAAAGTGAAAATTGGTCAAAGAAATGTCAATAACTTAAAATATGCAAATGACACACCATCTCATTGGCCAAAAGTAATAATGATTTGAAACAACTTCTGATGAAAACAAAAGAAGAAAGTTCCAAAGCAGGACTGTATCTGAACCTCAAGAAGACAAAAATCAGAATCACAGAAGAAATACACAACTTTAGTACTGACAGTGAAAATATAAAAATCATTAAATATTCCACTTAGTTCAGTCGTTAATTCAAATGGAGCCTGTAGCAGAGAGAAGGCTCAGACTCAGAATAGCAGCAATGGAGGAATTAGAAAATGTCACAAAGAACAAAACTATGTCAGTAGAGACCAAAGATAAGAGCATCAACACCCGTTTATTGCCAATTTATGTACAGATGCAAAAACTGAACAATGAAGAAGGCTGAATGAAAACAAAATTGAAATATGGTATTGGAAGAGACCTCTGTGGATACCTTGGACAACCAGAATGACAGAGAAGTAGGTACTAGAGCAAATTAAGCCTGAAATATCACTGGAGGCAAAAATAATGAAACTGAAGCTATTCTACTTCGGGTGTATCATGACAAGACACTGTTCTTCAGAGAGACACTAATGCCAGGGGAAAAATAATAAATAGAAGGCGGAAGGGAAAGAGGCTGTCCAAACAAGAAATGGATTGATTCCATAAAAGAAGCCACAACCATAAGTCTACACGAGC
>CM052540.1:174030395-174097937 GCA_028533065.1 Trachops cirrhosus
GCCTGAAATATCACTGGAGGCAAAAATAATGAAACTGAAGCTATTCTACTTCGGGTGTATCATGACAAGACACTGTTCTTCAGAGAGACACTAATGCCAGGGGAAAAATAATAAATAGAAGGCGGAAGGGAAAGAGGCTGTCCAAACAAGAAATGGATTGATTCCATAAAAGAAGCCACAACCATAAGTCTACACGAGCTGATCAGAGCTGCTGAAGACGGGACATTGTGGACATCATTTATCCATAGTGTCTCTAGAGGTCAGAGACCACTAAAAGCCACATAACATCTGCATGTTATATGTACAACAATGTAAATATCCTTATCTGTAAGTATGAGCCAAGGGGTCACAGACTGGTTGGAGAAACTCCTCAGGAACCTGAGAAAGATGATTTCTGGAGCAAGGTGTTTGTGTTGGCAAGCGTGGATGGGGCACAGTGTAAGCTACAGGCACTCAGAGACACACCATGCTCACTTTTTAATTTTAATGAATTTTAATTATTTTGCTAGTAAAACTAGAAAGGAACTTTTTGAATAGATGAGTATGTCGAATGTGGTTGGTTCCTCCTATGAACAATTTAGAAGTATTATGGGAGGAACTATCCCTCCAAAATTCACATATTGAAATCTTGACCTGCAAGTGCCTCAGTGTGTAACTATGTTAGGAAACAAGGTGATTTTTAACTTAAGGAGTGGCGATTAAGTTAAATGAGGTCTTCAGATTGGACCCTAATTCAAAATTACTCGTGTTCTTATAAGAGAATGAAATTTGGACACACCGAGAGAGACACCAGAAAAATGCACGGACCTAGACATGATCACGTGAGGCCCCAGCAAAGCCGTAACCATCTTTAAGCTGAGGAGAGAGGCCTCAGGAGAAACCAACTCTGCCAACAGTTTGATCTTGGACTTCTGTCCTCCAGAAATGTGAGAAAATAAATTTCTGTTGCTCAAGCCAGGCAGTCTGTGGTATTTTTTTAAAGGAGCCCTAGCAAACCAATAAAGGATAGAAGCTGACATCAACAATCAGGTCTTATGCTTCCTTTTAGTTTGCCCAGCAATTACTAAGTTACTCAATAAATACATGTTGATATGACTTAAGTAACATAGATAAGAATGACTGAAGAAACTATAGTTTATGTGTATTATGTTTAATTACAGTTCAGTCCTCTTGAATATATTTCTTAAGCAACAATACATGAATATTTATGATGTTGAAGATAATATATGGATTTCCAAAGGGAACCAGATGGATATTCTTTTCATTTGGAAGTTGCACATAACATGAACATGACACAGTATAAGATGAATCTGAAATGTATGCTTCCTTAAAGCCAAGAGAGCACCTACTCTCCCTCTCCATAGCCTTGTACTACCAATAAGTTAATGTTTAAAAAATCCCTATCTGAACAGATGTCCTCAGATAAGTCCAAAATATTTACAAAGTGTTTTCAATTACAGACGTGATTCATGATTTTAAAAAGTCATTTCTAATTTATGTGTACATATTTGTAGCTATTTCAAAAAGCAAGCTGCAGAATAAAAATGCAATCACTCACAGCACATCAATAATTCTGTTAAATTTGACTTCCAACTCGATAATTATTAGTATGCTACCAATGAATCAAGGTCTTGCATTTTGTCTTCTTTGATGTATGAATTTGCCTTTTTTTATCCTATACATGGAACCTCAAGATGTAGAAATTTAACTGAGGATATTCTTGAAATTCCTCATTCTAATACACTCAAGGTCATTTTTCTGCACAGTGACTTCATATGGGGCATCTTTGTGCAGGCTGTAGTTACTCTCCACAATTTCATTTTGATCACTGTCCAAGTGATATGTTGCTGAAAACATCAATTTTACTAATGTTAGAAAAATGTTTGCTGAAAGTAGGTTTGTTCATGCCTTCTCTTTGCAAATGTCTTCTTATTCTTTTCTATCAGCTGAAATGACATTTTAATCAGTGGTTTGAACATCTGTGAAGAATGCTGTCTGAGGGAAAAAAGCATGTTCTCAGTCATTTCTTTTCCTCGGCTAATCCGCTGTGTGCTGACCTTCTGCAAGTCTGAGTTTAGCTGAATGCATGTTTGGATCCTTACATCACAATTATTGTAATGGTAAATTGAACTGCAGTTTACTACTTGTCAATATCTCAATGAGGAAATTAACTTACATATAATAATTTCTCATATCAGAGAATATTATAATGAAAACATAGGCAGGTAATATAATTTTTAAATGCTAATGTCTTTATGCTTTTTAGGAAAGGTGTTTGCATGTATATGAAATAGAGAGAAGGAAAATGGAGAGAGGGAGAAAGAAGGGAGGGAGAATACCTGTGTGTATGAACTAGGTATGTTGAGGTAAATTTGTGTAGTTTTATTAGGAATTTAACATTCCTTGCATTGGTTGCCACCTGAGACAGACATGACTAACCCTCCAGGTATCAGTATGAAATGGTTGTCAGGTCAAGAAGCAAAGATTTATTCAACAATCAAGACATTTCTTTTTTCTGTGAACAACTTGGCTGAGAACCGAATTGTTCAACATGGGAAACATTTGAATACTGCAGTGTGACTGTATTTCTGAACAGAAGTGTGATCAAAGGCCAAGAAAACCTGAATATGATTTTTAAATTTTTTATTGAATTTACTGGGGTGACATTGGTTCAGGAAACCATACAGGATTCAAGTGCAGAACTCAATCAATACAACATCATCTGCATCCCACATCTGCTCCCATGCTCCAAACAAAGTCTTGTCCCCTCCCATTTCCCTCGGCTTTGCTCACCTCCACCTACACCCAGGCACTTTTCCTCTGGCTATCACCACACCGTTGTCTGGGTCTATGTGCTAGATATACACATATATATTTTCCCTTAATTTATTCACCTTCTCTCACCCAATCTTCCAACCTTGCTCCCCTCTGAGAGCTGTCAATCTGTTTCATGCATCCATGCACCTGTTTTTATTTCACTTGTCAGTTTAAATTGTTCTTTAGATTCCACATATAAGTGAGATTATATAACTTTTAACTCACTTTTTGTTGTCTCTTACACAGCATGCTTCATTATGCCCAAACTATCTCTTTCTATGTCTTTTTTCTGCCAATACAATTTTTGACAATTTATTATGACTAAATCCTTCAACAAATAACTAAAAATCTCAAGACTTCTAGAAAGTCTTCTAATAGATTTTATATCTTTGTTATGATAAATCATCTCAATCTTATATTCAAGTGTTCTAGATTATTATGTAGATTCCCATACGATTTTGTATTATTTTAATATTATTTCATAAACAATTATTTTCATCAGAGACTAAAATGCCTTCTTATCGGTTAAGTTGTGTACCCCCAAATTCATGCATTGAAGTGCTAACCCAGGTATCTCAGAATGTAACCTTATTTGGAAAAAGGGCCTTTACACAGAAAATCAAGTTAAAATGAAGTCATTAGGTTGGGCCCCAGTCCAGTATGACCATTGTCTTTGTATAAATTTGGGAAAATTTGGAGACAGAGTCATCCAGAGAGGTCTCAGTGGAGGTGAAGGCAGATGCTTCTACAAGCCAGACCCTAAGATTACCAGCAAACCACTAAAAGCTAGGGGAAAGGGATGGAACCCATTCTCCCACAGCCCACAGAAGACCCAACCCTGCCAAGACATTGATCTTAGATTTTATCCTCCGGAACCCTGAAACAACACGTTTCTGTCATTCAAGCCATCTGGTTGCTGAATTCCATTATCCCTAGCAAATAAATACACTCCTCAAGTGAGGAAAAATGGCTTTCTACAAATGGAAACTCTCCATTCACAGGGAAACGAGTAGGCATGGAAAAATGTTTTTGAACTCATTAATTTTATTTAAATAAATACACAGAATAATTTTCTTATTTTAAATGTATATAACAAGTGAGTAGAGAAAATAAAAAAAAGTGTGCTACATTGAAACAGAGTCTAAATAAATGTATTGTCTTCTATTTCTGATTGTGTAGCCTATGCATTATCAACATTGTATGAATTTTCACGATATTCATGAGTTGAGTACCTTCCTTTCACTGAGATATTTAATTTATTACCCATTTAAATTTGCAAAAGTTGATGTAAATATCTTATTTTCTTCATGCAACTAGGTATGCCATTTTGATTTGCATGATGACCTAATCTGATTTTCACTTTTACCTCTGAAATTTTTTCACAGCATTATCCATGTAATAGTTGATACAATAAAAAAATGATTAATCAGAATTTAATGTGAATCAAAATTGTACACTGCTGATGTTATCAATTTCTAAAAAACAAAACTTGTAGTTCCCATAATTTTACATTAAAAAAACTCAGACTTTTGTATAGAATAAAAGAGATGTTTCAGTCCTAAATACCATTTAACATTTGTAAATGGGTATCTGCGTGATATACACACACACGATTATAACTCCTTATTGATGTCCTCACACTCCCATAAAGTAAAGGACTTCAGATATGTGACACATTTCAATTAACTCCTTCCTCCGGTTGCTAAAATTATAGCACACAACCTTATAAACAGTAGAAATAAATAAAAATAGTAATTCAAACAATTTTTTCATCTGAAGTACTTTTGTATGCCTTAATACTAGTGTTTGCAAGCAATGGTTATCCTGTAGTATATGTGTTAAAATTGCAATATGAATGGGTGTTCCTTCCATTAAAAATATTATTTGATTAAATATAGCTTGGCAGTAAAAGGTGCATAAAAGAAAGCATTAAGAAATAATCAAATAATACATATTTTTGAAATGAAATAGGTTTGTATTTATTTCTATATACCAAAATAGAGATACAAAAACATATGAAAACGTATGATTGTCCTTATCAGTTTTCATGGGGACAATAAGAAGAAACTATATTTCTCCTTGTCTCTCAAAAATTTTAAAGTTTTCTTCATTCAAGAAAATGAAATTGTTCAAACAGTTGATCTAAATAGATCTATCAATATTTACATTGTATTAAGATTTGTACAATTTCAGTGCCATTACTATGAGTAAATTCTTCATTCATATACAGTTCTTTAATAAATGTTTGCCTTTTTATAAAATAAGGAAGGAATAAAGGCAGGCATTGTAACCTTAGGCCATGAAAGACAAATACCATACGATCTCATCTTTAACTGGAACCTAATCAACAAAACAAACAAGGAAACAAAATATAACCAGAGACACTGGAATTAAGAACAAATTGACAGTAATGAGAGGGGAGATGGGCAGAAATAAAGGGGAGAAAAGGGGAAGGGCTTTCACAAACGTGTATAAAGGACACATGGACAAAACCAAAGGGGGGTAAGATTGAGGGTGAGAGGTGGGGGTGGCTGGGGTGGAGGGAGTAGTGGTGGGGGAAATGGAAACAACTGTACTTGAACAACAAAAAAAATCTGGCAAGAATGAAAAAAAGAAAGAAAGAGAAAGAAAGAAAAAAAAATTTTATCAAAATCAATCATCTTTATTTTTATAAATAAGTAGCATTGATTTTTTTAACCTTATGCCATATCTCACAGGCCTTTAATTACTTCACATTGTGCTTCTTTCTCTTTGTCTTCTAAATGTGTGTGTGTATATACTTATATTTTTTAGTCAGCATTATATTTTATTTATCTTTATTGTATTTTTTCCCATTACCATTTAGCCCCCTTATATGCCCTTCCTCCCAGTTATCATCACACTGTTGTCCACGTCCATGAGTCCACTTTCCTTTCTGCTCAATGAAACCTAAAAACCAAATTATATTTAGTATATCCTTAATGGCTAACTTCTTACATCTCTGTACTAGTTTACTGTAAATACATATATGTTTTTATTGTGTTGTCCTTAAGTCTTATGCTTTGCTGTGATTATAGCCTACTTCTGATCAACCAGACTTCCTGATAAAAATTGCATTCTCTCACTGAATGTTTTTTTCACTTGGGGCACAAAATTTCTTTAAAATATACTGTCCACAGTACATGGATTAAAAAATAATCTTCATTAATGAGTACTTGGATATATTACTACATCTCACAGAAATAGACAAGAGAAAAACACAGAGAATATACCAGTTCATTTATTTAATTGGCAGAATTTTGTTCCTTGCAATTAATTGTAAGGCTGAAGTTTTGGTTTCCTTCATGTCTGTCACGTTGGGTTTGTTTCTAGCTTTTGGAAGCCACCACCATTTATTGACTCATGAATGGTCACCCTGTTTCATCTTCAAAGCCATCAATGGCAGGTCAAAGCCTCTCAGGTTCCACATCCCTCCTGCTTGTTCCTCTGCTGCCACCCCTCTTTGAATTATTATTTGGGGGCATTTTAGTCTGCTTCTCACTTTAAGGAGACTCCTGAGGAGTCTCTTCAATGTCCCATGTAACTGAAGTCTTTCACTTCTGACTGCAGAGGTTATAAACTATTCCCAGCTTAAGGAAATGTTTTGCCTATTGATTTCCGATGCTTGTTTCCTAATCTTTCAGTCTTTCCTCTGAGACTGAAGTGCATATTTTTGGAAGTCTCTGAGCATCATTTTCCTCCAAAGTCTATCCCATAAATTCAAACCTTTTTCACTTCTCCAAAATTCTAGTTTCTGTCTCTGTAATTCATCCACAGAATTGGACTGTGCTTTGCTTGCCAGTTTCTACACTGTATCCTGGAAAAGACCTCATCTCATTTGTTTCCTGGGCTGCTTACCCTGCAATGTCTAAAGCCATTGTTTCATATATTTTGTCTAGTTAGCTACTTTTAGTTATTTTAGCACATGAGGACAATTCTAGTAGCAGTTAATCTTTATAAGCAAAAACAGATGTCCTTCAATATATGCTGATTACATTTTTTTTCCTGTGGCTATTTTCATACTACATTTGCTATAATGTAATAACAAATTGATTAGTTGGAGAATGTAATTTATGTTAGCCTTATTTTTTATTGATTGCAAGATCTAAAGGTTTGGGTAGCAGTTTTGGTTTAGAGGGGAGAAAAATGATGTTTGGGCAAAATTAGCTTCCAGTCTGAATGCCATTCTGCTGTTTTAATGAAAATAGGTGATGAAGATGTCAATACTAAATATGTCAAAGACCTGAATTACTACCAAAAGAAATAAAAACTTATCATAGTTTTGAACAAAGGCAATATTTACTTAAATATTTGCTCAAATAGTGTGCAAATATTGGATTTGCACAGTACTATTTAGGTTTTAAGCTTCGAATTTGTAGCATGGAGGATTCTCTTTAATTGAAACTTTCAGGAAATAATACACATTTTGAGTTTGAAGTTATCTAGTACCTGATCCCTGGGCACCACTTTTTTTTTAATTGAAACATTGTCATGAATAAGAACCATTTTAATTTTGCATGCTATTTCAGGAGAACTGCTATCTTTCTATAAATTAAAAAAAGCTGTATTTCAAAAAGGACATACCTGCCCTGTATCAGAATGGGTATAGCTGATAATTTGGATGGACTCTGGAGGAGCAGATACAAATAACCTTGATGGAGGATACAGTTAAGCACTCATTTGCACATTTGCCTTAAGCACTGAATCATGGATACATTGACACAATTAGAGGAGTAAAGCTAAGTGGTTCTGTCTGAATCATTCAGAAAAGCAAACTGCCTTACTCCAGAACAATGTATTCCAACCCTGCTTATATATTAGAACCACCTCCAAATTAAAAAAAAAAAAAAAAACACTGATATTTAATCTAATCAGAAAAGAACAATGTAAATAAATGAAAACTTCCTGCATGATACTAATAAGTGCCCAGTGTTATAAACCATTTTTTGAGTAGAAGGAAATTAAAGTTAATCCATATCCAAGTAAATTAGTACCTAAAATTGTAAATATCTAATATCTATGTGAGTCTGACTTTCCCACTCACAGATGGACTTCTGACTTCATAAATGCTGTGGTATTAAGTTCTGTTTATTCACTTATTTTTGCAGAGGCCACGAATATTATTTGGATTTATTTTCTCCTATAATTTTATATTTCAACAAAGTAATATATTTCTGACTTCCTTTGTAAAAGCATATTTTTATTATAATATACATGGCTTTTTATTATTGTAAAAACACAATAACATTTAAATAGTTCTTAGAATGTTATATTATTCATGAATAAAAAAACACCAACTTTCCTTAAGTTTTAATTCCAATGAGGAAAAAGGACAAATGAATCAAATCACCAAAATATCATTACATGTTAAATTATATTTTTTAATTTTACAGTATTTGTCAAATTTCTTCCTTTTCTTTTCCGCCATTAAAGATTAATTAAGACTGCCGTCAGTCAAACAACTCCCAGAAAGAACCCTGTGCCTCTCGCTCTCCGCTCTCCTTCAAATCTCACTGTTGTTGGCAAATCCTTCCATCTACTTATTCAATGTTTAATGAACATATTCGCTATCCTGCCGAGAGTTCAGAATTCAGTGAATACCAATCACAAAAGAGCAGAAAAATACAATAAGGGAAGTGCTTGGAAAGAACATGAAGTGCTTATTATGAACAGGCAGGAAACGGTTATAAAGGGAGTTCACGGGGGAGTTAGTCTATGACACTGCAAGTTAGGGCAGCATGTCCCATGTTGTGTAGCGCAGAGCAGGTTGGCAGAACCCCCAAAGTGGTGAGAGGGTGACTTGGTTGTAATAACTTAGTTCAGGAAACTCAAGGCACAGCCTCTAGTGGTTCTGCCTTCATTCCAGTTCAAGTGAATATGTATGTCTGATTGTTAGAGCTATAGAGGATACTGGGGAGCGGCATGAAAATGGGAAAGCTTTCTTCTGCATAAAAACAGTGAGTTGGAGCCTCAGGTGGTCTAAATGGGTCTAAATCTGCAAGTAGCCACCTCTGAACTGGGGGAGCTGCTTACCTCTCCATCCTGAACAGTCATACTCTGTGTGGGAGGGTGGACTTGCTGACCTCCCTCTTGTTTTTTACCTTGCTACTGGTCTCAGAACCTGCTGTGCATGGACCTTTAGCTCTTCTCATGGATTTCTCATTCTCCCACATAATCTTATAATAAATCATAACACTATTGGTAATTATCAGTACAGTTTTGCTTAAGAATGTCTAATTTGTTCATATATATATTTGTTATAGCTGCAGATCCTTGAGAGACAAGATGGTGCAACGGTTCATTTTCCATTTTACCACGACATCAGCAAGCCTAGATTGTTTTCTGCTCATCATTTAGCTAATCAGCATCTCACCACTGGTCTATTTTTATTGTATCCTCACCCGTTGCGTCTACTACCCACGAAGCATTCACACTCTATCTTTACACATAGACCCAGCCATGCACCTTCTCACTCATGGTTATGAGCACAGCAAGTACAGCTGAGTATGAAACTGCTAACACACTGAAATTTATGTTGGAAATGATGAGTAATGGAGAAAAAGGAAGAACTTATATGAGACTTATCCATACCTTAATTCTTGGTCAGATAGTGAGGGTTTAAACATGAAATAAAAATAAAGTGTGCCCATTTTAATCATAATTATATCTCTCTCCAGTGGACAGGGGTTTAAAACAGAATTTAAAAAATAAGATGTTTCACTTTATAAGTCAACTACCATTTCACAAGAAACTAGTAATTGCCAAGTAATTAGTTCAGTTAGTTAGCAGATATTAATATTTTCTTAAACATATCCAGCCTTTTGAATTTGTTCTTTAGTTGAAGTTTCTAATTTGTTTTACAGTGTGTATATGGGTACTTGTATGTACATACACATAACTCTACTGGGCAGCTACTATTAAATATTTAATTTAAAATTTTAATAATGTCCATAGACAAATATGGAATCATGCCCTTACAGCTTGAACACTAAAAATGGCCCACTCTACAATCAATGTTTGCTTTCTATTTTTTTAAATCAGTCCCATGGAGGCTCTCCTACTGAGATCAAGTAGTTTTCTGAAAAGATTTTCCCCACTATTTACCTCAGCCCAGTTTGAATTGCAAAGCCCCATAGAATGATCTTTTAGATTACATTTGCCTCCAAGTCTATGACATTTTGAATAGCTTAGACATTATACTGTCAAATCTCCCACAAATATTCAGGCTCTGCAACTTCTCAGTAAATTTCAGTTTGACTTTTCACTCAAACTCTGAGCATTATTTCTACCTCAGGATAGAGAATAATGATTCGCACACATCATTCAGGCACCCCAGCTCTCAGTTCCTGCTTCTTTACACCGGGAAATGTGGGGGGGAAGTCATAGAGAGTCAAATAATACCTTACTTATGTTTTCAAAAATGTATGCACTTATATTTAGTTGCAGTAAAATGTGACTACAATATAACAGTGATTATAGAAGAGAGGTATAGTTCCATAACTATAATATTAATTCTTATAACAATATTAACATATTTTTAAAAATAGATTATTTTCATTGTTGAAAAACACTGATATCTATTTATTATTTATATTTTACACATATAATGAAACCATTATAAAGGAAAAATAAATAAATAAAAATGTCACTAATGCAACATTGAGGGTTAAACTCTTAGGATGTAAAACATGTTATATGTGTAAGTGATAAAAAAAGTAAATGTTTTATCATTCAGATAATGACTCTTTAGTATTCATCTGGCACCAAAGCCAAAAGGCAAAATGAAACAAATGCCAAATATTCTTTTTCAATGCATGGGAAAAAATTTTAAGAAAAAGTAATTAAAAAAAATCAAAACACATAAGGAAATTTGTTCAAAGTTTTTGAAATACATATATAGCCCTTGTGGCATCAAGATCTATTCCATTTTGGCCACAGCCACTTAGAGTTGTGAAGGCCTACCCCAAGCTTATCCCCACATCTGAGGAGCATGATATTTAGTGAGAATCCATTAGAGGATTTGAAAAAGTTTAAGAAAAGGCTTATTGTAAATTTATAGGTATTTTACTATAGCACATTGAAATTAGTCCTTTTTGTGTGTTTTAGAGAATTTAATTTGTGAACCATTCTATTTTGTAGTAGAATATACACCTTCCTTTTTGATCAATAAACATTTTGAATTATGCCTTTATTTGCCAATAAAAATGAGAGGTAGAGAGACATTGATGGACTAAATGCCCCATTCTTCTGCAATATAGAAGAAATGAGTGTCTATAGAAATGGAAAGAAATTCAAAATCCACAATTCACAAAGCAGAACCATCTAAAATAAGAATGAAGGTGCAGCATGTGAGAGCAGATTTCAAAACTCCTCCTACTTAACATTAATCAAAGTTAATTGTCAATACATTTGTCACCCGGATAGGCAGATGCTTTAAAGGCAAAGGCACTTTCATCTCTTGACCTCAGTCTATTATTTTTTACCTTAAAGTCCACTGCATAACCCAATAAATCTATGTTAATATTTTTAATTGTGTAACTACAATAGTTTTTGCCAGCAGTACACATGCCAGAATGAGGGACTATCAAGCTCTTAAGTACTTTGACCTTTGGTCTTGTCTGGCTTTGTGGCTGAAAGCTTATATGGCTCTGGTGGTGCCTCGTGCAGCATAATGACAGAATAATCACCAGAACATGAAGCCACAGCCTTCAGGGAGTTAATCACGACCAGTAATCTCCACAACATCCTTCTACTCTTTGAGCATGGAAGCGGTGACAGTAACATATTTTATTTAGTTTACTGATTATAAATAAATATCAAATCAGCTCCTCGGTGACAGTGGAGAAGAAAAAAATAGTACGTGCTAGCTAATTTGAAATAACATATTGTGGAAGCTGATACTTACTGTGGTAGTCCCTATCTAGGACTCAGTGGATACATATGTTCATCGTCAAATCAAACTACCTACTATAATCAAACTTTTCAGCACCAACATCTGAGCAAAGTTTATGCAAAGTAAATTTTCCTGTTATCTCTCATCATTTGATATAAGTTATTGTCATAAAACTAAAGAGAAAACAGGCTCATTTTTATGTACTCACCCTGTCATTTTAGTATCCTCTCAACCATGTGATTATTGACTGTACTTACACTCAATTGTTGTTAGCTTGAAGCTTCTAAAATGTACTTAATACTATTTCTTGCAAAGAGTCCAAATGAGTTTTTATATTGAAACCAGGAGTAACAGACCTTATGACAATGTGCTTTTCATTAATAAAACGATAGAATATTGTTCTTATGTTTGGATGAAGTGAATGTTGATGGTTAGGTTTGTGAGCATTTTGGGAAAGAGGCAGAAGTACATTTAAAAACCTAGCAAAGAGTTTGACTCTGTCAGTGTTTAAACAAAAGAGTTGTATTAGAAAAAATAGTTCTTAAAACCCATGTAATATATATTACTCCCCACCACCATCAGCAAACACACTCACATTCACTAGTAAAACAATAAACACAGTGATGAAACAATTTCTTGTGGAAAGAAAACTGGAGTGAGAAAATTGAAAATTTTCTAATTGGAGACCTTACTTTGCCCCTTATAACATATGTGAGCATAGATAAGTTACTTACCTAAGCCTGTTTCCTCATCACAAATGTGAAAGAATTAAACTGGATATTTTAATAGCTTAAACTGTCTAAATGTCAATTTGTTTAATAAATCTAACAAACTGTCTACATGTTTAATGTCTGAATTTTACTGCCGTAACCAATTATGTTTATTTGTACTCCAAAATAGTATAAACAAATCCATTGAATTTCACTCAAGATTTAGTATTAATATTAATTCACATTGGTTTGAATATATTAGGCGGTGGACATACCAGACAGGCTCTCAAAGCCTTAATGTTTCCCTGAGAAAATACATACATAGACTTGTGTTGCAGTAGTACACTGATTTAAGCTTCATTGTACTTACTGTTTTCCTTAACCTGAGAGAAAGTAATATCAAATAGATTCATCAAATTCCAGGTAGTACTAAATCAAAAAAGGAATCCAGTCTTAGGAAAAAAGTGCAGAATATTATTGAAAACTTGGGGTTTGTAATTATGACAATACAGAGCAAATAAAAGCCAATGTAATCATCATCATTATCACCACCACCATCATCATCATCATCATAGCTATTTAATATTGAACACTATGCACCAGGAAGAGTTTTAAGAGATATATATCATGTCATATGATGTCATAGAATTCTATATTAGTCCAAGAATTTTGATCTGTCACAATATAGTAATCACATGTTAAAATAATAATCTGTCCTCATTAAGGTGAATATTTGAGATTAAGGGAAGCATTCATTATGACTTCTGTTTTATAGAAAAGTAAGACTAAAGCTGACATGAAACAATCAGGTAACACTATGATAAAAAGGAAAAGTATCTTCCATTATGTGTAACACTTGAGTGAGTGCCAAAAGGGGGAGGCCTGCAGTGTGTCACATCCATGCTCAGCCTGACACAGTGGGAGCACACTTAGCTGTGTCACAGCAACAGTTGTCAAAACTACAAACATTTAGGATCACCAGGAAGAATCAGCTCTGAAGTTCCTTAGAGCAGCAATTAAACCATGAAATTATTCAGCCAAACTATAAAGTTACATTCAGTCTAACAATAACCTCAGTATCTGGGCTAATAGCCTAGGTCAAATACATTTCAATAAAAGCAGTTGATGATAGAAAATAAAGAACTTGATCATATGAGTTTATTGCCCATCAGAGGCTCCTAATGAAAGCTTTTAATCATTAAAGGCATGAGTGGTGATAGAATGAACTCTATTCTCACATTCTTGATTCCAATTTACAGCCATTTAGAGTCGGGCTATAAGTTATTTGGTATAAGGCACATGATAATCTCTCTATTAGATTAAACACTATTCTCCTATAAAAAGTTCAAAATCAGGAATGAAAGTCTATTTGACATTAGAACAAAGTAGGAAATTTATAAATATGACAGTGAAGACCACAACAGTACTATCAAAGAAATTAATAAAAGTTTTGCAGCCTTGAATTTTATTTGGGACTGAAAGAACCTTTGAATACTTAATGCATATTTTAGTGAATTTATCAGTGATTATCAAATTTGACTAGTCAGCAAGCTTGATGTTAAGAATAATTGACTCAGAATATTAATTAAATAAGAAAACTTTATCTCTCTAAATAAGGTATCATAATTAAAGTAACAAATTTTAGTATCTCCTTCTTGGAGTGAGTTTTAAGATAAACCAGGAAGATATATATCTTTCATCCCATGGTAAAAAGGTTAAAAAATAAATCAGCCAGGAAATATTGTGCTACTTTACAAGAGACTCATGTGAGAGATAACTGTGTAAAGTGATTAAGTTCAGAGACCTTATCTTAATTTCAAACTCAAGATTTAACATTGATTATTTTTATATCCCTGACCAGGTACTGATTATCCCAAAACACAGTTCTCATAATATCTCCTGCAGTGTTGGTTTGTGGGCTATAAGAATTTAGTAAGTGCTAAAAAAATAGTGTCAAGTAACAGCAATTATTATTAGTAATAGTGACATTATTGGTAGTAATAGTGGTAAAAGTAGCAGTAAATAGTAAATACTAAATAAATATCTATTATTATTATTATTATTATTATTAGAAAGAGAGGGCAAGAAAATGGGAGAGTATTATAATGTGGTGAGAATTTTTATTAACATTATAGTTTATATAATTAAAATTGTATAAATATGTACCATATAAAAATATAACTGCCTTCTATAAAATATGTAATCTAGCTCAATTTCAACCTTCTATATGATATAAGGAATGGATTCAGTATTATCATTCTCCAAAGGAGACTTTTTCCTATACCTTCCTCAAAATAGTTTAAGGTTTCCTCATTGATTTATGATGGTATTATACTATGATGTAATGTAATATCATAAATCCCATTATGATTTATGATATTATATTACACTTTCATTTACATGGTTCTAGTTCAGAGCTCTTTAATTTATTCCATCGATATATTTGTACTTTGCTATGCCAATTCTACTCTCTTCTTAATAGTCTAAATTTGTAGTATGTCTTTTTTTATTGTTCAATTATAGTTGTCCCCATTTCCCCCCATTACTCTCCCCTGCCCTACCCACCCCCACCTCCCACATTCAATTCTCCTCTACCCCATTGTCTTTGTCCATGAGACCTTTATACATGTTCCTTGATGACCCTTCCTCTTCTTTCCCCCAAAGTATGTCTTTTTTTAAAGATTTTATTTATTCATTTTGAGAGAGAGGAGAAGGGAGTAAGAAAGAGAGGGAGAGACATGTCAATATGTGGTTGTCTTTCATGTGCCCCCAACTGGGGACTTGGCCACAACCCAGGCATGTGCCCTGACTAGGAATCAAACCAGCAACCCTTTGATTCGCAGGCCAGAACTCAATCCAGTGAGCCAACCAGCCAGGGCCCCCTCTAATATGTCTTAATAATTGTTCAGAAAATCTATGCTCTTAGCTCTTCTACCTTAAACATATTTCACAGTTCCAATATTATATTTGTGACATCATCTTTTCTAGTGAATACAAAATTACTCAGTGCAAGATAATTTAACTTTTTTTGGCCTTTCTACCACTCAGTCACTTAGGGAAATCTATGTTTACATGTTGGAAAAACTTTGTGCATTATTTGTTTTAACAGCCTAAGCTCTTTGGATAAAGTAAATAATTTTACAAAATATAGCACAAGTTGTTATAAAAATAACAATCTATATATCTTGTTACATGCATATTTCATAAACATGTTTCCAAAACAATTACACTGATAGTCAGTAGTTCTTATTCTGAGTAACATATAAAATAATTGGTTAATCATTTTATTCTGTGTATCATGTTATTGTTAGATTTTACATTTTATAAATTTGTAATTTTCCTATAATTCTAAGTGTGTTTTCTCAATTCAATGTCAATATTTTCAGTTTTATGTCAGTTTTGTGGTTTTATATATATAAACAACTTCTATGATAAACTAAAAATTATTTTCACATACCTCCTTGAGTATTTTCTCTTATTTTGCCACAGCTTGTCCCAAATCATGGATATAAAGTTGCTAATCTGAAGACTCTTTTATGCCTTTCACATGAAAATTTAGTTTTGATAGAACAGAAGGATTTTATGTTGCATTCAAATAGAATGGCCATCACATAAAGCTGCCTGGATTCACATTTCACCCTCACCACAGTTTCTACTTTGGATGACCATTTCTTGGTCACTGCTACATGGCTTCAAAAGTGTACTCTCTAATGGAGGAGAATTCAGAGAAATGTCTTCCACAATACTTAATTCTGTTTACTTTTATTGTTCTACTCTTCTTGGTTCAGTGTAGCATTTATTCCTTCAGAAATAAAAAATATATAACTAAATTCAACTCAATCTATGTAGGCAAATGCATTTTTGTATTTTAAATATTTGCTTTGATTCTACTATGAATAACTTTATAAATAGAAAATAGAACTTGATTATAGCAAAAAAAATTTCAGCAGGAACTATTCTTGCAATGAGAAAACTAATATTTGCTTGTTCTATAAATACTCTAGGGATATAGAGCATGTTCGTTTTTTTTTTCTTTCAAATGTCTAGGAAATGAATTCTTGGAATTTCTCAGTAAATATGCATTAATACTTCATTCTGCATGATTAAGATCAACCATGTGCAAGACTTTTCAGCTCACAAGTGATCAGGTGTACTGCTGAAGCTGTTTCCCTCTTTGTCCTGCCAGGTTTGATTGCGGACAAACATGTAACAAACAGGGAGATGCTAATTCAAAGGGACATTTACAAATTGGAGAAGTAGTCAACAGCACACAGCACAGTAGGAAAAGATTATATGGGGATAGGTTAGGGGAAAAAAACTAGAATTCACATGCAAAATGAACTATAGTTTTAAAAAATGGCATTACAGGAAAAAAAGGTAAAAATTGGCTACCAGCCTTTTTAATCAAGCATATTGGGGAATATCTTATTTGTTGTAAGCTTCCCTTCCTCCTACAAGGAGAATACCCACTTTGCCAGTACTAGGAGCTAGACATTAATAAACCACAAGAATAAAGTATTAGGCCTTGGCAGGTCGGCTTTCTGATATCATTTCCCAGTGTTTGATGGAGGGCAGGCATTCTGAGAATCCCATAAATGCCATCTATCAAAGACAGAGATGAGTTTGAGGAGAGGTTAGGAAACAAAACAAACAAACAAGAAACCAAATTTTATCCAAAGCGAAGAAACAAAAGTCAACACACTTCCAAATTATTTATTTGTGCACTATATATTTAGACTCATTGACTTGATTTCTAACAGAAAGCGAGATTTTTAATTATTTATAACAGGAAGATAATTATGTATAAAATGCCTGCTGAATAGACTGGAATCTTAAAAACAAATATAACATCCAAGAGAGTCACAGAATCAACTTCTATACAAAGGGTTTCACTATTAACTACTAAATGGGTGTAAATTTTGGTAAAATGTTGAATACTAGGACACTCTAGTGAAGATGCTTGGTTTTAAGCATGACAAGAGGTTGTGGGCAATTTTCCCAGGGAAATGTGACCATGCCTGCTACAAACAAATCAAAGATTTCTTAAACTTATTCTTGGATCAACAGGAAGCCTGAAGTGAATTCAGTAAAATTCTAGTATCTGACCTTATATTTACTCTGTTAGCTATCATTCAATTTTCTTCTTAGGAATCCAAACACTTTCATTAATGCCTAATTATGTTCTATTCTTTCTGTATAACAGATCTAGAATAGAAAATGGGAAAAAGAAAGTTGTTATCTTGAATATAAACATATAAGAAAAGAGAAAAATAAACTTATGTATATTAGAAATAATGTTATTATATTGTTATTATAAATAAAAATGATAAATTATATAATAACTAAAAATAGTTCCAACTGAATGCATGTTTTATAGCTGATGGAAAAAATGTGTTTAAAAATATATAGGAAGTAATTAACTTTTTATATTTCTTAAATAGCCAGCTGAAATTTCAAAATACCTGTATTTTTGAAAATTATTTTATTTGCTAATAAGCATAAATAATTTCTCTTAAAAACAGATTGCCTTTAGCATATTATTAAAATGTCATCTAAGTAACTATTACTTCCCTTTCCATAGTAATTTCATATATTGAAGGTAAGGCTTGTCAATTATAATAATAATATTTTGATTTGTGTATCTGTATATGTGTTTACACACAAGTGTATATATTCATAAAACATGTTCAAGAATACTTTTTAAGAAAAAAACATCTGTATGGAATAACTAATACTACAGAAAGAACATGTAATGGATATATAGGCCCAAATAGTTCATGTTTAATTATTTAAAAAGCACAATCATCAAGTCCTTTGACAGTGAATGTAAATTAACTTTTGGTATATTAGCTTTTTATAAAAATGCTCATCTCACAGAAACTTTTCTTCCCCAATATGCCAGGGAAAACACACCTGAGGCTTGTCCAGTGAGGTTAGAATCAAAGAAGGGAAAAACGAGTTATCTCTGGTCATGACTGGAAAATCCTGAACTGGGCTCAACAGAAGCCTTCTATACAACTACTCTTGAATTTTATTTACTAATTGAAATCGTGATATGGTCCCTTACTTTTTATAGCCACCCTTTACTTTTGACTACACTGGGCATAGGCTGGGGCAAGATAGAAACCAGCCGGACTATCTTGGTGGTGAAGATTCATGGTCTTGAGGATCTTAGGTGTACTGGGGAGAAAAAGACAAATGGGAAAACACAAGAACATACAACAGATCTGCAGTGGTGTGAGACTGAGTGTTATGGGACACAGAGTGAGAAATCATTAGGAGAATTTTGGAAAAGTTTATTGCAGAAATAAAATTTCAACTAAGTTGTAATGGTCAAATGGAAGAGAAAAGGAGATCCCATTCTATACATAATGTATAATGGTAGTGCTGGTAATGTGAGAAAAGAGGAAAATTCAGAGAGAAATAAGAAGTTTGTGCAAAATACTTATAGTGATACTTAAATAAAGTTTTTTTGCCTGCTCTAAGTCCATTCTGAAGTTTGTGAATGTTCACAATGAAATATGACATACAAGGGAAATAAAATATTTTATAAGTTTAAATATATCTAGATGCTTTCTTAAATATTTGAGTTTGCACAGTATTTTAGTGTTAAAAGTGTCTTATTACATGAAATAATTATCTATCTATCTATATATCTAATCTATATTTATAGCTATCTGTATCTATATCTAGATATATATTTAACCACCTTACTCAGTAAAATACACAATTTATAAGATTGGATGTTCATGGGTTTCATAATTTTTATTTTCTTTCCAGATAATTACAGCAAAATATCTACCAGCTCTGGCTTTAGAACTGCAGGTACTTCAGTGTGTGTGGAACACTCAGAAAAGTACTTGAGAAAGATTAAAGGTGGTAGGTTACAGAGTAAGCATGGACCAAATAACAGACAATCTTATGTATTTAAAAATTAAGGAATTTGTACTTTATCCTGTGCCTTTGGGGAAGCATTAAATAATTTTAGCAAGCAAGTAAGAAGATTAAATGTGTTCTTCTGAAGTATTATCTTAGTTGCTACATAAAGCAAAAAGTGTTACAGGGCAAGACTGGATGAGACCTGAAAAGTAGTGAAATGGATGTTACAGTAATCCAAGAGACAGGTCAAGTTGTTTTAATCTAGGACAGTATCAGTGGGACGAAGAGCTATGGTTGTCTAATTAGGATTTGTGAGCACATAGAGGTTGTGTAGAACAGGTTTTTATTTTTAATACATGTTTATTATACTGTAGTATGTTTATCATACTCCAGCATGTTTATCATATGTGATTAATTTTCTTCAACACACATATAGGAGGTGGAGATAAAATATCAATGTCATTTTTTACTGCATCTTTGGTCAAAAGTTTTCTTACACATCTACATACATTTGAAGTGCACAAACTAAATTTAAAGTGCTGGCCAAATGGGTCATTTAGTTGGAATGCCACCCCATATAACAAAAGTTTGCAGGTAAAGTCCCTGGCCAGGGCACATATCTAACTTACGGGTTCTATATCTAACTCTGGTCAGGGTGCTTATTGGAAACAGCCAATCGATCTCTCATTCCCTCTGTCTTTCTCTCTCCCCTCTCTTCCTTTTCTCTCAATCAATAAAGATTACCTTGAGTGAATAAAAATAAAAAATAATATAAAGTACACAGACATTTTCCACCATTTAAATTTCCCTTTAGAGTCTATTGATTCATCCAAATATTGAGAAGACAGCTATTCTTTCATACAAAATGATTTGATTATTTTGAGATTCATTATATTGGTCATGTGTTGGGAACTGCCCTGCCTGGTTTCAGAAGCTGTAAGCCCCACCAAGGCTAAGACTGAGGGAGTGACCTTGGACTGTAAGCCACCAAGGAGACAAAAGCTTATCTCCCTGGCAGGAGTGCTGCTTCTGCTCCTTCATCCATAACTGGCCCCCAATGCTTGGTCGGTTAGCCAATGACAGGTAAGATTCCCCAAGGGGCGAATAACTTAAGACAGGCAGAATCACGTGGGAGGCCCCCAAGGAAGGACTTTGGGGGGTACAGCAAAAGGGGGTAAAGGACCCTTGCCCCTCGGCATTCACAAAACCTGAGTCCTCATTCTGTCTGGGAGAAGTCTCCTAATCTCTTGGCTGCCTCACTTCGCTTGCTCTACCTAAGCCTGAAACAATGACTGCCTCACTTCCCTTGCTCCACCTAAGCCTGAAACAATGACAGGGTGGTGCAGCCCTGTGCTGGAAAGGGCAGGTTCCCCGGGCAATCAGGCCTAAGAAAGAATATGTAAAATCCTATGAAACCTGCTTTGTTTGGAATGCTCTCAATTAAATGATAAGGGTCCAAGCAAAAGTGAGTTTGTTCCTCAAAGCTTTGCAGCCCTTTAGCTATCTGACCCTGACTCAAGATGGGCCCTCAGAGTTCTTTGTTATCTATTGTTTGATCCTTACTGCCGGACAATGGTTAATGAGCTTTACCTGTAATCCTGTGCAAATGAACCCAATAAAAGCCCATTAAGGAACAGCCTCCTGGCCCTTCTCCTTTGAGAGATTGGCCACCTTTCCTCCCCAAGCATAGCACGTCTTAGTAAACTTATTCTCATCTGGTGCCCTGCAGGTGGAGCGCCCCTCCTCATGGTCATGTTTAAATACTGAACACTGGATGTCATCAAATTTAGTAGAAAGACCTGACTAATGTTAATGTGTAATCAAAAGTCAATTATAAATAGCTGTTCTTGCCACCATAATAAAACCAATACAGGGCTTGTCTGAGAAACTGCCAATGTTGAATATACAACCTAAAGAACAATAGACCTGACATCTATGCAAAGTGATTTAAATGCAGTTATTACTTTAAAACCGCTTGGCAGCTTGGATTGCAATCTATACATTTTTAACAGTAGAATTAACTAGAGGTTAAAATCATAAATTGAAGTTAAGTATTTTTAATGTAATAGTGTGGCTAACAGAATTGTCCTTCTCTAGATCTGAATTTTAATTTTGATTTAATCAATGCCTCTAGTTAATACTGATGTCCTCCATCACAGAAATATCTGCTGAGCACATGCATTCAACACACTGTGCTAATAATGTAATGGTTTGTTAATTAAATGTATTTGGTGTTATACTGGTCAATAAAATCATATAGGTATCTAGTGTGCAATTCTATATGACCTCTTTATTACATTGTATATTTACCACCTGAAATCAAATCCCCTTCTGTCACCATAAATTTGACACCCTTTACCCTCTGCTGACCCCTACTCTACCTTCCCTCTTGTAATCACCATCCTGTTGTTTGTGTCTACGGGTTTTTGTTTGTTTTAACAGAAGAGGTTGTCATTAGGAAGTATATTATTTAAAGCCCTGTAAGTAAATTTAAGATAATTTGAGTTGTATTTAATAAAGCGCTATTTATAAAGTCATGGGAAAGTATAGCAAAACAATTAGGCAAGTAATTTCTGTGCTGTATCTCCCATAGGCTGGGAGGAATAAGGAGAAGGGGATCTGTTACTGGAACCTTGTAAGAAGAGGTCTAGAGACAGGACAATTTCAAGAAGGGCAGTGCCTTTTGATCGAAAAACACTTCCAGCCCAAGGTGAACCTCTGAGTAGAAGAACAAATGAATCAACACATTGAATACTCCAACTTCCCACTCTCTACTCTTGTAATGGGGCTTCAAATTGTTCACACTCAACCAGAAGACAGAGGGTATTGGGGTACATTGATGACATCCTTCCCCGTCGATGTTGCATGGAAAAGAGCAGGGAGGAGAGTGCAGAGATACATTTCAATGAACAAATGGATAATACCCAGCACCTACAGAATCTAGTAGGCAGGTGATTACAGTGCTCAGAGGTGCTTGTTTTACTGGTAGTAAATAACTCTATTTAAGTGCTTAATTCTGTTCTTGTGAGGTCTTTGAAAGCAACTCACAAAAAAACATTTTTATCTTGTATAGTAAAAATAAGATACATTTAACCAGGCAAAGAATAGTATAAGATGCTAGACCTATGTTTCTCACAATTTTGTACTCTAAAACCCATTTTAAAAGGGAAAGAAAAATATAAAATCTCATAGGTCCTAGAATTAGTTTGAATTATTTTTAAATATAACCTATGTTCAAATATAAAATTATGTATAAACATATTATGCTCATTGTATATGCTGTGGTACAAAATCTTAAAAAAAAATTTACTAACAACATTATAAAACAAATTCAAGTTAATATAATGGAATTGAAGGATGGAGTTTTGTGGACCCCAAATTGGTTTTCATGGACTCCAAGTCAAATGTAAATATCGTGGACTTTTGTATAGATCATACTTATACAACCAAAGCTGGCTACTGGCTCAGCTTCCTTTCCTCTTGAAACTATTCAAGCCACTGGGAAGTCCTCATTCACTAATTGTTATTCTTCCTCCTCACTTTATAAGAGTAAACCTTTTATATAGCAAGGTGATCTTTATCTATGACAATTGGAGCCACACTTTTCATGGCCAGTACTGTGAAGGATGTAAGTGTGAGCACTCTCTCAGGCATTCAGGTCTACTGCAACAACATACCACAGACTGGGTGACTCAAACAAAAGAAACATCTCTCACGGTTCTGGAGTCTGGAAGTCTGAGATGAAGGTACCAGCATGGTAGGGTTCTGGAGAAAGCTCTGTCAAGTTTGCAGATTGCCAGCTTCCACTAGTGTCCTCACATGGAGGGAAAAGTGCCGTCTGGCTTCTTCGTGTAAGGGTATTAATCCCACATGTGAAGATCCTACAAATGACCTAATTTTCTCTGAATGATCCCCCCTCCAAATGCCATCACATTGGGCTTAGATTTCAACACATGACTTTCGAGGCGGCACCAACATTCAGTCCATAACAAATGCTTAAAGCATGTGGTAGCTCTAGCACTGAGGTTGTCTTCCAGATGTTTTAGAATGTGGTCCTATTAATTCTCTTTAGGCCAACACAAATTAAAAAATACATATCTGCCCACATGTATGTTCTCAAGGTTAAAGCTATTCATCACCCTAAAATCAATCTTGCAAATATTTTGTGGATTTTGGAAATTTGCCTATGTTACACCTGCATTTTTAAAATCTACAGTGGAACAAATCCCTTGGAAAGCTACCTAAAATTTTGATATCTTAATCTAACTCTAAATATTGATTGGCTGAGGTTATACATTTAAATGGGCATCGAGGTGATTAGATGTAGAGGATTCACTGATGAGACTATAGAAAATATTAATGTAAAGCAAATTTAATTAGGACTTATTTACAGTTAGTATTTTTTAAATTAGATTAACACATTAATACAGAATCTTATTGATAATATTCCTTAAAATATAAATCTTTATTACAAAATACCAGATTTTATGCGCTTGCATGTTCAACACCTAGAATAACTTCCAGGATGCCTCCTGCCACCCACTGAAACTCTGAACTCACCCTTTTTGATTGGCAGTTTCTTCCTCTCCCTGTCAGGCTTTCATTTCCTAAACTTCTACTCATCCTTTGGCTCCAGCTCAAAACATGATTCAGGTGTATCGAATCAGGTAAGCTTCCCGGAATAAAGCCTCTCCTACTAACATGGACATTCCCTCTCGAGAATTTTTTTATGTCTATTTGGTAATAAATCATGGCAACGTCCAGGTATTTTTAGTTCTGCTCCCTGGCACATTATAGGATTGCATTTTATCTGTCAAGTTGAAGTTAGGTGTAGATGTATGACTTGGCTAACCAGTGAAAAGTGAGTAGAAGTGCAGATATCACTTTAAGTAGATACTTTAAAAGCCAGTATGCAATTCCCTACTCTGTCTTTCCCAACATGCTCAGGAGGTGCCTGCCACGATGCTTTGGTGTGGATTCCAGAGTGATAATTATGTGGAGCAGCCCCTAGTTGTCCAATCAGAGTGAGTAAGAATAAACTTGTCACTCTAAGATTCTAATACTTGAAAATAGTTTATTAGAACAAAATATAATGTAGCCTATTCTAGCTGACTCATTTCAGGTGCTATTTTATGTTCATGAGACAGATCATTGATACCTGTCTGCCTTACCTAATTGTGAAAAATCTTAATTTTCCCCACAGATGATGTTTGTGATACCTAGCAAAGAACTTGGTATATAGCAGGAACTTGTGTTAGCAGATGAATGGTCTCCAAAGAAGTCCATATCCAAATGTCTGTAATCTATGCATGTGGTCCCTTAAGTGGAAATAGGTAATTTGCAGATGGTAGAAAAGTTACAAAAGTTAAAAGAAAGAGATTATCCTTGATTACCATGGTGGGCTCAATTTAAATGCATGAGCTCTTAAAAATTCAGGAGGAAGACAGAAGGGTGAGAGATGTGACAACAGAAGGAGGGAGAGATTCCCAGTGTGAAAAGACCGTGCCTCCCTTTACCCGCTTTGAGATGGAGGAAGGCAGCAGCGGAGGGGCATGCGGGCCAGCTCTAGAGATGATAACTGCTCTCAGTGGACTGACAGGAAATGGGGGCTCTGGTCTTACAACCACAAGGAACTGAATTCTGCCAAAAACCTGAGTAAGCTGCAAAACCTATAATGAGACTCCTGAAAGGAATGCACCCTGCTGTCACCCTGATTTGAATCTGGTGAGCCCCATGTTGGAATTATGAACCAATGCATGTGTGCTTTTTCAAGACTCAGAGTTTCTGGTAAGTAGTTATAGCAACGATGGAAACTAGTACATGCCTTAGTAAATTCATGCTGAAAGAATAAATACAAGAATGAAAGAAACACCAGTAACAACTTAAATCTCTTTTTTACATTAAACTTTAGTGAAGAGATTAAAGTAGTAGTATATAAATAATTTTATTAATGGAATCCCATTTTGTTTTGTTTTTTAATCTAAAGATAAATCTTTTATTTATTTAAGAGATTTGGATTAGAAGAAAGCTTGTTAAGGGATAACTTTTGGTGCTTAACCAGCTCCTGACTTTTTGGAGTTGGCAGATCTGCTAAGTAGGTTTTTACTCCTTTGAAGGGAAAGCCTTTAAGGGCCTCCCTATCCCATCTCGTCTGTTCCTGCCAAGGAAGAAATTGGTCTAATTACACCAAGTTAAGGTTGTAATTGCTCTTCTGCATTTTATGCCATGAGCCCCTGTCTTACTTCCATTCACTGTTAATGAAAACAGAAAGAAAGAGACATTTGCCCAGCTTAGTTCACCAGCTATCTCTCTCTAACATTCATCCTTGTCTCTAACCTGAGGGCCTCTGCTTTAGCTCCCCATTAACAGACCACTCATTGTTTCTTTCTCAGAATCTTACTCCTTGAATACAGCTGGCTACCTTGTTATGGCCAAAGATGACATCTTCCACACATTTCCAAACGTTCAGTTGTTTTAATTTACTAACTATGCTCAAGGTTTTTAAGGGGGAAATGTGCTATTCTATCCCAGCCCTAATACCATTAATAGGCTTTAAAGATCTAAAGAAATATGTAAGTCTATGAGTTAAATGGGAGTTCTTCAAATACCCTACTGAATTTTCAAGGAACATCAGATGATCATAACTAAGTTTGTCAAAGATTTGCTAGCAAAATATGAAAAAATGCAATCACACTAACAGCTGCCCACACTCTCTACACAAAAGAAAACAAAAACAAAACAAAACAAAAACCCTGAAAACACAATTTGTTTACCTTTTTCTCCTCCAACTGTAATTTTATATGGAGGGTTTAAGAATGCTAAAACAAAAGAAAAACATTTAGAATCTCAAATATCATCAGGGTTTGAAATATCTCATGAAAAGATAGAGATAAAGAGTAAAGAAATATGGGATTAACTAAGAAAATATCTTTGTGTCAGATTATAAGGTTTTGCATAGGTATTTACTAAAAGTGAAATTTTATTTTCTCAACATGAAGACTTTGCCTTAGTATTTTTGGTGGGATTTTTTCTCTGTCCATCAAGACTTTCTCTCAATTTTCCTAGAGATAAATTTTATTTGTCAATACACTCTTTTACTTTTAAAAATGCTACTGTGTATGTAGGTATTTATAAAATAACCATCTTTATCCTATGGAAATATTCCAATTATATGGTGATTTTGAATATAGTCCTCAACTTTAATCTAGTCATATCTATTTTTCATTTAAAAAGACCTTTGTATCATGTTAATGTTTATAATGATAGGATCTACATGATCTTTCTTAACACAGTTATAATTGTTAGTATAATTCTTAATTACATAGGCCTGACCCGGGCACTGAGGAATTCTTAGTATTCTTTGGCATCACCACTAAATGTTATTAGCACTCTTGCATCTTTGTGACAAAAACAAGATGCCCCATACACTTTCAATCTTTATTTCTGTGGGGTAGTGCAGCCTTAGTTTCATAGCCATTGTAATAATATCATGCATTTTTGCTGGAGGCTGTTCTAATATGACAAAGAATTCAGAGAAGATTTTTTTCCTGTTAATCAAATATAAAAGTAAATTTTCCCATGGCTATTAAATAGAGAAATATATTTTTGCCAAAATATTTATTTGCATTTGTTTATCTCAATTATTTTTGACCACAAACATAATTGGGATTTACTTATTTAAACAGATTTATCATTTCAAATGAGTGACTAATGATGGCATGTACAGGGATTTTATGTCAAACTGTTATATTTGAATCCATAGTCCTCAACATATTGTAATTTCCAAATCCTGCTCTTTTCATGATCTCCACAATCTAAGAGTTATCTCTTTCTCCACTTTTTATCCTCTCTTCTATTCTAAACAATGCAAGCCATAAACAATGTTTATTCGGAATTCCATCAGTGCCTCTTTTCATTCCTGTTGACAAACTTCTTATTCAAAATTCTCAACTGTCATACTGCCTACATGCCATATCAACTATATCCAAGACAAATTACAGAAAAACAGAAACGATGGCAAACATGTGTTGGGCACAGTATAAAATTATGTCATTTAAATCTGAGAACGTACTGTGAAGGTGAACACTACCCACATCACAGATGAAGCATATTGGCTCATCTTGATCCACTTCAAACAGGCTCATAAGAAGATGTTGTACAAATTGAATGTCTCAGGTAGGGTCAGACTACTTACTGAGGTGAGAATTCCCCTAGGGGATCAAAGTAAACTCATATTTTTCAGGAAAACTCACTAATTTCATTGTTGTCTCCAAGTTGCCTATCTCATAGCGTGACTATAGTCCCTACTCACACTTAAAATGATAAAGTTACTTACACTAAACTACAGGGAACATAGGGATTATAACATAGCAACCCTCTTATTTTTATATCATTATCTTCCTCTATACCACACTTCAATAGAAATGAAGTCAAAATCAGTAATTATGTTTCTGTCTGTCCCTCCTAAAACATGATTGAGTTGTCAGTAATACTCTTGTTCTTGTTCATACATTCATTATTTCACAATATTTTTCAGTTGCTACTGTATACCAGATGGTATCCTAATACAATTTGGACAGTTATTTGGACCCTGCCGATTTTCAGCTCTTCAGAATTCTCATGTCATTTTTCCCATGTATTTTTATTATATGTCTTCTAAATCAAGGTTTAGAACTTTCTTCTTTTTTATTTATTGAATTTATTGATGTGACTTCAGTTAATAAAATTATATCAATATAAGTTTCAGGTATATGATACTGTAGTACATTTTTATAATGTATTGTGTGTTCACCACACTGTTTTCAGTGTCCATGAGTTTTGTTTTGTTTTGCTTTGCTTTTGCTTAATCCCTTCACCTTTTCACCCAGCCAGTGTGTTCTTCCTCCCCTCTGGCAACTGTCAGTTTCTTCTTTGTATCTATGAGTCTGTGTCTGTTCAGTTTGTTAATTCATTTTGCTTATTAGATTCTATATATAAGTGAAATCATATGGTGCTTCTCTTTTTCTGATTGGTTTATTTCACTTAGCATACTACTTTTGAGATTGATCCATGCTGTTGCAAAGGCTAAGAATTTGATTTTTCTATAAAGTGTTATCTGGTCTTTTCTTCTCATATTAAGAAGCTAATCTTTGAAAAGCTTAACATTCTAAAGAGTCTGCCCTATTATACTTTATCTTCCACATTATTGATGGAATTGTTACATACTTCCTTAACTCCCATTCAATTCTTAAGTTACTGAAATCCTGCTTTTACCTTTATCTTGGGTACTAATGCCTTCTAGAACCTTCCTTTTTCCCGCATCAAGAAGTAGAATCCAATCTTCTTCTCTTGAATCAGCATGGGCCTGTAACCAATAGAGTTCCCTGGGAGTGAAACTGTATGACTTCTAAAGTTAAGTCATAAAAGGCGATATATGAAGCTTACTAGCTGGGACACTGGCACTGGAACTCTGGGCCACTATACAAGTGGCCCACTCTTCTGAAGTTGCCTTGTAGGAAGGCAACCCAAACTACTCATACAAAATGTCTTTCCCAGCTGTAGACAGTACGTTGAATCTCAATGGAAAATCTGATCCACTCATTTTCTATAGGGAAACCATAGAAATACCTAGGAGCAATGCAACACACTTCATCTGGCTCTCACAAATGTGCATAACTACCCATCAAAGTATTCAGCAGACCTGAAATATCTTACATTTAATTAGTCTTTTCTTGAGAAGTAGATGTGTTAGAGGGACCATGGCATTTGAATCTATGAAGATATTAAGTGTCTGTCATAGGGGCCAATCATTTTGAAAAGCTCAAATTCTAGGTACTCCATGCCCTACCAAATGGCACTAATCTTTTTTAATTAGTACAATGACATAAAATACCTTTTCCAAAAATAGCATTCATGTCTTTTACTGCTTATTTCCTTGTGATCATTATTATATACTCCTGTATTACCTGTTACATGGTCCTAGTCTAAGATTCAACACTTAGTATTTAAACCATCACATATTTACACATCTTTTTCTTCCACTGGACTTTTGCCTTCTCAAAAACATCACAGTGTCATTTGTCTCACTCCATTGCATTTTGCACTTTGGGGAATATTTTAGAGTCTGAAATGTAAAAAGTAAGTTAGTTCTTGAATAGTAAAAGAATTAATGAATATTTGCATTTTTTAAGGATATTTTGTAAAAAATAATCTCTGAAATAGCTGGAGATTTTTTTCTTAAATATGATTATCTCTGGCAACTGGTGACATTTTCTGGTAACTTTTCTGATTTGAGAATATCAGGATAAAATATTACCTCATAATTAAAGGAGTGATTGTCATAAATAATATATCTCAGAGCCAGAAACCCATTTCTTTAAGGAAAGCAAACATGTTTCTTTGAATCTTGAAAGGCAAAGAATACTCATTGGAACTTCCAAATTAAAATATGAGAAAGATAAGGGATGATTTCAAGAAATTACAGTCATGAATGTTCATATACATTGTCATAGTTGGCACAAAATAAAAACTGGTGATTATCAGCTTCACAAGAAATATCCTACTGTTTATTTTTTCTTTGCTTCACATATAAAGAGAAATATCTTACAGAGAAGATAAAAATGATACAGAGTGGACTTGGAAAGAAAAGAAATCCAAACAGTGTCAGCTAACAATTCATTGCATCAAGAGACTGAAGAGCAAAATCTGATAGTAAAAAAAATTATGAAAATTTTATATTGTAACAGTTATATAAAAACATGTTGGGGATATATCTGTTAGCAGCAATAGATGTAAAGAAAACTCAGAAATTTTCACTGTCAATAAATTCAATAAATTACTTAGTAGCTACAAAAAAATTCATACATGTTTTTATTAACAAAAAGTTAAGTTTAAAATTAGGGAGGTGTTGCATCCTTTATCCTTCACTGACAAGACCATGCCTGGACCACTGTGTTCAGTTCTAGTCACCATATTGTAAAAGCACCATAAGGAAGAAGGCTTGAATGTTTAAAGGAGAGTGGTTCAATGGAGAATATTTCCATAAAGATAATTCAAACAAATGAGGAAATAACATATAGAAGCATTTGACCTTTGCTGCATGGACCCAGGGAATACTCTAAGGCTAAGGAATGGAAATTATAGAGACAGATTTTGGTTTGATATAAATAGTTTTTTACCAATTAGGCATGCTTTATTCAGTTTCCAATGACTTGAACTGTTTAAAGAAAAGAAAAGATGATCACTTGGTAGAAGATTTGACACATTTACAATTCAACTTAGGAAAAAGGGGAAAACATAAACAGATGATTGACCATATGGATATATAGATGATAGGTTGATGACAGTTAGATAAAGATAGATAGATGACAGATAAATGGTAGACAGATGATAGAGAGAAGATCTAAAATACAAATGCCTTCTAAGGAAAGTGTATTTGGTTTTATGGGAGACTTTTTGGCCTTCTGAAAGACATCATAGATTAGCCCAGAGCTTACAAGGCGTAGTGGTAAGGAGGAAAAACTCCAAACTACAAAGTAAAAAAAAAATATGACATTCTTCTAAATAAGTAAGGAAATATGGAGATAGAGAATTTATAGAAAAAAAGATAAGAACAGACTCTGAGCCACTATAAACCCAGGTACTACATGTAATGAAGGGGCCAGAGTATAATCTCTGGTGGTTTGGTGATTGAAGACAGTACAAAGAGAAAAGTCTGTGATTTAGTGCTTAGTTTGTAGTGTTCCTGTAATACGTTATTCATCTCATCGCCAATCTCTCTTCAAGTTTGGATTAAATATTACTATCCATACAATGTGACATAAAAGAATGTTGTTACATGTGTATTTTATTAGTGAAATCTGTGAAAGAGTTGTGTAGTTCTCAAAAAGAAATAAAGACTAAGTCCAAATCTATGCAATTCAGGAGAAAAAAAGACTTAAGAGCCAAAGAGATTTTTCATAAACCAAATGAGAGGGTTTCTAGGAATTCATAGAACTCCTAGAGAAGTCACTGAATCTCTCATTGCTTGACACTGTGGAAAGTGGGCTGATTTCAAATAAAATCAACTTAATAGGAAGCAGAAAATCTCAGTTGACATCTGCTTTATATATAGTCCATCTGTTTTGCCTGTTATGGCCTTATTGGACCACATTAGCCCTAAGTGATCTCTCTCCTCTCTAAACTCAATTCACTTAACATACATCATGCCCTGATTTGGGCTGCACTTGTCTGAGCACTCATTTAATTAGGGCGATTAGTATTATTTGCATTTGAACATGCTTATATTAGGTCTCAGAAATATATATGACCTGAAAAAACACAGGGCCTATTTTATAAAACATATGGCCTTCACCCAACCCCACCCTCAGGCTTTGTCTGTGTAGGCACCGAACAAATACGTGAGTTGATGAATCTCTGGATGAAGCTAGAAACATTGCCTATGGGCAGATTTGATTGATACCTACAAAGTACTAAAAACTCCACCTTCCTAACTGTCTCAGAAGTCACTCACAACTGTGCTAAACACAAAATTATTTTGTAATGTAAAATTTTAAAAAATCAGGATTGTATTGACGTGTAGGGTTTTTATGCAGAAAAACCATGTAATTCTGGTTATATTTTTCTCTATTCAAACTTAGGAAGATTATGTGTTACCCAACAGCTCATTATAATTTGATAACACCCCATCCTCAGTGTTAATATAAGGATTAAGTCAGATCACACATATAAGCAGTTAGCATGCTGTCACATTCTCTGAATTACAAATGTTAACTGTTGCCAGTCAATAATAAGTGCTTGTGAATAAAGTACAGTAGGTTATTTCACTTATACATTGATTTTGAAGTATACTGAATAAAATCTAGCAATCTTTTAAAATAGTTAAAAATGCTAGTTTCAGAAATTATACATTAAGTTCATGAAAATCAGCAATGAATATCATGTCGTTATTTGCTCATAATGTAGTAATTAGAAACACAAACTTTAATGCTGAGAGACCTATATTCAAGTTTTTAATTGACCCAACTATGATCTCTACTGCTTTAAAAACATTATTAACCTTATTATCAACCCAGCTTCAATAAATGTGACTAAATATATTCTCTGCTTCTGAGCTCCTTGTGAAGGTTGAATGAGGTAGTATAAATAAGGCACATGGCTCATGGCACTTAGTACATACTCAAAAGACAGTTATGATTTTATGTATTAATAATTCCATTTTTCATACTTCTTAAATACATAGCAGATTTTCTTAGTTCAATATAACAGGAAAATTTCATATAGATATGTGAAGGATTTAAAGGTAATATTGGATTCAAACCTGGTAATATGAAAATCAAGAAATCACTGTCTAAATACTTACAAGGTCAAGGTTTAAAGGCTTTCGGCAGAGTTTGCTATCTAACTACTAACATCCCTAATGAAGGAGGAAAACATTTAAAAGTTTGCTGCATGCTTTCTCCAAAGGTAGTAAAATTAATCAGGGACATGTGCAGGTTGCTGATTCATTTAATTATACGTTACTACCTAAAGTGCAAAATTCCCCTGCTAGGTCTATTGCCTAAAGGAGTTTTGGTTGATTCATCACCTCTTTCACTCAGAGGGTTGATCATTGTAAATGACTCTATTGACCCGTGGCTTGGTTCAGCATCATATGCTCCAGTGAACCAAGCAATAAACAGCTGCTAAGAGCAGGTGAGAAGTCATCACGGAAAATTCAAGGACTGAATCAGCTCTCTCTCTGCCATTAGACTCCAGAGCTGTCACAGAGTTCTGAATTTCTTGTTTGACAGACATGAGTTTTAAAGGGACCTGCCCTAGAAAAATAGATGTTCCTATGGAGTTTCATGACTTTTAGCTAGTCGTAGAGGGCACTCTATTTTCAGAATCTATATTCCAAATTTCTGGATCCACAGCCATAGCTATACTGCATCTGGAATAGCTTATTAAATGTCACAGAAACTTGAAGTCAAATACAGTTTGATACATATAACGTACAATATTTAAGGACTGAAATAACATTTCAGGAATCATCTGATGATTTTGAACACTGCATAATAAAAGCAGAAATATCTATTAAAAATACAGTTAAAGGTAATTCAATAGTAGAGATCAGAGTAGAGAGATCTCCATTGCCACCAGCTCCTTGCACCAAGTAGCCTTAACCAATGCCCCCACTGGGGAATAGCCTGGTCTTTGTGACATCTCTTCTTTTTAGAGTTGACAATTAAAAAATATATCTCCTCCATTAGCCTAAGTTTGGGATGGATTAAGAATTAAGTTTTCTGTTTGTCAAAGGTACACAATGTATGTTTGTCAAGTCAGTAAATGAACTAAAGAAAAGTCTAAAATTATATTAATTTTCTAGAAAATAAGGAGAAAATATTTACAAAACACAAATCTGATAAAGGACTATTCTCCGAAATATACAAAGAGCTCTTAAAATTCAACAAGTGGAAAACAAACAATCTTATTTTAAAATGGACCAAACACTTAACACACTTCACTAAAGAAAATATACAGATGGAAATAAGCATGTAAAAATGATCCATACATCATATATCATTAGGGAAATGAAAATTAAAACTAGATAAAAAAAAGATTTTTAAGAAGATATTATTACACACCTATTAAAAAAGCCAAAATCCAGAAAACTGAAAACACCAAATGCTGGGGAGGATGTTGAGCAACGAGAACTCTCATCCACTGCTGGTGGGAACTCAGAATGGTGAGGTCATTTGGAAGGCAGTTTGGAGGTTTGTTACAAAACCTAGTACTCTCACCATGTAACACAACAACTGATTGAAAAAGTATGTCTACATATAAACTTGCACATAGATGTTTATAGCAGTTTTATTCGTTATTGACAAAAATTATAAGCAACTAATTTATCCTTTAGTAGGTGACAGAATAAATAAATTTTGGTACATCCAGAAAATGAAATTATTTAGTGCTAAAATGGATGATCCAAGAAATCATAAAAGACATGGAAAAATCTGAAATGCATATTACTAGTAAAAAAAAAGCCAGTCTGAAAATAGCTACCTACTGTATAATTCCAACTATATGGCATTTTTGAAAAGGCAAAACTATGGAGACAATAAAATGATCAGCGGGTGCCCAGGGTTGGAGGGAGGAGGAACTAGTAGTGCAGCAGAGAGGATTTAAAAGTAAAAGATACAGTGAAAGATGATTCCTTTAATAAATAATTCCAAGTTCATAGATGAACAGGTTAATATATGCAACTCATTATTCATTCTTATTTTGTAATATCTTTATCACCAACTTATTTCAGTATCAAAAAATATACCATTTTCTCAAAAAGTTCAAAACAAAATGACATCACATATTTATTTTAAAATATTAATTCTATATTATGCTAAGACCTGTATGACATCTCAAATCAGAGTCTATCATGTACAGAGGGGAAGGCAATGATTTTTACAATATCAAAAGGTTTTATAAGATTTAGAAAATGTTAATTATAAAATTCATAGATGAAAGACTGTCATGTAAAAACTGGAGATCTGTAATAGAAAATAGGTGACCTACATTGAACATTCACAACTCTAAAGGGTAAAGAAATTTGGTGGAAATTGACTTTTCACTCAAAATAGTTAATATATAAAATAAATTTCTGAAGGAGAAATAGAAGTTAGTATCAAGAATTTTAAAATTGCTTGGGGAAAAGGAGCAGCAAAATTATAGCTATCACAAGGAATATTGGATGTTATTTTTTAATAATGCCTGAGGAAATTTCTTAGAATCAGTTTGTGGGAATATTTGAGGAAATACTTTAGAGTAGTTTTAAATCGCTCAGTTATCAAACAAAATGTGAAATAAGCTTATTAGTTAACAGTTCAAAAAAATGAAACATATAAAGACATAATTACCATAATTTAATCCAAGTCAGACTATTTCATATAAAATATTGAAAGATCTACTAGTATAACCTGAAAAAAAGAATACAAATAGGCTAATCATAGAATAACTAATTTTATTTAGTACTATTCAATCTTTACAATGCCTAGGAGTCCCTTGGTGATACTTTGAAAATACAGATAGTGATTCAGTTGACTCGAGTATCTCTACCATTATTAACAAGCTCCTAGTTAATGTCAATGCCTTTGGCACATGGATCATACTTCGAGCAGCAAGTTTTTATTATGATATACTAACTCCTCCAACCCAGCACATTGTTTTCTTCGAGACATCGAAAACTTAACCATGAAAGTGGCAAGGTCTGACTCCACACTGAACGGATCATTAGTATAGGACTTATTAGCATGACAGCAAATATACATGTGACTCTACCACAATACCACCCAACTGAAAAACAAGAGGCAGGATGCGGTAAGTCAAAGCATGTTTTATCAACAGGAAATATTTTCTCATGTTAAGTTTGTAAGAGCACATACATAAAGGTATCATCTAAACATGTGAATATATAAAATTTATGAGTTACAATATGATGCTCATTTTCTTTGTTTGGTGAGCATTCTGAGCACTGTTTTGATCTTTAACTGAACAGATATGTTACTTGCATATAATATCTAAGTCTATAATGTGCCTTTAACATTCATCCATTTAATTATTGATGAGTTCAATTCATTTTTAATAAATAAAGAGAAAACTTAATACATGTGAGTGAATATTTTTTTAATTAGTGTTCACTAGATTTGAATATCTTTTGCTGATGCAGTTCTGATACTCGGTCACAAGTTTAAATTGAACAGCTGGTCGTGACAGATCTAAAGTGTGCTTAGTATGCATAAAAACTAACTGGTATGTTGAGGAAGTTCTATTGCTTTAGGCAACTCATTTATTTATATTAGCTTTAGTACAGTAGTGGTCCCAGCAGAGCTCCTTAAACTCTTGTTGTTAGCCAAAACAAAATGAAACTCTAACTTAACACAGACTAAAATTTAAAATGGGAGAAGCTAGTAGAGAAGTTTATTTCCAATTATGTTCTCAACATTCTCCAATCATAAAAAGTTCCAAAATATGTGTATTTTATTATAGTTATTAATATGTATGATAATCACTTACACTTTTGAGCAAATCAGGTTGTTAACTCCATGGATTAATAACCTTTAAAGGTTTGTCATCCAGAAAGTCCATATTCGCATAGTACATATAGTCTGGTAATCTGTTTGCCTGTCTACTTCTCTCATAAAGACAAGATACCTCACATACTGGTTTATATGCACTTTTTACAACCTTCCATGGTCAGTCTGAATAGCCTTCCTCTCCCCACATTTCTTTTGTGTGCACTTTTCATTATTTTAGAGACTACATAAATGTCAAGCTCTCTAGCATCCTTTTTCATATTGCACAAACAAAAAAGTCACTGGTTTCTTCATTGCCTCTCTCATTTTGCACAGTGTCTTGCATTTTTAAAAATGGCAATTGCTACATACAGTATTATGTTTGCTATTTTGGAGGAGAAAAGTTCTCCTAAACTTTTACGTGGCTCTTTCCAACATATCTTTACTTTAAGGGTCAGAAATCTAATGCAAGAACATTGCCATTAGCCAATAATTATTATATTAAGTATACTTTCAGGAATTAGGGAAAAAACACAGAGTGTGTTAACAAAATAACTGAGCCCACTGTGATTCAAAACTAGTTCAAAACTTCACATATTACCTGACCACCATAATCTCCCATTGGGTAGGTCACAAGGTATTCTGAGTCACCAACAATTAGCATCACTTTACAGCCAGTAGGTAACTTCTCAGGAATTGATTTTTTTTCACTGTCCATGTATGATCACCCTAGTTAGTAACTATAGGTTCCTTTGAAGAAGGTGTGAAAGACATTTTAACGTGTATACTTGATGCAGTGTGGCTGGTCTTTACGTAAGAGAACCCAACACTTCTGTCAGTCAAGGTGTTACAGATATGTGAACTGACCTTGTTTTGGGAACTGTGTGTGATGTCGTGCATGACTCTCCATCATGAAAATCCAAATCATGTTTCTCACCAAGACAATAAATGTGTTGTTGTTGTTGTTGTATATATTAAAATTTTAGTAGAAACAGCATGATACATTGGCTAACAGCAAAGATCCTTTTAAGTAAAAAGATCTTGATGAATAATTCATTCCTGCTGTTTGTATGGTGCATCATCTTAGCCTTGGCAGCAATCAACCTGGCTTCTATTAGTCTGGAATATCTCCATCTAATATAGGGAACTCAACACAATGGTGACAAATGTAGATTGAATGGTGACATCTCCAATACCACAAAACATTTCAAGTGGTACTGGAAATGTCCAGTACACTCGCCTCCGATTGTTTCTGAATGCATTAATGAAGAGGGTATCCTCTGACAGTCTCGGTGGGAATGAGGTGAGGACACCAGGGAGGCAGTCCTCATGTAATCTTGCCTCTCTATGCCTTTGCATTTTTCTATTTTATGATAAATAAGTTATGGCATTCTGAGCTTGTTGAATATAGATCATTACTGAATACACATTTCAGTAAACTTAAAAAAATAAAATTTTAATGCTACTTTCTGATATGCACTCATACCTATTAAATACGGATTCCCTGTCAGATGTACCTATATTAATAAATTCAGCCTAAACTAATATTACATTTTGCCATCCATTGTCTGAATATGATACCTCACATATTTTGCTGATATCGATTAGTAAAACCTTGCAATTATTTTGAAGTATGTTGCTTCCTTCTACATCAGATTTTGTGTGTATTCTTCTAGAGCGTACTGAGTTCTATACAAACTCTAATTCTAATTATGGGTCAGGAGATAAGGGAGGAGATGAGATTTGAGGAAAATGGACAAGCTTGGAGGATCGAGTCTATCAGATGAATATTATGAAATCTTCAGGCAAGGGAAGGCTAGTCTCCTCAGACAGAGGGAAAAATGACTTCTGCTGATGAGAGAGGCTTAGACAAATGCAGAAACTCAAATTTCTCAACTTAATTCAAACCCACTCAGATGGCCTTGGATGATCTATGGCGTTCTTGCAATGATCTGATTTCACAGCTTAAAGTCATGAGATTTTGTGTGTGATATGTTTGATTGTCTTATCTGGAAACTCCCAAGTTCAGTTAAAACAAGTATTCTATCTTATAGTCTTGTAATCACCAGTATAAAAAGTAGTGAACAACATTTACAACTTGGCTTCTGGAGCTTTGCTTTAATAGGCTCTTCATCACAAGGAAACATGATTCATTATTTGATTAATTGGGAAGCCACTATGTGCTATGAAGTACTTTTATCCTATTTACCACTGACAAATATTTCAGTACATATTCATGGCCAAAGACTTGACCAAACTGTTACCAGAGAAAGACTGGGACCAAGATGGGTCTGCCCTGGGACGGTGTGGGAATAGGTTCTCGTGGAGCCGTGAGAAAGGAATTTCAGAGATAGTTGCAAAGGAGGAATTTAAACCATAGTGGCAATATTTCTTAGAGCCCTCTTGCAAAGGCGCCTATGTTCCACAAGGCACTTCCTTGGCAGGTCTAGCAGTGGAAGCCAGCTGGCATTGTGAAATCCGCACCCAGATACACCACACCTGAGGTCTCGTCCATGACCAGGCAATTCAGATTTGTCTCACTGCCAAAGGAATCCAGTTTCTGGGGCCACAGGCCCATACTTTTCCCCACTTAGCTCAGGAGAAGGGGCAGGGCCCAGAACTTCTATGCCATTACCCTGGCATCCAAGGATCCAGTAGTCTAGCTTCATTTCTACTCCCATTGGGCCCAAATCAGCATTGTGCTCTTGCCTATGAGGTTGCTAAACAAACACTGGGGCCTTTGCTAAGCTTCCCTAAATTTCCATGGGCTTAGGAGAGAGCAGGCTTTCTTTTAAACTATCTAACCTCTTTCCTGGCTTTTCACAGGCTTACATCCTTATCCTATCCAATCTTTTCTCCAGATTTTCTCAGGTGTGTCTCCTCCCCTTTGTGGTCACCATCTCCATGTGTACAGTGCATGCACTTAGTGAAAATTCCTCTGCACCATTTCTCCTTCTCCCCATTTGTAGGGCAGATTCCCCAAAGTGACTTTAAGCCCTAATCAGGTTTAGTCAGATAACTACTTCTTATTGGTTTGTTCCCTAGTTTTTGGTTAATATTTAACTAACTGCCTACTATAACAAAACCAATTCCCTGCACCCAACATTGGACCCCACCTCCTCTTGGTACCAATTCTTCCAGTATCAACTCTAAGTACCAATTCTTTCCTCAGTCAATATTCAGTCAGGAAAACAGAAACCACAATTTTCAACAGAAAGTTGAATATACACCTTGGAAGTCTGGAAATGCAAGAAACAGACATCAAGGAGAAAAAAATGATAGGAAATGCTGGGAGCAGTTACCACTCCTTAAGGCTAGGAGAACAAAGAATTTCTTGGTTCTTTTCCTATGAGCTTTCATATTCAAGTCAATGCTTTTAAAAACAATGACAGGAACAAAGCTTTAATTTAGAGCCCTAAGGTATTTTTCCCACCTTCTTCTTTTAAACAAAGGAGTTTGAAATATTTTATTTTCTAAAGGACAGTTGTGTATTAAGGACATGAGAACTTAAAAGATGGGGAAGGATCCTGCTGCAGGAGGAAAAGGGCACAGCTCGCCTTAGTGGTATGAGCAGTGAGGGGCACAATGAGTCCAGTTCTGTGAGCTGCGAACAGGAAACAAACGCCAGTTGAATCAATTGTTGCTGCTGAAGTGAAGAACACTGAGGTGATGCTGTCAGGAGCAGCAAACAACCAAACAAAACCCCACAAAGGTGTTTTTCCATCATCCTGCCTTCTACCTGCACTGATTACTTCCTTCTCAGAACCTAACAGGAAACAGGCTGGAGAAGGAGAAATGTTTCAACAGCCTCCCTCCTTGTTAGAGGATGGAGGGACATGTTTGGAATTAAAAAACAATATTTTAATTAGAGGCATGATTTTATTTCATGTGTCTTAGATTGGGAACCCCTAGTTTATTCTTTGTTCATCTTTCAATCCACTCGAATAGTTAAGAATAAAATTTCATACCTATGGGCTGCCCAGCAAAGGTTTCTTAGATGACTGCTAGTAGGAAGACATGTTAGGTCATTTTTTCGAGCACTGTGGATTCAGAAGCATTTAATGTAAATATAATTCTTGCTGGTGTTTTTATACCTGTGATTATATCAGTCACTCTTCTGAGCTTTTTAACCTGTATGACCTCATTGAAACCTTGGATCATCTCTGTAAGGTAAATAATATTATTTTACTTATGAAAAAATGGATGAAACTCATGCTAACAAATGTTTAAAAACAAATAAACAACAACAACAACTACAAAAAACACCATCACCACCCCTTCCTCCCCCACTTCCCCCAAAAAACCCTTCTCTAGGGTTCTAGAGGCAATATAACAAAATGTTTTAAAAAACAACCTTCAGAGACAAAAAGACTTGAATTTGACATTTAACTCTCCATTCTCTTTCTCCCTCTATCAAATAAATTTCAAAATTGGGCTTCAGAGATGTGTTTTGGAAAACTTCTAATATTCTCAGTGATAATTTTGCTGCTATAGGTCAAAGTGTTCTGTCCTCAGTAGATTTAAGAAAGAGTTTATCAAGCAGTATTTCTAGCAATGAATTGTTCAGTTTTCCACTTCCAGCCAAGGAAGTTAAAGTTATATTGATTTATGACAGAAGCATTCAAAAACTAGATGGTATAAATTATACCCTGGGTACCTCTACCAGCCAACAACTAAATTTTATAAAAAATAACATTAAAAGCACATATAAATTATTAAATAAATGTCAAGAAAGAGCATTGCAGAATATAAGTAAGTGAATTTATAAGAAATAAGCATGCCAATGCTTATACTAACAACAGAGAAGGAGACAGAAAGAAGACAGTAGGACTTCGAATACTTTTCCTATGTGGTATGTTGCAGGACCTGTAAACATATGCAGACACTGGTGGTTTGATTTCTGCTTCAGATGCACCTTTAGCTCTGTATTGTTTCAGGAGACTTTCCAAATTTACTTAATTTGTTAGTCAAATAGCTCAATAATTTGGCTCTTTTTTTTAACCTTTTTAAATAAATTTGGCTCTTTTAAATAAAATTTAATGCCCCAACAGGGAGCATAAAAAAATCTTCACCTTGTATTTTCTGCCTTAAAATGCTTTCTTTCACCAAATACTTTAAATTTGGTTTTGTGAAAGATATTTGATAGATACTATATACTACATAATGTCCTTGTGTTCACACATAGCCCTTTCTGTCTTTAAAGGACATGTACATATTAGCTTACCTGACACAATACAGGAAAGCAGGTGTGGAGCAGGTAAGTGGAATGGCTACAAGTTGTAGAAGTACCTACTCAATGTAAGCATTGAAGCACAAGACCTTCTACCAACTGTGACGTCGCTCTTTTAAATGAAACTAAGAGGGGTGAAGACAATTGGGAACATGGAAAAAAATTGCAAAAAAGTTATATTTTATATTAACAAGAACCAATGTTTTGATTAATTCCTTCAACTGATGTGCATTAATAATTAACATAAACATTGCTTATATTTTGAGGACTCAAAAACAAATGTGAAAACTTTTCTTTCCCTTTCTGAATTATGTAGTTTGAAAGATGGATGTAATAGAGACATAGTAAATGTGTACTTAACAATGCAAGGTCTTATGTGATTAACAACAGAATCACTCTAAATAAGGATTTGTAGAAAGACTGATAATGTTTGAAATAGTAGAGGTGATAAAGAAGACCAATGAAAACAGAATGATTATCACAGGCAGAAACTGAGAGCTGAGAGGAAGCACTTTTGGTGATAGAGAAAATACAGCCTAACTTGAGGTAGGAGCAATCAGCAATGTTGTCAGAACTTTTGGTTGAGGACAGATTATAAAGAATCTCTATCTGCCTAAAGATTTTGGATTTTCTCTTACAAGCAGTATAATGCCAGATAGTTCTATCCCCAGAGAAATATAGCTAGAAAGTTTAATATGGAACTGAATATACTAAATTATGTCCTTTAATTCAATTGTAGTGCTTTAAAATATAAAATTATTGTTAATATCAAATAATTGACAAATGTGTAATTAACTTATTTGATTGCTCTAATTTATACCCTCATTCTGCAAGAGTCCTATATTATGAATAACAAATGTATGTTACAAGTAATGGAATACCTCCCCCCTCCCCCCTACCATACACACACTTCCTGTCCTGCAAAGGGGTAAAAACAACTTGGCAAGGAAATACTGACAATTGATTCTGGACGTGTTTCCTGAAGATCCGTGATATGCCTTATAATTATTCTCAACATGGAACAAGCAGCTATTACCAGTCAAAAGCATGTACCAGAAACCAGATATGCTACACACCTATTAGAATGACTAAATTCCAAAACACTGACATGAGATCTCAGTGAGGATATAGAGCAATAGGAGCTCATTCATTGCTGGTGGAAATGTGAAATGGTACAGTCATCTTGGAAGACAAGTTGACAGTTTATTTTACTAAACTAAACACATTCTTACTATATGAATAATCAGTTATGCTCATTAATATTTACTCTAATGAATGGAAAACTTATGTTCACATGAAAACCTGCACATGGATGTTTACAACAGCTTTATTGATTATTGCTGCAACTTGGAAGCAATCAAGATTTCCTTCAGTAGATAAACAAATAAAAAATTGTGGTAAGTCTATACAATAAAATACTATTCAGCAATAAAAAGAAATGAGTTAATCAAGACACAAAAAATACATGGAGGAACTTTGAATGCATATTGCTAAGTGAAACAAGCCAATTGGAAAAGACTGCACACTCTATGATGCCACCTATATAAGATTCATGTAAAGACAAAATGATGGAGATATTAAAAAAAGAAGAAGAAGAAGATGGAGGTTCAAGGAGATGGAGGAAAGAAAACATTCAAGTAGAGCTCATGGGAACTTACGGTGGTGAAACTGTTCTGTAATGTATGTAATTACAATAGTAGATACATGTCATGATACCTTTGTCAAAACCAACAGAATATATAATACAAAGAGTGATCCCTAAATTTCCTAAACTATGCACATTAATTAATGATAATTTATTTATCATGGTTCATTCATCATAACAAATATAATGCAAGATGTTAATAATTGGGGGAACTGGCAGAGTGGAGGAGATAGAGATAAAAGAGTATAAGGTCTGTCTGGAAAAAGCTCAGCCATTGTTAATACAATGAGAACTGTTTGCATGACATGAATGTAACCTGGCAACTGAGAGTGGACTGGAATGCACATGCATGAACAATGATGACTTCACTGTACTAGTCAGTGGGGATGGTAGATGAAGTTGAGTGAGCATATGTACTGTGTGGCCATCACATTCAAAATGACTGAGTGAATAGAGCAAGAAATCTGCATCAAATTTTGCATTAAGCTTGAACATTCTTCCATGGAAACTATTCAGGTGATTCAGAGGGCTATTTTGGATGATGCAATGAGTGCAGCACAAATAAAAGTATGGCACAAATGCTTCAAAGATAGTTGAAAATCTGTTGAAAAGGATCTACATTCTGGAAGGCCTGCAACAAGCAGAACTCCTGAAAATGTTGAACACAAATGTTGAACTCCTGAAAATGTTGAACACATGTCTACTGTGTCTGAGATTTTGACACAGGATCTTGACATGAAATATGTCATGGCAAAATTCATTCCATAGCTTCTGCTACTGGAACATAAGGAACATCATTCTGCAGTTGCTAATGACACTTGGAGAACTGTGTGAGGTCTCAGGGTTCCTACTTTGATGGGGACTGAGATATCATTGCCCTGTGTACAATGATTCTTGTATATTGCATCTTCTTCAGTCAAGGTCTCTATTTCATATCACATGGCTGGATACCTTCTAGACAGACTTCATATATGTAATTCTGGTTTTCTTCTCTCGTTTTTTTTAGTAAAACTAAAACTTGTCTAAAAATTTAATTCTATTCTTTTAAAAAATGTAGATGTCATAGCTGTTTGACACCCATCAGCCATGCTTGCTCTAAAACATTGTTTGTTATTCACTATGGTTCACTGCCACATCTTCCATTTCCTCTTTTTTTCCAAGCATGGTTGAGTGTAATGGAGATGAGTAACATTACATATCTAGTAACCAAGTATTAACATGAATGCTTATTACTACTTATACATCATCCAGTCTATGAATTAATAAACTATATGTATATGGTCTAATAAATTATTTTCCATTAGTCAGTAACCATGTGCCACATTCCTCTCCATTACTAGAGTTGAGTAAACAACAAGGTTTAAGGATTCAATTGCATGGCTTAAGACACAGTTCCAATGGACAAGAAACAATGCCCATTAGAAGCAGCATATAATATGGATCAATCTAAGATCAGATCCTAATATAAAATAAGTAGAGATAATCATCAATGTCCGTGTATGTGTGTGTATGTCATTGGTTGGGGCAGAATTAGATACAGTGAGGATAATTTATTAAAATCAGAACTGGAAAATATAGAACACAAGTCATGTCACACAGTAAGTGACTTGATGTGTTTTTCATGCTATTCAAACTCTGTAAAACAATTATTCCTCTCTATATACACATTCTTACCCAGCCATACAAAGACATAGTTTCACAAAGACCAACAGGCTTATGAGTGACCAAACAGAGTCCAGTTTGGTTCATTGGTAATAGTGACAATGACTGTAATATAAACACATTTATGCTTTCCAATTATTAGCATTAACTATCTCAATTCATTTGATTAAACTCAGTAGGAATGAGCTACCTTGCTTATTTTGAAAACTTGATATTAGCCCAAGCATATTAGCAGTCACCCATGCTGATTACCAACTTCCCAACTTCCTACATCTCTACACGCCTTCCTCTCTGTACCACGTGAGGTAGAGAAATGTTCCATGTCAGCAGTATTTCTGCTTATTTACCATTGAATTGAAAATTAAGTATTTAACTTGCATTGTTATATTGATCATCTGGTTCTGGACAAAATTTTGCAACATTAAAAAATTCATATATGGTCAGTGCATTTTCTGGGCTTTGTTTTATTTTTCCAGTTTAGTACCTTTTGCCATCTCTAGTGCTGTGCTATTTTAACATAAAATATATCTTTAAATAATTTAGCATTCTTAAAATATTTTATACTGATTAAATCAATGGATTCTCAAAATATTTAGGCTGATTAAATTAAATCTGTCACACTTGTATTCCCACTTGATAATTCATATTACCAAACCTAATTTTATGAGAAAGAACCACCAATTTGTACCAGGTAGATTTGGGATGATTCCCACACAATTTATATATATTTATATATATAAATTATGTATATGTTTGTATATATAATACTGGTTGCATTCAAAGTTTAGTACTAGCAAGGTATGCACATTTTCAAACTGAAAATTAAAATGCTTATATGTTTACTTTTAAAACACCAGTCTGTATCATTTTCACTTTCCCATTTCATTTAAGCAATTATTCTTTTACCCTGAGAAGTCAACATGCCACTCTACCAGTTGCATGATTCATTGCTCAGAATCTCTCCCCTTCTCTCCCTTGCCTAAATAAAATTTCTCTCAGAAGGTATATGACCCTTCTTTCCCATCCCATGGAGCTTGCATAATTTGATGAAAAGCCTGAAGCCACTAAATAGACTGCCTTTGCATTCAGAATTTATTAAATGTTGACTAATGACTAATTCACAGATAAGTCCTGTAGAGTTGAGAGGAATGTGTTTCCATTTCTGAAGAGTCTGGAGTACCTTTCCATATGCATGGCTTTCAGAAAGGGCACAGACAACACCCCTTCCCCAATAGTCTACTCTCGCATCACCTCTGTGTGTATTCCTGAAAACTTCATATAATGTGAAAAGCAAATTGGAATTTAGAGGTACATTTTATGGATGGTGAAATTATTTTAGTATTTTCAATCCATCCATGTCTATTTTTGTGCAAAACAATAATATTCTCTTTTACCTGCCTGCAGTTCTCTTCTGGAAGCAATTGCACATAAGCCCAGAGTCACTCATTCTCCTTGTGCTGTTCAAAGATATTTGCAGACAAGTATAAAGGATTTTTCTCCCTTCAGCTTTTCTCCTTAACATTTCTTATGTTGCTAGTTGCAAAACTTATAACCTCTAAATTTGCCTAAAATTAGTCATTTTAATTTTACAAGCCATTGTTATTTTTAAAAACTATTGATATACAATAATTTTTAAAGAGGATAAATTGTGAAAATAGAATAAATGTACTTTCCTGTATAAATAAGGAATTCTTAGTGATCGGAAATATTTCTTTTTGTGAGGATAGAGAAGGCTACTTCGAGCAGCATTCACATGTGAAAAACTGAGAAAATAAGAAAGCTCTATAACCACTCTCAGCAGTTTGCTGAGTAAAACATAGGAAGAAAGAGCCCCCTAATGGTTCAGATATCTATAAAAACAGAAGAAGTTGCACTTCCTCATTTCCCGTTGGTTCACTGACTAACAGGAGCAATAAGGACAGACATCTGATACTGTGGAACTGAAAAGGAGGTTGAATAAAAGATCAAATGGAGCCCTTTCAAAAATGCATAGAAAAGTGACAATTCCTAAACTGAATTGACTAAGTAAGCTGCTAAATTTCAAACTCTGCCCGATGCTTGTGAGTGTGAGTGCTAGGACTCTTGCTCTTCTTGAGTATGTGTGCTGAGGAGTGTTGATCTGGAATGCAGGGGATATGTTTATTACGTAGTTTTAAGGGTGAGGTATTATTTAAAGCAGTTGCTTTTCTCCCTGCCCCTTACAGGACTGATGACAGAATTTGAAAGGTAAGAAAAAAGAGAATCAAGGTAATATTCAGGGGAAGCTAAGAAGAATGTCAAAGTGCTAGAGGTACAAAATTTAAGATATTACTTTAAACTATTTTAAAGAAAAACAAACATACCTATAGATAGAAAAAATAAGGATGGATGTTTACATCTATACATGCTAAAATATCATGTCTGGTAAAAAGCACACAAAGCTGTTGAGAAACAGTTTTCGGTAATGTATGTACCTTATATGGTCAATAAGTAAATGCTGTAAGAAAACTGTGTTGCATGAGTAGGATAGACACTTAAGATTGTTGCAACAAAAATTATAGGATTTTAATTAACTTTGTGTGTTAATTTCAAAAATCACTAGATAAACTAGTTAAACCTTAATTATGTCCTTTAATCAGAAATGCTATATTGTTAGCATAAACAATAAAATGGCTGGATTAAAAGCACAAATTTGGATAAGTTGTACAAAAGTTTGCATAGTATAATATAAGCAAACCAATAATTAAACAAGTTTAAAATATATTTGCTGTGAGAATTTCCTATAATCACTACTATGTGCACAAATATATGGCTTACTGTAACTGCCACCTTCTTTAGTTAATGGTTTAGCATTAGTCTCTCAAACAAAATACTCAAAAGCAATATGCTTAATTTTTTTAAATGACTCAGTTCAAAGACAAAAATTCAATATTTTCTAGTATACATTTATATTCTTTTAGACAAACTGTACTTTTAAAAAGTTATAACAACACAATAATTTTGTTTTATAGGGTTATTAAAATGGAAATATCTAAGTAGTTCTGTATATTATTATAAAGCATTAAAACATTGTTTCACATTTAGAAGAAAAAAATTAATGTTATCACAAGGTGTGTTCTTCAAACATGCTGTTATTCCATCCCCAACACGGGTGAAACACATGCACAAATACAGCAACTCAGAATATGTGACATTCCTAACTTCAGCTCCACTGGCTCCTAAGAGTATTGGCGATCCTGTTCTCATTTAAACACTGAGTAACATTTAAAAATGTTTTGCCAACTTATCACAGATGTCAGTTTGATCTTTGATTAGAGAAGTGACTCAGGAAACTTTAGTCACAAGGACACAGAGAAGCTTTTAGGATAAAATATCCATCCTCACTGATCCAAAAGCCAATACATTGATATTAAACATATCACAAACCATGTTAATCCAGTAAAGATGACATAAATCCCTTATGTATGATATAAATGTCTCTTTAGCAAGTGACATCTGTGACCTAGGAGCCTAAGGTCAATCAACTACATCAGTTGCCCAAACCATCATTCCCAGTCCATTAGATTGCTCTCCTAGAAAAAAAAATTACTGGCAATTTAATATGTGCAAAGTTTCTATACATTCACAGGTACTTTGCCAGCACGTAACGTCAATGACACTTAAAACACTAATTGATACAACTGCAGGTCTAGCTATAAACTCTAGAATAGATTAACATCTCCAGTCTACTTCTTTACCAGTAGTTCCTTACACCCAAATGCTGCCCATCAGTAACTCAGCCATAAGAAGACGGCAGTCTAATGTTACATTCTTTAAGACGCATCATGTTTTTGCTGCAGAGTTAAGATTGCAATCAAAAGACAGCTTATAGCAATATTAATCACTGACAATCACTTAAAAGCCCATAGCAGCTTCTATGCCTGCATGAAATATAGTAGTAGACAATTAACACAGCAGTGGCCATTTCATGGTATGCTATTATTTCTCAAAGTTATTTAACAGCTAAAAACAATATATGTGAACATATTTTAAGGTTGTCACCAAAAATGCTCCTTTTAGTGGGGACTTTATTTCTCTTCTTCATACAGTGTATTTGCTACATGAACTTAAAATCAAGTGGTGATATTTATAAAAAAGAATACATATCCATATTCATATAAAGATGTATCAACATATTTTTAAATCCACATGCCTGCATATTACACTGAATTTAATACTTCATTGCAAACTCAGTTTTTAAGCCATGCAAAGCTGTGAATCATTTTACTACAAATGACTAAAAAGAATCCATAGATAAAAATGTATTCTCCTTACCTGAAGCACGAAACAGTTTCTGTTTAATTTTGGATCAAAGTGAGACTGGAAGGAGGACTTGATTTCTGTTTCTTTTCAAAATCCTCTTTAATGATGCAGGAGTGAGATGAACTATTCCAAGGTGAAGTCTGTTATTCCTGGCTGGGGCTTTGAGCTGACATCCTCTCGTAAGAGAAAAGGCACCTCAGTAAGTTGTTGACTGAGGGAGCTACGGAGGAAGCAAGGCAAGATCATCTGCACCAGCAGTCACAGAGTAAGGCTCTGGAACGTGCACTACCTCCCTCCTCACTGCGTTTCCCCCTCTCTGCTTTTCACCCTGGCGCTGTCTCAGCTCTGAGTCTCAGCTCCTGCTGCTGCTGTATAATCAATCTAGCCGTCTGAAGCTAATAGTCCTCTATTTAACCAGCCAATCAATAGCAAGGATTCCACTGCTAGTCCCAAGAGTCTTTTCCAAGAGAGATACAAACAAGAAGAGTTTGACCAGCAGTCTAGCCAAGTATTTTTCATTATTTTATCTCCCTTCGAGATAGGGATTGAGAGAGCAGAGGTTTAAAGCAAGCTTAGTGTTTTTGCAGGTTTTTGTACTTTAAAAATATAACCCGACACCTCCTATCCTTCTCATCTAGTTGATATTAATTAAAAATTACACACTTGCACTTCCTATCCATCGAAAATTAAAATGACTACAAAGTTGAATGAATGATAAAAATATTTCTAATTCAAATATATAGGAGAAATTCTGGAGCCAAATTGCAAACACTGGCAAAGCTTTTTGCTAGTAACTGTGATGCCTTCAGTAGCCTGTATGGCTTGGATCAATTAAAGAATGTCCCATTATACTGATTGATGTTAAACGTTGTTCATTTTATTCTAGAAAAATAATGATTTATATTTTTATTTCTCTTAAGGAAAAGGGGGTGATGCTTGCAGACATTTTTAACTAGAGCCTGAGTCAGACTTCAGTGTATAAAATATATTTTAGAGCCTGAGTCAGACTTCGGTGTATAAAATATATTTTTTTCAATTTTGTAGCATAAATCTACTAAAGGATCCCACTGTATCAAATAGAGCATCTCACACCTGATTCAACCCTTCAAGGTTAAGATTTTCTTCTTAAAGTGACATGTTCACTGATCAACTGCTGGTAAACCATAGGTTTAAAAAACACAAAGTATTGTAAATCAAACTAGCTTTTTGTTTTCCACATGTTCCCAAGGGGAGAGGGTTTGAGGTCAACTTGGTGTTGGTTCTCTCAAACTGTCTCCTAACATAGAAGGCAAGGGAGAGACCCAAGAGGGAGACCACGGTAAATTGGTAGGTGGCAGGTGTAATAAGCAAGGGAACTGAAGAGGTTTGCTTTGAGTGAGGCAAGATGGATAGATCCCCCCCCCCACTCCCTCCTGAGTACTAGAATTTTATTAAGAAATCTTAACTGGGTACTGTGACAGATACCATCCAGATGATCTCAACAACACAATGTTCTCTCAGTGCTGTATTCTTCCTAATGGCTCCCATTGTGGGAAAAAATGGGCAGAACATGCATTCCAAGGACCGGGGACATGACAAGGAGCCTTGGATTGTCCAGGTTCAGCTCAATGGTCAGCCTACATCCCCTTGATGACTTCCTCCAACACTTAGCAAACCCTAGAAATTCAGTCTCTCTTAATTACTAATTAAAAGATGGTTACAAATCTCATTTTCACATTGCTTGGTCAATCAAGCTTTTAGTTACTTTTTCTACATAATTATGCATTACTACACCCATTAAAGTTGATTGTATAGGGATGTTTAACTACACCTCAATTTTCTGTTGAAATGAAATTCTGGTCTGTATTCATTGTTGTTCCAACCTTCAAAATTATATAATACAAATAAAGGCTTATAACATGTGCTCCCATGTCTTGTAGATGAAGATGGGGAAAGACCATAAGGTATGTATGGTCCTGGAGTTACATTCAACTAGAATCCAAATTGCCAAGTGTTGTTACACTTATTAGAGGCTAAATTCCTTGATTTAATTGACTCAGTTCAGCAAATATTTCTTGAGCAATTTTTTAAATCAGATCTTGTACTCTCAGTAATAGAAAAGTAATTAAGAAGAGGAAAAAGGCTTCTTTGCGTCCTTGGTCTCTTCAGTGTACTGCCTCAGAACTAGTCAGTCCTCCAGGAGCTACAAGCTGGTGGTTTGAAAAGGGGTTCTCCAGTAAGCAATATACAAAGGAGAGAGATTAACAACCTTTTTTTATCCCTAGATCAAACAGTAACAGATACTCAAAAGTGAGATCAGACTTCGTGTAGGACCACAGGAAGATTTTGCTAAGAAACATGACGTTTGAGATAATTTTTATCAATGAGAATAAAACAAAGATTTTACAGGAAGAGAAAACAGGAAACAGAGAAGAGAGGAATTGCATAAAACTACTACGGATCATCAAAGGAAGTGAAAGGTGGGGAGAAGTGTTGAAAGAAGAGTCAAGAGGGCTGAGTGGCTGAAACATGAGCGCTGAAGGTTTGCATGACTGAAAAGAAGGGAGTGATATGCATGATCCTGGGTGCTAGGCTGAGAATAAGTAGTTGGGAAACTGCTAAATATTTTTTAAACACATAAGTAATGCAATTTGAACTGTGCTCTGAGAACATCAGTCTAACAGAAGGCTGTAAGTTGTACTACAGTGGGACTCTGGTGAGAGTGAGTGAGGAGCTCTAGGGCCCACCAGTGTGCTAAGGGTGGGCATGAGCACTTTGGATAAACTAATGTGGAGAATCCCTCCAAAATAAAGTCTCTATGTAACACTGCGAGCTTCTAAGGTAAGTGCAGCTTAGTAAGCCTTCAAATTTTCAACTAATATGGGTGATAAGATAAATGGAACACTTATTTTTTTCTCCATTTGCTTTTATTTCTCTTATAGATTCTATTCTTCCTTAATTATGTATTATTTTTATGTGCAATTTCCTAAAACAATACAAGCTCCATGAAGAAAAAATGGATTTGTCCAACGCTTTTTCTTCATATTTTTTGGAATGGTGCTACTGATATTGGTTATTCAGTAAATGCCAATAAAATAATGTCCAGTTTGTGAATGATTGAGTACTAAGTACATGACAAACTCTAAACTTATAATTCTACAAACATTATCTTATTTAATAGTTTATGGATATATATTATTCTATTTACATCTAAACAAAGTGAAGCTTGAAGAAGTTAATTACTTTGTCCAATGATATACAACTAATAACTGTCTTAAAGCCTATATTCTTAACAGTGTTGAGTTTTCAGGAGTCAGCAAGTAATGTAATAGAAAATAATAACCCAGGTACTTGACTTATGGCTTATAAAATTAGAAGAGGGGGAGGAGGCAAAATAAATGTTTTAAAACTAGAGGATCAAAGGGGTGTATGGGAGAGATAAAGAGCTGAAGTTCTCAAGTTTAGTAACCACTACAGCTATTTGCTGAGAGTAAAGAGGACTACAAGGATACACTGGGAGAAGGACTAGGGAAAATGTGTGTGGAATAAGAATAGCTGCTGAGGTGAATCACAATAGAGACCTTACTAAGTGAAAGGAGAAGGTTGGCTAAACTATTTTAAGATCCCAGCTGAGCCTGCAAACCATAAATTTCCAGTGCATCCATCTGTAAGATTGCACACATTTTCTGAGCTGTGCTCAGCAGCCTGGATGTGTGAGAGGTTGAAAGGATTAATAGAAAGAAAAGATTAGTTCTTTTTACAAGAAATTTGTCAGGAATGGGAAAAGAGAGAGATTAGAAAGTGTGAGAGCAATGGAGAGAGTCTAATATCTTGCATAGTTTGAGTTGCTTTAATAATTAGTGGTGGAGCATATTAATTTGTACATAAGATAAAGAACTGATTGAAAGAGACAACTTGAGAATTGAAGTGGGAGACAGTCGCTTAATTTATCAAGGTAACAAAGGACATGGGAAGGTGGGCCAAAAGCTTTCATGGGGGATTTAGTACTATCCAAGAAAAATGGGTCATTTCTAGGAAAACAAAAGTTAAAAAATGAGCTTTATAAAAAACACTATTCTGGTAAAATAGTTTCTTTATTGCAAAAATAATAGCAAATACCATAATGTTCTAAATAACCTATGAGGAGCTAAGTATTTAAGTAGGATCTGTTTTCATGTTATAAAAATATATAGATTATTAAATATATAAATCTAACAGAATTGTGTTTATTAAATGAATAAGTTCTACAATAAAATTTTATTCAGAACACTAAGAATCATGATAATGGAAAAGTCTAACAATATTAGAAGTTGAACATGCAGGCATGGTGATCAGAGTGAAAAATTATGTCAGAAGATTTCAAAAGAGAAAAGAAAAATATTTTTATTTTTTAAAAGATTTTATGTAGTTAGTTTTAGAGAAAGGAAGGGAGGAAGAGAAGGAGACAACATCAATGTGTAGTTGCCTCTTGCACGCCCCCTAATGGGGACCTGGCCAGTAACCCACATGTGTGCCCTAACTAGAAATTGAAAGGGTGACCATTTGGTTTGCAATTTGGTGCTCAATCCACTGAGCCACACCAGCCTGAGCAAAAATACATACATATATATATTTTTTCAATGGAAAATAAAAGCAATCCGAATATTTGAACTTAGTTGTGGATTCCCAGGGTTTTAAAAAGAGAAAAGAGTGTGCTAAAGGATGCCTAGACAGATGGTTACAAAGGTGGGGAATGCCCATTAGGACTGGTTTTGCATTTTTATCTTAAGAGATAGAGGAGAGAAAACAGTGAGGTCAGGATATGTTTGAGTTCTGATAGTATACCTTTTCCTTTTGTGAAACCATTGACGAATTAAAATTATAAAAATTATATCATCATACTTGAGAAATAATCAGTTTAGAACAAAATAGTTTTTGAAAAAATGATGTCTTAAAAGTAGTAATAACAATAATATTAGTACTAAAAATAACAACATTTTAGAAAGAATACTCAATAGTAACAAGACATAGGGGAGATATTAAAAGGCATTAGCTGTGGGAATGGAGATGAGGGAACATCAGTAGATTTTAGGTGATAAAATGTGCAAGGCTTAATGAATTGTTGAACATTGGGTAAGTGTGAAGACAAAGATTAATTGTGGATTTATTTTTATTCTTAATGATGATAGGAGCAGAAAGTTATACTTTTTCCTTTGGAAACAATGATATTGATAATTATGATGGATACACAGGTATAGATTTCACTGTTTACTACTTGATTTTTTGGTACTTAGAACACTTATTTGAATATATATTTATATATTTTATATATTTGTTATACATATAACACACACATATATATAATTATTTATGACAACCAAGAGTATGAAGAAAGAACACATAGAATAAAAAGATAAAACAACCAAAGGCAGAAACAAGCAGAACCCTAACAATTGAAAATTGATCCGTGGTGATGAGTCACTGAATGACACTGAGAATTACCATGAGAAATCCTGAAAAATTAAGTTTAAAGAGGTCACAGAGAAAAAATGTGTCAGGAATTCATGATGCCTCAGAAAGAGCAATTTTTATGTTTTACATTGTGGTCCGTTAGAGTTGATTATAAAAATGGAGGTGACCAATGAATGAAAAACAAGAGATCAACTATGTGATTCTCTCCTTTTCTCAACCACTGGTTATTTTCTCCCATATGTTTACTATCACTTAAATAATTTTGTATTGAAAAATTCTACATGCAAAACTCAAAGCTAATCACAATGTGGAAATACAAATGTGAAATGAGCAACGTCCTAGAACTGAAAGAGCAAATATTATAACAAAAGTGAAGTGAGCATTTATCGTATAATGGATCAAAAGAATTCTATATAAAAAATAAATGAGCTATTTTAAACTACTTGAATGTTGAAAAGATCCACAGTCACTTATTAATAATTAGAAATTATATCATGTAGAGAAATGTAAATTTTAATATTTGAATTTGAATTTTGATAGTTCATAATATGTTTAATCTTTTGAGTATTCACGACTGTATTTAACTAAGTAATACACACTTCTACATTTATAAGTAATTTATTGCAGGTGTTTATAATGTGTTTATATATGGATCATCAAAACTATCAAATACAACTAATTTATTATTGAAAATACATTTTCTCTCCTTTGAAATATGGTTTGTATAAATCAAACATTAATCTATGGAGAAGGATTTTCTTCAGTAGTACTTTATCAGAAAATGACTATACAATGGAAGGGTAAGTTAATAAATAAATATATTCCTTTAGTATTATTATTTTGACTTTTATTTTTGTATTTTTATTTTATTAAACTCTAGTAGTACATAGTATTTTTAAACCTTTATTGTTTTGTATTACTGCTATGCATTCCTGTAAATTTACTTGTCCTAATGTGTATTTTAACTGTCCGAAGAACCTATGTACAATTTTTAGCAGAAATTATTTTTCATATTTTTTATCTGCTAAAATAAACAATATTATTATTATTAGCACACAGCAAAGACTCAACAAGTGATTTTTGAACCACTGAATTAAAATTTTGAACTATGATTATTATGTTTATATTGGGGAAAATACCATTACTTTAAGATATGGGTACATACTTATTTTCAAGAAGAGAACTGGCTAGATTTGGAACAGACCTTATTTTAAGGAGAGGTCCTCTAAGTTTATCTTGAATGATTTATGGTTATCCAAGCAGATAGGTAAATGGTGGTAAGTAAAAAATGAGTGGGGATTTGAAGGTCTGGTTGGATGAGGAGTAAGGAAAAAAAAGTTGCAGCGAGTTTTGAGAGGAGCAACACGACATTGGAGACCAGAAGGAAAGAGAAGTTAGATTACAGAAATTTTTGATAGTAGAGGTGGCTGAAGCAAAGTTTAATTTAAATCAATTATACAGTATCCCTCTATTATACTAAATACCAGAAAAAGCATCATAGGTATTATGCATGGTGGTTAAAACTTTGAATTCTAGGTCAGCCCAGGGAAGAGAAATTCCTGGATATAGGTTCAGATAAGAATGAGATATTTGATGGAAACAGGATATCAAAGTAAGGGTTTTCCAAGATAATTTATACCCTAGAAGTAAAAAAAAATATTGGACAACCACTGAATTTTACTGAGTTGTAGGATAGGAGATTCAAGCCAAATTTATTTAAAATTCACAGTATTTCAGTGTCTTTGGTTATATTTTGTTTATTTGTTTGTTTTGTTGACTGAAATAGAGACCAGGCTGACAGTGACCAGAGGGGAGAGGGGAGGGAATTTCAGGGGAAAAGGGGAAGGGTTTGCAGGAACAAGTATAAAGGACACATGGACAATAACAAGGGGGTGAAAATGGGAGGGAGGTGGGGAGGGCTGGGGGGAGGGCTGGGATAGGAATAAAAGACAGAAAACTGTACTGGAACAACAATTAAAATAAAAAAATAAAATAAATACTAAAATTCACAGTATTGATGACTATAGCTCACATACAGGTTACTGTAGAAGTCACTTTAATCATCCTTTCAAACTTCTTTCGCAGGTCTTTTTGTATTATAATCTTGAAAGCCATATTCTTCATTTTTTAGCTTACCTTCAGATAAGTTTTTTGTTGTGCATCTTTGTATCCGCCAATCAAATTAGCAAAGTGAGACGATTATTGACCAGAGCAGACCACATCTGCTAGCAAGCATGGAAGTGAGTGCATCTGTTTTTGAGAGGACAGCAGAAGCAGAATTCTTGGCTGTATTCCCTATTGTTTTAGGTTACATGGGAAAGACAGTAGTGTTTTCCATTAGAACAATGTCTGCAACTAAAAATCCAACTAAGAAATATTTATGAAAATACATTATAACAAGCCACAGTAGAAATGGTTTGTGGTGTATTTTGAGATAGGAAATGAATTGGTGCTCTAAGTTCCAAGAATCCTGGTGTCATATTAAAATGATATTTACAAAATATCTTCCCCTCTTTCTGGGTCACTCTCCCCATACACAGAGTCAAAGTCAGAGGCCATTTGACTCAACTAAATAAGAAAAACTCCCAAAGCCTCATTAATAGACTGTGACGAGTTCGTGTTCTCAGGGCTGTCCTTCTATAAGTAGCCATTGGTAAAGTAAGAGACTTCAGATGAATGATTGCAAAAGTCTCCTTAAATGTTTCATTATAGGAGACACAATGATTTCCCCAAACCATAATTTGTAAGCTTTGGTTATAGGAACGGAGAAAGTTGGCCACAAAAATCTCCTTATACTAGTAATATGTTAACTGTTGACTACTGTAGGTGCAAATATGCAGCTGAAATCAAACAGAGAAATCAGGGAATTTGCTGCAAAATTCAGACAATTTTCAGAAGAATATAAGCCAGGTGGTCTTCCCACATAATGGCTTGATCTCTGCTGAGAGCTTCTCTCTACATATCTGGAGTCGAGGTAACAGATGGATGTGAACTGATACTGGGAGAAAGGGTGCATACAACTGGGGGTGCTTATGGTGCTAAGAAGCACAGTGCAGTTAGACCAGATTATTCCAGAGAGGAGCATCGTGTAAAGGCTGCTGCAGCTTGCACCAGCTTTAAAAGCAGCTGAAGCATCTGGATATTGGTTTGCATGTGTTTTTGCAGTGAGCCTGAGCATTGTGCAGCTTCGATTGCTTTGCTTCATTTTCTGTGGTCTGTGTTTTCATCAGATTACTTCAACACATACTACTCTTCCATCTCTCTCCTTTCCCTCTCCCGGAAGAAAGAAACATCTTGATGGTGAAATGGATTGATTCATAGCATTGTACACAGATTTTAGAAACATCACAGGCTTCAGTGAGAGTGTGAGATATCTATGGGAATGTGTCTTGACTGTGCATTATTATATAGAAAAAGAGAATATCATGTTGTTATCTCACAGAAAAGTAGATAATTTTCCTCCAAGAGGCTATGTTTACTCAGATGTTTTATTTTAGTTTGCTTCCTGGAGAAGATTACAGTAATTCTGCAGTGAGATTTTTCTAGCATTGGAAATGCCCTGCATTGAAACAAATAATTGTGCTCCCTATCCTACCTAATAAACAGTTATGAAATGTTATAGAACTTAGAGCAGATGGTACCATTATTATCATATTCATTTTATTAAGAATCCCTTCAAATGTACTTGGAGGGTTCACTCCACATTCTCAATTTCTCTTAAATTATACATATAAAGGGGAAAAATCACAGCTTCCAAGATGTGAAAAGGAGAAAGTGAGACTCGAAGTTTGAAGTGGTGGTTGGAATTGTGAGAAGAAACTAAGGAGAAAAATCAGGACTATCACGGGATAGAGAAAGTATCCGTGATACGAACAGTGCTGTCTATCAAACTGGAAAGGAAATATGATGTTCAATGTGGATTTTGGGAAGAAATATTTTAGACTTGTTACAGAAAGGGTCTGAGGAGAAAAATGTACTGGGAGAATATTGAGGCAAGTATCATAACCTCATATCTAGGAAAAAGATCAAGAAACTCATAAAATGTGGGATCTCACATATAGTGAACTGCTATATGTGTGTGTGTGTGTGTGTGTACTGCATACACACTCTCATATATCTATGCATATATGGATATATGTGTGCATACACACACACCTGTATTCTACCCTGTATAATGCACAGTTTTTTGCCCAATTTTTTGAGGGAAAATTAAGGATGCACATTTATAGGAGATTGTTCTGTGTGGCATTGGCCCAGCCCCCACTCAGAGATACACAGGACCCACCCCCACAGATAGGTTCTCCCATGGGGAATCAGAGCTACATTGTACCTAGACTGCTATGAGACTTGCTTTTGCTAAAACTCCCTCACCCTGAATTGAGGACATTTACTGCAAAGTAACTTCCTAAAATCCATGCTAAACCTTCCAAGGATGAGTGTAACTGGTTCAACCACTTTTCCCTTTTCATTTGCAAATATCCCTCTTCTGTGATGTGATTAGCGGCATCCTCTCCTTTGTTTTCTGTAAAAGGTAACCACTTAAACAAACCTGTGCATAGCAAATAAGGACCTTCATGTAATGTGCCCATAAAAACAATAAAAGCCCATGGAAACAAGGGCGGATGCTTTTGCTCCTCTTGAGAGAGAAGCTGCCCACCATTTTTCTCCACAGGATTTGGCAGTCTGTGTGAATTTCTTTAGTTTCAGCTACAAAGCCCTCACAAGCCGGGGTCCACAACACGCATTGTACATAGGTAGTATTAATTCTGTATCTACCTTCTAAGATGCGTAAATATTATAAATTTGTTACTTGTACATAAAATTTCTTATTTTCAAATTTATATTTGATTTTTAAGTATAGTTATTGATTATGCTATTATAGTTGTCCCATTCCCCCCTTTATCCACCTGTGCCCTGTATCCCCCTCCTCCCAGCATTCCTGCCCTTCCTCAGTTCATGTCCATAGGTCGTTCATATACATTCTTTGGCTTCTCTATTTCCTATACTATTTTAATCTCCCCCTGACTACTTTGTACCTACCATTTATACTTCTTATTCTCTGTACCTTTACCCCATTACCTCCTCCTCCTCCCCACTGATAACTCTCCATGGGATCTCTATTTCTGTGAACCTGTTCTTGTTTGCTTAGTTTGTTTGTGTTTTTTTAGGTTTAGTTGTTGATGGTTGTGAGTTTGTTGTCATTTTACTGTTCCTAGCTTTGATCTTCTTTTTCTTAGAGAAGAAGTCCCTTTAACATTTCATACAATAATGACTTAGTGATGATGAACTCCTTGAACTTTACCTTATCTGAGAAATACTTTATTTGCTCTTACATTCTAAATGATAGCTTTGCTGGGTAGAGTAATCTTGGATGTAGGTCCTTGCCTTTCATGGCTTTGAATACTTCTTTCCAGCCCCTTCTTGCATGTAAGGTTTCTTTTGAGAAAGTCAGCTTATAGTCTTATGGGACCTCCTGTGCATGTAACTGTAGGGAAAATGAAGTCAGTCAGGCTCCCTCACCTGGATGTCCAGGCAAACATACCTTAGTAGTGTTCATATACCTTGAGTAAGGGCCCACATGTATAGAATGAAGCTATGTTATATAACTGAAGATCAGTATTGCCACCTTGCCAGCTTCATGTGTACTTAGTGTATCAAGGAGTCAGGATTTCCCTAGGGAGACTCGAGGCTTGTGGCACACATGGATTGACCCACCCCAGAATAAAGGCATGTCAGAAATCCTGACATCTCTGCATATATTCTTCCATCTGCCCAAATTCCGGGTGAACCTGCCTGGCCTCGAACAGCTGCAGGCCAGTAACTCTCCCCTTTTCTGCAACTTTTCTCCTTTTCTCCTTTGCAACTTTTAAGATTCTCTCCTTATCTTTAATCCTGGGTAATTTAATTATGATGTGTCTTGATGTGTTCCTTCTTTGGGACTCTCTGAGCTTCCTGGAATTCCTAGAAGTCTATTTCCTTTGCCAGATTGGAGAAATTTTCCTTCATTATTTTTTCAAATAAGTTTTCTATTTCTTACCCTTCTTCACCTTCTGGCACTCTTACAATTCGGATGTTGGAATATTTAAAGTTGTCCCAGATGTTTGTAAGCCTCTCCTCGTTTTTTGAATTCTTGTTTCTTTTTTCTTTTCTGGCTGAATGTTTCTTTCTTCCTTCTGCTCCAAACCATTGATTTGAGTCCCAGTTTCCTTCCCTTCACTGTTGGTTCCCTGTACACTTCCTTTATTTCACTTTTCATAGCCTTTATTTTTCCTTTATTTTGCAACCATACTCAGTCATTTCTGTAAGCATCCTGATTACCAGTGTTTTGAACTTTGCATCTAATACATTGACTATCTCCTTGTTGTTTAGTCCTTTTTCTGGAGATTTGATCTGTTCTTTGGGTCATCTTTTTTGTCTCCTTGCCCCTGTTACATTGTAGGGGCAGAGCCTTAAGTATTCATCAGGGTGGGGCAACCCTCTTTGCTGCACTGTGGAGCTGTATGTGGGGGAGGGGTCCAAAAGGAATCAATGCCACTTGCTCAGCTCTAACCCCACTTTCAGTCACTTCCCTTGATACCCCCAACCATATTGGGTCCTTCTGGTGCTGATTAGCAAGTGGATGGGTTTGTGTATGTTCTAGCACCCTGTGGGTTGCTCCAATGAACTCTTTTGTCATGCTGAGAGTTTCAACCACCACAGGTTTTTACAGCCAAAGGTTTCGAGACTTTAGTTTCCCCACACTGGAACCCTGGCTTGAGCGGTCTATCTCGATCCCCAGTTGTGCTTCCCATTTTATCGGCATGCAAATGTGGGACCACCCACTCCACTAGCTGCTGCCTCACTGCATGTCCTGATCACCCAGGCTGCCCATCTCCACCCCTCCTACCAGTCTTGATGAATGTTTCTTTTTTAACTTCTGGATTGTGGGATTTCCATACAGTTTGATTTTCTGGCAGTTCTGGTAGTTTTTTGGTTTTAAATTTGTTGTTATCCTTTTTTGGTTTGTGCAAGAAAGCAAAATGTATCTGCCTGTGCTGCCATCTTGGCCAGAAGTGTAAAATTTCTTGTACTTTGTATCTGTTCTTGTGTTTTGTATTTATTTGCTACATAAAATTGGTTGTACCATAATATGTTCAAAAATAAATGTTAAAATCCCTTTATAATACAAAATGCAAGTATTTAACTATAAATAAATAAAACACTGAATTAAAACTTAAAATGAATGATTTCTTTTCTTCAAAGTTTGGACCACAAACATAAGTGTGCATTATACTCAGCAAAATATGGTATAGTCATAATGGAGTGACTGACCATTTTACATATTTTTGTCAAAGGGAAAAAAAAAGAATACAATTAAAAGTGGAAATATCATGCTTACTAGCTTTAAAACTGCAGAGTTTTGTGTTAAAACCTATGAATGGTGGAAGAAGAGAATGGTGGATATATACAACTGCCTATAACCAATACTTACACCATGAAAAGAGAATGATGAATATATATACCTGCCTATAACCAACACCTAAACTGTGAAAAGATTTTTAGGGGGAGGAAAGTGATCAGTCTAGGTATTAATTCTAGAAGAGGTCAAAATATTCTATCACTTTGAAGTTAAAATTCATAGGTTAGAATTGTGCACAATGATTAATGCTAATTCTCTGTTGTTCAATACATTTAACAATTTTAATGTAAAGGGAATAAGAAAGAAAATTGCCAACATCTGAAGAATGAAATAGACAAGTCAACCAACAAAAAAAGACAAAAGAAACCAAGTAAACACACGGGATTGGGTTTACTATGAAGTTTGATATACACAGAAGACTTCATCTGCCCCAAGTTAGCTACAAATGCTTGGGTTTGAGGGAAGTTTTTCACTAAGACTGAAGGAAGTTGAGAAAGATTTAAAACTGCTCACTGGAAATTTGAGGCATAATTGTCAAAACATTTCATTTGTATACTTTAATTGGAAAAAGGAATAAGCATATATAACTGAAGAATAAAATTATACATTTAATTATGGATATTTTTCATAGCAGTCTTGCATTTTTCAATTATTTTCCCTATCTGGATCTGCAATAATTGACAACATATACATAAAGATGTTTATAATTGGATTATAAATGTAGTAATATTATTTTACATTATTTTTGTTAAAGCATTTATGAAGTAAATAAAATGTTAATTTTTTAACATTGATTGAAAATAAACATTATTTTATATTACATAAAAAACAACCAAAACTTATAATCAAGAAATAGTTTCTGTTATAGATGTCTTTAAATATGTCATCAAAATTTTAGCTTATGGTGAGTAAGAGCAGCCAGAGTATTTAAGTTTACCAGCAATGTTACCTCTGCATCTTACAATGACTCAATGTTTTTATAGGAACTTAAGTCATTCTCATACTACTATCTTTTATCGGTTAAGATCGCATCACTCCACAGAGTACCCTTTCTGTGATCACCCATCAACTACACAAAGTTAGTTTCTAATGCCATTATTTGTGAGATTATCTTAAATTTTATAGAAAAGCACTTTTAGAAGCAGAGCAAACTACTGTGACCCAATTCTACGTGCTTCCTAAAAAGTATAAATTATCTTGTCTTAACCTGTGAGTCCTTGCCCTATCCTTTTCTGATAGAAAGTGTTACAGAAAATAGCAGAAGTTATTTAGCTCCACATCTCACACACCCACTTTTAACAACTGACACTGAGAACCCAGGGGAAAATGAGGGCGGCTGAGAGGTGGATGAGCTGCTTTCATTGCTGAATGTCAGGAGAGAGGGAAAGGCACACACACACACACACACACACACACACACAGACTAAGATTTCTAAGATTATACAAATAAAAGAAAAATGGAAATATATAAAGACTGACATTACAAGGAGTCCAAAGTAAGAAGAGAAGGTTGTCATGGTAGTTTATTAATAACATGAAAATGAATTAACTTCCAGAGGTAAAGAAGAGTAATAATGAGCCTCTGCTCTCAAGGGAACAAGAAACATCCATATTAGGACTCTCCAGAGAAACAGAATATATATGATATATGTGTGTGTGTGTGTGTGTATACACATATACACACAGAGGTGGACAAAATTAGGTTTGCAGTCATGAGTACACCACTTTTACAATACTTTTAAAATACTGTTACAGGATTTCATTCTTATAATAGTATTTATCCATTATTGATTTTTCATTATTATTATTATTGATATTATTTTGTATCCTTATATATGATTTATTTTTTAGGTAATAATGGCTGGTAATTTAACATACTTTGCCCACCCATGAAGGCTGACAAGTTGAAATTCAGTAGTATAGACCAGCAAACTGCAAACTCAGGAAGAATTTGATGCTGAAGTTTTGAGAAAGATGTTTTTCTCTCCAGAAGAATCTCATAAACCTCTCAGTTGATTGGATTATGCACCCACTTATTGAGTGCAATTTCTTAACTTAAGGAACAGAGAATTCTAAAATTTTACAACAAAAAATATTAAAATGTTTTAAAATTATAAACTAAACTACATTGAAATTTAAAACCCCTATCCATCAAGTAAGAATATTAAGAAAGCGAAAAGAAAAGCAACAATTTGGAAAAGAGTATTTCAAAAAAACCTCAAACCTAGTGATACACTAGAACAGTTCACAAGAATGGGTAAAATTAAAAGTCTGACATTATCCAGCATTAGTCACAATAAACAAACAGAATTTGTTACATTGCTTGTAATGTAAATTGGCATAGACATTTTGGAAAATATTTTGGGAGTATCTACTAAATTTAAACATATTTATTCTCTCAGAACCAGAACTTTTTCTCCAAACAAAACAGGTTAAGTGTTGATGTCAACCAAAAGGCATTTACATTAATTTTCACAGCATCACTATATTTAAGAGCCAAAACTGCAAGCAATTCAAAATATCCCTCAACAAGTTAATATATTGTGATAAGCAACTACAGTGGAATATGATATACTAGTAACAAAGACAAACCATGGCTACTCCTAACAACATAAGTAAATCACATAGGTGTAATATTGAACATATAAGCACTACCGATCTGTGGTGCAAGAAATCAGGACAGAGGCTATATCTGGAGTGGTGTGGACTCCAGGTCATTAAGGTGGCTTCTGGAACAATTGAAATAATTTATGTTCTCTCTTGGATATAAATTATTTATTTTTTTAGAGAAAAACAAATATATTACACATTGCAGAGATTTCATTAGAATTGTAATTAGTAAATTGAGGAATTATTGTTCTCTGATTTGATTACCAAGTAGTTCCCATATTGCCATAGTATTTGGCAATACAACATGCTTGGATGAACTTTTGGCCACCAACATCCAAGTGATTTTTCACTGGGTTCAGGAATCTCACTTCTTTATTACAAACTATATTATATAACTATTGTAGCCTGTTGTGAAAAATGGAAAGCATTTGCACATTAAAATACATACTGTATTATTGCTTGTATTGTTTTGGGTTATAATTTCGCCTCATGTTTAATTGTTGAAGTTGTGTATAGACAATTTTTTATTATCTGTAAATGTTATATTGAGATAGTTAAGGGGCATGTTCTATGTTTTCTACAGATAAAAGATAGTGTAGGTTAGAGTAGAGTTGAGAGCCCACTGGGTAGTCACTAGATAATAGCAGGGATTATAATAATAATTACAGTAAACATGGAATGAAAGTCAACTGGGAATATAAACAACCAAAAGAGACCACATTGAACTACATGCTCAGAGAAGGCCTCTCTAAAGATGTGACATGTAAGATAAGACATAATGTTGGGGAATAGTATGCTACACAAGGGGCTAGGAGAAGAATGACTTTAATAGCCAATTGGAAGGAAATAATTTTGTATTTCCCAGTGAAAGATGCTATGTGGAAGCTGTGAATCACATTCTAATGGTACAACTGTAACAGGGTACAGCCCAGAGGGGTGCCCCAAATAGGAATTTGGAATGGGGTCCAGAACTCAAGATGTCCAGGAAATATTAGAAAGATATATAGGATGCCCTCACCCTGCGTCCCACCAACAGGTGTGAGTTGGGGGAAGGGATACAAGGAGCAGGAACATGCAGAGCTATTTTGTACAGCAACAGCTTTGCAGCTAACCTCTGGCATGGTCATTTAACATATCTATAACCTTTAACTGATTTCATAGATATGTTAAACACATGCAGCCATGCTTTGAGTGAGGGGGATGGAAGTGATTTCCACCCAAGATGTACCTGGGGGGAAGATCCTCTTGCTTACAGCACCTACGTGAGAGCTTGGAGAAGATTGGCTCCATGCCATGGGGCCATGCCTGTCCAGACTTACGATGGCAGCCCAGTAAACCTGGAAGAATACAGGAACTGATTGTAGGAGGAGTCAGAAATGCAGGTGCAGAGGAAGCCTGGTGCAGGGATTTAAACTCAGACTTGGCAGCCATGCAAAGGGAGAACCACATGACTTTGGCAGAGTGGGGACCCCTGCAGCTTTGGTGAGAGTGAGATCCATGTGGCTTTGAGGTCCTCCTTTTTTCCACGTGGCTTAGGAAGCAGGAGAAACTTTGCCTAGAAGAAAGGGGGTGAAAAGACTCTTGGTGGCGGGCCATGAGAAGGTGCCACATGGCTTTGGATTAACTGGAGACTGTGGTGGCAACACAGCTGGTGATGCCGGGAGCCTGAATCATGGACTTCTACTTCTTTTCCTGAGATACGGTACCCCAGATTAGGGCAGAGGGGGAAGGAAGGACTGTGTGTGTCTGTGGGTATCCTAAAGGACTTTAATATTTTAATGAAGACATCAGGTCACTAGACTAAGTCTATATAGCTTTAAATAAACATTTCCTTTCCTTTTCACAAATCTCTGGCATTGAGAGATGTCTTTCTTCTTGGGGAAGGCATAGCGAACCTAGTAGAGGGTCCTTTTGGTAATAGCATATCGTACTCTCCTTGGCGCTGTTCTGTAACACAACCACTAACCCAGCAGCTGTTCCTAGAGCTGAACAGGGATGCTCTTGTATCACGTGTTCTCCTATTCATCTGCCCATGTACCTTGGTGTCTCTCTCTCTCTCATGTTACCTCTGACAGACCCTAATCATCAATCCTTTTAGGAGATTACCTTTGCTCCTATGGGGAATATCTTCCATCTCTGATGACCTTATTGATCTTTTCTGGCATTTCCAAAAAGAAATGTTCCCTGGAAGGGGAGCATTTTCCCCACCTGGTTGTGAGTGCTCATATTAGAAAAATCACTTTATTAACAGAAAAAAAAGAAGAAAAAGAAATCATCACCACTTGTAAAACATAGCTAGCAATGAATTTCATATCATTACACATACCATGATAAAAGAATAGTCTTTATTAAGGAAATAAACATAAGTCCTGGGTAGAAAAATGAACAGAAATCATGATTTCCCCATTTCTCTTTCATCCAAAGAGTTGTGGATAGAAGCCAGAAGGCTTGGTTGTAGGAGAAAATCCCTCCTGCTTTCCTCCTTATTTTAGCACTACAGGAGTTTTTGAATGAAGAAAACAAGGAAATGCCTGTGGGTAGGATGGTCTCGATTTTTGAGTGCTTGTTTACATGAATTATGAATCTCCTCTGCTTGTCATGTAGAGCCTGGGGGTCATTTTGAAGTCATAACCACCCCTGCATGTCAGGGGATAAATATCCACTGATCTTGAAATGCTAAGGAAGGGGGATGTCAACTCTAGACTGTCTTTTGCATGACAAAGGAGATTACAGAGAAAGACAGAATCCTTGAGATTTACTTAAAAACTTACTAACATCTTTTATAACCTTACCTCAGGAAGAAAAAATTTTCCCCACAATACTTAAGTATTTGGTATGATGCCATATATGCAGGTTTGAAACCCAGAAAACTTTCATACATAATTTATATTTTAAAACATTGGGCACTTAGAAATTGCATTCACTTCAAGATTCTCTTACCTCT
>CM052540.1:174098437-174137477 GCA_028533065.1 Trachops cirrhosus
ATGGTAGATATTAAAATAAATGAAGGCATTAGATTATTAAAGAACACAAAAGAATATGAGACACTAAAATAAACAGAATAAAAATTAAAGGCATAGAAATTATCAGAGAAATCTTATAAACTAATTTTCAGAAATGAAGAAATGGAGTTCTAGATATAAAGGATTCACTATAAACATCACATAATTAACAATAACGAATTTTCACATAGCTACCTGGAATTTTACAATGGTGGTGACAAACATAAGTTCCATAAAACCTCCATGGTTGGGAGATGAAAACAGAATCATGTGGTCGGCGATCATCTGAATGGCCCCTGTGATCTTAATTTCCTGGTGTCGTACTCATGCTTAGCTGATATTATATGGCCAAAGTTATGAATGTCATTTCTTTGGTTAGGTTACGTTTCCAAATCTATCCATTCAAAATTAATCAAAAGTCAGATTATCAGAGGTAAAATGACTTAATCAGTTGGAATGTCTGTAAACACAGGTGTGAGCGTTCCCTGAGTTCAGATGCTCTTTTCTGGGGCAAGAAAAGTTGCCACGAGTTCTACAGAAAGTGGATTCTCCCAGCAACTTGAATGTGACTGCAGGTGCACCCTTTCCCTGTCCAGTCTAGAATAAACTATAGTGAGGTCAGCAGATTGATTGTGTCCCTGTGAAACCCTGAGGAGAGAACAAGCTAGGCCATTCCTGGACTTGTAACTCGGGAAAACTGAAATAATAAATGTACTTTAAGTAATGTTTCTCATTAGACTCAGTTTAAAGCAATGCAATCATGAATCAGAATAGCACTGGCTATATCAACATAAACACTTCAAGATACAACAAGGGGATCCTCCTTCCACTTTTAAGGATCCAGTATAGCCATTGGTCCTACCCAAACAGATAATCCAGGCCAATTTTCCTGCTTTAAAATCAGCATATTAGCAACCTAATTACACCTGTACCCTTAATATAACCTCTCTACCATGTAACCTATAATATTCACACATTCTGGGGTTTAGAACATAGATGCTTTGGGGAGATTGTGATCCTGCCTGCCACAGTCCCTATTCAGTCACTCACCTTCTGTCAGGGTTTTCATGCAATGAATAGAGCACAGCCTGACAATGGAATACAGTACCTGTGGGACACTGCAAATGACATTGAGGACCTGCATTCAATAACTACCCTTCCACTATCCTGAGTTCACAGTCTTTTCCATACTTAGTTTACCTGATCAAGTCCATACCAATTCCACTTTTAAATCCATCTCCATATAACCTCCCCAGATTCCTCGTTAGATAGTCAACATAGGTTAGAATTATCACAGCATTCCAAAAGCTAAACACAGCACTTTATTTATTGTTCATAGAACGCACTGATGTTCCCAGTAACATTTCAGATTCAAAGTTTTCTATTTAATGTCGAATAATACTTCCTTTCTGTATCCTATTCCTTAGTAGTCTACTTGTATTTTAAATTCTTTATAGTGGGTTACAGGATCTAGTTTCCATTTTTTCTGTAATATCCAACTATTTTCCTCCTTACCCTTCTCAGGCCACAGAAGCTTCCCTGTTGTTGTTGTTGTTGTGTTAGCAGTCCACATACTCATCCTTGTTTCCTTTGCACTGCCTATTCTCTGCCTGGAATTCTCTGCTCTCAGATATCCACATGGCTCATTCCTTCACCTCATGAAAATCATGGCTTGACTTTTATCTTCCCAATGATATCCCCCTTGAACATTGTCATCAATATTATAACTGATTCCACTTTCCCCAATGCTCCTGACTCTTAAATTGCCCTGCATTTTTATTTGTTCATAGCACTTATTTCTAGGTAATTTTTTGTATTTTTATGTCTAGTTTTCATTATAGTCTCCTCCAACCAAGATATCAGTTCTAAATGAGAACTTCTCTTCATTTTTTGATCACCTAGAACAGATTCTAGACCAAGATTAGCATTAATTTATTCATTTTATCTCACCAATGAAGATATGAATTGGAGGTGAAGTACTTTATAAATGGGTGGCACTGGTCACTTTGATGACTTCATGAAATGCTGATTGGGGAAGAGGACATCCATATGTCAGTAGAAGGAATTTACTTCTCACTGCCTTTTAGGATTTCCAGAAAGCCATCCTCAGAATTTTTATTAGGGCTGGGACAACTGATGCAGTGTCATGACAGGAGCTGGCAATGGGATGTGGCTATTTCTAAACGTCTTACGGGTTCCTTGACATTGACCAGTATTTTCCTATCAATTTTACCAGTCATTTTTTTACATTTGTTTGTGTGGAGGTGTTCACCTAGTGTCCTTGACACAGATTCTGCATATATATATAAATATATATATATATATATTTATATATATATATATGCTGTACATCTCACAGCTGCATATGACCCCCGCCCCCAGCTCCTCAGCAACATTCACTCAAGCGTGGGTGACAGTCACTGCCCTTCTCTTCTGCTTTGGCCTCTGCACGTTCTGAATGCGGAGCAGCAGTGTCTGATGCGTTAGTCACCAAGTGGCTGCTTTCTGCCTTTTTCCTACAGCCTTGACCTCTCTTGTCCTGTTTACATTTTCATCATGTCTCAAGAGAGCAAAGGAATATGTCTAAGCATTCAGTGCACCTGCCCAGTTTGAATCTGGCTATTGTTACATTTTCATCAAATTTTTACCTCTAAGAAATTTACTGTATCTGAGACCTACCTATCATTGTTATTACTCTCTTTCTTATTTACATCTTAACTGTATGAGATGTAACAATATCTTTTGCTTACTTATTTCTAACATCATCAAAACTCATGTCAAATGACATTTGAATATCCAGTTTTACTGAACTAGACCTAATGTTTTGTGGAAACAATAGTAAAATGTTTTTAACAAACATTCATAAAGTCACCTGAAATTAAATGTGACCTAATAAAAAGAAACTTTTATATCCAGTTATATCTTTCAAAGAAAATTTTTAAATTAACTGTATTTATTTTAATCATTTTGATCATTAATGGATATTTTTATTTTCACTAGATAAAAATTGAAATTGAAATATAGATTATTGAGAAATTATAGAATAGAAAAAGCTATGACTATGAAAATAAATTATCTAATGATAGTTTGTAATATAACTTATCTTCTATCAGAAAGCAAGTAAAGGTTTTTATTTAGAGGCATTATGTAGACTTTTTGTTTGAAAAAATATGTATCTCCCTGAAAAGGAAAGAAAATTTCAAAATGACTTTAACAAGTTTTTGAAATGACTTGGAATATATAAAATGCTATTTCATCCTATTCATAACAGCTTCTAATCTTTCTAAAACTTCTGGTTCAATGAATTACATAGAGAATGATATAACAACATCAACCTATAATTATAATCACTATTTTCAATAACTTACTTTAAGGTGCTAATTCCTCATTTGGTAGTATTCTTTAGTTTCACTAAAATAAGCGTTGGGGTTTTTTTTTTATAATGGTAATTCTTCACTTTTGACGGCAGTGATTTTAATTTTAGGAGCAGTGGTCTTTGTAGAAATTAATAGAAACAGTCAAAATTGAATAAGGTATAAGGAAAATCTCTTTACTTGGACTGAATTAATGTATTTCTTTGGTTTATTTGGTAACATGACTATTTGGAAGCCAGCAGCTCTCTGCTTCGGGTCTTCTTGACTTCCTGCAGTGATTTATGTGTGTACAAACACTTGTTCATGTCCCAAAGTGACAGCTAGAGAGGGAGAATGTTACCCAGGCAGTTGATTACCAGAAAAGTTATTGAAATGCATGAAGTAAGGTATTAAGTGGGTGGTACTAGTAGGTCAAACACAATTTATCACACCTGATAAATATGTCCCAGGCTAGATCTTGTTACATTTGTAACATCATCAAATGACTTACATATTAAAGTAGAAGATATATTGAAGGAGACATTTCTCTGCTTTTGACCTTGGCTATCTGCTGTTCTAGTTTTCATTTGGTGGGTCTACTGGACTATTTTCTTCATGTGGAGGATAAATTTGGCATTGTGAAATAAATTTGGCAAGGTGTTAGGTTTATGAAAAAGAAGAGTTTACAATGTTTTCACTTCTTCATTGTTAAGAGAATCTCAGGGTAAGTTGTCTTCTTAGATTTGAAGTTGAGAAATAAATGCATAACTTAGAAGAAAAGGTTAAAGAGAAGATTGTGTTTTAAAGTTAGTCATCATAAATGTGTATTAGCATGATATATATCAAAGTAAAATTATTTTTGCACATTTTAATACAATTTGTAAAGCCTCATTGACCAAAATATTTTAACTGGATGCTGCAATTAAAATAATTTAAGGGCTCTGCTTGATTTAAGGCTACACTAATGCAAGTCATTAATTCTTGTAATTATACTCAATGCCATTTTTTATTGCAACAGAGAATACATATAGCACATTGACTATATGCAGTTATTTTTTTAATTACTATAAAGAACATTTTACCAAGGAGAAGCTGATGTTTTATATTACTTCTGTAATGAACAGGGTAACAAAAATTGCAATATGAAATACATCAAGAAGTTGTAAAGTTAAAACATTTGTGCTCTTAATTTTGTTTTCTATGTTTCATTTTCTATATATGACACTGGGAGAAAGCATTGACTTCAGACTGATAAGTGATATTATTGTTAAAATTATTACCTTAATCAGAGAGGAAGGGGAGTGACACATCATAGTCCAATTGAAGAAAAAGCTAAAATCTGGATCTAGAACTGATATTCTACATATTTTGAGGAGAAAATATTCAATTCTAATGCAAGCATGAAAATGTTTCATTCTAACACTGAGCATTACTTAAGCAAATTATGAAAACACTTCTACATTCCTCAAAAGGACTTCCAAGAAGGCAAGATATACAAACTCTTTGGGAAATGCTTTTCTCATTATATAAGCCATGCATGCAAAACAACATTTGTAACAGAAATGTAAAGTGCTAATATAATGAATACCTTTGCACATGCCATCCTGTTTAATAAATGAATACTTTGTTGATTAATGTTGAAAATGGCAATTATAAGTTATTTTAAGGATTGATGAGGTAACTGGATGTCTCTCATCATAATTGAAGACTTAAAAGAAAAAAAAGACCGGCTCAAGTTGGTCAGCTAAGTCAGAGAATGCCAACATCCTGTTTAAAGAGAGTTTTCTCTTACAAATTAGCTGCCAAAAAAAGTGTGTAAATTCTTAGACCTATTGGCTATTTTATGCTAAAGTATTCGCTGTGATAAGAAAGAAGTAAGACCCTGAGACCTGAGCCGGGAACACCTGGGTGGATATACTGAAGAAACCTGAACTCACAGATTCGTTTGACCCCAGAGCTAACAGATGCTGTCCTTCCCCTTCCTGTAGGAAAGAGGCCTTCCTTTACCTGAAAAAGATAAAAAGATCTCACCCAAAGTAGATACCTAACAAAATGATGCTTGCCCTCCTTGATATCCTTGCCGTCTTTACCTGCCCAAATTACTGGACTAGTGGTTCTCAAACTGTAATGAGCATACAAGTTACCTGTAAAGGTGGTTAAAATGATGTGTTCCAGTCCCCATCCCCAGACATTCCAATGATTAAGTCAGACAGGGTTTAAATGTGCATTTTAACAACCTTATGCATAATGATGCTGCAGACTCAAGGACGACACTATAAAGTATATGATCCTATACATTAACTATAATCAAGCCTCAACCCAGCTCTGCAAATATGGTCCTTATTATAAGGAGAATGGGATTTTTTACCAGAGGAGTTGTGGCACCTGCGTATGTACCTGAAAGTGCTAGGAGAACACGTCTGCAAACGGACCGTGAGGATTCTGGACCAGTGAAGGGGAGGAGGAGAAGTTTAAACTGATTAAGGGAGAGTGTATTGACATTGGGGAAACTCTCCCACAAATCAAGATTTCACATCTTGTCGAAGAAACTTGAAGCTGATTTTAATGCCTGGTTGATGCTAACCAAGACAACTGAACATTCCCTTCATTTTTTTTTTTTGGTAAATCATTTTATTGTGCTATAATTGATATACAAAGCTGTACATATTTAAGGTATGCAACTCAGAGTTTGGAGATAAAAATAGTTTTGTGAAAATATCACCTCAGTCTATGCTATTAACATATTCATCACCTCTAAAAGATTCTAGAAAAAGTATTTAACAAATTTCAACACATTTTCTTGAGTAAAAACTCTCAAATAATTAGGTATAGAAGGAATTTATCTCAATATAATAAAGACTATGTGTGAAAAATCCACAACTATCATTATATTAAAAGGGAAAAAAACAGAAATATTTTTTCTAAGGTCTGGGGATAAAAAGACCTTCAATATTATACAGGAAGTCCTAGCCAGAGCAATTAGTCAAGGAAAAACAAGGTATTACATTTTAAAAAAATAATCAAAATTATCTTCATTTTCAGATGACATGATCTTGTATATAGAAAATCCTATATTCCACCAAACAGAGCAAAAACAAAAACACTTGCTTGAACTAATACATATATCTAAGTTTATGGATACAACAATCAACATGAAAAATCATTTGTGTTTCTGTAGACAAAGAATGAACTATTCATATAGGAAATTAAGAAAATAATTCCATTTACCATGGATAGCATCAAGAAGAATAAAATACTTAGAAATAAATCTAATGCCTCATCTTGACTTAACATTAGGTAGGTTTCTTTCTAAATTTAGGCCTTTAACAGATCTTTTTTTAGCACATTTACATTAAAAGCTAGTTAAAAATTCTTTCTTTTCATCTTTGAGATTTAAATTGCTTTAAAAATTTCATGTCATTATTAAGGTGAGGATTGCATTTCTCTGGAACCTGGGAGCCACCACTTTGGAATGTAGTCATCAAAGAAGAATATATCCTTTCTCCAGTCATTATGGAAAGGTGTGAACCCTAATTTTATTTTGTGAGTACCTTGCCCAAGTTAGGAAACAACCTCCTGCCATTCAGATACAGGAGTTTTTTGGGGTAAGGACAATTAGCAAACACAAAGGCCTAAGACCCCCACGAACCCATCTGGCTGTTTCAGTGGAGTTCTCAGAACAGCCTTGGCAGAATATGGAGGATGGGTTCAAAAGGCTCATATTAGCGAACATGTTAAAATCAGGGAAATGCAAATTAAAACCACAATGAGACATCACCTCATACAGGTCAGAATGGCTGTCAACAATAAAGCGAAAACAACAAGTGCTGGTGAGGATGTGGAGAAAGGGGAACGCTTTTGCCCTGTTGGAGGGAATGCAGACTGGTGCAGCCACTATGGAAATCAGTATGGAGATACCTCAAAAAATAAAAAATGGATCTGCTGTATGACCCATCAGTTCCATTTGTGGGAATTTATCTGAAGAAACCTGAAACACTAATTTGAAAGAATATATGTACCATCATGTTCATTGCAGATTTATTTATAATAGCCAAGATTTGGAAGCAGCCCAAGTGCCCATCAGTAGATGAGTGGATAAAACAGCTATGGTACATTTACACAGTGGAATGCTGTTCATCCATATTTAAAAAAAATATTCTTTGTGATAGCATGGATGGACCTGGAAAACATTATGCTAAGTGAAATAAGCCAATCAGAGAAAGACAAATACCACATGATCTCACTCATATTTGGAATCCAAGGAGCAAACTGAACTGAACTCTCAAGCAAATTAGAGACAGACTCTCAGACAGAGAGCAGGCTGACAGCTCTGGGAGGGTGGAGTTAGAGGGTGGAAATGTCAGGCGAAAAAAGAAAAGGAACTCATGGACATGGGCAGCATTGTGAGGGCTATGGGGGGCTAGAGGTGGAAGAGAGCATGAGGAGGATAAATGGTAATGGGAAAAATTACAATAAAAAATAAACTGTTTTTAAAAAGTAAAGTAAATAAATAAATAAACAGAATTAAGTATATAAGAACAGTTATCTGCATTCTGCCAGAGAGCAGAGAGGATATCCCCCTTACTGAAGTAATAAGGAATATGCTCTGACACTACCACCAAGATTTCACATAATGCAGGAAGGGTCAATTCCAAGAAATTGTCAGGCCACTGTTACAAAAGAAAGGCAGAATGAATATGGTTAAGAAAGGCAATCACCATCCATCACATCTAACCCTAACCTTGCATTTACCTTACATTTTGTGCATTTCTGTAAATCTATATAAATACTTCACATTGAAAGCAATTTTAAATAGATGCAAATAAAATTAATTTTATATTTTATATTAATGTCCCACTAATTTCTAAAGAAGATATTTGACTTAAAAGTAATTTAAAGAAAAATGAAAACATATCCATAATTACATTGCAAAAGAAATTAGGGATAAAATAAGATACATGAAAAAACAGACAGTTATGCTACAGATAAAGGTCTGCACAGTTTCTATGATAAAATTTAGAATTATATATCTTTATAACCAGCAAAAAAAGGAGTCTGTACTTGGTCTTCTTGCTCATTATGCAAAGTAGGAAGGCATATTGCTGTTGTAGTAAATTGCCGCAAACTTTGTTGTCTAAAGTAACACAAACGTACTAAGACATGGCTCTGCAGGTAAGAAGTGCTCCTGGGCAGGCTGGGTGCAGATCTCACAACGCGGAAATAAAGGTGTTAGCTGGCCTTGGCTCATATCTCCGGGCTCTTAGGGAAAATCCATTTCCAAGGTCATTCAGTTTGCAGACTTCTTGCAGTTTTTTTCCAGCAAGTCCTTATGCTATCTTTGCTGGCTATCATCCAGGAGACTGTCAGTTCCTACCACCACCTGCAGTCCTGGTCACTTTGTTTTCTCTGTCTTCAAATCAGCAATGAGATTTGAGTCTTTCCAACTTTTCTTCTGAATTTCAGCTGCTTCCCCCTGAGTTAGTTCCCTGCTTTTAAAGATTCCTGTTATTTGATTGGGCCTAACCATTTATTCCAGATTCCTTTCTTTTTAAAAGATCCTCATGCTTAATGACATCTGCAAAGTTCTTTTTTCTCAGGTATTGTGGGTCCGGAGATAAGGGGGAGGGCATCTTCTAAGACCCATCCAGCCTACTACATGGAGGAAGTTTATCAAAACAGACAAATGTGCAAACCCTTTCCAAATGGAAGTGGGGTGGGTCATTGAGAGCCAAGAAATAGTGTCCTCAGTACATCCCTCATATTATGTAAAATCCATTTCTTTTGGCAAGTGCAACCTCCCGTACAATTTGATTTAGTAACACTAAACTGTTTGGCCCAGGCAAGGGTGGCATAGAGCTTTTTAGAAGTAAATTGTCTCAATATGTCAATACACTGTACACAGAGTGTAACGGAGCAGTCTGGCCAGATAGCTGGGCAGGACAGAAATGCCAGAGAGGGACTGAGAAGTGCCCAAGGCAGCAGATTGAAGCAGCAGCTGGCATAGGACTCTGTACCCCCTGGTGAGGACAAGCAAGCCAACGCATGATGCCCTGTCCAGGGCAGAGGTGTTGTGTCCCTGCATGAAGCTAGAAATCTGTGTCCCTGCATGAGGCTATAAATCCTCCAATCCACTTTTAGATCGTGGTGGCAGAAGGAAGGGCAGAGACATCACACAGACTGACAAGCATGGTGGACCCCAGCCTAGACTGGCAGGCAATTTGGATACTTCTACCTCATGTGGGATTCGGGAGCAAAAAATTTAAAGGGAGGGTATGGAGATACTAGTTAGTGTCTTTTTGTGTTTCCCTTGTCCCACCTGGTCAAGGAGGACCAGAACATTCACAGTACTTGGTGGCCCTGGGCCCAGCTCATGGATCTCACCTGCCTTGCTCACTCAGTCAGAAGCAGGCTCACTTGGGACCTGCACTTTGCTAGTGGCTGGCCCGTGATTTGTGGCCCCACACTGCACAACGTGGGCCCTGGACTGCTCTCATTCTGTTGCTCTGAGAATAGTGCTCACACAGACTGGGGACATTCACCAGCCCCTGGCAGGGTGAACAGCCTGGAACACTGGTGTCCCACATAAGAAACCCCTTACATAACCTGCTACAGTGATCCGGGCAGTGCACCCCAGCCCTGGGAAAGGGAGGAAGCTGCAGTAAGGCAGTGGAGACCTCAGCCCCACAAGTCCAGAGAGAGAGGGAGCCTGGAGCTGGATAGATACATCCTTTTGTGTAGCAGCCTTGGAGTTCAAAGGGGCAGATAAGAATGTGGGGGCAGGACTGGTCTCTGGGCACAGATTTACATTTCAGTATTTTGGGGAACAAAGGGATTTCTGTGTTTTGCAGAAGAGAATGTTTTGGAGGAGGGGACCCTCAGCCCACTCCCCCAAACTGAGCAACCTTTTAATAAAAACCTTTTACCTTCGCCACCAATTATTGTGTTATGTTTGTGTCCAGAGGCTGAATTCCACTTTGTTCAGTAACAATAGGTTTTAGACAATAATTCTGAAACATTATTCTCTCCAACTAACTTTTTAAATAGAGATAAGAATTAGGTAATTTTTATTAGGTAAGTCTTTAACAAGGACCTAGAATTGTGGTAATTCTATCTAATATATTGAAAAATTTGTCCACTTTGCAAATTAGTAAATAGAAAAGGAGCCTGAGTATCAGTCATTAGGTTTTTAGTCTTCCTTTGTCAACAGAATCGCATTGGTATTACCCTTCAAAATTCAGGTACATTGAAAACAATGTGTTTTATATTTAATTTGGTTTCATAAATTCAGGTACATAAAGTTCTTGAAAATTACTATATGTTTTCTTGGAAATGATAAAGCTGCTTCGTTTTCCTCATTTCTAATTGCACTTTGGTTGCAGAGAGAATTTAGTATGCTGGTGCTCTCGCTGGCATTGGCAAATCAGGCACATCCTTAATGTCAGGATGATCCCTACCCAGCAGGTAGTTCTAAGTGAATACAAACAAAATTAACTGTGTGCAAATGTTCATAAAATTATGGGTTAACATGATGTGAGATGACACTTTATTTTTCTATTGTCAATAGGCAGATTGCAGACTAATGCACTGATTCCAAAGACATAAATAATTATAGCTTTACACGAAAGAAACTAAATCAATGTTGAGATCACACCTTTACATGTTTCAAAAAGAAATCTTTGCTTTTCTCTTCTTATTTTATGTACTAATAATAGGTTTGAAATACTTCCTTTACTTTTAAAGTCTGTATTATAATCTATATTTTGGTAGTCTTACATTTATTTTAAAAATAAACAGTCAAGTATATACTGTGAAAATATTGCATTGGATTAACACGTATACAAATGTGTATGTATCTGTGTATTCTTTTTCAACATTTTCTGATATCCCGAATCTCATGACACATAGAATAAGTTTGAAAATGAAATCTATTAGTTAATATGACTCATTATTTCTATTTGCAACTATCAAATGTCAACAAATAAAAAAATAAATAAAGACAGAATATTAACCTCCATTGCCACAACTACCCACAAGCAGTCATCTCTTACTCATAACAGAATTCTAGCACAAGGTCTATGAACTGGATGCTTATCTTTTACAAAATAAATGGTAGAACAAACCCAGAATTGGTAATTCAAACAAATTTGAGTTCTCATCTCAGCCACTGACAAATGGGCTCTATCTCCCTTTCCTCACTGTCAGTAACAAAAGTGCCCTTCGGAGGATTGGATTAAATGTCACCTCGGGTCATACATGGCTTTGGTGTGTGGGAAGCAACTGCACTGAAGCAGAGAAATCATTTGCAGATGTGACTTTATGTTTTAATGCGTTCATTTCATATTCATGATTGTTAAGTCACATTTACACTGAAACGCAGATCTTTAGTTAATATGAAAAATATTAAGAAATAGCAACAAGCTATATGTACAATCATTTTTATTTATCAATAATATTTATGTTAATATTTATTTACTTTAATATGTCTTTATATGTATTTATATACGTATGTATATACACACACACACATCCATACATACATACACTTTATATGAGGCCACATTACAAATCTTTTTCACTAACACATTTGGAAAACTCTGGCCAGAGTCTAACTCTCCTATAAAATCTCCCTATCATCTTTTCCCTATTATTCTCATTTGCAATCCCGCCCTAGTCCAGAGATTGTGCTGATCCTTGGGTTATTATTAGATTGATTACATCTTTATTTTAAAACTTTTTGAAAGAGTAGTGCAAAATTTTCATACCATCTCAAATTTCTAGAATGTTCATTCTAAAAAGCATGAAGGATTCCTGTCTGTTTATCTTGATTTAGCACTTTCCATCACTATGATACTGAATAAACATAAAAGGATTTTGAAGACATAATTCTCTTAAAGTATAAATTCACCCTTGTAAAGGCTGCCAAAATGACACTTAATTTTTTAAAATTTATTGACTTGAGAAAGAGAAACATCCATTTGTTTTTTGACTTACTTATGTATTTATTGGCTGATTCTTGCATGTATCCTGACAGGGGATCAAACCCACAACCTTGGCATATTAGGACAATGAGACAATGCTCTAATCAATTGAGCTACTGGGCCAGGGACAGAATGACATATTTGTACCATTTTTTCCCCTGATGATTTTAGTGTATTCATGTCTTTGATTTGAAATGGAAAAAATAATAATTTTAAGTTAAGTATTGCAGAAAAAAATCTTAAGTTTGTGGTTTATGGACTTAAAATTTTTTGTGATGTCTCTGGCATTTAAATATTTAATTGGTTACAAGCCATATGAAAATATTAGGTCAGATAACCCTGATATATTGACAATGTTGTATGAGGTGTGGGAAAAATATCTCACCCATTTCTTTTGTAATTTTCCCCAAAATCTTACTTAAGAAAGACATTCAATAAAAGTGATTTTATCTCCAAATGAATAAGTATTTTTAAATTAAGTTATGAACATAGTTCTATTTAATTCTATTCAACAAAACAAATAATTGAGTTTGCCGAACCACTCAGGTGGTTGATAATTAGGAGGCAATATAGGGGAAATTAGTTACACTGGTTATTCTTAGAAAGACTGCTTATCATTGGGAAGCGTCAATGTAGCCACATAAATGATACAATGGTCACATTCAGGTGGTATTTGCCAAGCCTTATAGTAATTGATGAGGAAGTTGTACAGATTCAGAATTGATTGGTTTGTATATATGAAAGGTGGGCTTACTAAAGTTGTTTACTATCTCTAAAAATTCGCTTTGGAAGGGCATCTTTCTTCAGTAGGTAGGCAACCTCAAGATGTCAAAGCACCATAAAATGTAAAGATCATGATTAATATGACAAAGTAGTTCTCTCCAAAGTTTGAAAGAAAAACTATACCTCAAACCAATCTTAGGATAATTATCTTTACAGTTTTCCTACGTTTTAGATTAAGTTGTGTGCCCCCAAATTGTTGAAATCCTAACCTCCAGTACCTCTGAATGTGACCTTATTTGGAATTAGGGTCTTTGTAGATGACCAAGTTAAGATGCTGTGATTAGAGAAAGGACTAATCCGATGTGACTGCTGTCCTTATAAAATGGGGAACTTGGACAAAGAGAGACACAGGGAGGACTCAGACAAAGACAGGAGTAACATCACAAGCCAAGGAGCACCCGACTGTGGGCTGCCCCCCCCCCCCACTGGGCAGGGGGCAGATTCTCAGTCCCAGCCCTTAGAAGGAACCAACCCTGCAGGCACTTTAATTTAGGACTTGTAGTCTCCAAAACTGTGAGAAAATAAACTTCTACTTAAGTCACTGAGTTTTGGTACTTTGTTATAGCGGTCTTGTGAAACAATATACACCTTATTTTCCACATTTTCATTTATCATCCCTCACATTTCTGAGTTCCATTATTGTCCCGAAGGAGGCTGCTCAGGAAGCAAACGTGATGGCATGAATTGGGACATTTCAGCTGAGACTAGAGGTTGTGAGGACATTCTGTCAGGCCAGTCACAGACTGATGAGTGAGAGATAAGTAAAAGACACCAAGGTTACTGAAGAGCACACCTAAAATCTGTGTCTAGCACAGAATTCATAGCTGACAAGTGAACACACACACATAATACAACATATTTAAGAATATTTTAGGCCACATCAATATTGTTGTCACTTACCTGTTCCATTTTTGTCTTGAATAGTATTAAACATGCATAAACAAAGTTATTTTAATGTATCCACAAGATGACAAAAATGTGGAATAAAATTCCCGGTTTTATTTATATTTCTTATATATAAATTTTGGATAAAATTTTCATTAATTGAATAAAATTTTCATTAATATATAATTTCATTATATATAATATATGTCAATTAATGAAAATTTTGCCCAAAGAAAGATAATAATTTTAACCAAATTTTAAAAACTGTTTCAAAAGCCTATATTAACAAATTTTCCCAAGTTGTCATAATTCTGCTCTTTAAGTTAGACATAAAAATAATTTTAATTATAATAAAACAAAAATAAAATAATACATAGAGTTGTTACTTAACAAAATATAACAATTCCTTGATCAAATACTTTCTTTTATTTTAGTCTGTTCTGTAGAAACTCTTGTGTTCTGCATCTCAGAAGGCAATGCACCCTCATTTGCACCGGAAGAATATGTGATCTTCAAATGCTTTCACTACTTTATAACATACAGTATATGGTCATGATTTTTTTAAATTTTAGAATGAAATTGGAGCAAAATTTAATAAACATAAGTTTCTCTTCAGGTAATTTTAGTATTTTGCATATTTTTAGATTCCATATGTAAGAATTCTTATGTGTTCTCATTTTTTCATAGTTTTCTTCCTTATATTGGTATTACTGTACCACAGAATAGAGACACTCTAGAACTGATATTAATTATTCAACTTAATTAATTTTATAGGAGTTATCACAAGAGTTATGACTCAAAAGAGAAATAAACACTATGATTTTTATAATGTACTTTTCTTATATAAAAGCAATGGCTGTATTTAATTCAACATTACTATTTCAGTTAATGATGTTTTGGTACAACACTTGTGTCATGTACTTGAATAATGATTAAAAATAAAATAAAATTAAAAAATAAAATAACTCTATTTTAGTAATGCCATGACATTTTAAGTCAATAATCTTATTTGTTAATATTGGTTTGTTTCTAATAGCATCTATCATTGTTTAACAGTCTATTGGAGTGCTACAAATTTATGAATTTACATTATAGAAGTTTCTTTTGGCAAGAAATAAGTCTTAAAGTGATTCTTTGTTAACTACTATCAAGTATGGTTTATGCTTTCTTCTTTCAAGAACAATATCTTTTTGAAGAAAATTAATACATTATAACAGATCACATTTATTTATATAAATAATGTTATAACACTTAAGGATGATGTTTCTATAGAGATCCTTACAATAAATTTGATTGTCTGTCAAGCTTTATACAGCAATATACTTTCAAGTGTGTGTGTATGTGTGTGATTTACCATAAATATAGGTTCTACAGTAGTAAAAACAGTATAAAAATGCATAAATTGGATTGTTAAGCATAAAGGTAGTAAAATCATGTAGTAATTAATGCTGCCACTAAATATTCAAATATTATCTGACTTCTGAAATAGGATAGAATTATATATACTTCCTAACTCCCATGAGAATGGGTATAGCATGTGATTAATTCTGATTTAAAAGTTACAAGTGGATAGAATATCTCACTTACAGGACTAAATATTTACTAGGTAAATAAAGACCTTCCAGAACCTCCTTTTCGTACCCCAGGATATCTGTCAGAATTAGGGATATGGTGACCGCAGGAGCCCAGAACCGAAATGGCTGCAATGAGCAGAACTACCAGTCCATTTGCCCAACTCACTCTGGTCATGTTGCTTGAGCAAGAAATAAACGTTTGCCATGGTAGGACAGTGTTATTTTATTTGGAGATTGTATATTATTGCAGAGAAACATCTACTATCCTGACATATAACCATTTATATATACATATAATATGCAACATTCGTATGATTATTCACTATGAAAAATGTAGTTCATATTTCAATGTGGTACCCATAAGTCCTAATAAACAGATTTAAACCTATACATTTATCTACTCAATTTTTGTGTACTGACAGTGAGATTGATCATTTTACTTCCCAAAACAACTACAACAGAATGAATTTGGTGCCTCTGCAACTATTAGCTCAGGAAAAATATTGAGAAAATATAAAGAGTACATGAAATAGGGTACTATTATTATAAATCATAACACAAACAAGATAAATCCAGGTAATATTATAATGATATTAATGAGTATAAAATCTTTAAAAATTCGGTTACTGAATATTGAATTTGTGCCTATCCCTTATTAAGTTATTTATATGTTGTATTCCACTTAATTCTTAAGGTAATGTTATTACATGCATACATATATGATCCCCATTTTTAGATAAGAAATGTAAGGTTTAAAGAAAAGTTATGAACTGCACTGGATCTTCTTGAAATCTATATGTTAACATCCCAAAACCTAGTAATTCAGAATATAACCATATTTGGAGACACCGTCTTTGAAAAGGTGATTAAGTAAAGATGAGGCAGTCAGGGTAGGTCATCATACAATGTAACTGTTTACACTTACACTTACTCTTTTAAGAAAAGAGACATCGGGATATTTGCACGAAGAGAAAAGGTCACGTGCGGAGGCAGAGCAACGGTGTTCATCTACATGCTAAGGAGAGAGGCCTCCAGAGCAGCCATGCCTCAGACCGCTACCTTGGACATCTACACGTCAGAACCTAAGAAAATAAATGTCTCTGACACCACCCAGAGTGCAATAGTTTGTCAGAGCAGTCATAGCAAACTAACATAAGAGGTAAACACAATTTACCCAAAGTTACAAAAATCATGAGTGACAGAGACAGTGTTTCCAGTGTTTAACATCAGTTTGTATCTGTATCCCAACACTTGCTGCAGTCTGAATGCTTCTTTGTGGAAGCAACCCTTTTATGTTATGCACTTCCTTGCTTCCATGACAATTATTCAACAATAAAATTACCATAAGCTTATTTCCCCATATTACAATTTCAATTTAGTTATAAATTCACTGCCAAACATCTGCAGAGAGCACATTGAATATTGGAATTAAAATGTGATCATCTGACTTAATTCTGCCAAATGGATAAAAATTCCTCTGAACAAGGGAGGTAAACTGCTGAGAATTCAAAATAGCATACATGGAGAATTTCCAAAGATCATTAAAATTTTGGAAATTTATATATTTGAAGCCATTAGTATTTCTGCTTCCAGCTAAGAGAAACCCCTAGGTTTCAGGAAGTACTTAAAGACTTAAAGAAGAATCAAAACTACTGTTTACTTGTATAAACAAAGTTAAGATGACCAATTTAGTGCATATTAGCAGTTAAAATAGATTTGCCCTATGTACAGGGTCATTGTTTTAGTTCCTGTATAATGGTAACAAATCTGTAATAATTCAGTAATTTGAAAGTCTTTGGTACATGAAATATCATTAATAATAAAGGATATCTTATAGCTCAAAGAGCAATTGTAAATATTTTAAATTCATATTCCAATTTTGTATTACAAATTGCTACACTTGTTTAATTCATTTATATTGTTCATGTTGGGCTCATTATTATCATAAAGTAGAGCTAAAGTAAAATAAGAAAAAAGCCACTATTTCTAGTCATGCAAATATAACTTAACCTTATCTTCATAATTTAAAATCTATCACAATTTTATTGGTTATACAGCAAACATCTACAACACAAGTTTACTTTTGGTTATCCATACCCGAATTACTAATATAGTAAAATAAATTGAGCTACTTCCTATAATGAAGATATGTCACAAATTTGTATACTAAAATTTGTTTAAAATATTAGATGATCAATTACTTTAGGACAGCCAGCCATTTTTCAATGAATTTTCATATGTGATATTATTTATCAGTTATTTTAAAACACTTTTTGTACAGAAAAAAACCAGAGGGGAGGTGAGGGGGAACTTTTTATATTCCTTTTCTTTTTTTTTTAACAAGATTCTTTTTTTAAAGATTTTTATTTATTAATTTTTAGAGAGAGGGGAGTTGGGAACCACCTGCCTGGTTTCAGAAGCTGTAATCCCCGTCAAGGGTAACGCTGAGGGAGTGACCTTGGACTGTAAGCCACCAAAAAGACAAAAGCTTATCTCCCTGGCAGGAGCCCTGCTTCTGCTCCTCTTTCCAAAACGGGCCCCCAGTGCTTAGTCGGTTAGCCAATGAAGGGGAAGATTCCCCTGGGGTGGGGGTGAATGACCTAAGACAGGCATGATCACGTGGGAGGCCCCCAAGGAAGGACTTTGGGGGGTACAGCAAAGGGGTCAAAGGACCCTCTCCCCTCAGCTTTGACAAAGCCTGAGTCCTCATTCTGTCTGGGAGAAGTCTCCTAATCTCTTGGCTGCCTCACTTCCCTTGCTCCACCTAAGCCTACAAAATGACAGAGGGTAGTCCAGCCCTGTGCTGGAAAGGGCAGGTTTCCCCGGCAATCAGGCCTAAGAAAGAATATGTAAAATCTTGTGAAACCTGCTTTGTTTAGAATGTTCTCAATTAAATGATAAGGGTCCAAGCAAGAAGTGAGTTTGTTCCTCAAAACTTCAGAGCTCTTTAGCTATCTGATCCTGACTCAATAGGCCCTCAGAGTTCTTTGTTATCTATTGTTTGATCCTTACTGCCTGACAATGGTTAATGAGCTTTACCTGTAATCCTGTGCAAATGAACCCAATAAAAGCCCATTAAGGAACAGGCTCCTGGCCCTTCTCCTTTGAGAGATTGGCCACCTTTCCTTCCCAAGCAGATTATGTCTTGGTAGACTTACTCTCATCTGTGGCAGCTGGGGGGTCTCTGTGGGCAGAGCCCCCCCACAGAGGGAGGGAGAAAGAGTAGGAGAGAAACATCAGTGTGTGGTTGCCTCTCATGTGACCCCCTTCTGTGGACCTGGACCACAACCCAGGCAAGTGCCCTGACTGGGAATTGAACCAGTGACCCTTTGGTTCATAGGCCAGCACTTAGCTTACTGAGCCACACCAGTCAGGGCAATCTTTTTTATTTTTTTTTCCTTCCAGTTGACTTTGTACCTATACAGAGGAAAGAGATTCACACTCCATTCATCATCTCCCCACTGTTTAGGTAAATAATGTTGATGAATCATGAGAAGACAATATTAACAAGATTTTTCATAAAATGAGGCTCAGTGTTTTGCTAGTTGTTTTTTTGTATCTTTGTTTTTGCCTTTTTCTTTTAAATGATCTAATTCTAGAAAAAGACAAGAACACTATGATCCCACATAAATTTTCAACACAGTACAATATGGAAAGAATTCTTCCTTTATTGTATAAATAATTACAAGAGGATTCAAAAGATATACAATAAAATAATATTTTGTTGGACAAAAAGCTTGTTTGTTTTTTCTTTATGATGGCTCTAGTAGCACTTAGTTGTCTTAAACTTCATTTGGAGCAATTTTGTTACATTGTATTATAACAGCTGTTATATCAGCATGCATTTACAAAACTTATCAAAATTGGCTAATTTTGCGTAGTCATTTTAATATTGAAGATAAAAGAAATACACAACATTTTTGGCATATTATGCTTCATTATTTCAAGAAAGGTAAAAGAAATGGAAACACAAAAAAAGATTTATTCAATGTGTAGAGAAGGTGCTATGACTTATTGAACACGTCAAAAGTGTTTTGCAAAGTTTCATGCTGGTGATTTCTCACTGGACGATGCTCCATAGTCAAGTATACCAGTTGTAGTTGGTAGTGATCAAATCAAGACATTAATTGAGAGCAATCAAAATTCAACCATGCAGGAAATAGCCAATGTACACAAAACATCCACATCAATAATGTTATTGGTGAAAATGAAAAATGTGTCTTTTATTTTATGGAAAAACTAAATGGACTTTTTGGCCAACTCAAAAATTGTTATCATAATATTGCATGTTTTATTTAGACCAAATGAACTTCATTTTTTTTTTGATGTAGTTTACCTCTCACATTTTGGTGTTTATTTTTTTGCTGATTTCTAAATATTATATAATACATGAAAATCGTCTTGAATGTATATTAAAGAGTCAAACTGGTTAATACAGAAATGTGAGACATGAAAGATGTATTTAACTTCCTTTTTGTTCTATTTAACATGCTCTTTTCCATAAATAAAGCACTACCAATAGTTGGAATATATCATTGGTTCTCAACTGGGGACAGTTCTGGCCCCAGGGTACAGTTGGAGATATTTCTGATTTCTGCAGCTGGGGGGAATGAAAGTTCCTGCTGACTTCTAGTGTGTTGAATCCAGAGATGATGTTTAGGATTCTATAATTAGGATAGCCCATAACAAACTCTTATCCAATCTAATCCTTGGTATACATTCTTCCATTCTTTTTTTTTCCTACCTATTGCACTTATACATATACACATGAATGTTTTGTTCACTACTATGTGCCCTGACTTAGGAAAGTTCAGGCACATAGTAATTGAATTATATCTATTTGTATTATATTAGTATGAATGCTACATGAGCATTAAGATTGATAAAGCCAATATAGCATCTGGATACTAAAGATATTTTTAAACAATTTTTTAGAAAAAATCAAGAACTTCCAGTAATTTTTATAAAATAGTCATCTTAGGATTTTTAATAGTTCATTGTAGCAAAAAGATTGGGTGTTGTGGTTTTATTTTTCATAAGACTCAGCTTTGCTCTGTATTCTAGAGTTCTCTGTTTGTTAGGTCTGAGATTTGTCAAATTTATGAGTTCTACTAGATCATTTCTGTTCCTCCAATTGTTCCAATATTATTTCACTGTATGATCAGAATGCCTAAATTGCACAGTGTTCATTTATAACCCACTCCACCTCAAGAACTCGTAAGAGAGATAACAGGCAAATCCTGAGAATGCTGCGTTGTACTTAGCAAGGGCACGATGCATGGTGAATAAATGAACGAAAACTGACAGAGCAGAGGTATTTTGTGATCTGATGGATGCTCTGATTTTATCACATGTGCTTTCTAATAACAAACTAATAAAGCTTAATTTAAAAAACCTATAAACAAAAAATTATCTCTTTTCTTACTTTCACATGTTTTGATGTCATACTGTAACCGCTATGTTTTCAGTAAAAAAGCAAACTTTTTCACACTGGAATCATAACCTTATTTTTTGCAATGTAGAGGATGATAATGATTTGCTTTTATTCAATGTATATTTCATTGCAATGTGTGGTAAATTTGACAGATAGGAAAGCATTTCCTTTTTTATTAATTTTTAGACAAAAATTAAGGACTTTGGGTAATTATTATATCTTAATATATTTTAATTTGCTATATAATACCAATTTTTATGGTCTGTACCTGAAAAAATAAAATGAAGACAACAGACAAGTAAAAACAGGAAGATGGAGGAAGGAAGGAAGGAGAGAAGAAGGGAGGAAGAAAGAAAAAAGGCAGAGATGGAGTAAAGGGCAGGCCATCCCAAAATATGGCACTTTGGTGTATTGATTATTTTGAATTAAAGTTATTTGAGAAACAGTAGTAAAAGAAGGACATTCTGATGCTCCTTTCTGTCTCCCTGCAAGCAGAAAATAAATCTCTGGTATGAAAGTTACCCTCCTAACACCAGAAGGTAAAGGGACATCCTTATCACTAGAAATGTGAAATCAAGGGCCAAGAAGGTTGTGTAAACAAACTCTGTTTATTTCCTTCCTTAATTGGCACCTAAATCAGAGTTTCTTTATCTTGTCAGTTCTTCACAAAATTATTGTTTCTTTGTCTAAAAGGTGTAAGAGCTGACTGCTTTGGTAATTTCTTTGAGCCTCATATTTCTATGAACTCATGTACTTACAAAATTAAAAATATTCTTCCGTTAATCTGTGACATATAATTTAATTATCATACCAGTCATAGAAACCTAGAAGGGTAGAGGACATTTTTTTTCCAACAATAGGAAGGAAGAAAGAAAGGTAGGGAAAGAGATGAGAAAGTGGAAGGAAGGAAGGAATGAAGGAAAGGGAAAGAAGGAATAGATAAATACATTTAATAAGAAATAGACAGCAACAAAAGCATTTTTTAAATGTCAATATTGGTAATATTTTGAGATGCTGAGAGTGATATAACTATTGAAATGTACATTTTTCTCAAATAGTACTCTCAGCATTTTTCACTGTTGTTAAAAAAAGGCTTAAATGCAGTTATTTGTAGCTGAATCACAATCGTTCCATCTTTGTTACTAAATATAAGTGATAGCAGTTCAGTGTTCTAATAATGTCTTCTGGTGCATACTAACTATCCAATATATAATAAAGGTAGACCATAAATAAAATTTCACTATGAAAAAAGAAACATTAGGATAAAATTCAAAGTTTTCTATGAAGCCAAAGTTACTTAATTTAAAAGTAACTATCTATATCTGCTCTTATACATTTGTGGTTATTGTGTAAAAATTGTCTTGTGTATTGTTGATGTGTTATTTTGCTGTTCTTGTTTGTCTAAAAAAGAGATTTCAAAGTTGAATTAGTTCTTATAACTATTTGAGAAACTGTATTCTGTGATATTCAATGATTTATTGGGCTTTGATTTGCATTCATAAAATATGTAAGAGACAATATATTGCACCTCCTTTTTTCCCTAATTACATACTGTGCACCTCCCTTTTTCCCTAATTACATACTTGCACTTCTTTTTTTCTCCTAATTACAAACTATGTGTGAATCTTACAGTATTTGAATAGATTTATTCAACCATTCCCATTCTAAAGTTATTACCTAATTTTACAGTGCTCAGTTTTAATTACAGCATGAATGAAAACAAAAGGAAAAAATGGACCCTCTTAAAATTTTATTCTGTACATTAATGCATGTTTACATTATAATTAGTGTTCTGATCATTATACATTAACTAGATGACTGATATATGGGCTCAGATTTGAGCTGAAGTATGGAGAGAAGAGAAGTTAGCTTTATAAATAATAATGTTAAGTAATATTTATGGAAAATACAAAATTTTACTAAAGTATTTATAACATATAACGAACTTCTTTAAGAGATTTATTTCTTATATCTATTAAAATTAATTCCTTATTTTACTTCCATGTTGAATATCTAAGCTATATTTAAAATACTTATATCATCAGATTTTTTAAAGATTTTAAATGTTGATATTCTCTTTTGTTACATAAATGAGCCCCAAATGACCTCTGTTTATGGGCAGCTAGGTTGTTTATCTCTTCACCGCAGGCTAAGATTCATTAGTTCAAAAGCCCACTGGCTCCAAACTAAAAATTTTACGTATGCAAGTAGTGTGTCCAAAGAGCCCAAAGAGGCAGATTTTTTTTAGCGACTTAAAGTCTGTTTCTTTTGAATATCTTATGAAATTTCACCCAATATCTTCTGGGTATTGATAAACTAGAGTCTTATATTTATAAAACTGTAACCTGTGACATCCTTTGCTAGCTCTGGTAGCTAGTTAGGTATTAACAAAGAAGAAGGAAGAAAACCAGCTAAACCTGATTAAATCAGGAAGCTACAGCTTCACAGTCACCTATCCTCTGCTAAAGAGATGTTAATCACTGAGCAGGCAGGAATCTTCAGTTTCCAATATTTCTGGGGGCAACTGCCTGGGCCATTCACCCAGATGACCCCAGGAAGGCGAAGGAGAACCAGTGAGGGGAAAAGCCCTTTGCTGGGCACGTGCCCGGTAGAAGCCAGCTGAGGAAGCAGAACTCTGAGGCATGCACCATAGGAGCCAAAATGGCAACCATTAAGGGGAAGAGCCAAGCCTGGGAAAATCTAGGGAAAGAATCAGATAGGATAAGGGCACAAAATCCCTGGAGATCCAGGAAATGGATTGGGTAGGGGGCAGACCCAGCGCAGCTCTGGGAAAACCAGGAAACAGGTTGGAAAGTTGGAAAGACAGACTGCTTCTTTTATAAATCAATAAAATATATGGAGGGTTAGCAAGGACCTGTGGGCAGCTGTTACTAGAGCCTGCCAGCATTCTATGTCTCAGAAGACATGTTATTTCTTTTCACACCAGCAAATCTTGCCACTACGCTTTACCTTCTCCCACATATGTCACCTTGAAATGCTTTTCTTGCATCACCTGTTAGCTCACGTACATTGATCAGTTTTCACTTCATAAATGGTTTTTAAAAACTTTATCTTTTTGTACTTTAATTTTATACTTCTTAATGCAGAATCTGCATTTGCCAAAGAACAATGTGGGAGAAGTGTCCTTTGTTCATTTTCTCTGGCAACACCTTTGGAGATCTCTGACTGAGAGACTGTCTGACCCGCTGCTACAGATCTAGGGATTCCACTGAGCTGGAATCATGGTAAGAGTGTGTGGACATGATGAAGAGCCATCATTCAGGGCCTTCACCTCCTCCTAGGACTAGACTGGAATTTCTACTTAATTATTGAAGGATGGAGTTCATATGTCCCATTTGGATTTTTCTACAAATACCATATGCTGTAGCACTGTTTTTCCAATTAGTCTGGCTTCTACCATGCATTAGGTTTCTTTTTTAATATACTTGTGGCTTCTGAAATATTCAGTTGAGTTATCCAAAGTCCAGAAGAGCCTATTCTGTTATGTAAAACAATATGGGAATCATGTGTATATGATGTAGAAATACAGCTTTGGCCTAGGTATACATTGATGGGAGCCCACACTGCATAGGGTGAATGTGCTTTTTAAGTAGAAAATTCCAAAGCTGGAACTGACTTCATTTTCTTCCCATAGAACGAAGTATCTCTACATACAAAACATCAATGGAATGTGTCAGGATCCAGAAGGTGCCAGATTAAATTGCCTCATAAGACTACATTTAAAATAATTGTATATAGGGGACAGCAAATGTAGATTAAATTACTTGCCATCATTACCTAAAAGATAAATCATGAGTAAAGATATTTACTTAAAGATTTAAAAATCTTGTGCTAACTGTTATAGGGCCAAATATAAAATACTGCATTTCCTTTATACTAACCTCTTAAAGAGGGAAAGGGGGTTGTGGGAAGGTAGAAGAGGGTAAGGGGGGCAATGGTGATGGGATCCTCAAGATGTCGATTTATATTTTGTTTTTCTATTTTTGTTTTGTTTTTAAGACAACATAGCCATTCAGCTCAGTGGTGACAGGATCAAACTCTGGAGCCCAGTGGCCCAGGGTCAAGTGCTAGCTGACCTTTGGTAAGCCACTTTACTGTGAGTTTGGAGAGATTTCAATTAATAAGTAGGTCAGATGTATGCAAAGTCTGTCCAGAAGGTATCCAGACATGTAACATGAAAAATAGAGACATTTTTTGAAGAAGATACAAGATATAAGAAAAATTGTGCATAGGACAATAGTACCTCAGTCCCCTTCATTGTAGGCACTTTGGGACCTCACACTGTTCTCCCAATCGCCATCAGCTGCCCCATCATATTTTCCTGAATCTCACTGATAGTCTGAAATCATGTCCCTTTCAAAGGTGATTTTAGTTTGGGGGAAAGCCAGAAGTCATAGGGCACCAAATCTGGGCTGTGGGGCTACTGAGTCACCTGGGTGATTTAATGTTTCACCAAAAAACTCTGTAGGAGTTATGATGCATGAGTGGGTGCATCATCCTGATGAAGCTGCCAATCACCATTTGCCCACAGCTGTGGCCTTCTGAATCATCAGAATAGTTTTTGTGGAGTGATGTTCAAGCTTAATGCAAAATTCATTGCTTTACTCACTCAGTCATTTTGAATGCGATGCCCATACATTACATGTGCTCACTCAATGATGTCTACTGCCCCCACTGACTAGTACAGTGAAGTCATCATTGTTCACACATGCACATTCCAGTCCACTCTCCTTGGCTGCCAGGTTACATCAATGCTGCACAAACCATTCTCATTATAGTAACATATTAACAACGAGGGTTTTCCAGACAGATTGATCACTTCAATCAACTTATATGTATCAAAATAATTAGCTTAAAATGGGGAAACTAGGAATAAATAAAAACTGGTATGGATTTAATAACTATGCAAATATAAGAAAAATGAAGTTCCTATCACAGAGGGGTGATCTATTATTAAAAAAAAGGATACGTATATCGAATGGCTCGATTCACCCAAGTAAATTAATAAAGAGCAGAAAATAGGGAGCTGGAGAATAAAGAGAAAGAACAAAAAGTACATCAAATTCCACATAATGTAAGAAGACATACAACTTTGATTTTCTCTATGACACTGAGAAAATATTGGCTTATTGACCTGGCTGTCCATTGATGCTAGCTGATATTGCGGAACAATAAAGAGATTGTCCAACTGAGCGTCTACATGGGGTCTTCCTACGCAACTATGGCTTCTCACAGCACGGCTGCTGTATTTAACAAGGAAGAAAATGGAAGATGTCATTAAAGTTTATGTCCAGTCCTGGCAAATTGGTTGTTGATAAAACATTTATAGAGTTCAGACAGATTCAAAGGGCTGGAGACAGAGAATCCATCTCTTGACAGGGAAAGATGGCAAAGATACATTGAGGAGATGCATGTGGTATCAGGACATCTCTGAGAAATACAATATTTCACAGCCTACTATTTGGCTTAAATATTGCCATGTTTCTGGTTTTGTACACACCATACTCCTTATCAGTAGTGCTTACTAACCCATTTAGATGAAATTCAGTGATCGCCTCCTTTGGGAAAGTTTCTGTTACCTATCATATGGAATAGACCACATCTACGTACATACTCACTGAAAGTTTGTGTTCTTTATCTGTCTGTGAGTCTGTATCTCCTGCTAGGTAGTCAGTTTAAAACAAGAACACCTTTCTCTCCCAGTGGTATTCCCTGAACTTTGGAAACTTTCACAATAATACTAGCAAAGATGAATGAACAATTGCATTAAAAAAAATTCATGCCAAAAGAACATTTCTTCTTGCTGTGGTTGGTGGCTTCCATTGTTAGGTTGAGGATGTGTCACTGGGTGTAAGGGTGCCACTTTCCATAAGGCGGGCTAAATCCTTTGTACAAAATGAGCCATCCAGCCTTCTCATACAATACAAATTGTGGTGCTGTTGCCCTGTCCCTGTAAGTTCACAGCTGTTCCATATAATTTACAAATTGTCTCCTGCCCTCTTAAGTTGAAGTCTTTTTACATTTTCTTGCCTGATACCAATTCCTTTGTTTTCTTGCTGCCATGCGTCCTTTACATATGCTAATGAATCTGCAGCAAGCCTTCCCTAATTAAGGAGACAAGGCTGCAATTGATACTACTAACTGTGTGTGCTCTTCTCTTGACTAGTATATAACTTAGAAATGATGTTCAGGAAATAGATTCCCAAATTTAACTTTACAGTGTTCAGGATAATTAGTACTAGGCTTTACCAATATATTTTAGTATTCTTTGCTTCCTATTTGCTACTAAATATTGCTACATTTAATGGTATGGAGTCTCCTTATTTCACAATTCTAATTATTTTAAATTCATATATCATTTTCAGTGTTGCATTTTGTAGTAATTTTCAAGTGACAATATTCAGCTACATAAAAAATGAATGCATGATCATTCTATCTTTTATCTATTGGTTGGAATAAACGTTGAGAAATCTCATGACTCAACCTGTTTTAAAAGATGAGAGAAATAAGAAATATATGCTTAGTGAGTGTAGAAGATAATGGGACATGGTACTTAATTTAAAATATGCATGAACCTGTACTACTCACTATGCATGAATACATTAATATCTCAAATGGAATATGTGAACAGAATTAAATAAAAATGACTATAGGGAATTCATTTTCTAAAGTGTACATAACAGAGGGTGCTGTGTCAGAAATGTAAATTCAACACAGGGTACTTGAAAAACACCCAATTGCTGATAATTCAAAATCAAAGAATAATCTTATACTTTTTTTTACTTGAAAGCTCTTATCAACAATTATTTTAATTGAGAGAATCTGTCCATTTATATGGATCATCTTAGAACACAATGTTTTGGAAAATCACCAATAAGAAGACACTTTTTGTGACACCGCTAATGTTTTTCAGTTAAGATTCTAAGTGTTCACTCTCTAGTTCCGGTTGCCAGAATTTTCTTAGGCTAAGAGCAAGGCATTATTCTCATTAAGGCCTACACTAGATCGATTATTTGGACTCTGCTTCAAAGGAGAGGGGGAAGAACTAACTCTTTTAAGAAAAGGGAAGTACTAGTGAGGTTGAAGCAACAGTGACATTTGTATGAAAATCTACCAGTAAGTAAAATATTGGTAATGTTAACTATAACTATAGAAAGACCATGATATTTGATTTTTGGACTTTCGCTTACTACTGTGTGATCTTTGTGAATTACAGAGTGTACTTGAATGCCATTGTTCTTATCTATAAACAAGGGATTCCGTTCTATACCCTTGCAGTGTTGCTGTGGCTATTATGAAGACTAAAATTAAAGTTGCTGACATTCACAAAGCACGCATGAATGACAGTTATTGAAAGTTTTACATTTGGGGAAATGTTGTTGATAGGGAAATATCTTCTCTTTAGGCTTCCTTGAAACTGAAGATAGGGATAATTTTTCCTGTGTGTTTACCTAGCACCTTGTGAAAATTTCTCTCCTTAAAGTCTATTTTAATGTGTTTATGTCTTTCAACTGGTAATCAATAAGTGTTTGGAGCTTAGTAAATGCATTTTATTAAACAGTTTACTCTCAGGACACAGCAAGTTCCTGGAAATGTTTGTTAAATATGTGTTTCATGAACTATACTGCAATACATAAATAATTGGAAAAACTAAATTTAATTTTAAAAATAGTCTTATGTGTCTAGAGAATAATCAATATAAAATATAACAGTGTTTTCTTAATGTATCAGAGCTTACAAGAATACAATTTTGCATTTTCAAAGCCTTACATTCACATTTCAATATAATTTTTAAAATTTAGTTTTCAATTATAGTTTTTTGTCTTTAATTGAATACGAACATTTTAAATATTCACTTAAAAATGTTAAAGATAATGTGATAACCACTACACAATAGAAACACCTAAACAAAAAGCGTTGACTTTGTGATTATTGGTTGATCCATACTAACACAATATCTCTCTTAAATCATTTAGATTATTTTTGGACAAGTGGCAATTCTTCACCTCAAGAACCTAATGAAGATACTCATTGAATTGTATTGTGTTCTTAAATGTTACTCTTTCATTAAGAAATGACAAAGAAACTTACATAATACTTTTGCATCAGTTAAATAACAAATTCCACTGAATCAGCCATGGTTAATGCTGTTAGAGAGATGATATGCAAACAACAAAAATTTGCACACATTCTTTCCAGAGGCTAATAAGTTCCAAAATGCACATTGAAAACAAGTTTAGCCAGCTTTCAAACAGCCAACAAAATTAAATTTTATTGTTATAATCAAATAAAATATAGTAATATTTTTAACTTTATATTGTGGTTGGTACATTAATGTCTTAGTCAATAAATGTTCTAGCTTACTGAAAAACAGAAAAAAAACATAAAATGTCCATATTGCATGGGACTTAGTAGACATTAACCTGATGTTTATTTTAAAATTGTGATATGAGTATAATATAATATAATATAATATAATATAGTATCATGAGTTAACATAAAGTATGCAATTAAGCAAATGCCTAAAATCTTACTCCTAAACATAAAGTTTCTTCATTGAAATAAAAAAGATTGAACTGTTTAATCTAAAAAGAACATTTTTTTCTTTACATTGAGTTTTGGCAAAAGATAGGTGAACAATGTCTTAATCACAGCTCACAGTTATCAGGCTTGAACTACACGTTCCTCTTGCCTTGCAATTTTTGTGTATATACCAACTCATTTAATACCCATAAACCCTGTGATGAAAATACATTTGAAGTCCTGTATTAAAAGTGAGAAAATTAACCAAAAAAGGTTAAATGACTTGATGAAACTAGTGAACCCAGTAAGTGGTAGAATTATGAATACAGATGTTTTCAGAACTTTTAGTAAGAAATGTATTGTATTCACTAATATATTACAATAGAGAAGGGATGTCAATTACTGAAATAAAACAATTTGTTTTATTGAATTGTGTATATCCAATGATAAAATGACCTTTCTACATATACTGTAAAACATTCTGTGACAGTGAAATTTTATATTGAGTGAAAATAACATCTAAAAAAAGCATTGTTCATATGAACCGCAAATCCATTCAATACACATTTCTATGATTGAACTGCATTAAATAATGTTCAGCAATGATCTGAAAAATCAGAACATTAATATATAATTACTGCAATTAATAAGAAATTACTTTAATGAAAAATTCAGACTCTAATACAATGTATTCTGTAGAAGAGTTATTTTCATAATAAAAAGGCTTGGGATTTAAAACTACTTGAATGCTGTTTCTTGATAAGTAGCTCTGATCACTGAAATCTCTGTGAACTTCTATATCCTTATCTCTAATGTAGCTCTATTAAGATATACAATGCAAGATTGTGGGAGAATTTGACAGGCATGAGAAAAACACCTTTGGCAGTTCATAATGCCTACTACATGGTCTATAAATACCACTGTCACAGCCTGAGCCAGCAGGCAGTACGGAAAAAGGAAGGCCAAGTATGAGATGGATTGACTATATAAAAGAAGATATAGTCATGAGTCTACAGAAGCTGAATAGGGCTGTTGAGGACAGGACATTGTGAATATCATTCATGAGTTTCCTGGAGTTGGAGCCAGCTCAATGACACATAACACACAGAGAGTATAAGAGGCAGTTCTATTCATACAGAGAGAAACCCATATCTTCACAAATATGCTCAGCTGCTATCTAACTACTTAGCTTAATATTAAATTAGTTTTTATTACATTTAAGGTAGGCATTTTATTCATATTACAAACATATTTTAAGATATATTTACCATTTGAAGAAAATGTAAAGTTAAATAAATTTATTTCTAATTGTATTACCAGTGTTTTACTTATTAGATTTTTTTATTATAAAAAAACTCAAGGGATAATTTTTTTTCTAACATACACTAAAATAAAATCCTAAATCTCAGCAACTGACAGAGTCAATGAATGATTACAAATGCTTATGTCAAATAGATCTGGATTTATTTCTCAGATTCCAGCACTAATGACAGGTAGTAGAACCTAGTACTAAAAAAAATGCACTCCCTGACACTCTGGACTTTGTGCATTGAACCTTAGCCCTTCCACTTACTGGTTGACTTTAACTTAGCTCCTTGAACTCTCTTGTCCTCAGTCTCCTCTACTAGCAGTGTGTTGACATGATAAATACAACTACCTAATGTACTTTGACGATCAAAAAATTATATACAGAAAGCATATGATAGAGTGTCTGTAATAAAAGACACACAATACATGAAAATTAGCATTCATTGAGCATGCATCATTGAGTAAACTACCTATATCATCTAAGTTTCCTTTTCCTGAAGTCCCATGAGCTATGTGTGTATAGAGTGTTCCTTGACCAAAGAAGAGTCTTGTCCCATATAAAAGGACTGCCATTTTTCTCTTCATGTCTTACTTTAGAATAAAGACAGAAAGGCCATTTGAGCTACCAGTTATCACATGTCTACCATCTGTAAAAATACTGGACCCACCACGAGAGGATCTGAAGTTTAACGTAAGATACCTGCCCTCAAGTTGCACAACCAAAACCATAACAATCAAATGGCAATATAAATGTTTAGTAAAAAGAATATATATGACATGATAGAAGTTCATAAAAACAATTGTCAAATAATTAATATTAGAGACAAGTGTCTTATTTTTATGTACTGTAAATTTATCATGGGTTGAAAGTAATAAATAGAATTCATAAACAATTCTGCATCCAAATAGTAGACAATAAGTTGATTTTGATTTGCTCATATAATATGAATCATCTTGTATATGAATTTTCTGAAATCATCTATGGTCTGTTCACTATTATTAATTAAAAAGATAAGAAGCAAAATTATATGTAATGATTGCTCATGGGAATTGAATTTCTATAATGAACCTCAGTCTTGGAATAATTTTTAGATGACACTGAATCTCCTGAATCATGGGATCTAATGGGTTAAGTGTCTTTAACTTTTGTTACAATTTTCTTTTATTATCATAAAAACCCATTTTAAGCCAACATTCTCTGAATCATAAATAATTGAGTGAATTCTATCAAGTTTTAAAATATTACAGCATGATTACTCATTCTAAACTTGTACATTTTTTTTTACCAGAGATCAATTACTTTTAATGCAGCCAATTCATTTTGAAATCCAAAGATTCATACTTTTATATTTTTGGCATTATTGCATATTTCTCCCTCTTTGTCCCTCTCTACACAGCCCTTGCTCCCACCCCACCACCAGGGGCCTTCACTGAATTATTGTCTGTTTCCATGGGCTATGCATATACGTATGTATGTCCATTGGCTAATCTCTTTCTGTCCCCTCACCCTTCCTGTCTGACAGCTGCTAGTCTGTTCCATGTATCAATGCCTCTGGTTTTACTATGTTTGTGTTTATTCTATTCATTAGATTCCACATATGAGTGAGATCATATGGTATTTGTCTTTCACTGTCTGGCTTATTTCACTTAGCATAATGTTCTCCAGGTACATCCACGCTATTGCAAAGGGTAAGAGTTACTTCTTTTTTATAACTGCATAGCATTCTGTTGTGTAAATATATCAAAGATTTTTTATCCACTCATCTCCTGATGGGTCCTTGGGCTGTTTCCACATCAGGGATACTGACTTATAAGGTCATGTCATTATCTGGTTTTGACATTAAGATAATGCTAGCCTCATAAAAAAATCTTGGAAGTATTCTCTTCTCTTGAATGTTTTAGCATTGTTTAAGAAGCATGGATGTTAGTTCTTTGAATAAAATTCACCCGTGAAGCCATCTGGTCCAGGACTGTTGTTTGCTGGAAGATTTTTGAATACCGCTCAGCTATATTAGTTGCTATTGTTCTATTCAGGCTTCCAGATTCTTTTTGATTGAGTTTGGAAGATTGTCTAAGATTTTTTAAATTTCACTGTAGACAACCCAAGTTATCTATAGTATTTTCTTACAATCGAGTTTTTCTGTGATGCCAATTGTTACTTCACCTCTTTCATTTCTGATTTTATGTATTGGGGTCCTTTCTTTTTTTCTTGATTAATTTAGCTAAAGGTTCATCAGTCTTGTTTATTTTTTCAAAGAGCCAGCTCTTGGTTTCATTGATCTTTTTAATTTATTTTTTTAGTTTCTGTCATCTGTTTCCATGCTGGTCTTTATTCTTTCCTTCCTTCTACTTACACTGGGATTTTCTTGTTGTAGACTTGTACCTTTTTGTGTGATATAAGCAGTTTCACACACACTTGGAGTAGAGTGTTTCAGAGATGGTCTTTTTCAAGATACAGTATTTGCTGTTGGAAGTGTTAAATCTCAAAGAGACCTTTGTAAAAAAAATGCTGAGTGCCAATAAAGACTAAGAAAAAACTTTTTTTTCTTGCCATACTTAAAACCAGTTCTCTGACTTTATCCTCACTTGGTTTCTTCCTTTCTTCCTACCCACATTATCCACTTTAGTAAGTTGTGCATCAATAATAATTCATGGAAAAGAACACTTATGCTACTAGAGGCTGAAGAGAAAAGCATTATGAGTGCATTAATTGTCAATTATGGTGTTCAATGCTGAAAAAAGTTTCTTAAAAGTGAACACACAAAAGAAATTTCCAGAATATATTTACTTCTTACATAGCACATAATTTAAATTATATTTCTTAAGTAAATTAAAAAATGAAAAATAATCAGATTTTTAAAATCATGTTTTTACAAAAGTTTTGTGACTGATTAAAAATATATTGAAGTTATATGTTTGTATTTGCACAGCAAGTTGCATAAAACAATAATTTGTAAGTAATGATTAAAAAATAAATCCAATTTTAAAATATTAAATGTCTTCTATTGTGTATTTACAAATGTATGTGTACATTTAAAATATTCATTTATGTACATATGCATGTATTTTATTTAAGAGAGGATAAAGTTTATTCGTGATTTACTCATGAGTTGATAGAATCTATTGAAAAAGTTTGTTTTAAACTTTTCTAGACATGCAACACATTGAAAGTCATCAAGAGAAAATGTTGCAATCATTCATATAAAAATCATGGAACTGTCACTGATAGCCAATACATGGAAGAAAAAAGTATAATTGTCTTTGAAAAACTGATTTATTTAACATCTTTAGTGAATACTATAACCAGGCTTTCTTCTTGTCCTGACTTAATTTTTTTTTTAAATGCACAGTTTGCTCTTTTTTTTCTCCATGTGTGGCATGTACAAAATTAAAACTCTATGAGGGCAGAGATATTTGTCAATTGATTTTGTTCAGTGATGGGACTTCCAAGCCCCAAGCAATACATGGTACATTGCCTAACTCGGTAAATATTTTTTTTATAAATTAATGAATGAACTATAAGAAGACACCTTGGTGGTCCCTAAGCATCACAAAATATAATTGGCACAAAATTCTGAAAAGGAAGAGAGAGATACACCTTTACATTTGAATTCTGTAGTGTTCTCTGTAATTTACGAAAACATGCCAAAAACCACAGTTTTCTGTGGAAGTGCCAAGGATATAGTTTTAATTGTGATGAGAATTGAAGTACTTATAAAAAATAAATGGTGGTTAAAAAAGGTCTCATTCTTTAAAATTTTATAAGTTTAGAGAATAACTATTATTTTAAAACTAGTTAGAATTAAGAATAAAATATTATTGAAAATTAAAAAGCTTTAATGTCCTTGAACAAATCTTTGATTAATATGTTTGACTTCTTGAATCTAAGACAAAGTTTAGACAAACATAACATTCTTGTTAATTTATTATTTACATAGAGTTGATATCTTAGTCTGTTGTCATATATAAAATGGAAAGAAAAACAAAGTAACTATAAAATGGAAAGTAATTAATATAAAATAAAAAGATATAAATAAATGATTACTTTATATTTAATATATGCTCTCTTCGTTGGTTTTACCTAGGACAAACACATATTAGGGCAATACATCAAACCATTTTTTGTGCATGAGGAGTAAGTTCTGAAGTATTTGTGGGATATGTAGGAAAAGTATCATTGTGTGCCATAGACTCAAACGTTGATGTTGTTTTCTTCCATCTATTGCCCCAGGATGCCTTCTTCTCTGATGCAATTTTGAACAATAAATGCACATGTCAAAAGTAGCAGGTTTCTGGTTGTTAAAGTCTACATTAGCCTGGACCTGGACTGAGCCTCAGATTATACCTGGACCCTCAATTACATCATTTCCCTTTGAGTGCAGGTTTGAACTTCTCCATGTTTCTGCGGTGCTTCTTTCAATTGCATCTCAACACCCAGAAGTGAGTTTTATCTGAACTTCAGACTCTGTGACAAGCTCCTGAAATTCCAGCAAGTTTGTATCTCTCCCCTCCTTTACTGTTGATTGCTGTTGTCATGTTCATAGGACTGGCTGTTGTCTATGGAATAAATTCTCAAACACATCACTACTGGCACAACTGTATAAAGCATTTGATAACAGATGCTCAGAAAAACCAAAGTGGAAATGTGAATGCTCAGTTTGATCCTTCATGGAATTCCCGACTTTAGGATACAGGAACCAGAACTGTACCTGGAAGTTCTTTTCATTCTTTTTTTTTTTTTTAATTCTCTACCCAGATGCTTGTTCCTCAGTTTTATCCATGTTTTTAACATGAACGAATCTAAGGTATGAAAAGGTGCAAAGTTTTATCAAAATACAAGAAGACAAAATACTTGATTAGAGAAAGCATACTTACACACACAAATACAATTGGATGGGGTATAGAATATTAAAGACAACTTTTAAACAGCCAAAATTATACCCTATGAGTTGATAATTTATAAATATGTTAAGTTCTTGAATAAAAGAATAACTCATTTAAATATTTGTCTCTACTCAATGAATTGTTTTAAAATACACAAGCAGATATTTAGTAATTTGCAAGGACAAGTTGAAAGAGGAAGTAGCTAGAGACAAGAAAAACAAATAAAAGATAATTATACTAATCCCGGGTATCAAGCAATCAATTTTGAGTATAATGGTTCCTTTTGATTTGAGTAATGATATATTGTTCTAAAATGTTAACAGTAGCTAGTATCCTGTTGAAGGAAATAATAAGGGTAAATAAAATTAACAAATTCTGAGCCATTGATCTTGGGAGAATATAGAGTTAATTTCCTGCAAGCTTCTGCTCACAACATTTCCTATCATGGATCAATAAATAATCTTATTGTATGTGCATTTCCGTTATAGGAGATTTTATTATATTTATAGTGCTTACAGTTAACTAATTGTAAGCAGTTTCTTTATAATAATAAATCAATAGTATCCCTTCTCTCCTAACATTTTCCTCACCCTGGGTAATGCGACCTAAAATTTCTTTGACTTTTTAGTTTATAGCAATGGTTTGTACTAAGGGTTTTTCATTGGTCATTACCTCATAAATTCACGAATGTAACTTTTTCTATCTTCCCCATAGATTTATCACACATGAAAGATGTTATTTTAGCACTTTCCAGAGCAATCTCATTTACAGATCGGTACATTTCTTTTTTTTTTTTCTTTTCTGGATGCATCCTGTTGTTGATTCATTAACAGTAAACTCACAGCCAAGCACACTATTACTAATGCCTAAAAACCCTTATCTAACACAGATATTTTCTCCATAAAGCTCATCATAAAAACTAGATAGCACCTCAGCACTATGTTTAGGGATCATTTTAAACGGTAAAACACTAAAAAAAGACCCTAAATATGAAAAAAAAAAACATGGCAGTAAGTGGATTGTGAAAAGAACAATTGTGTACAGTGGGAGAGGTGAAACAAGCAAGCAGGTGCTTTGCCTTTTGGTAACGAGAGCTTCAAGCAACTCAGACTTTTTGCTGCTTTGCACATGTTCTCCAGCCCTTAGTATATGAGTATTAATTTTGGGGTTAGATATACATTTTAGTTAGTGGGAAGTTTGCAGTATGGAATCCATACGCAATGAAGACTTTCTGAACATTAAGGAAGGCCTGCTGCAGCACGTGCACCAGAAACCTTGCCCAGTTCCCATCGCACACGCGAGCACCTGCGCGGGGTTTACATTTTTACAATTTTTCTGGGAGAAATTTCCTTATCAGTATCAAGATATCATTAGTATCATTTTGAACTGTTTGTTTTCTTGAATTTTTGTCATCCTTGTTTTTGATTTATGAATGCTGGGAAGATTAGTTTTATCTTTACAGACCCAATTTGTTGAGGGTTATTTGGCAAACCACTTCATTACAGTAATGAGTATGTATATACAGATTGTTTTTACTGTAATTTTCCAGTAATTAGGTTTCGAGACATTTACATATTGCAATTCACAAATGAATGACCACTGATTTTGTGTGTGTAGTAACAATTTATTGGTTATGTGTGTTCTGGAGTACAGCTATTTTAAGAACTAACAAATTATTTATTAGTGAAATTATATAAAATTGGTGGATTACAGAATATTATTTTAAGGTATAGAACTAAGTCATATAGTTAATTGTTTATTTTATAAACAATGGACATAAGTTGCAAGCAATATGCACATTGCATATTATTATTATTTACATCCTCACCCAAGGATCTATGTATTGACTTTTAGAGAAAGAGGAAGGGAAAGAAAGAGAGAAAGAGAGACCTCGATGTGAAAGAGAAATATTGACTGCCTCCCATATGTGCCCCAACTGGGGATTGAACTCCCACCTTTTTGGTGTACAGAATAAGCTCCAACATACCAAGCCACCAGGCCAGGCCATTATTTTGTTTCTTTAAAATTTATTTTTCCCTTTTTATTGGATTATTGGGGTGACACTAGTTACACACATATACAGGTTTCAGGTGCACAATTCTACAACACATGGTCTGTACACTGTATTATGTGTTCACCACCCCAAGTCAAGTCTCCTTTCATAAACACTTATCCCCCCTGTATCTTCCACCACCTCCCCCACATTTCCCCGCCCACAGCCCCCTGCCAACAGCAATCACCACACTTTATAATTTAGGAGTCCTTGTTTTGTTGCAGTGAAATGGAGAAAAGAGGTAGAAGAGCATGTGCACTATCTGTAAGAGATGAGACCACCGCTAGATTCTTGAGGCAAGTCTAGCCAATAGAAATACAGTGACCTTAAATTTTAAACAGGTCATTATCCCAGGAGCAATTTGATCTGTCTAGTGATTACTGGCATGGCCTATGTGGCCAAAACTTATTTTTTGAAAAAAATCATACAACTCCACACTATAGAGAAGAACTAAAACAGAAAAAAAATGTAGAGAAACAGATATAAGAAATTATAACACTTGAGGGACTTCCGGCCAAGATGGAGGCATAGGTAGACGCACTGTGCCTCCTCGCACAACCAAGATAGGGACAACAACAATATAGAAACAAAATAACAACCAGAACTGACAGAAAATTGAAGTGTATGGAAGTCGGACAACCAAGGATTTAAAAATAGACACTTTCATCCAGACCGGTAGGAGGGGCGGAGTCGGGCAGGGCGAGGGACGTGGAGCGGAGAGCTGAGCACCTGGGGCGGCACACAACTCTGCAGCAGGCAGACCCTGGGCGCACAAGCAGTAGTGGCTGGTGGGCCCTGGCCAGGGGGTAGCGACCAGCAGACCCAGCAAGGCGGACATTGTGAAGCAAGGTACTGTGCACAGCTCAGGGTCCCAGCACCGGGAAATAGAGCTTTGGGTCACTGACTGAAAAAGAAGGTCCCGCAGGGTGCACAAGCCCACCCACACCGGAATTGGTGCCAGAGGGGCCCAGTTGGCTTGCAGAAAGTGGTGGAAGGGTCTGGGGTCCTACAGAGAGCAGAGCAAGCGCCATTGTTCCTTCTCAGACCCTGCCCCCACATACAGCGTCACAACCCTGCAACTGGGGTGCTCCGCCCTGGTGAACTCCTAAGGCCCCGCCCCTCACTACAGGAGCTCCACAAGACCTAAAAACAAAACAAAACAAAAAACAGCAAAAAGATGGCTCAAACAGAAGAATTGAAAGCCCCAGAACCCATCCTTTTAAATG
>CM052540.1:174143453-174188150 GCA_028533065.1 Trachops cirrhosus
TAGCATAATGCTTTCCATCTCCATCCATGCTGTTGCAAAGGGTAGGAGCTCCTTCTTTCTTTTGGCTGCGTAGTATTCCATTGTGTAAATGTACCATAGTTTTTTGATCCATTCATTTACTGATGGGTACCTAGGTTGCTTTTAGCACTTAGCTATTGTAAATTGTGTTGCTATGAACATTGGGGTGCATAGGTTCTTTTGGATTGGTGTTTCAGGGTTCTTAGTGCACTGTTGGTGGGACTGCAGACTGGTGCAACCACTATGGAAAACAGTATAAAACTTCCTCAGAAAATGAAACAAGAGAAGTTCAGAGGAAGACAGTACAGAATGGGGTAGAGTCCCTATGATAATATCACAGACCCAGGTTCTCTCCATCCCTCCCCTCTAATCCTCAACATGTTGGATTTCAGCCTCACTCAAGTGGCCTCCTGGTCACTGTAAGGCTGTTGTATGTATTATATCCAGGTTTCAGAAAGAAAGGGTCAAAGGAATAAGATGTTGTGGTTATCTACTGCTACATAGCCAATTAACTCAAATGTAATGTCTTAAAATTGATTATTATTATTGCATTATATTATATTATAAAAATAATGGCTTAATTCTCAGGAATTTGCCAACTGTGCTCAGGTCACATGAAAGGATATGCAACTCACATGATGGCTTTGCTCTCTCTCTGTCTCTCTCTCAATCCATCTGACTCAACCACTTTACTTCTTCTTCCTGGTAAGCAGATTTCTATGTGGCCATTGAAGTTTTCCAAGATCCCCAAATGCAGTAACTGCCAGTCTTTCTAAGGGTTCTGGCTTGACTTTCTACTCCTAAAAGTAACCATAGGCCCACTCAAGATTCAAAAGTAGGAGCCTATATTTGGGGCCATCATTTAATAAATAGCCATGATATGTCATCTGGCCCCTAATGATTTACATTTTCCCAATTTAAAGGACACTCACTTATTCCACCCTACCCCAAACCACCAGATGTCTCACTGGATTATGGAATCAAGGTCAGATTTGAGATTGGGGATATCATCACTGCACATTCAGATTTTCAGCTGTCACCATACTCTATTTAAATCCTTTAAACTAAGTAGACAAAGTCACCTACACACACAGTATGCAATGTTGAGACTAGGACCACCCAAAAACTAAAACAGGTACTTATTTCACAAAGGAAAAAACAAGAGTCACAGAGTGGGAAATGGCCATTTAAAATTCTGAAATCCAAACAGGTACATATTGTCAGAGACTTGATTGGGACCCAATTCTGCTCCATGTTTCTTGAAATTCTCTGAACCCTCTTTTCTTTTTCACAAGAAATCTTCCTCTTTTTCCACTAAGTTTCTTTCTCATTTTGTTTCTTGCCTGAGTAATTTGGGGAAATTGAATACTCTTTTATCTTGGGATAATTTTTCTGTTACTTTTTTTCTTAAGCTTATATAATTCCTCTACAAAATTGTATATTTCTTGGGTCTTAAATAATAATTCACTTCATTCCACAGAAGCAACACCCTGTAACATCTCAAGTCACGCCCCTGTACTTTGGACTGAGAGTCAGGGTGTTCTGGTACAATGCTATCAATAGTCTCAGAAAAACTATTATCTAGCAAGGAGTGTCTAGGAAGAACATCCTTAAGATTTTTATAAGTAATTTTGTTGTTGTTGTTGAGAGAGTCCGTGAGATAACCATTTGACATTTTCTGAGTATCAGCAAAGACCCTAACAACCACACCTGACTTGAGGTCACTTTTAATGGCAGGGCCCTGGATTTAATATTTGTCTTAATAGCATTTCTTACTCTGAAACTGTTTTGCCAAGGGGACTAGACATGAAAAACAATTTATTTTTGAACCCAGGAAGCCCAGGTTTTTTCCCTTTTGCCTCTAAATTTCATCTTAAAAATGAACAATTCCTTCTTCAGCTCATCTCACTCCCTTAGTATTGCATTCTAGGCAGCTAGAAAGCCACTTGGTACATTCAACATTCTGTCTGCAAATTTTGGAGCCATATCCTCTAGTTTAATATGAAGACTTTCTATCTTTGACATTATGCAGGCAACTGCTGATTATAGTTTACTTAACTCTGGTCCACTTAATTAAGGTTTGTAATTGTATTAGTGTCCATGAGGCCTTTGAAATATTTGTACACTGCTCTATTTCTACATCCATGCCTCCTTATTTTAGTTCAGAAGTATCTCTCCTCTGGTATCTGTATTGTGATTAACTCTCATAATAAAGCACACCGTAACAAAGTTGAATTACTTAAAAGAACAACAATCTTTCTAATTTTTCACGATTGTGCTATACAAGCTGGGCTAACCTGGGCACTTCTTCTCATCTTGCCACTGGTCACTTGGATTTGCTGCATTTCTCTTGCCAGTGGGCAGGGATTAGGCTCTGTCTTTCCCTGTCATCTCAGGTCCTCTACCTTTCCCTGTGAGAGCCCTCACTGATTTCTCCATGGGCATCTTCCATCAGGGTTAGAGGATCTCTCACATGGTAGTTCTGATATCCTGAAAGCACAAACACTGACTTGGCCAGGCCTTCTTAATGCTCAGGTCAGGAAGTGGCACAATGCCATTTCCATCACATTCCATTGGTCAGCCCAAGTCCTGGGGCTAGCCCACATTCAGGTAGAAGGGACAACACAAAGCACAGATCCTGCACGCATGGTGATTTAGGTGAAAATCACAAGGAACAGACAAGCGTGCTCTAATATTCACCAGTAGTGACAACTAAATGCAATGCTTTAGAACCACACTATAAGTACATTAAATTAGGAAGGAATATGATCTACTAAAAACCAAGTGACAACAGATAAACTGAAAGGCTAAAAGTACTGGGAGAGATCGTATAGCCTTGGTGTAGAGACTCAATGATAATTTCATGGACCTGGTTTCTTTTTGTCTTTCCTTTCTCTGATCCTCAGCAGGCTGAATTCCACCTTCATTCACACTGCCTAATGAATGCCATAAGGCCAATTTATCTCTAGGTATTAAATTGGTCTATGACCAAGTTGTTTTCACCAGTAAAGGAAAACTAGGAGTCTATTTAAACTTTGCATTGGACAGTGTGGTATCATATGACTACTCCCAGCAGCATGAGAGATAATGAGGACTAGAAAGATATTGACAATTTTCTGCCATTTCAAAAGCATTTGGTAAGTAATCCATTGGGTACACAAAAACCAATAGCTTTAGTAAAACTGATTTTAAAATATCAGAATATTGCTGTGCTTTGGTTGCTCCTCAGTTCCTTCAGTACAAGTGTATAAAAGGTGAATAATATTGGTTAGAAGTAATGTTTGCAAAGAGAAATAGAAGGAAATATAGCTGTATAGCCTATAATCTCAATTCCTTATATTTCCAGTCATTTGAGGCCTTGCAATTTTGGAAAAATCAACTGTTGCTATATTGTAAATAATAGAAGAAATAGTTATCATTCTGTGCCCTTTTCAAGAAGTTCTGATTTAATGTACTCAGGCAGATAATATGAGACAGCTCCTTGGCAAAAATTGCATATAATAGGTTGTATTCACACCAGTAGCAGCCCAATGGCTCTTATCCACATCAATTATGTTTAAGGCCTAGGTTCATGGTCATCAAACTAGAGAGTAGACTTCTTGACCTCTCTTGTGACAAAGTGTGCCATGTGACTAAGTTTTTACTAAGGAGACATAACAACATCTTAAATGTGATTTCTCATGGCTCACTCTTTCCTGACCTTGCTCCCAAATGAAAATGATACTGACCAGCACAACATTTAGAGCTGTGTGTTGTAGATAGCAAAGCCAATTTGTTGAGTCCCTGGACTGCTTCTTGGAGCATAGAATTCTTGGATTCATAATGTAACTGAGCAATCACTTGTATTGTGTTCAGGCACAAAAATAGTGGATTGATTAGCTTTAGCAACTTAGTCTTTTCTCTAGGCAATAAAGAATTGGTAAATTGATTTTTTAAATTTCTTTTGGCTTTCTAATTTTTTAAGGTTTTCTTTTAATTGATTTTATTGGGGTGACATTGGTTAATAAAATTATATAAGTTTCAGGTATATAATTCTACAATACATCATCTGTATATTGTATTGTGTGTTTATCACCCCAAGTTTCTTGCCTGTCCCCAAAACCTAAAAAAATATGGAATTGAAACTATAATCAAGGTGAAGATAGTATATTTATTTAAAATACTATCTCTGATGCTGGAAGATCAAAACACTTGGTTATAGAGCTTGTGCCTCTGAAAAAATCTATTGGAAGGAGCCCGAATGTTACCATGTGTTAGCTGCTTATTGCTGCATTTAGCTAGCTTATTTCAAGAAGTAATGAGCTCATGCAAGAATTAGACAATTTTCAAGCAGAGTTTGAAGAAAATAGAATGATTTTAGAAATATGGGATCTGACTGTGTTGGAAACGCCAGTTGTTTTATCATCCCAACAGCAGGAAATCACCAGGCCGCTTGAAGCCTTTCAAAAGGGTGCCCATGAAGAATTCTCAGCCCAACAAATAAATCTATAGATGATCTATCTGTGCCAGTGATGAGATTAAGGGTGTTGCTTCCAAACATGCCTATTGTTTTATGTGGTTTTATATTTCTGATGGAGCTATGATTAAAACACTAGCACATGACACTGGCAGAACAAGAAAGCTGGTCCATAAGAACAGTTTTGTTAGTTATTTCCAGAAAAGAGCCTTGGAGGTGGTTTCAAACACATAGGTATTGTTGCAAACAATTAAACCAGAAGTTCACTGTTTTTTTTAAGTAATGATTTTACCAAGAAAATTACATGACTATCTTCAAAAAATCTCTAGCTCCCAAGTCGGTAGGAGCAGAAGCAGGCTATAAAAACTACTGTGCTCCTGAGAAAAGCAATCTCTTTAATATCCAAGCAGATGTGGCCAGGAAGATATACACAAATGCATTTTTAAAAAAGCACAGAAATAAAACACTAAGGATAGAAATTTTAATAAGCAGAAATGAGTTCTAAGCAAGAAACTTACTCCACTCATAAGATATGCAGTCTCTGTAATTCTTGTCTAGAACTCTATTATTGCTTTGACCAGTGAATGCCTGGCCATTGTTTCTTTTTCCAAATAGAAAATTTTAGTATAATTTTAAATTTTTTACTCCAAGTAACTATATAGTTGTCATGAATGATAGGTGGATGATTAATTTGGTAGAAGAACTGCCTTCAAATATCCTAGTATCTGATCTGAATGTAATGACTTAATTGGACAATGCGTTGTCTCACTTGTGAAGGGAGTAGTGTTGTCTAATATTAGGAGGCAAGATATGCATAGAGACGGTGTGGCAGATTATAAAAGGCATTGGTTCCTATCTATCCTTTTAGTAATAACTACCCCTTCCTTGGGATTTTAGCTAGCATATGTCACATAGGTGTAGATACTTTACTAAATTCCACTCTAAGAGAAGTGAACAAAAATGATATATTCAACCTCCACATCATATCACTTCACAAAAAAAGTTGCTTGCTTTTCACTTTCTTTCCCTCCCTTCCATTGAATTTCTGATTGTAGCTTTCATTTATCACAATAGGTACATGTCCCATCCCTCATGTTCTTACAATCTGACATTCCCAATGTTTGTTAGATTCTGCTCTCCCTCTTTGTGAATCTGATTTGAAACTTGTGATTATCTTCACCTTAGAGTATGATAAAACTAAGAGAATATATGTGTATTCTGAGTCTAGTTAATAAAAAATGAAATCACTTCCATTCGGCTTTCTTTCTATGTCTGGATGTTCAACTTTGGAACATAGCCACCATGCTGTGAGCAAGTTCAGGCCACATGGAGAGACCATGAATTGATGCTTTTTCACTGATCCTAGCCAAGTTTTCAGAAGAAAGGATGCATCAATTGCCAGATTTGTCATGGACAAAACTTTAGAAAATTCTTATTTCAATATTGCCCTCCCAGGCAACATTGGAATAAAAAAGAAAGGAATTTGAACCATGGATCATTTTGTAAAACAGAGGTGCCTGTTTTACAGGAATTAGATCAATTCCCCTCCTCTTGAACTTTAGGAATGAGAACAAGTGTTTATCTCATTGGGACCACTGGTTGTTGAGATCTCAAATATAGTGGTAGGAATAAAATTAAAGCTTTCATAACCTGCCTTCTGTTTTGGGGAAAAAGACCTTTGCCCATGTACTAGTCTACACCCATGACTCACAATATTTCATCACAGAGCAATTATTCATTAACAAATTAATTCATTCATCAAATATGTATTGACCTCCTACTAGAAACCAAGTAATATTTTTACTGCTGAGAAAACCATTGGGAACATGTCAAATGTGATCTCTGTTCTTGCATGGGTTTCTTGTTGCTGCTATATAACAAATCACCACTAACTCAGTGACTTAAAACAACGCAAATTTATTTTCTTACAGTTCTAGAGGTTGGAATTCAAAATCAAGATGTTGGCAGGGCTGGATCCCTTCTGGAGAGTGACCCATTTTCTTGCCTTTTTTTTTTTCAGTTTTTAGAAGCTGCCTGCATTTCTTGGCTCACACTGCTTCACTTTAACCTCTGCTTCTGTTATCACTTTTTTTCCTGCTCTTCTGCTTCCCTCTTATAAGCTCTCATCTGATTATATCAGGCCTACTTGGTAAACCATTATAATCTTCCCAACTCAAGATTATTAACACAATAACATATGCAAAGTCACTTTACCATATAAATCAATACATTTACAGCTGTCAAGGATTTAGACATGGAATCTTTAGGAATCCACTATTTTATCTACCATAGTCCCATGGAATATATGATTTTTCCTTGTTGTTGATGAAAAAATATTTATTTGGAATTAATGCTTTGGAAAACTTATGCCATAACTGGACTGACTGATTAATTTTTTGGTCCATGTTCTTCATGGAAAAGGCTAAGTGATTTCTCGTTACGTCATTTTGGATATAATATTCAGGAAGCCAAAGTGGTTTTCCATTCTCCACTCCTTTCTTTATGAAGATGTTTGTTTACTACAGCACACATTAACACATTCTTTCTTATGCTACATAGAATACTGAAAATAGTTTGTTCAGAGAAAACATTAGCTATCTCTTAAGTATTGTAATGGTGGAAGTTAAAACTCACCTTCTTTTAACAATTGTCTTAAGAAGTGGTAGTTGAAGAAGTCAGCTACTTGGGCAAAAGAATACTTAAGGTAAACTTGAATTTTCAGCACTGAAAGAGTCCAGTAAAAACAGTCTCTTTCTCCTGTTTGTAGGTGAAAACAAATATGATAAACAGAGCATTTTCATAGGTCTATTTAAATGGAAGAGTGCCTTTTCTCTAAAAGACTTCAGTTGTATATGAAATCCCAAGATAGACAATGATAAAATCAATAATAATAATAAAGAGGGAATTTGACTGTGGAGAACAAGTGATATGATATGATATGGTACAATAGAACACACACAAAAATCATGTAACATTGAGAAAATCCAAGCTAGAGATCTTCTAAATTTAAAAATCAATGGTGAACTATTTTATTGGTTTGCCATGGAAGAAACTTTTCCTTTTTTTCTTTTCTTTTTTTTTTTTTTCAGTTTAACATCTAATAGTAAAAAAAGGAAGTAAAAAAAGGAAAATTTTATTAGGATTTTAGGCCAGTTATTTGTACTGATGGCTTGTGGTACTGATTCAAAGGTTAATGAAAAAATAAAAATGAATTCAAGTCTCCGTTCCCTAGAGTTGTTTGCTGGTGGGGAAATGAAACATTCAAGAATAAGGTAACGAGGTGGAGAATTGGCCACTGGGAACATTTGCTGGGAGGAAATTGACTGTGAATTGTGGCAATGAAGCAATGTAGGAAGTTGATTAAAAGAGCATCTACTCATCTATTACTGTAGCAGTGTTTACACAGATCCCTTTTTCATCCTCTTATATTATGCTCTTTTATTGGTCCTAATCATATTGTAATTGTTTTTTCTTAATTATTATAACTTGTTGTTACAGACTTTTATTCTATGTTGTTCACATCTTAAATCATATTTAGTAGAATTGGAAAATGTTAGTTCTTGACAATAATGTTTTGTTATAATCATTAACATTATTATGTTTATTAATTGATCAATTAAACACAAAAGTAATTTCCTTTGGAGATTATGATTAGGGGTAAAAGGTCACGTGTCCATTCTATATAAGCGTTAAAGCACCGCTGTATCTTAAGAGATGAAAGTCAAATTGTCTCAATTTAAAATACATAACTTGTGGGGAAGGAGGGCCATTCCAAAAGCAGAGAAGTATATTTCCATTGTAATCTTCTTTGTTTTAGTGAAAGCATTATGAGGTGGGAATATTTTCCTCTATACTCACTGAGGTCATTTGACAGAGTTTACACTTGCATTTTTCTTTACAAATGTACCCAGCTTATCTCCTGTCAGTGTCCCTGAAGCCTGAAATTCCCATATACCCATTCATCGCATTTAGCAACAGCCCCTGTTAAAAGGAATTCTCTAAAATATGATCATTACATAAAGGGCTTTCAGCATTCAAAATATGTAAAACAACACAATTATTTTTAATAAGACAAATTAGGTTTTGTACAAAACCTAACACTAAAAGCACACATTAATGTAAAACTTATTCTTTATATTCTGATAGGGATACTTTTCTAGCCTCAATTAACCTGAAACTGTCAAATTCTGTCAACTTGGTCTGATTTAGAAGTTTGTAACTGGGCCACCCCTGATTTTAATTTACTTTCATTATGATACTCTGGGTCATATTTCACACAATTTTAGCTGCATTACATACTTGTTAAGAAAATTAAAAATGATTTCATAGTTTTAAAGAAAATATACAGGGCCCGGTAGAAGTAAGGCCTGCTTGAGTATGGTTGGTAGAATAATAATATGGGTGTAATAATTTACAGTCTTAATTTGAACATTGCACCTAAAATGTCACATGGTATACTTAAGTCTGATATTGTTATATTACAGAGATACATGCTTATAATTTTGTAATGAAATATTTTGTGCTAGACCCTATATTATAAATGTTGGAGATATATACAGCAACCATTCTAGAAATGAAAAGAAATTATGAGAACCATTTTAAACACAAACTCAGGCTCTTATAGATGTTTATATTTCAATAAAGTATGATGCTGTTAACAAGTTGGGACATGGCTTGTAATTTTACTTCTGCCCTTCACAGCCCATTTACTTCTCCATGTTATGTCCAGTACACTTTTCACTCATCAAATCACCATAGTTTCTAGAATGGTTTGTCCTCTTATAATAGCAGCATACTTTATTATCTAATTAGAGAATTTTTTTTCCTAATCGCGCACAAGAGCCAACTGCCTTTGGCAACAAACTCTTAATATATTCTTTGAATTACTTAAATCAGATGCTAACATTATGGAGAAAGGTGAATTAATAAAAATGAATCTTTTTGGAAATTTAGAAAAATGTAACTTCTATGAAGTTCTTTCTTTAATTTGCCTAACTAAAATTAGATAAAACATCACATTTCCTTTTGATTAAAAGATATACTATAGAGGAAGTTTATTCTTTCATTATAAAGACAATGTAGTTACTATCATTTAATAAAATATGCAAGTATTTAATGGAAACAAATTTTACTAAGATATGAAATGCACTTTGTGATGTTGGCTATCCACCTATAAGTATTTGAAAAATCACTAAAATTCTTCTTTTGATTGTTTATGAAAATAAACAAAAATATGAAAAATTGCCTCTGTCAATTTACAGAGAAAAGAGTATAATGTGCTAAGGTTTAGAAATAGATTATTTCAAAAAGGAAGAGATTTGATTTAATCCAACATCAGTGGGTGAAAGTAAGAAGTACATTATTGGACTACATTTCATTTACTAGATACTCTGCACTAAAGTGAATTCAGTGGATCCTAAATATATAGATTTTCCCAAAACTGAAGAATACTGATTTATTACCATTTCTTATCTCTAAATTCTAGACCTATCAGTTCCATTGACTGAAATAAGGAAATATCCATTATTCAAGAGAAAAGTTCTTTGAATCTGCCATAGTGCTCTCAAACTCTCCAGTTCTCTCTCTCTCTCCCCACCCCATATGTATATGGTATGTATGTATATCATTTTATATATATATATGTATTTCTTTATAAGTATAAAGAAATCTTAATGTCCATTAAGATTTTTAATTGTATATTTTTTCCTCAAAGAACCTTATAGAATGAACAGAATTGCATCAAGAATGGCAACAAGCCCTGGATGGTGTAGTTCAGTGGATTGAGTGGGGGCCTGTAAATCAAAGGGTCAAAGGTTCGATTCCCATTCAGGGCATATGCCTGGGTTGCTGGCCAGATCCCCAGCTGGGGGGATATGAGGGGCAACCACACATTGATGTTTCTCTTTCTTTCTTTCTCCTTCCCTTCCCTCTCTGTAAATAAATAAATTAAATAAATAAAATCTTAAAAAAAAATGAATGGCCACAATAGTGGTGGTTTTAATGGCAACAAGTCGAAAAACTCCTAAATGCTTACAAAATCATTAAAACTTTATTATGAAAATGAATGAAATGTCATATTTTGTTAACTAATTCAATAGAACAATCTGGTATGGAAACTAATCAAATCAAATTTAGTGGGAAAAATGTAGGTTATTTACCATTGTTTGTACTACTATTGTTTAGTGATATAGAGCTATTGTTACAAAAGACAGTATAACTATCTACATCTGTAAAAAATATCAGAAAGCTATTTGCCCACATGCTGCCATTATTTTTAACAGTAAAGTCAAACTAATAAATATGTAATTTTTCATATTTATTTTCAATATAAGTTCATATATTTTTTTACTTCTGTGAAAAGAAAAATAAGCTAAATTGAGATGCAAAGAGATACAACGTTTTCCATCATAATGAAACATGAAAAAAAGATAATTCTTTTGTCTTTTAGAGAACAGTGAAATTTTGTGACACACTGCTGCTGGCTATGTGTTGATATGTTTGCCTAGGAAGGAAGCAAAAGAAACCAGACATTATTAAACATCATAAACTAGGGAGCAGAGAATACTGCTTGCTTCCCCAGGAAGTTAGAGCTTCACACACTCCCCAAGGAGCCATAGGTGGATCCAATGAAGATCACTGGAGGGAGGGACTAGATAATAAAGGGGAAGGTAAGTACAGGTCCTATAGGAGCCGAGATGGTGACCATAGAGTCCTATCTGTCTAGCCTGGGGAAGGGACCAGATTGGATATGACATATAACCTCAGAAGATCTAGGGGATGGATGGGTTAAGAGGTGGACCCCTCAGAAGCTCACAAAAGCTTGGAAAATTAATTGTTAATATGAAGGGTTCCTGGTCTTTCCTGAGCCCACTATATTATAACCCAAGCCTAACAAAGACAAGGCCCTTCTCTCCCTTGCCTGGTAACACATGATCACCCTGTGTGCTTGTTTCTTTGCAAGCCATGTGGGTCTAGTGCTTCCTGGGGCCCAGCGCAGACCAGCAGGCTCCAAAGGACTAAGCTTTAATATGGCACAACATGTCTGGACATTAGCCCTATTTCTGGCCCTGATGAAGACGAGATTGGACGTTCTCCACTGTATGGGGTGGACAGAGGTGGGACACGGAAACCTGAGGGCAATCTTCTAATCTTGCCATGCCACCATCTCCCATGTGTGGGTCTCTCAGGATGTTTTCCTTGGGACTTAGTGAAAAAATACAATTTCTACAGGCAGCAGAAAAACAGTGTAACAGATTTTGGGACTTAATTTTACACCTTATGGTAAGAGATTTATATTTATTTCACTTCAATGAATCTGTTTTGAAACAGAATTTTACTGACCACATTTATGACAAACATTATATTAATAAAAAGGTGGACATTAAATAATATACTATCTGACCATAAGGTAAAGAGGAAAGGCATTTTGTATTCCTATAATTAGAATACATTTTGCCTCTTTCAGCCTGCAAGGAAGAATGCAAAAAGTATGTTACTTTAAACACTCATTATTGAGTCTGAAGATCTGTGGGAAGAGGAAGAAGACCTGCATATTCATGGAGGCTCATCATGAAAGGTGATTTGAAACAGGCAAAGAAGACTCCAGAATCTGTAACATGAACAAAAGATGTGGAAGATTTACAGGGACAATCTGAAGCTATTCTGTAGAGTTCTAGGCAGAGAGGTGGGTGGGGAAGCAGGAATCCTGAGGCTTCCCAGTAGAAGGCAGCCCAGCCAGAGGCAGGCCCTTGGTCAGGTCAGAGGGAATTGTATGCATTGACTCATGTAAATTAGACTAAGTGTCACTGTTATGGAACTTTGCTTGCACATGAAGTAAAGCAGGAAAAAAAAGCTTGATTCTGTTTAGGTTGTAAATGAAAACTGTAAAAATAATAGAAAACTTTTCTTAAATATTAGCTCTATGCCAGGAAATGTACCCAGTACTTTCATGGAGATCATTTCATTTATTTCACACCAAATTGAGAGGGTGATGAAATCCTTACACCCATTTCACACATAATGGAATTGAGGCCTAGGAATACCTTGTATACTTTCACACATTGATGGGGGGAACTCAGTATAGGCAGTCTGGCTCCAGAATTTGAGCCCTTCACCTTTATATGCTATGCATTATCAACTGAATTTTCTTAGTATTTTGATTCCTATATCAAGATAAACAAGCTATTTTCTTCTCCCTGTGTAATTTAGTTCCCAGGTCTCTTTTTGCCACACAATATTTATATCTGGGAAACATGAGTAGGATTTTCTAATTTAGTAGTAGAAAATATTCTAATATATTTGTTAAATTCCAATTAACAAGTTCACATAACATAGTGCAAATGCAACACATAAACCATGTAAACACATGTAAAGATACACAGGCAAGATGGAAGAGAATGATGCCACTAAGTTGATAGCATTAGCCATGGGTGGTAAGTGGCATTGAATAAATTTAATTTTTATTAAGGTTTTCTTCATTTCAAGGTTCTTAAAATAATAAAATTTGTTTACTACAGAACACAGTTATGTGGACTTAAAAAAATAGACAAATTGCAAAACATCTGGGAAAAGACAATTTGCCTACCACTCTAAATAGCACATTTAGACGAATGAACAAAATCCTTCACACATTCTGAGAATTCACTCTGAAACTGAGGGTCATAAATATCCATTTTTTAGGAGCATCCCTTGGCAGGCTCAGTCTTTAGTTCTGTCTATGGTTAAGTCTTATTCATTCCCTCGTTAGTGTTGATGGCGAAAATTAATGGGGACTAGCCAAGTGGAACAGTAAGTAGGGAAGGATTGGAATGACTGGCTCTTCTCAAATCGTACAGACATGCCCTTGCATCACAAAACAAGTGAAGCTTTCAGTGGTCTTCAAGGTGAATGTGGAGCACAGTGAACTGTTGTAATTCAATTTTAAGTTCAGCAAAATATGAGCAAATGACCTATGAAATGAAAGTTCTCTGTCCTGTCTACTTTAATAAAAAATGTTAGAAATAAGTTATTCATGGTTTCGGCATTAAAGGCCATTATACTGCTGCTCACACCATTGAATGCGTGTTGTTCCTCAGATTCTCACACCCTAAGTTTATAAAATATGGAATGGAACTCATGAAATTAAAATCTAAAATTCATTTTTACCATTACTCAATCACCTGTAAGTTTCCATATTCTTCCTTATCTTCTAAATCTGTTTATCATTAGCAGCATATCCACAATACACTCAAATAACTCTCCAAAGGGAATCTTTCAATTTAGGAACAATAGGTTATGCTATACACTAGTTTCTTTAAATCTATTTTCTCCTGGAAATGTCTAGCTCCTTTTTCAGGCAGTTAATCTCAGGGCACAGCTGGATGCTTCTGGAGATGTTAATCTGTGATATCATTAAAGTGTGAATCTAATAGGAGAGCAGACAACTTGACCTGGAATGAGTTTAAGATGTGCATAATTGTCAGCATTTGGGTATGACACAAGGCTGGATTTGGGAAGTGAACAACAGACTGGAAAGAGGAAAGTATACTTGTCTAAGCTGAACTAACTAACAAATTGTAGGTTAGTCAAAATATTGTAATGTGTACATATACACATATATCTGTGTGTATATACACACATATATGTGTGTATATATACATATGTGTGCATATATGAAGCTTTCAGTGGTCTTCAAGGTGAATATATATTATATATGTATATATTATATATGTATATATAATGTATACACACGTGTGCATATATATTATATTATATAAATATAAATATAAATATATATATATATAGAGAGAGAGAGAGAGAGGAGGAGAGAGAGCGAGTGCACATAATAACTTGTTAAAACTCAGGCCCTGAAGCCAGACCAAATGGATTCAGATCAAGCTCTAGCATTTATTTAGTAACTTACTTATACTCTCTGTTGGGAATTGCTACCCACAATTTCCTGCTGCTTCAGCTTCTTGACCTGCAATCTCCTTCTCCACCCAGCAAGGCCACAGGCATCTGCTTACATTCTCCTGCTTTTGAAATCATCCCAAGCAGAACATTTGGGTAATCGTAGATCTTACATTGTTTATTTTCTTTCTCTTGCTCTGAAGAATGAGTTTTACAGATATTTTTATACATTTTGAGTTAATGAGGAAATGCTAAGGAGGAGAAAGCAAGGCAGGAAATTTTTATGATTGTTTTTAAAGATAGTTAACATGATTACATGTTCCCTCCAACAGTTTGTTTTTCATAGGCCTGGCTTGACTACCTACTTTGACCTGCCCAGTTAGGCATTTAGACTTACAGATCACCTTGTGAGGTTACATTCAGTCACTGAGCTTGTCAGACTTATTACAAAGCCCTTTTTCATTCACAGATATCTTAACCATCACTGGTCATAAACTCTTCTGCATTCACCCTACATGCCAGCTTGCCTTCCTTCATGCTTCCCTTCTTCTTTCCTTCTTTATCAAGGGCATGTTCCAAATTGTTATCATACAAGCAGATCAAACTCAATGGTCCAAAAATAAATTCATCACATTTCTTCATAACATCTCTTTATTTTAAGGATGATTTCACTTTAATAAATGGCTCCAACATCTATCTTAAGTACCTTCATCTCCTCCAACATCCATTCACTTACCAACTGCAGTCAACTTTACCTTCTGGATTACTTTTGATTTTATATTTTACATTCTTCCCCAACATCACAGTTCCAGGTCGAACAATAATTACCCCAAACCAGGATGACTATAATGACTTCTTAATCTGTTTGCTTGCTTGCTTCCAATCATTTGTCCACACTATAATCAAAATATAAACATTTTGATATAAATTTAAAAAATAAAAATATTATTTTTATTATTTCTTCTGTTAAAATTTTAATAGTTTCCCAATGCCCTTAGGAGAAGGTAAGGTACTTACCATGTAGCATCTGTACCCTGTCTATATCTATTGCATTGTCTTCTCAACCTTCCTGCTAACCCCTTTTACTCTCTAATTAGTCTTGCATATGTCAGACTTTGGCATCCATGAACTCACTTATTGGTACCCAGAGCACACATAGACAAGCAGTGCTGTATATAAGGAAAGGAATATGTAAGGAGGACCAACACATTAGGCTCGTTTGGTCAACAATTTCATTTTTTTAAGTTAGAATGCATGACTGTTTATCTTCTGTCCTTGAATCTGTTCATGCAAGTTATTGTGGAATTATTCCTAGTTTTTGTGACAAAGGATCCTTCAAATTCAGTTCTTATCTTTGTTCTTCCCTTGATCTTCTTGATTACATGTAGTTAATTAAGCATCACTTTAGCTTTGAGATATTAATTTTCTTTTAATTCCCATACTTTACCTATTTCAATCTTTAAGGCCAAGAGATAATTCGGTTTCTGCAGCTCCCAAGACTAATGAAAATTTGCAAGCCCTGTTCAAATCTGTCATTACTTCAGTTTTCTCATTCACTCAATAAATGTTGTTTATTTCCTATATACCTCATATTATCATAGGTGCTGCAGATAGAGTGATAAATGAGTTGAAGTTTCTAATGTTTTTGAGCATGCTTTAGAATAGTGAGATATACAAATGACCAAATAAACAAACCATTTTTTTTTCAGGTGACAAGTGCAATGAAGAAAATAAGGTTAATAAAAACCAAGTACGACAGAGCATCAAGAGGGTGTCTGAAGAATTAACTTGTGAGTGCAAATCATCCATGACTCGTGCATCCACTCAACAAATATGCCAGCATTAGTCTCCTTTTCCTCTACCCACTCCCATTTAAATCTCTCCACACAACTCTAAGATATAACCTACAGGTGACCATGGCCCTTTCTATTTGCATTCTTAATCCTTCTTTGATTAATAATTCTGAAAAATAACATTAATGAGATTCACCCTAAATTTGGAATTTGCTATTTGATACCCATTTCTGGAGAACTGTCCTGAATACCTTCCAATTCATTATGCTCTGTCATAAAGGAACTCTAATGAGCAGAGGTTTCTAATAGCTTTCACTCCATGTCAGTCAAGACTGATTCTTGGAAATACATAAAATGGTATTTACATTTATTACCAAACATGGCATTGAGCCATTGCCTTTGCTTTCAAACATCTATCCATCAGGATAAGCTTTTGTATGTATTTTTTACCTTCCTACTTCATAAAGTTTCAGACAAAAACAGATAATATGATATCCTTGATAGCTTAAGATACAACATTTTGTGTGCATATAGACATGGTCTATATAATCTATTGAATCCATTTTTTAAAAAAAATCACAGTAGGTGGCAGTTGGGGAGGATGCAAAGAGAAAATGAATAATGTATATTAATCTTTGTGTTCTAAAAACATTCATAAGTCTTGTCCTACTTTAATTATTTTTCCTCGTATTTTGCTACTCTTCACATGGGTACAAATGCAGTCTACTCAGTTTATCTTTCACAAAACTCAAACAGATTAAAAGTGTTAAATAATTTACATGAAGCCTGGAGCTCACAGCTGTATTACCAAAAGCTTTGCCAAAAACAGATACAGCCATTTTTGAAATCAGAAATCACTACTGAATTTCCTCTAGCAGAGAGGACTCACAGCATTTAGAGAAGTTCCTGTGACACAGATTAGCATGTTGAAAATGCATTTTACTGTTGGATCACCCCATTGTTTTCATAACAAAATTGATGCTGGGCAAAGTTGTAGGAGAGGCTCTACTCCTAATTGCTTCTAATGGACTTTTGGGAGACTTTTCTCTTGATGAACAACAGTTCTCTAAAAGGCAGATTTGTTAGCATCCTTCTGGGGAAATATGGCTACCTCCTTGATTAACAGTGGTAAATATTTCATAAAGACCGACACAGGTAAGCACTAAATATGTCATGTACATTGAATCTGATATAAGAATACCACTGATGATATTTTCCAAAGTATATTTAATGAAGAAGGAAGAAAAATTAACCTGAAGAAAATTAAGATGAGAAAAATCTACAAATAAGTAGTACATGGAAACAAGACTCAGAGTTTTGCTTTCAGCAAAATAATGCAGAAGACAGAGGGTAAAACACCCTACAAATGCATGCATATGATTTAATTGGCTTCATATTACCAGAATCTAGAGATCTGATTAATTTTATAAGTAGTAAAGTTAAAAGAATTCTTACTGAAAATCTTAGACATTGCTTGGATATTGTCCCAAAAGTCTTCTTACACAATTGAATTAGAACATCTTGCTTAAAAATAATTTTTTAAAAAATAGTTTTTGTCTGTTGAGTGGGCATACAGTTTTGGATGATGTGACATCTTTGTCACTCTTAAGTATTCTGTTCAGCTGTAGCAAAATAGCACATTATTATTTAGAAACTCCTTGTACATGTTCACTCTCTTTCTTTTATTTGTGAATTAATTGTTTCAAAATGTCAAGATGAGTCACTTTGTAGATCTGTGATGGAAAATGTAGGGTCAGCTGCCTGCAGAAAGGAAATCCAAACTTGGGAGACAAGTACTGGTGCAAAAGGAAAGAGGTTTATTCTATTTGGGTGCTGCAACCTGGTAGAACAGTAGACTCAAGTCTCAGAGACTGTGTCCCATTCCTGCTCAAGCCTGAGGTTCTTACAGGGTTAGGGAGGGGAGGGGATTTTTCCACTCAATGATTTTACTGGCTTTCAGAGAGCATTGGGACACCCTCTCCAATCATCTTTCTAGCTTTTGGCAGGCTGGGGGTAAGAGCGTCGCTTGTGCCATCTTGGCCAATGAGGGAGACTCCCTGGTCCTCCCTGATAGTCTACTGTAGTGGTGGACGGGGTACAGGACCCATCATTAGGAAGCCTGGAGGTGCAGCAGCTGTCAGCCCAGCCTGCCTTCCAGTGCTCCACACCGTGCCTGCACATCTGGGGGAACTGGTTGGTGTTGGGGGACACCCTGTATCCTGCTATACCCACATTCCCTGCATTTCCCCTGGATAGCCTGTCCCTTTGAGGTGACCAGCCAGACCCATGCTCTGACTATATCTGCCTGTGGTAACATATGGTTATTTTTATCTTGTTTTACAAATGCAAAAACTAAAACATTACTAATTCTTGGACTTGCTAAAGGTCACAATAAAAATCCACTTTTTCTGTATTATATGAAATATTTTTCATTTGTTTGCTTCTCCCATTCTAGGACCTAGGTTCTATGGCTACAACACACACAAGTATACGTGTGTGTACACACACTCACAAACACAAGGGATCTCTGGGTCAGAGACAAAGGCAGTGCATCACACTCAGAGAAAGCAGGCCACAGAGCAACATGTTGCGTCAGTTCCCTGAGCCCCAGTCTCTGTTGGGAGATACCGCAAGGCTCAGAAGGCACCTACACATGGAGTGGGGTGCAATGTAGGAGAGCAACCCCAGAAACTATGATCTTAAATGGGGCTGCTGGTGACCCATCCACAGAGGCAGAAAGACAAAGACAAGCTGTCTTTTCTTTATCCTAGAATGCAAGCATTTCTCCAGTTTTGGAGTAGAAATGTATTTATCTTTATTACCCAAAAGAAGCTCCAAAGAGTGAAGCTTTTCTCAATCCAGTGTCATGGAGCATCTCTATATACACACTAGGCTACACTGGCTGCAAACAGCTACGCTCGGAAAAATGCACCCTTCAGGGAGATAGGGGGTCCAGAATTGTCTGCAACTGCACTAAACTAGCCATTTGCACAATTCATTATGCTGTTTGGGTGCCACGTGCCACCATTTGACACTGTTGCCAAACTCTAACTTCCACTATTAATATACTCACCAATGCTGAGAATATGAAAAGTCATTTGTATTAATTTCACAATAATCCCAGTAAATTGGAGGCAGGGGCTCTGAAAAACAATCTTACAGTAAGGGTAGGACCAGAAAGATGACAATAATAAAAATAATTATTACAAAAATAACAAATAAATAGAATAATAATAGAAAAATGAAAATAGTGTATGTGCCAATAGGAAAAAGGCTAAATAATTATGGTAATATATTCCACAGTATACTATCCAGATGTTAAAAAAATTGGCTGATTTTTAAGTGTTACAGAATTGGCATGCTTTAAAAAATATATTAGACAAAACGTTTGTCACAGAGCAATGAGAATGTAATGGTTCCTTCCTCTTTATAACTTGTATATGCACACACATACAAACATATGTATGTAAAGAAAATAGTGCACTATTTTTCATAAAATATTTTGAAAATAGAAAACGTTTGTTTCCCCTAAGGAGTGGAAGTTATCATAGGTATTTGTGGGGGGGGATATCAGACGCCCAGTGGTGACTGAGCAGTCCTACATGAAAGAGCAAATGCGCAATTAGCGAAATATCCTTCTGTACATCACACAGATAAAAAATGTGTTAGTATCTAACCTAAAAATATCTAAACACAATGTGCTTCATGTAAACACGTGGTTTTTGTTTAACAATATTTTTTAATAAACAAATTTACTCCAGAGAGAAAAAAATCAATGTGAAATTATAGTTTATTCAAACTTTATTAAAAAATGTTATTCATGTAAGTTGCTGTGCTCGTGCTGATTATATGTGTAATATATCTATATATTCTATACATATTATAGTATATATACACTATATATGCTAGTATATATACTATGTATAGAGTATATACATATATACTATAGTTTCTGCCTCCCTGTGCCTTAAGTTTATATGTTAAAATAGATTTTATTACATAGCATGTTTTAATTTCTTCTTATATTTTTAAAAACAGCATTTAATTGCTTTTATTGTTTAATTATAAAGTCAGATTATTCTGTCTAAATTGAGTTTTAGTATGTTAAATAAAAAGAACTTTGGAAACATTACTATTGAATGATACATTAAGACTGGTGAGTTTCAGCACCACTCTTCTGTATAATTCTCTATTGGATGTATATTCCTATAGTAACTTTTTAAAATTTACACAAAATATGAGTGCTGAAGCCATACAGGCCTGCATTGGAAACTTGACATTGTCACTTAATAGGTGACTTTAGAAAATTTGCTTTTTGCTTATTTTTTAATGTCAGTTTATTCTAAAATTGTGAATCTCACACCTGTAGGATTGCTGTATGAAATTAGATTCTCACACCATGCAAAGCACAACATTTCACACACAGTAAACATTAAATACATACATTCATACACTTAACTAAGTAAATTCTTAAAATCTTAATTTTTAGTCTCAGTTGTCACAAATGCCCAGTGCGTTATGGGAAATATATTATTGCACACTAAAGTTCCAAAAGACTTTTAGAGTATAACTGCATTCACAGTAACTTGCAACAGAAAAAAAACAAACCCTGTTTCCCCCTTGTTCATTGCTTGCCGCTGTGCTCCGTAACCTGACTGTCCATAGACTTGGGAGTGACAAGATTTCTGGGAATGACCCTGAAATATACAGTATTTGACCAAAAGTCCATTGACAAGGTTTCCAAGCTTTAAAGCCTGGATAATGTGTTCCTATTGACTCGATAGTCACAAACAGTGTTGTCCTTTGATAAGGGTTGCTTTCATCAAGCAGCAGTTTAGGTGCAGCCCAGGAGTGCTCAACAAGACTCATTGAAAGCACAGCCTGCAGATCGAAAAGCAATTAGCATGCTGGATTGTGATAATTGCCCGCAGTGTGGGAAGCTTTTCCAAGATAGAGCTTCCACTGTGCCTAATAATAGGATTCCTTAAATGGTGATATATTTTCATAGACACTCCAGCGTTCTCCTTTTAACCTTGTCACTTATATTGGATGGGGAAATAAACAACCTTCATGCAGTTTTTTTTTCCTTTCTAATGTATGACATGCTGCTATTCTGACAACGTGTAATGCCACCTGAATGTTACCTTGCATCATGATTTAATCAGCAAGGGCAAAGCAACATCTCATTTATTTCTGCTGTTCCTTTGCTTTGCAGTACAATAATCTCCAAGATACAAACATTTAAACGGAGCTCGTATTATAACTGAAGGTGGAAGCAGATGGAGCAGTTGTGCGTCTGGCATAATTTGCTCCTTATTATAAAAGGTCAAGGTAACTCAAATTTCTATTTACATGAGAAAAAAATGATTCTGGGACATAGCAGAAGCCACATGAAAATTTATTTCATTCAAAAGAGATCAATTTTTTCTGAATAATCAATCCTTAACATTTTGACCTACTTATGCTTTTATCATTAATTGGAAATTAGATAGGATATAAAATATGATAAAATATGTTCTCTTAATACTTAGGCATACTTCATTAACAGTTTTGAAAATATTTTATAATTCTAATGTTTAGTAAACAGCATTTATGGAATTAGGTCCTGGCCTTATATGATAAATAAACAATGAAGTCTAGAAGAACTGCTTTACTCTAGCAATCTCCTAGTAGACTTGTAATGGGGTAAAGAGCAAGGGTCCCCTGAAATCAGGAAAAGTAACCCACAATCTTTGGGGGAAGTGGATGATACAGTGTTTAAGATACATTGTATAACACTGGCAAGTTAAAAGCTCTGCCTTTCTTGGAGGAAGGAAGAGGACTGCTTCCTAGGGCAAAAAGGTGTATGTGACCTTAAGAGTGAGTGTATAGTGACATTGCCAGGTTAGGCAGATGCCCATCCTGAATGTCCCTGTGTCACTAGGAACTCTTGCCCTGACTAAAGATGGCAGCTAAAAGAAAGTAAAAGATAGGAGGAACTGGCAGAAATGGCACATGATAGGAGGGGCTGGATATGAGGTCACATAGGAAGTTTAAAATGGGTATGGGCTGAAAGAGAAGAAGTCACAAGGTCTGAAAGGGTGTAGATGGGAGAAGGCTACCAGTTTGGTGTGTAAAGGGGAAGCCGCATGGTTTGGAGTGAGAGCAGCCACGAGGTCCTGAGTGAGAAGGAGAAGGCTGTGGCAGAGCTGAGGGAGCTGTGAGAGGGCCTGTCTCACTGAGCATGGATTTGTGGGAGATGCTTGGAGATGAACTAGGACTGGGAATGTTGAACTGCAGACTTGTGATTTTCTGAAAGATGGGATCTCTGACTGGCATATTCTGAAATTGGCCTGTTTCAGCAAAGGGAGGCAGGATTATGTGTTTTGAGTGTTGTAAAGGGAATGGGACTTAATGGCAGTAGTTCACCATTATTCTGAATCTGTACAACCTCTACATAAACAACCCCTTTCCTTCTTCACCAGATTCTTGCACTGGGAGTCGCACGTGTTGGCGGTGGGCAATCAAACCCCGCAGCTGCTCTGGAACAGCATCGGCGGGGTTCTGTAACAGGCTCCCTTACAGTTCAGATTTCCTGTGTGTTCACTACTACATTTTCTTCTGCATTAGTTCAGACCTCTCTGGACATTTGCGAATGATATGTGCTCATTGAATTTTGAACCTGCTTGATAGCTCATGTTGGGGCTATTACCTACTTTTCTCATTCTTTGTTGATTCAAATTTTGGTTGCCAAAAAGAAAGAATTATTTGGATGTGTCTTATGACAGTTCATGGCGAAAGGAGTCAAACTGATGAATCTATATAGAGTAAGCCAGTGATATAAAAAAATAGAAAAAATGTCACTTAGCAATTCTTATTTCAAAATTAGAACTTCTTTTTTTAATGTTTTTCAATAAGCTTTCTTACCTGAATATGAATAGGTTTTCAGTACATTTACATATATATTATTATTAGAATAGGATCTCCTCAGTGTATTGCTGTGCAGCATGGTTTTCAACCATTTCATTATGAAAATGTTGCTCTTTTTTAATAATAGTGAAATGATACTAACATGCCTACTGCCTGTCAAACACTGGCCATACAGCATACAGAGTAATTCCCTGAAATGTTTGACCCAGGCAGGGAGTTAGCTCTCATCCCCATTCACAGAGAAGGAGACCGGCAGAGAAAGGTAAGCTGTCTTTCCCACGCTCACAAGGTGGTAAAGGCCAACTCAAGGTGTGGGCCTTAGAAGACAACGTGCTTTCAATCACTATTCCAGATTGATCTAAAACCAGCCTTTATTGACTCCAGCACACTGTTTGATCCCAGCAAAGATTCTCTCCTTGATAAAACTCTAGACAGGCTCCTTTGAGCTCTTTTTTAGCTGCGCTTCAACCTTGAGAATGTCCTCAAGAGCCCAAGTTTAGTAAGAATCCTGGCAAATAATTTTAGCCAGAATTCTCTAGTCCTCACAGCTGTTTCCCCTTGATAATTGACCAAATTCCTAATCTGCCACCACCCCTAGCTGATATCTGATTACCTTGGTTTGCCTTCAGAAATAATGCTTTAGGCTGATTTAACCAGGGTCCAAAACTTGATCTCTGATGTTTCCTCTTAGTAGCTTTCTATCCGTGGCTCCCTGCCCCCACCTATAACTCTCAGCTTTCCCTCGTCGTATTCAGAGTTGAGCCCAAACTCCCTTCTGTACTGCCATCCCCCACTGCAGTGCTCTCTGTACCTGTTCATGGCAGGCCTGAGGAAAACGGCCTTCCTATTTTAACAAATGTCATACACACCTTTTTTTTTTCCCTTTAACAATCCCCAGATTGGGTGTCAAGAAAAGAAAACTAGAGGAGAGTTAAAGTTTATGTTTTTGAGACAATGTGGGCCCAGGAAGTGCCAAGGGTGTCACTCAGTCACCTCTGGGAGCATCCTGACATCTTCAAAACCTGTGTGGACACTTTGCAGTTACAAATTCTACTTTTCCTTCTGCAATTAGTAGAAGAGGACAAAGAAAATGAATTTTCTCAGGTCAAATGTGTGAAACATACTAGAAAGTGGAGGAAAGAAGAAATCATAAATTTAAAAAAAGAAGAAAAGAAGAAATATATTTTGTGATGTAACTATAGCTCTTTGGAGATGGTTCACCTGTAGCCCTCAAATATATTTACTTACATATATTATTACTACCCCTTACACTAACAGCTTCTTGAAAACTCCTTGCAGACCGTTTAAATTAACTTTAGTGATACTTTAGCATACATATCTAGCAAAGTATTTCCATAGGAAATACTTAATGGATACATGGTAGATCAGTGTGAATATGAATGTTATATATAAAATAACAGTGAACAGCACAGGTTCTAGAGCCAGAATTATTGCCATTAAACACTGGAACTGAACAAGACAGAGGTTTAACTGCCTACCACCACAAAAGTCAAACTCACAAGGCTGGCACTGGTGCAAAAGGAAAGAGGTTTATTCAGGTGCCACAGAACCTGGGAGTATGGTAGACTCCCATCTTAAAGACCATCTCATCTTCCTGCTCAAACCTGAGGTTCTTACAAGGATAGGGAGGGGGGACTTTTTTTCTGTCCAATTACCTTTCAAACTTTTGGTGCTCTCTAGGTCTTATCCATTCATCTTTCTAGTTTTCCCCCTGTTCAGTGTAAGAAGCTCCCCCTGCTGCCATCTTGGCCAGTGAGGGAGACTTCCCAATGCTCCAGCTAACTGTCTATGGTAATAATACCAGCTTCTCATTTAGAAGCTCTTCAGTCTAAGGCAGGTTGATTCATCTGTCTATGCCATACTATTCTCATTTCATTGGATCATGACTGTAGAGATGAACTGAACTAATATGTTACTGCTTTGCGCAGTTACTATACATGGTAAGCGGCTAATAATATTACTGTTAAGTGGACTTTTAAAATAACATGTGTGGATAGTAAGTGTATACAGCAAAAAAGTGATCAAAAGAAATAAATAAAATGAAAGCACTATTTTTAAATATATAAAAATAATGTGTTTTCTTGTAGGGAGCCAATCTGCCTGGCAATGGCAGTTGTAGCTCAGCCCTAGTGAAAAGCCCAACGGTTCCCCCTGTGGGAAATCAGACCTGCATTATAACTAGGCTGCTTTGTGATTTGCTCCTGCTAAAACTCCCTCACCCTGAGTGAAGGCAGCAAATGCTTACTGCATATCTTCAAAGTAACTTCCTGAAGTCTGTGCTAATTCTCCCAAGCACTAAAGTGTAACCAGACCTGTTACTCTTATCATTCGTTCCCTTGAATTTGCAACATTTTTCCTTGTTAATCTGTAAGAAGTAATCAGTAACATCCCTCCATTGCTATCTGTAAAAAGTAATTACCTAAAGCAAACCTAAGCATAGTGAATGAAAACCTTCTCTGATGTATGCTATTAGAAAGCCAATAAAAGCTTGCAAAGGCAAGGGTCAAAGCACTTTCCCCTTGAGAGAGTGGCCATGCTGTCCCTTTTTCTCCACAGGACTCTGTAGTCCATGTGAATTTGTGTCGTAGCTCATCCACAACACCATGGATACTGCAGACCGGTGTCTACATCATTTTCTTCTTCTGTATTTTCATGTTTGATCATCGTCCTAGTGATCGGAGGGTAGTAGATGAGGACTGTTTTTAGTAGGAATAAACAAAAAAGTAGTATTTTTAGTGTTTAATTTTGGGGGCGGGGTTGAATCAAGATTTTTTCCAGAGAGGAAATATTTTTTTCCAACTACTTTGGGGTCCCATTTTGCATATCAAGAGCCAAGCATGGTGGCCTAGATTATAGTGTTTTTATTATTTTGTTTTTTTATTATTTCATGTTCTACATGTAGTGGGACACCCATTTCACATGGGCTGAGGGATTTTTAGAAGAAAATAGTAGAAAGATATGGGAGAAACTAGAAAACTGAGGCTTGTTAGTGTAAAAAAAATATAAGTGAATTCAGATGGAAAAAGGTCATTTGTGTTTGGGGTAACGGGAGAGGACGTTTTCTGGGATATTTTGACAACAGCCTGGGGGATGGGGGGTGCTGTGGTTACCCTTCTCCAACACTCTCACCTTTGGCCTTCCCTGCCCTAGGGGAGAGGTGAGAGAATTCTGAGAATGAAAGTCAAGCTGAGGAGAAGGTTTGCAAGGGCGACAGAACTAGAGGCAGTACCATAGGTCTTCAGCTAAAATCTGCAGGGTGGTCAACCAGCCTGCTGCTGGGTTCCTATCACTGCTGAGTGTCAGGTGGAGATAAATTGAAAGAAACTACTGGGTATTTGTCAAAACAAAACAAAACAAGTAATGTGTTACAGCAGCTCATGTAGCAGACTCCAATCAAATACCAAGGACAGGATCTTACCCACTCACCAAACAGGCATCAGCCCCAGAACATCAAATAACAAGGCATGTCAATTTTGCCCTCTAACACACTTATTCTCACACTATGTATAGCCTTAACATTGTCTCTGCTAATAATATCATCAATAATTTAATATCTAAGCACCTGCTCTCCTGGCAAGAGGTAAAATGCACTTATAATATTTAATACTGCAACCCCATCTATCTGCATTTGGCTAAGCCACCTTCTGAGTAACATGCTCTGTTTTTAAAGGTATTAATAGTTATAATCAGGCTAATGTCAAATCTTGCAGGGCTGGGAGTCCTCTGCTCTTGAAGTGGTTGCTTAGCTATTCTCAGATCCATTATGGGTTTATCTCAAAGTTTCTCTGCAAAGGGACCATCTGCCCGCTGTAGTTTCAAACCTACTAAAAGCTTAGCTATACTTCCAAATTATTTTTAAATGATGATATAAAGTAATGATGATGTTTTCCCATTTACATACACTTATAACTTTAAAAATGTATTAAAAAACTTTAAAGAAGTTCAAAAAACTGTTAAGAAACAACTTTTCTTAATTTTAAAATAACTCCAAGATTTGATTATTAATGACCTGCTTGTCAGCATGCACCATAGAGAGGTAAACTGGTATATATGATAATGAATAAATTATAGGATTGATGGGACTCAGTTTTATTGTTTGTGTTTGGTTAGTTTTATTTTAAAAATCTGTAAGGTTAGTAAAACAAACGTCTAAATTAGAGGTCCCAATGTTGAATTTTGTTTGGCTCGAAGAATTAGTGCAGTGTTAGAACAGAACATTATTTACCAACATTGTAAAAACTTGAAATTTCACGTCACGAGTCAGGTGTTCCACCCAAACTCTGAGTCACTGTACGGTAAAAGAGCTGCAGTTAAGTAGAGTTACAAGACAAGAGAAACGGTTTTTTCTCTGTTGTTATTCTCTGTTACAAGTACAAAAGTAAGATAAACACTGAGAGCCATACATTTTAAGGAAAAATAAAAGAATGCATATCTTAGTTTAACTGAAGAATATTCCTGTGTTATACATTTGTTAAAATAACACATTTTTGTGACTCCATTTCTAGTCACTTTTCCTGATTCTGTTACCTAATCTGCATCCGCTAGGCATATCAACACGCAATCTCTCCATAAATCATGTTTGCTTGTATAGACTCACGTGCGAGTTCACTGACTGGCTTGCCACTTGGTGGTGTTAAGTGCTTATCAATATCTACCCTGTCAAGGTCAACATGGAAATACCAACCTGACAAGTATGTGTCAAGGTAACCTGTCATGGTGATGCCAGACCAGCAACCTTAAATGTAACTGTTGTGAGATATCACTACAGGGGTTCAGTAATACCATTACAAACTTGAATGTCAGAAAAGCTGATGCTGAAATAATGAATTTGTGTTTTATTAAATGTGATATCTTCCTAAACATATGTGTCATCAAAACCTGCAGCTATTTCAGATGTCACTGAAATATTAAATAATTCAGCCAAGCCTTGCCTACTCTGAAATTGTACAAAGAAATTACAAAGAAATCTTTGCTTTCTACATAGCTAAGATATTATCTTCAGCACCAAACTAAATGAATAACTGAATGAGAGAAATATGGTAAGCTCTAGTCATAAAAATAACATTTATCCATATATGAATACATTTTTGAAGCACACCTAGGTATTTCATTTGTTTTAAGGAAAATCCATAAGTCTTACAACACACTTTTTGAAATTCATTACATGTTTTGGGTAAAAGGCTTGTTTCCAATGAAAACCACATTCTAATGAGAGTCAAAATATATACACTCATTTCTGACTTGTACTTAGGAAAATGATGCCAAGACAATTCTGTTTGGAGAACTAGACAATAAAATGTATTATGAAAGAATAATTGAGTTTAATTTATCAAGCTGCATTTTTCAAAACAATTATGCAAAATAATAAATTAATCTCTTTTGTTTTTAAATTTATATATTATCAAGGAGTCTCTTTTTAATCTGGGGAATGTATGTTGAAGATGATTTTTTTCATTTTCTATAAAATTCAATATTATTTGTCCCTTTTATAAAGAAGTTACGGACAACTAAACACAAGATCTTGGTTCACATGTTTAATTATCCATGTTGCTTTTGTCTTTGAACAATTGAGTTGTTTAACTCACCATTTATAAAATTATTATTTGACAGATGATTGAAAATATACATCATGTTTCACTGACATACATACAAACACATTTCTGTGGTTTCCTCCGACATAAGTAATTAAGTAAGCATGGTTTTCTTCCACTAAAACTTTAATTCTGAGAAAGTCATCATTAATTAGAGTTTGATGAATAGATTACAGACAACACTATAACCCAGTTCTTAAACTCTACACATATACCAAGATCTGTCCCAGAAAAATCCAGCCACTGTAAATATAATGAGAACAGTTTGCATGACATCCATATAATCTGGTGGCTAAGGGAAGTGGAGAGAAATGTGCATGTGTGAACAGTGATGACTTCACTGTACCAGCCAGTGGGGGTGGAAGATGTTGTTGAGTGAGCACGTGTACTGTGTGGCAGTCACATTCAAAATGACTGAGTAAGGAGAGCTACAGATCTATATGAAATTTTGTGTTAAGCTTGAACATTCCTCGACAGAAACTATTTGGATGATTCAGAAGGCCGTAGCTATGGGCAACTGGTGATTAGCGGCTTCATCGCAACATTGTGCCCACTCATGCATCACATCTCATGCAGAGTTTTTTTGCAAAACATCAAGTCACCTAGTTGAATCAGCCTCCCTACAACCCAGATCTGGCACCCTGTGACTTTCGGCTTTTCCCAAAACTAAAATCATCTTTGAAAGAGAAGAGATTTCAGACCATCTATAAGATTTAGGAAAATATGATGGGACAACTGATGTGTGATGTCCCAAGGTAACTACTTTGAAGAGAACTGAGGAGCTCTTTTCCAATGTTTTTTGTAACTTCTTCAATACTTTTCATATTACATGGCTGGATACTTCTGGACAGACCATATATATGCATCTCACACACACACATACAGGGTCCAGCAGAAGTAAGGCCTACTTGAGCGTGGTTGGTAGGATATAATAGGATAATAACATGGGTGTGATAATTTATGGTTTTAATTTGAACATTTCACATAAAATAGCATATGGTATGCTTGAGTGTGATATTTTTGTTACAGAATTACCTGCAGATGATTTTATAATAAAAATTTTGTAATTACAAAGGACATTATTTGTGCCAGACTCTCCCTCTCTGTCTCTGTCTCTCTCTCTCTCTCTCTCTCTCTCTCTCTCTCTCTATCTATCTATCTATCTATCTCACATCTGTATCCATTAATCTTTTGGGGAACTCTTAGTTAACCATTGTGTGGTTCTCCAAAATGATGAGGGGTGGGAACTAGCCGCTTGCACTGGAGGGGAACGCTGTCTAGATGAAGTGATCCCTCTACACAGAACAGTGTCTTCTTGGGAGATGCGCTGGCACAAACTGTGTCCTTCTATTTGGAGGCAGTTATTCTTGATTCTTTTATTGTTGCTGCTGTTGTGTTTCTGAAGTTTCTTAAGTGGATGTCAGAGCTCTCTCAGAGTTGTTCTTGACCTATCCATAACTGTCTAGTTGTTCATTTTGTGGGGCACAGAGCCTGGGCTTTTCTACTTGGTGAAGTCCTGAGTGGGCCCTTCCTGCCATGAAATCTGCTTGTGGGTCCGCACTTACTATTTCTGATATAAATCTCACAATATGTCTGATAAATACTTAGATATTTCAGGTAGATTAATTGCTATATCTGGTGAGTTATCATGTACATTTTACCAACATTTTCACCTTACCTGTGGCAGCTTTCCTTCACTGACACATTTGCCTCCTCCAGTTGCCCCGTTATTACCTCTACATTCTGTTGTTCCTATTTTCTTCTACTAGGTACTGTTTTGTTTTGTTTTTTTGCAAGGAACTTGAAACCTAGAAATGCCAAGCTATTGCAACAATGTTTAAACAATGCTGCTTTTCTGTCTTAAGTTAGCATTGTTCAAATTAAATATTTTCTAGAGAGTTAACAAAGCAACACTGTATAAGGAAAAATTAGTAAAATTTTTTTCTTGGCATATAAAGAAAACCTCTTCATATTTTTAGCAACTGTGTGCTTTCTCCATTTTTTCCCTTCTCTCTCTGAGAATGGCAGGAATTTAATGACAAATTGAGTTGTCACATAACGTATTCTATTCAAAATATCTCTGTGTTAACACAAAAACTAACTATTGTTAGGCAGTTATCAATCTTTATGTAGTTATTTTCTAGGAGGACTTTCACTTGAAAATCTTCAGCTTTTCAACAGTATTCACATTTCAAATCCTTCTCATTCAGTTTACATATTTGTAGAACTGTTCTGCATATTAAGAATTCATCTAATTTTTATTCATGGTGGATCCTTCCATTCTTGTATCCAGTTAGCATAATTTATATTCAATTTAGCTTACATATAAGACAATCTGAAATCTCAAAATAGAAGGTGGTGATAAAGACTGCTACAAACCATCTGATGATTACTACCTCCCTACACAGGCAGGTCAAGATGCTCCTCGAGGGGGCAAGATGGCGACCACTCTCTGGACATACAGAATCTCTCTCTCTTTCACATCATAACTCCCAGTGTAAGATATTTTGATTTGAATTTTAGACAAAATTTCAAGAGACCAAATGCATTTAGAGGTGTTTATTCATTTTATATTTAACATTCTTTTACTTCCTCATTAAAGCCTCTGAAACTATACTACAAGCCATGTTGCTCCAGGTTGTTACGATGCTTTTAGGCTTATTTTCCCCTTTGAAATTTCCCAGACTTCCAAATTACCTATCTCTCCTTCCCAATTCTCTCTCTTCCTTTTCTTTTTAAATTCATTTTTATTTTTTCAATTACCATTTAAATTAAATAATGTTTTGTATTAGTTTAATGCATACAGTATAGTGGTTAGATAATCACATACTTTACAAATTGTTCCCCTTGATATTTCCAGTACCCACTTGGCACCATACATAGTTATCGTAAGATTATTGACTGTACTTTCTATGGCACTATTTCTATGGTACTATGGTGACTATTCTGTAACTACTAATCTGTATTTCACAGTCCCATCATCTTTTCTACCCAGTTGCCCAATTGCCCTCCTTTCTGACAACCTTCAGTCTGTTTTATCTGTGAAGCCTGATTCTGTTTTGCATATTCATTTATATTGTTCTTTAGAGTGCACATACATGTGAGATCATATGGTACTTGTCTTTCTCTGATTGACTTGTTTCACTGAGCATAATACCCTCTAGGTCCATCCAGGGTGTCACAAATGGTAAGATTTCATTCTTCCAATTCTCTCTTGATTGTAAATTTAAATGGTCACACACATTGCATCTGCAATTTATGTGCTGTTAGAGATTTAAATGGATCAAATTAACTCACAGCCAGTGAATCTCTTTTAACTATCAGGACTCATTTGCATTTTAAAAATACATATTGAGTGATATAAATCTTCAATTACAGTCAGCTATTCTGATAAAATGAGAAAGTCCAGGAATATGCCATAAGCTAGTTTCTGCCAGGGAGGTCTGCCAAATCAAGATTCAAGACACCTGGAATATCCCTGCAAATGGAATGTTGAGAGTCTTGAAAATAATGTGGCAATCGTGTCCCGTCCTAGCTTGGCTACTCAGACACTTTCCCATCAATTTCTGCTCTATAACTTGCGACTTTTCTGTTTCAGTGGTCTACAACTTCAGCATTCACCTTTTTGTTTACCCTGCAAGATTTCTTTTTCCTTCCAGGTGTGTCTTTATTTAGCAGTTAGTAGATGATCATTACTGTTTTTATAGGTAAGAATAGCCCTGGCTGAACGTGGCTTTTGCTGTCCCAACCTCCCTGGAAACGCAGGCAAAGGAACTTGTTCTACCACTTGAGTCTAAAAATAACATTCCTAGTCTTTCTCAATTGCACCTTGTAATGTATGCATTTTTATTCTGGTGAAATGAAGCCTCCTCACAATAGAAATATAAGAAGGAAATAGTTCATTTTTCCATGTTAGTAGCAATGTAGATATTCAAGGTTATTTATGGAACCAAGGGTATGAACAATTAGGGACTGCTATTAATGGGAGAAACGTGCATCATTCTTTCTTGATGAACTTAGACGAGTCTTAGTACATCCATGCACACATACAAAGATATGAGACAGTTTGAAATACAACTGCAATATAGTAAGTTTACCATCAGTTCAGGGAAAACTCAAAGATAAAAATTATGTCTTCAGTTTACCTTATTTATAGGATTGTGTTAAAGTGCCAAGAATTCACCGCCTTGAATTTGATTACAAGTTGCAATTTGCAGGTTTGGAAAATGAGCTTTAATGTTTGTTTCACTGTCAATTAGTGCCAAACTTGGGTGCAGATGGTCTGTTGTTAATCTGTGAAAGCTGGGGCTGGCTTTCAAGTATTAAAACAAATCAACAAGTTGATTGCTAAATAATTGAATATGCGCAATTTCATTTCACTCTAAATGTATTTAATACCTCTAATGCTTATTGACAAATTTGTTATCAAGCTATGACTTTGAGTTTCTGCAGCTATGTGAAGGACAGAACACCATCTGACAGTCCCACAAAACAATGAGGGTGACTCTACTTGAATGAACACAGCATTCTAACTTAAAATAAATTGCTTGCACTATTTGAATTTCCTTAGGTTTAAAGACTGAGATCCTTTTCAGAAAACCAAAATGTAGTTAGTAAGTAAATCCTGTGGTGCTGCCTGATCCCACTTTCTCCTGTCCACAGGGTTTTATACAAGCCTCCTTTTTAATCTTATTTTACTAGAACAATGTTTTCACTGGTATTTTCTACAATAAAAAAAATTTCTTTGTTACAAACTCTAAATACGTGGAAGAAAATGAGCATATAAATGATAGAAAAGGCTGAATGGGAAAAGTGACAAAGACTGGTTTAAATAAATAATGCTTTCAGAATTAATATGTCTTATTGCCTTCCATCATGAATGTAACTAATAATTAGTATAAAACTTTATAGTTCATTTGCATAATTGACATATAAATTATAACAAATGGCTACAATATTAAATTAGTTTTATTATTTACTTGAAATCTATGATTACTTTACATTACCTAAGTGAAACTTTACTCTCTCAGTGACCTGACATGAAATCAGAAGTTTTAAGAATAAATCACTTAACTGACAAGTTAACCAAGTCACCTAAATCTATTTAAGCATATAAAGTCCACATATAAATGGGAATTTTTATTTTAATATAAAATTTTTGTGGGAAATAATGCTATAGTTTATAATAACAGAGTTTTGACAGTATCTAGAAATTGATATTGCTATTTGCAAAGATTTTCATGATGTTATCCCAGATCATGAAATAAATAATGACTGACTAGTTATTTGGACAATTTAATTAAAAAATGCAATCTTTCCTGGCATAGAGTATTTGTTAACACCAACAACTGAGCAGTATTTATTATGTTCAGTATACCATATTTATAAGTTTTACATTAAGGCTATTTCCTACCTCCTGAACAAAAACCCCAACTGTGAAGAGGACTAAAAATACTTCAAGTGAATTTCTTTCTACATCACAGCAGTGAGGAGGTGGACAGGTCTGCAGGAATAGCTTCCTCCCTTAGTCATTTAAGGACTCTGGCTGACAGAGAGCCTGCCATCTTCAACACCTGGCCTCTGAAGTTACCTGCGGGCTCATCGCGTTGTCTTTCCAGCAATGTGGAAAAGGAGAAGAGTATATTGGAAATGTTATGAATCACAGCTGGAAGTGAAGTTTGTCATTTGGGCCGACACTCAATTGACTGAACGTTAGTCAAAAGGCCACATCTAAGTAAAAGAGAAGTTGAGAATATAAGCAAGCTGTGTAGACAGTAACAAGGGCAGATCATTGATTTTGGATAGTAGTTACCAGTCTCTTTCAAAGTACTTTACGACTCATGGACACGAACTAAGGATGGGGAATGCAGGTAGGAAGGGGTGCAGGGTGGAGGAGAATAGATGGGGGGAAATGAAACAAATCTAATAGCATAATCAATAAAATGTATTTTAAAAAAAGAAATAAATTAGTGTAGACTTTTAAAAAAAGTGCTTTCTTTGAATCGTCCCATTTAATTATTTTAACAGCTCTGATTTGTTAATATATGAAATGAAATGCAGAAAATTACATGACTTGCCCTGGTTGGTGTGGCTCAGTGGACTGAGTGCCGGACTGTGAAGCAAAGGGTCACTGGTTCAATTCCCAGTTAGGGCACATGACTGGGTTGCAGGCCAGGTCCCTAGTTGGGGGTGCATGAGAGGCAACCACACACTGATGCTTCTCTCCCTTGCTTTCTCCCTCCCTTCCCCTTTCTCTATAAATAAATAAATAAACAAACAAACAAATAAATAAATACATGAGTTGACCAAGCTTTACACTGACACAGCCAAGATCTACCTTTCTGGTGCATGGTACCTTGGTTCTTCATCATTTTAAGACTCTGTGATATCATTACTGTTAATTGTTTGCATTATTATTTTTATATGCAGGAATATAACTTTTGAATGTATTCTTCATAAGAAGAATTTCATTTCTAACTATAATTATGCTACCTTTTCTATTTCACTTATCTATATGAATGTGAATATCTGCCAATGATACTATATTTTCTCACCCTGTAAATGGTCTGTTATGTTATTCTGTTGAACATCAGGTTTTGCTCTCTTTCTCAACATACTTTGTTTTCACGTTGTGGGAGTATTTCTTATTTTCTGAAGGATAGTCTCCAATTTTAAACTGTGAAAAAACAAATAACAAGCAGATTTTTATATCAAACAGAGTCAACCAAGGTTAGTAGAAAGATTTTTCTCTCTCTTCAGTGTTTCTTTCATTTGTTTCTTCAGTAAGTGTTTTTAGAGCCCCTATTATTCATCAGTCACTTTTGTGATTCAGAAAATATAAAAGTTCACAAAGCAGATAAACCCCGTCTTCGATGAATGATTTTCCATTCTAGTGGAGGACACAGATAATCAACAAATAAACGTTGCATTTGATGTTATAATGTCATGCATGTGATTTATTGAAAAATAAATCAAGAAATGTGGGTAATTGTTTAAGATTTTTACCAAAAATATGTAATTTTAGATAATGTTATCATTGAAGTTGTTTACTAGATTTGGTATTTGAACAGAAACCTGAATGAAATGTAGGTAAATGGGAACTTCTCTGTTTACTAGTATTTTAAATAGAGCTCTCTCAAGGTGCAAGCAAGCAACTATGGAGTTTGGCTGAGTTCTGTGATAAACTACAGAATGGCTAAACTATGGGAAGCGGACTTGTAATGAGTGGCGGCTCCAAGTAGTGGAAAGGTTAATGGAATTTGTTGATGTAGAAGCAGGGAATGTTTGCTGAGTTTCTAACTTGGAGGCAGACATGAACCAAGTAAATGTGCAGGTGATTACATTTTACCTGAGACTTAGTTATAGAATCAGGTATAGGGTCTGTGCACAGGTACCCCAAACCGACCACATGTTTGGGAATTTACTTGTTATTTTATGAGATAGAAAAATGGAAGTGCACCTGCATTGTGAAGGGAAGTTCAGCTTTTTCACATGCAGTATTAGTATCTGTAAATTGAAAACTTCATAATGTTATTTTTATAATTATTGTTAGTTCACAACTTATATTGTAGCTCATCATATTAAGAAAGCTTAAACATACTTTTCATTGGTATTTCCTAGAATAAAATGTTTTTTTCTTACAAACACTATGTGGAGGAAAATAAACACATAAATGACAGAAAAGGCTCAATTGGAAAAGTGACAAAAAATGGTTTTAAATAAATAATGTTTTCAGAGTTAATACATATTATTCCCTCCCATCATGAAAGTAACTAATAATTAGTATAAAACTTTATAGTTCATTTGTATAATTGACATAAATTATAATGGATAGTTAAATATTAAATCAGTTTTACTATTTATTTATTATTTATTATTTTTATTTTCTGTCTGTTTTTTTATTGTTGTTCAGTTACCATTATCCCAATTTTTCCCCCATTGCACTCCACTCAGGCAATCCCCACTCCTTCAGGCAATCCCCACCCTGTTGTCCATTGCCAGGGGTCCTTTATACATGTTCCTGGACTAGACCATTCCTTCTCTTTTCCTTGTTATTCCTCTCCCTCCTCCCCTCTGGTCACTGTCAGTTTGCTCCTTATTTTGATGTCTCTGGTTCTATTTTACTCATTTGTTTCTTTTGTTCATTAGGTTCAACTTACAGGTGAGTTCATATAGTATTTGTCTTTCACTGCCTGGCTTATTTCACTTATCATAATACTCTCCAGATCTATCCATGCTATGGCAAAGGGTAGTAGCTCCTTCTTTCTTCCTGCTGCATAGTATACTATCATGTAAATGTACCATAGTTTTTTTATCCATACATTTACTGATGGATACTTAGGTTGCTTTCAGCACTTGGCTATTTTAAATAACACGGCTATGAACATGGGGGTGCATAGGTTCTTTCGAACTGGCGTTTCAGGATTCTTAGGGTATAATCCCAGGAGTGAGATCACTGGATCAGAAGGCAGTTCCATTTTCAGTTTTTTTGAGGAAATTCCATATACAGTGGTTGCACCAGTCTGTATTCCCACCAAGAGTGCACTAGGGTTCCCTTTCTCCCACATCCTTGCCAGCACTTGTGGTTTGTTGATTTGTTAATGTTGGCTTTCAGTGAAGTCTCTGATGTGACTTACCCTAACTGTAAGATGCAGCTCAGGCAGTGCCTAGAGGAAAACAAATAGCTATTGGTGCTTATGAGAAATACAGAATTTCTGCATGATCCTTTTCCAATTGGCTATCATAGTTCATGAATGCAGATTTTTGTCCACTCTCTTTATGCCAGTGTACATGGATGTCACACAAACCATTCTCATTGTATTAAAGATGGCTGAACATTTTTCAGACAGATTTCATACAAAGTCCACATATCAATGGCAATTTCCATTTTAATATAAAATTTTTGTGGAAAATAATGCTGCACTTTATAATAAAAGTTTTTGACAGTATCTGAAAATTTATATTGCTATTTTCAAATATGCACTAAATAAATATAGCAGGGTCATACTATTACTTACAAATTTGTATACCAATAGTGCTTCCAAAATTTATGGGAATTCAATTTTTTTCTGATGTTAATATTTCTTTTTTTAAAAAATTTAATTGTTGTTGAAGTACAGTTTTCTGTCTTTTACTCCCATCTTAAATGTGTTAACTATCTCCTCAGAAAGATTAGGGATATATAGAATAAAACCATTATTTATATAAAGGAAGGTTTTTTGATATCTGTTCATGGGAGTTAAACAAATCTAGTCAGAAGTACTGGTGATCAAGAAGATCAATTAATTGTATGTTAATTCAGAGTTAAAGATTTCAAGAATTCAAAGTTAGCTTTAGAGAAAGAATACAAAGCTCTAGTTTTTTTAGAGTGGCATTTAAGAGAACATTATGCTAAGTGAAATAAGCCAGTCAGAGTAAGACAAATGCCATCTGATCTCACTCATATGTGGAATCTAATGAACCAACTGAACTAACAAGATAGAGACAGACACATAGACAGCAGAATGACAGCTAAGGGGGTGGATAGGTTAGGAGATGGAGAGACTGAGCAAAAAGGAAAGAGGACTCATGGACATGGAAAACAGTGTGGTGATTGCAGGGGGGAGTGAGGTGTAAGGCAACTAAATGGTAATGAAAAAATACAATTAAAATTTAAAAAAATAAAATCACCAGACGAATCACAAATGGCAAGACATGAGAAAGCAGAGTGTTCTTGAATTAGAATTTGAAATGAATTTAGAGTCATAAATAAAGCAAAAAGTGCTAGGAATCCTTTTAATGCCAAAGAGCTAAAACCCAAGAACAGTCTCTATTTCATACAAACTCTAATTTCCAGCATCTGGCAGCTTACCCCGGAGGAGGCATCCATGGAGCATTGTCAGAATAGACTAAACAACCTTGCTCATGTCTGTCATTGGCATGACTACCATTGATTCTGTTATCCTTAAGTACTTAGAACACAAAGTAGATTGTTCATAACATCCTTGGTCTCAGAGAAAAATAGTAAAAATATAAAGTTGTAACTGAAGCAGAGTTTTACATAAGATTCTACTTTTCTCAACCCTATGTTAATTCAATTGAATATATATATAATTTTATACCTATGTAATTATGGAAAACTTAAAGCATACATGAAGCAAGAGAGTAAATACTTTAATGACTCAACTTCTATCTTCAAAAATTAATCAATTTTTTTCAATTTTTTATCTTCTTCCCTATTTTTATTTGTTTGTTATACCTAGATTTTTATTGGACTAGATAATTAAAGCAAATTCTAGACATTATGCCTTTTTCACCTATTTTATTATATGTGTCTAAACATTGCAGGGTTTTATATATTTTTAAATTGTACCTTGTCATTATTATACCCCCCAAAATTTGCAGTTTTTCTTAATGTAATCTACTACCCACGACTGTCTTTAAAAAAAAAATCCATCAGTTGAAATCATGATTCAGCTATGCCACACATGGTAAGTTCTTGTTCTTATAAGTCTCTTGAAAACTGTAACAACTTTATTTCATTTTCATACATTTAATTTATAGGTATATATGCATGTTTTTCAATAGAAGGGAGACATTTTTATTAGTGCAGATAACAAAGCATAGTGATACTGATTATTTTCTATTTTCAACCAAACCATCTGTCCCATACAATATCCCTTATTTTATATTTGGTTGGTTATTTATTTCTGGTGAGATAGACAGACAATAAACATTTTAGTCTTTGGAGGCCTGACTCTGCCTTTGTAATTCTAGGCAGTAATTGAATATGTTGGGCGGTATTCCAGTAAACTATATTTATGGACACTGACATTTGAATTTCATGTAATTTTTACATCATGCAGTAGTATTCTTTTAATATTTTCAACCATTTAAAAATGTAAAATTCTCTTTTTTAGCTTGCAGATTATACAAAAACAATACACTGATGAGTCATTTTGGTAAGTACTGCTTTATCCCTTAGTATGTAAAAGCTGTATGAGATTTTAATTACCTTTTTAGGCAAGCAAACTTCATAAGTGTTACATTATTATTTTTACTGAGTGAAGTCAGAGGGTCTGCTTGCCCCTTCTTTGTAATGCTGACTGTGATCTCTCTGATCATTTTCTTACAAACATCTCACGGGCCTTTTATTTATTGACATTAGTTCTATTGATGACTATTGGTTCATTGTTTCCATTAGGTAAATATTTGTGATTTTCTAATTCAACTTTTTTTTCCTGCATTTATTGTCAATCATTCTTTTAAAGAGAACTTTGTTTCATCAATCACGTGCTTATGTCACTGCTACCAGGTTGCCATTATTTCTCATTGAAGGTGAATTTTCAGATGAGTTCTTAGATTCAATGTCTGGTGAACTTCTGTAAAATATAACCGACCCTTGAACAACATAGGTTAAATAAAATGCATGGGCACACTTATATCTAAATTTTTTCAATGAATACTGTAATTTGTTTCCTTTCTTTATGATCTTAATATTTTATTTTCTCTATCTTACTTTATTATAAAAATACAGTATAAAATAACCACATACAAAATATGTGTTAATAGAGTACTTATATTTTCTGTAAGGCTACCTTCTGGTCAATACTTGGCTGTTAGTATGATTTTACTGATATTTGGAATCTAATAAACAAAATAAAATAGACTTATACACATAGAGAACAGATTGACAACTGCCATAGTGGAGTTGAGCTGGGGGACTGGGTGAAATAAGTGAAGGGAATAATCAAAAGAAACAAAACAAAACACACACACACACAAACAAAGTCCCTCGTAGACACAGGCATCAGTATGGTGATTAGCAGAAGGAAAAGGGGTAGGGTAGGGAGAAGAGGATAAATGCTGGATAAATGGTGACGGAATGAGCCTAGATGTGAATGGTGAGCACAAAATGCGATGTACAGATAATGTATTATAGAATTATATACCTGAAACCTATATGATTTTATTAACAAATGTAGCCCCAATAAGTTCAGTAAGAAAAAAACAGTTGACTATAGTAGTTAAATGTAGAAAGTCAAAAGTTATACATGTATTTTCAACACACCAGAGTGCAAGGGTCACCTGTAATTCCATGAGTTTTATTATAAATCATTTGGGTCCTTGTGACAAATATTGACAAAATACTGTAATAATAACATTCTTTTAATGCTCTGAACACAAATGTCCTTAGGTCTATCTATATGAAATTAGTGTAAATTTTAGAATTATATAATAGCAACTAACCTTGCCTATTTGCTGGAAGAGAACCAGTATTTTAAATGCTTAAATTAATGACTGAACTTTATTAGTTGGCACATCCTGCCTCTGAACATTTTAAAGAGGATGGGATTATATCATGATTAATAGGCTTATTGAGATTATCTTGCACTTACATTGAGCTTTGCCTTTAAGCCTCTCTGGAGATTTTGAATATTTAAATTACAAATCAAAATTGATCCTCAAAATTCACTGTGCTAATTAAATGAGTAAAGCAAATTGATATTAATCAACTAATTTTAACAACTTTAAAAATAGGCTTATTCCTTAGTTTTGCTTTTTCAAGTAAAATGCATATGTTTCTGATTATCTAAAATGCTCATGACATTTTTTATGTTGACATTAGTTTATAATAAAATTCCTATGTGAAAATAAATTTGTATGGCTCAACATACACAATATGAATGAAGTTGGACATTTAATTTATTTTGTAAAAGAATAAAAACATGCTATTATATTTTTATTGTAATATTTCTTTTATATCTTTCTCTCTTAATTTTCAAATAGACTGTATCATCTTATTTTTCCATTTTTATATCAGTATTCATTTAGAATTATCATATTCTAATTTTTCTTTATGTGCGTATTTTTTTCTTACCATGGCTTTTTGGTGACTTCTTACTGGGTTCATTTCTTCTCTTATCAAATATTTTGTATCTCTCATTTTGTTTATTTATTCCTTCTAGAACTCCTTATAAATAATATATTATTTCTCTTCAAGTTGTTTTCATATTCTTAAGTTCACCTTTTAACTTGTCCTCTCTTTATTTTTTGACTTTTATTCCCAATTATCATCTTAATTCTATGTTAAAATTTTTCTAATTTCCTCTTTAGCAAATTTCCCTTTTTGTAGATTTAAAGAGTTAGAGAGCATGTTACTTTTACAACAAACCTTTTTATTGCTCCTTTATGTAGCCATCTCCTTTTATAAATACACTTTACACTATTGTAAAGATGGCATTTTTTATTTTATTTTTTGATAGTATATATAACTAATTTTTATATTTATAAGTTTTTCTAGATGCTCACGTAATTGAGATATCTAATAATTTTTTGCAATATTTGTGGGGCTGCTAGTTTTGCTTGGGAATTATTTTCCTATGACTTGTTCCCATGTTTGGTTTCCTGCCTCTTCAATCCAGCTCTCCAGGATTCTATGAACAAAGTTTTAAGTTAGAAAGTCAGGTACGTAACACTCTATTCAGCTGCTGGCTTCTGGAGAGTGGTTAAGTGACTTGTAGAACTCCTTAAAGGATTCTGTATCAAAATCTCAGCTTTTATCTCTATTGTAGACAGATAGGATTTTCAGCAGCAGGAGTTGCCAGCAAATCCTTTTTGAGAGCTCACTTATGTCCTTGGTCTATTAATAGCCTCCATCTGTAACTCCTTCATAGTGCATTTTGAAAGCAATCACGTGATTGAGCATAGACACTCGCTGTAATCTACTAGCCGAGTCATTCTGTCCACTGGGTTGTTTATTACTTCTTTGACAGATGATGATCTCTGATGGATATTGATATGTAATGCAAACATTCTCACATTTTGTGCCCATTCCCGTTACTCCGCCCACATGCTTCTTCTCCAGAACTCCTTTTACCAGATTTCCGAACTTGCTAATTGTAGGTACAATTACCCAGGCTTTTTGTCACTGCTAGGAAACTCATTATATTGTAGTTTTAAATCATTTGTCTTCTCTTTCCTCACAATGTGAATAAAAATGCATACCTTACTAAGTTTTGGCTGTTAGAATTATTTCCCCTTATTACTGCTGGGTCACTAGTTAGTTCTCACTAAAGCACCACTTTCCAGTTTGGGTGGTTTGATACCTCAGGATGGGAAATGTTGGCTATACCATCTCCTGATGCTCTTTGGTTTGGCATTCAGGTTCTCAATAGGATCCAGGTGCTATGTCCTAAATAGTACTGACACTCAGTTGTCGATAGAATACCCTTACTCCAAAACACTGGGGATATGCATGGCATTTCTCTTACTGGATTTGCCAGAGTATTTACTCATTGTCTTTAGGATAGATACCTCTAAAATCATAGGTCTCTTAGGTCACATGGCTGCAGCAGCAGGACTGCTTATATTGCAAGCTAGACATGAGCCCTTGGTTGTTCTGACATAAGCCTTCAAAAGTAGGAGCCTTATAATCACATGATAAATTGGCAGGAGCAGCATCGTTGAGCATGGGACATGATGTTTCCAAAACCTGAAGAGTTTACCAAACAATTTTGCTTCTGCCTCAGCTGTAGAAGCTTAAATATGTAATCAAGCACCCTATACTCTCAAGGGAATGCTCTAGAATGCAGCAGCATAATGGTTACCTAAATTCTTTATCTTGGAAATTCCAACAGGAATTCCAGTGAATGAAACTCCAGCTGGGCAGAAATGACAAGCAAAACACATCCAGGGATGGAAAAGGGGTTTTTCTTACATGACTACATTTGCTTTTATAAACTGTTCCTTGCAAGGTAAACAATACTGCACATTCGCATTGTCGTGGATAATAATTGTTAATATTATTTTTGTTTTATTATCAAAGAATACATTATCCACTGCTTTTTCTTTATCTTTTTCGACTTTAACTTAGCTGGTTCATTTTCTCTCTTTGTTCCTGGCACTGACTCAGAAGACATTCTGCATGTTTAATACCACAGGAAACCAGCAGGCAATCTATCCTCCGTTCAGAGTAAGTTCAATGAATCAGAGAGAAGCAGCAGAAATATTTTTGCCTTCTCCCAATATGGCTTGATAGTGCTAAAACAGTATTTTAGAGTTCCTTCAATCCTTTGCTGGTAAAATTTCTCTTCTGTTAATAGAAAATTACAGAACAAATTCAGACTTCAGTCCAGGAAATAGAAATAATTATAGGTTTTTCCAGAAGAAATTGATTCAACACAGGGACTTTCATGTTTGCCAAATCATTACTGAGCCCAGAGGAATGGATGTCAGGTTCACCATCTATAATGACACAGTATTGTTGCCATAATCCAGGACAAGAAACTGCTGTTGTCATTGATGCCCCTGAGACCCACAAAGAGCCACACACCCTCACGAAGCTGGTGGCTGGAAAAAGAGACACAGGCTGTTCCTGCTCTAGGAGAGAGTAATCCACTCAAGATGATCTGTAAATCGGCACTGCTAGTGATACGTAAACTTCTCTGTCATTCTCCCTTCTGAATTTCACACATCGGCATCAAGAACACAGTCTTAATTACGCCCAGACCTCCAGCTTTATGCAAGTCCCTAAAAAGTAGATTTTGAGCTTCCATTCTCAGCAACACAAGAGTGATTTCAGAAAGAAGTGGAAATATATCATGAGTGTCAACAGATAGCATCTTGAACAAATAAGGTATGTGATTAGTATGTGTAAAATCTTGCAGCATAGATGTCATTTTCAGTGTGAAATTCAAACATCATGTCCTCTTTTATGCAGGTAAATGCCCTAACCATTATATATTCAAACCTGGCAAAACCATGTTGTGAGTTCTTGGCAAACATCTTTCATATTTGTTTCCTAGGGTTGCCACAACAAAATTCCAGAGCTAGATGGCTTAAACAACATAATAATTATTATTTCCTTATCACAGTTCTGTGTGTGGGAAGTTCAATACCAAGGTGTTGACAGGTTGGGTTTCCTTTGAGTTCTTTCTTCGTTGTGTAGATGCCCACCTTCCCAATGCATCCTCGCACTGTCTTTTCTCTGTGGGGGTGTCCCTTGTGACTCTGTGTGTGTCTTATTACCCTCTTCTTATAA
>CM052540.1:174188650-174251763 GCA_028533065.1 Trachops cirrhosus
GTCTTTAAATGTAGTCCTATTCTGAGGTACTGGAGGTTAAGACTTCAACATAGGAATTTGAGCTTGTTGGGTAGGGAACCAGTTCAGCCCATAATACTCCCACAATATTTTTTTTTGTTTTTAATGTTTCAATTTAAAAAAATTTTTTTTTATTTTAGTTTATTCAGGACAATTTCTATCCTTTATTCCCATTCCAGCCCACCCACCCATTCCTCCTCTCCTCCCTCCCCTTTCCAACCCCCCAAGTTTTGTCCATGTGTCCTCTATATTTGTTCCTGTAAACCCTTCCCTTCTCCCCTGAAATTCCCTCCCCTCTCCCCTCTGGTGACTGACTACCTGTCCTCTATTTCAGTGTCTTTTGTTATATTTTACTTGTTTCTTTGTTTTGTTGTTTAGGTTCTTGTTAAAGGCGAGATCATATGGTATTTTTTTGAATTTCCCAAGCAGATTCCATGAAATAGGCTCTTTTGTATTCTCATAATCATTATGCAAGCATACGAAAGGTCATGCTTATGAATTTTATCAGTATTTTTTCTCAAAAAGTCAAAATTCATGTACACAGAAATGATTTATTCAGCCTTACCAAATATTTAGGCTGAGTTGTTTACATGTCACATTAGAGACATTCAGAGGTGCCATTCTATTTTTATTGCACAACAGTTGTATCATTGGCAATTTATTCCTCATGGCCCTAACAATTTCACTCTGAGATATAAATCCAGCTCCTAAGGTGATAAAAAACAGAAGTTGATGTTTTCCACTTGGTTCAAACTAATTAATTTATTCTCTTTATACATAGAAGGAGGGAACAGTTGTTTCTGTGATTTATGAAAGAATGTAGCTCACAATTACTACAATGAAATGTTAGCACTTGCTTAAAACCTATGGTGAATGGAGAAAGCAGTATAATCAGAGCACAGTCAAGTTAATAGAGTAATGTTCTGAAATTCTAACTAGGCTTTGAATAACATTATTTTAATTATGCTACAGCTTCATAAATGTTGCTAGTGCTCATTATTGTAATTGTTGTGTGGTGCTGACAAATACGCTGTGGAAAAGGGTGCCACTGGCATTTTCATAATGTTTTACATTATAAAAGTTACTGTACAATAGTTCATCTAAGTTGCTTTTGTCACACGTAGGCAGAGTTTACTGTATGAAGATAGGGTGACAGGTCATTTCTAAGTAGAATCAATATGAGAAATTTGATCTAATTACTGCAAGGAATTCCAGTAATAATGTCATATGTTTAGCTTAAACTGGCCACTCAGAAGGAAAGGTCAATTCCCACATGAGTTTAAATATAAAAGAGAGATTATTAATTTGATTTATCATGCACACATATAGCACGTCATTTCTGATGCACTTACTGATTTATATATAAGGTAAAGTAATTTATTACATTTACAAAAAGTGATGTAAGATTACACAAAGCTGCTATTTCCAAATAAGTGTGAATGCATCTCAAATAAATAGTTATATTTAGATATATTTCAGGAACTAACCCATATCCCTATAGTTGTATAAGATATATGTATATAATTAAAATAAATGTATATACCACACAATTCATGCATTTCAGTTATATAATTCATTATTTTTAGTATATTCACAGCATTGGGTAATCATCACTGTAATCAATTTTAGAATATTTTTATTCTTCAACAATGAAACTTCTCCCTAATTAGCAGTCCCCTTGACCTTAAGCTTAGTGCTAGGTAACCACCGATCTACTTTCTGTTTCTATGGTCTTGCCAATTTGGACATTTCATATAAATGAAATCATAAAAAATATGAGCCTTTTGCGACTGACTTCTTTCGTTTGGTGTAATGTCTGCACTGTCCATTCATATCCTTTTCTGTATTCGTACTGTATTTTTATTGATAAATGATACTCCATTGTATGAAAATATCATATTGTATTCATTTGTTTTCGCTGTTTGGCTATTACAAATAATGTTGCTATAAACTCTGGATATATACTTTTTTGTTCCATTCAATTTAATTTTGTATCAGAGTCAGGTGTACAGCTTAGTGATCAGATAATCATATGCTTTTCACAGTGTTCCCTCAATATTTTCAGCACCCAAACTGTCATCATACATACTATTGTCATATTATTGACTATATTCCCTGTGCTTTACTTACATCTCTGTGGCTATTTTTGAAGTATGAAATTTGTGCTTCTCAACCCCTTCACCTCTTTCACCCACTCTCCCAAAGTCCATGAGTCTGTTTCAATTTGTTTGTTCATTGTGTTCTTTAGATTCCACATGTAAGTGATATCATATGGAATTTGTCCTTCTCTGACTGATGGACTTCACAAAGCATAACAGCTTCTAGGTCCATCCATGCAGCACTAGGTCCACATATGGTAAGATTTTATTTGTTTTGATAGCCAAGTAATATTCCATTTTCTGTGTGCATTTTTGTACCACACCTTTTTCATCTTCTTGTCTATCGATGAGCACCTTGGTTGGTTCCATACCTTGGCTATTGTAAATAATGTTGGAATGAAATAAATTAAGGGTGAGAATATTCTTTCAAATTAATGTTTTGGGTTTCTTTGGGTACATATACTTTTGCCTTCATTTCCTAAATATATATCTAGGAGAGTAATTTTGGGGTCATATGGGACTTACATGTTTAATTTTTCAAGAAATTGCCAGACTTTTGCAAAGCCACTTTATCATTTTACATTTTCACTAGTCGAGCATGAGGGTCCCAGTTTCTCACAATCTCACCAACATATTATTATCTGTCTTTGATTACAGCCACCCTATGAGGTATGAAATACTGTGACATTATGGTGCAATTGTCTCTTATTCATTTATCAATTAATAAAAATGCCCTCAAGTTATCACTAGTGAGCACACAAATTGTGCTCAAAAAGCCATTCATGTTTGCCGATATTGCCAGTTTCTAACATTTTGAAACCACTGATTCAATGAACAGAGATAACACTAAAAGAAGAAAGAATGAAAGGACAAGGAAAGAATGAAATAATAGTATTCCATTTATTTAGTATACAATATTTTATTTATCTATTCATTGAATAATGAGTATTTGGGTGGGAAAAATAAAGAACAATAGGAAGAGGAAGATAAACTAGCTTCAAAAAGGAATTGGTTTTCATTTCAGATTATATAAAGTTGTCTTAATGTCTCAGAAAAAATAATTTTCAATCTATAACCCTACACTATCCTATACTCAGTCATATAACCAACACATTGGAAAGCAAAATTAAGAGATATTCAGCATGGGTACCCCAACAAACACACAAACAAAACCAAAACAATGCACACATAAACATACAAACTCTCATGCACCCTTTATTAGGAAGCTAAGATAATTCAAATAACGGAATAGAGGATGGAAGAACAAAAACATCTTCAAAGTAAGACACTGGTCAGAGCAGGGAAAACAAGAGAATCTCCAGGATTCTGGGACAAGCATTTCCATACCAACAACTCAGTCAAGTCCTTTGAGCAAACAGGAGAAATTATGGCATTGAGTTGTCAGCTCCAAAAAAATCTCTAATTATAGGTTGTGCAATAATTTCGACTGCTTGCAAATCTGACTGAGAGGTTGAATAGAGTGGAGAGAGAATCCATTTGAAAACGTAGCAAAAATATCAGTAATAATAAGCACAAAAGTAGAAATAAAATGTTTTAATGAAAAGCAATTTAATGATACTATACTGAGCTGCTAACACATGTAAACATATAATCCTAATGTCAAAATAATTCAGTCCCTGCATATTGATTTAACCAAGGGGTGATTTAACACTGATGAAGTAAGAAAAGGAAAAGGGTGTTACATGATCAGAGAAATAAATCCTCATCTTCCAGAATAGAAAATCAATAGGTATTTACAATTGATGAATCATTATTGCAGTATAAGCATATAATTTAAAATGATGGTATATGAGAACACTGCAAAAAGAGTTGTTAAGTATTTCAATGGAGGCAAATTAGGATTGGGGAGGAATTAATCCTTGGAGTCTTCTACTTTAGATATTCTTTTTCAATATCTTTAATATTAATTGTATTAATATATAATATACCAACCAGGGCAAAACTCAATTTTTAAACTTACTATAATTATTCTCTTTGATAGTCACATTATCATAACTTGTCAGTGAGAACCTTATCTGTTTAAAGATCTAATATTATTTCATATTAAAATATGAAAGAGTACTGGCTGGTGTCGCTCAGTGGATTGAGTGCCAGCCTGGGAACCAAGGGTTTGCTGGTTTAATTCCCAATCAGGGCACATACCTGGGTTGCAGGCCAGGTCCCCAGTAGGGAGTGTGAAAGGCAACCACACATTGGTGTTTCTCTCCCTCTCCTTCTACCTCCTTTCCCTCTCTAAAAATAAATAAAAAGAATCTTAAAAAAAAAAGATGTAAGAGATATCTTGTATTGTCTTCATCCTAATTCATGGAAACAGCACTCTCCAAGGAGATCTAGGTATATATTTTTTTTGAAGTTTGTTTTTTTAAAGATTTTATTTATTTATTTTTTTTAGAGAGAAGGGAAGGAAAGGAGAAAGAGGGGGAAAGAAACATCAATGTGTGGCTGCCTCTCATATGCCCCCCACTGGGTACCCAGCCTGGAAACTCAGGCATGTGACCTGACTGGGAATTGACCCGGTGACCTCTTGATTCACAGCCCACTCTCAATCCACTGAGCTACACTAGCCAGGGTAGAGTTAGGTATTTTTAATGAAATAAAATTATTGATAAAAATGTAGACCCTCTAATGCATTTAATATCATTCTGCAATATTGATACTAGATAACCTGGACCAATCTCCAGGATGCTGGGGTTACTTAGCAAAGCCAAAATAGAATATTTTTAATGAAACTAATTCAAATCAGTAATTCTGTTTTACATTTAATTATATAAAGTTTCATTTTAATTTGACTTAATGTAAATTTTCAAAAATTTTTTCTGTTTATAAAAAATTTTGTATCCTCATTGCTTGTAATTTTCTACTTTAAAGAGTATAACTCTTATATAGCCCACTGATTAAAATTCTATGCTCATATTATTTACCTTAAAGTTTTTCAGTAAAATTTTTGCATACTTTATAATTATTGTTTAAAACAATCTGTGAAGTGATATAAACTGTTTCTTCTAAATAATCATTTAAATACTGTCATAAAAAGTAGAAAATAGTATTAAAGTTAAATAAAGATTTCTTTTCTTAGATAATTTTATTGTATGAGTTCACTTCCCCTTTACTGCAACTACTGTCATTGTTATGTCATCACAGTACAAATCATTTGCATTAATTCTGCATAGAAAATAATGTATTTCATAACATAATTACTCAATTTAAACAAGGTACCAAATATTAACAGAAGAAGAAATTGAATCTCATGCTTTGATTAATAAAAGCATAATTGCAGAGAATGCTTCTTTCCAGGCACTAATCAGGCTGTCTTGTTTTTGAAGGTCAAAAGTAAGAAAAAATAGAAATTAGCCAATCAAGCAGCTGAGGAATTGTTAGCACAAAAGTCAAATTTAATTTTAAAGTAGTAGGAAGGAATATCAAGTGGAACTTTAATGTTTGATTCTTTATAATTAGATTTTTTAAAGATCTTCACTTTTTTTGGTAAAGATTTTATTTATTTATTTTTAGAGAGAAGGGAAGGGAGAGAGAAAGAAAAGGAGAGAAACATCAGTGTGTGGTTGCCTCCCATGTGTCCCCCACTGGGGACTTGGTCTGCAAACCAGGCGTGTGCCCTGACTGGGAATTGAACCGGTCAGCCTTTGCTCCACAGTCCCATGCTGAATACACTGAACTACACCAGCCAGTGTTATAATTAGATTTTAGAAATATATACTCACATCTAAAGTTAGTTTATTAGGAAAAAGAGGATATAATGTCCAATTGCTTCCTAACTGTGTTCACTAGTTGTGTGGACTCTGTGCTCAGGAGAAAGCTAAAATATTGGCACAAAGTAAATATGTTCAGAGGCAGACAGATGAATGATGGTATTAATCTGAGCTTAAAGACAGACAAATGAACAAGAGCTATGGCAAATATATGAATGACAAAGATAAACTGCAGTCTCTGGGCAAGGCTGTTTTTTGTAAGTGTGAACATCAATATGTAAGGGTACACCCAGTACCTGAAAATGAGCTGATATGCTAAGTGGTGAACATGCTTCAATAAAAAAAAGGAAAAAACAAAACTTACAACCCACTACGTGAAGAGTACTTCTTCAATGTTGTCTAGAGGTAATGCACTTCGTCTAGAGCTTTGTGGGTCACTTACTTGACTCTGATCAGACCTTCATAAAGCGAGACCCATGGACAAGTGCTGGTCCAAGAACTGCCATGCTTGCCTAGGTAACACGGGACTGACTGAGACTCAGCATTTACATATGTGAATCTGAAAATAGGACAGTAATGTGTTCTTTGATGACCCTGGAAATACAAACCTGTGCTTGTGTTTAATATGTTTAATTGCCAGCACTTCAAATAAATTGTTTTGTATAAAACTATCAGACTATGAAGGAGTGAGTGAAGAAAACCAGGGGAACATACTCTAAATCAAAGAGCTGCAAATTAGAGCGACTTGCCAAAATTGTCCTGGCTGTGAACTGGCTTTATTGGTAGAGTTTTACTGACTACCGCCATGATCATTTGTGAATGTATATAGAATATTAGTAATAGTAAATGTCCATGAAAGTAAATACTTTTGTTGTGCACACATAATATTCAAATAATGCATTAGATTTTTTCTTTTACTGATACTAGAGAGAGGGGAAAGGAAGGACAAAGAGGGAGAGAAACACTGATATCAGAGACAAATATCGGTTGCCTCTCATACATGTCCCAAGTGGGGACTGAGCCCTCAACCTGGGCATGGGTCCTGAATGGGAATCGAACCAACAAACATCCAGTGTGTAGGATGCTGTCCAGCCAGCTACGCTGCAATGGCCAGGGCTACATTAATCAATTTAAAAACATTGTGTTTAAGTAGGAATTATTAATACATGACATTCCTCTAAGATACAGCAAATATTGTTAAATATACTGCAGACTAATAATGAAGTGAGCCAATTTCTTAATTTAAGATGATTATTTGATTAGATCCTTAAATATTCAAATAGAGTTTCTAGGCAGGACTGATAGGATTTCATGTATTAATATTTTTTACTTGGGAAGTATGCTACATTCTTCTAGCTTCTCCCAAAATACACTGACTTTTTGAAAACAGAGTTTAATCATGATTAATCCAGAAACCATTTATATTTTTAATTCATCAGTGGAATATGTAGTATCAGTGCCACATATGCAATAGATGTTCAAAAGTATGTTGAATAAACAAATGATAAGCAAGTCCATAAAATAAAATAGGACACAGATATGTAAACTCTTCTGGAGTTAGAATTTGACAATAGATTGATAAAATCATATCAAAATTTAATTTTTTGTCAACTATGTATAGCATTTCCTAATAAAAATAATGTATTTAAATATAAATTATCTTTCTTCAGTCAGCATTACTTGGAATTTAAACACTTCCTAATATTTCTGTCAGATGATTTGGGTTTTTTATTGGTATTCTGTATCAGTCTGAGGAAAACTTTTATTTATAATTTGCTAATACATTTAATCAAAAATTGGTACTTTACCTTATCAATGCTTTCCTTACTTTTATTGAAATGATTGCATAATATTCTCTCTTAATCCATTAATGTTATATATATATATAATATAGCAATTTTTAAAGGACAATCTATTTTTGAATCCTTGGTGTAAACACCTGATAATGCTTTATCTTAATTTAACTATAGCGATGAATTTGATTAGCTAATATTTTAATGACTTTTGCTTCTGTTGTTATAACACATATGGTTCAAAAATTTTTCCTTTTTTTTTTGAAAAATTCATTGTGTAGTTTTGCCATCAGAGTTGTAGTGGCCTCAGACACTGAGTTAGGAAGCTTTTACTCCTTTTCTACTTTCTGAGAGAGCTTCTATAAAATTGGTATCCTTTCTTCCTAAATGTTCAATTAAATTTGAGGCAATCTAAAACTGGTGTTATATGGTGGGAAGTTGTTTATAAATTAAATCTTTAAACATACACAAGAGTATTTATGTTGTCCATTCTTCTTGGGTAAGTGTTGGTTGTATGTGTCTTCTAACATACTTTTCCAAAAAGTTCTTCAAAATATGCCCTAGTTAATATTTTAATATCTATAAGATATGTAGTGGTGTCCTGACATTAGTAATCTGTGCTTTTCTTTTACTTTTTATGTCATTCATCTATGGGGTCATGAATTTTATTAATTTTTATGAAGAAACAGCATTTTCACTTTATTGATTCATTTATTAATCTCCTCTTTTTTGCCTTCTATTTCATTGATTTATGGAGTATTATTTTGATTTTCTTTTTGGTACTATAAGTTTGTATTCTTTTTCTAGATTCCTTTAATCATATATTTGGGAGTTTTATTATAAGTTACATATACATTAATATTATGTCTTTTTAATTAACTGACACTTTTAAGCTTATGAATGTCCTTCTTAGATTCTTGAGTTAAACTTTTCTTCATTTAAAGGCAGCAAAGAGCAATATTCCCACTAATATAGACAGTATTAAAGTTTTAATTATCTAGCTATTATAATATACTTTATATTTATTAATTACTAATCAAAAGTATATTTTTCTCTTAGTCATGTTTTGGAAAAGTATATTGAATTCCAGGAAAACAGGTGCAGTCTTATTTTATTTTACTATATTGTATTTATTTTTAGAATTTTTTTCTCATCAGGAGACCATAAAATAAGACCTGGACCAAATATCCTGTTATTCTGACCTTTCTTTACTCCATTTTGTCCAGCACATTCACCTACTACCATTATTTCTGTGCAAATTTCTACTTACTCTGTTCAAATTATGGAAGTTCTTTAAAATGCTCAGCTCTTTAATGAGTCTCTAATGACTGAAGTATTTTGCAAATTTGTTTTTTCCAAAATAAGTAGTTCATCTAGCAATACTAGAACTGCCAGGAAATGGGAGGGCCCCTTTAATATTCTTGTTATTTTCTTTTTTATAATTTTTGTTCAATTATAGTTGTCCCAATTCCCCCCGCCTACTGCCCCGCCTCCCTCACTCCCTTAGTCAGTCTCCACCCTGTTGTCCACTGCCATAGGTCCTTTATATATGTTCCTTGACTAGACCCTTCCCTCTCTTTCCCCTGGTATCCTTCTCCCTCTTCCCCTCTGGTCACTGTCAGTTTGCTCCTTATTTCAATGTCTCTGGTTCTATTTTCCTCATTTGTTTCTTTTGTTCATTAGGTTCAACTTATAGGTGAGATCATATGGTATTTGTCTTTCACTGTCTGGCTTATTTCACTTATCATAATGTTCTCCAGATCCATCCATACCATGGTAAAGGGCAGTAGCTCCTTCTTTCTTCCTGCTGCATAGTATACCATCATGGAAATGTACCATAGTTTTTTTATCCATACATTTACTGATGGACACTTAGGTTGCTTTCAGCACATGGCTATTTTAAACAACACTGCTATGAACATGGGGGTGCATAGGTTCCTTTGAACTGGTGTTTCAGGATTCTTAGGGTATAATCCCAGCAGTGAGATCACTGGATGAGAAGGCAGTTTCATCTTTAGTTTTTTGAGGAAAGTCCATACACAGTGGTTCCACCAGTCTGTATTCCCACCAACAGTGCACTAGGGTTCCCTGTCTCCCACATCCTTGCCAGCACTTGTGGTTAGTTGATTTGTTAAGGTTGATTTTCAGTGAAGTCTCTGATGTGGTTTAAACTAAATTTGTAAGAGGCAACTCAAGAAGTGCCTAGAGGAAAATGAATAGCTATAGATGCTTATGAGAAATACAGAATTTCTGCATGATCCTTTTCCAGTTGGTTAACCAGTTCTGTGTTTTAATGAAATGTTACAGATTACTTAGTGAGACAATAGACAGAGTACCTATATTGTCATCCTCAATACTCTTTGCTTTTAGAAAATATTTAATGTGACATTTTCTAGTCTGTAATCCTGTCCTGAGAAGGAATGTTTTTCAGTCTTCATTGACATACAGACTTTATTTTCTTATCTTCAACTTTAATACATATCTCCTCTTTATAAAAATACCCTGCAATTTTAAAAGGAATGCCTTATTTTGATACAATTCAGAAACTGTTGACTTGCATCATAACAACTTCAGAAATCATCAGTGACTGAGAACCTATTTCATCATTTTATATTGGCATTTTACTCTACTTCTTTTCTTGGATGACAAGAAATTAGCATCAGTCTTCTGAGCATTCTCAAAAGACTGGTAGCAAAATACCCCTGGTTCATTTGTTGATTATCGCAAAGTTGTTTTCAGATCTTTCTCTAATCAATTCTACTTTCAAATCTATTCATTCTCCATACTTTCAGGAGGACTTCCTTCTTTTATTCCTTTGTCTTATTTACTTTGGAAACTGAAGACTCATCCTCAAATCACCAGGGCCCGTGAGGCCACAGCTTGCAACCTGCTCAATGGTTACTTCACTGGCCGTAACTGCCAGACCTCTTGTTTTTATTATTATTTTTTACATTAGAAAACTTAATAATATATTACAATATAAATAGGAATTTTGAGTTTTGTGCATTTAATAATTTATTGTCTTCATCGTTCTTTATATTATTCTGCTTCAGTTTCTGAAATTTTTTGAACATTTTTTGCAGTATAATTTTACAGGAGATAAATTTTTAAAGATTTTTTCTGTCATTTAGTTTATCTTTGTTTTTGAAATGTATTTTCACAGGAAATAGGTTTCTAAGTTGAATCTGTTTTTTTTAAATTGTTAAACATTTATTTTCATTGTCTCCTGGCTTCCATTGTTTTATGGGAATTCAGCTATCCATTTTTAACATCAATTTTATTCCATGTCTTTATTTTCTCTGGCTCTCTTTAAAATTCTTTTTTTATCTTTAGTGTTCAGTACTTTGATTATGATGTATCTGGCTGTGTTTTTATTTCATTTATCACACTTCAGCTTATTGAACTTCTTTTATGTGTGCATGTTCTGTTGTTTGCTCTCACACATTGGTAAAATTTTCGATCTTGTCTCTTAAAATATTTGTTGTTTCCCACTCTTTCTTCTCCTCTTTGGTTTCTAATACTTACATACCGGCAGGTTTTGATATTGCTATATAAGTTTTAAATAATTTACTTCATTTTCCTACTCCTGTTATTGCACTTTGTTTATAAGGTTTATATTGTCACACCTTCAAGCTCATTAATTCTTTCCTCTGTTCTGTCTGCTTCATTATATACATATATACATGCATATGTATATATACATATATACATGCATATGTATATATACATGCATATGTATATATACATACATATACATGTACATATATACATACATGTATATATACATACACACACACACATATATAACTTTCTGAAACCCTGAAACAGTTCATTTTCATGTTGCTCACTTTTCTATTATTGTCTATAAGTTAGAATTAATTTTAAGTTTCTACTAATTTTACGCTCCTGACAATTTTAAGTCTGGTGTAGTTCAATTGACTATTCTATTACTCAGAGTACATCACATATCCTTGCTTTTTTTTTGTCTTATATGATTGAGTGTCACACACTGTATATAAAAGAGAGAAACTGAGATAAATACTATTTGTGCCCAGAATGAGCACAGTGCTCCCTGTGAGGGGTTGCATCACTGTATTTTTAGTTGGGTGGGGATTAGGCTTAGATGTGAAACTCCTCTAGTGATAGATTGCTGCTGCTTTAGTGTCCCGCGTGGCCCAGAATGTGTGAGGTTTACTCTCTGTGTTGCTGCTCCATCTTCAGCTTTCAGCAGGCCCTTGAAAACTTTTGCTGAAGATAGCTTTCTCTCTATGGTTTTGCTTCTCTTTCAGCCACAGGGCACTCCTTGCTACCTAGAATAGGGAAATGATTTTTCAGTTTCCTTACTTTCTGTGCAATCTGAAGCAGGCCCTGATTCCTTGGGCCCCAGGTCTTGGACTTCTCAGCATTCCTACCCCACCACCCAAACAACTACTTCCTCCTATTCAATGCAAGGTCTCTACTCAAAGAGTTTGCCTTGCACTCTCTCAGCTGTGGCAAGCCTCACACCAACACAAAATCAGAGATTGTTGAGTGTCTTCCTCAGCCTCTGAGGGTACACACATTAATGCAATCATTTTAAAGGGTCTATGGTAGATACATTTTCTATATTTCCAAAAGCAGCAGAAATCTTTTGCCTTAGATCCTTCAGAGTTTTTCTGCCCATGTCCCCATGGGAGTCAATCTTCTGGATCCTGATTATTTATCTTTTCTTGTTGTTGTTGCCAATGACAGTTGCTGCTTCAGAAAGTGAAGGATCTGGGACAGGTCAGGCTCTATTTTTTACCCAACTCCTGCCCCATCCCAGGAAGCAGAGAACTACTTCTCTCATCTTATCAAGGCCCAGCATGGGTGTGGATGGTTTCTCTGCAGGCTACTCAGGGAAGCCAACTAAAACCTTAGAGTCATGCAGGGTTTGTTGAATGCGCATGCTGCTTTAGTGTCTCCTGTCTACCTCCAATCGTAGGCAGGAAATACATCCTGTGCAGTAGGTATTTCTATCTTGTTCTCAATCCTTCTCATGAGCACTTGATCTGTGAAAAAGGTTGACAAGTGGCTGAAAGTCTGCTCTTATACTTGGGACTTTCAGGGCTTCTAACCTCTATAACTGAGCCCATAACTGACATTAATAATTCAATAAAATTTAAGCTTTTTGTTTACCAAGATTTCATAGTAGTTAAGTCTATTTTCCATGATCATATCTTATGTGTAATCATTTCTCTGTCCCGTCTCTGCTAAGAAAGGCATGTCAGCCCCTGAAATTTGTTTTACCAGATATCCTTATGATCTTACTGTTTTCTTAACAATCAGATTTTATCTCATTTTTAAGAAGATAAATTTTGCTGATGTTTTTATGTTTTATGTGAATATGTCTCACTTCAATTTTAAAACAAAATTTGAGAAAGATGTAAGGCATTAACACGTAAAATTTGCCTGGTTTGCCCCTCCGCTAATGTGCACTTTGGTCACACCCTTTGTTTTCATTCCACCTCTGGTCTTTAAAAATACAGGTGCTTCGCTCAGATCCATGCTAACAAATCAGGGTTTGAGAAATTCGAAGCTCATTTTATTTAGTAGGTGACCATGTCTGATTAAATCAATCAGGTTATATATTTGCCAAGTGGGAGAAAGAAGAGCAAATTCAATTTTTTATTGTCTGTTAAGGCATTTCTCATAAGCATGTACAAACAGGCACACCAGTGTACAAACAACTCCTTCTTCTTCCAAGATTCTCAATTTCTCCACTTCTGCTTTCGTGACCTATTCTGAAAAGGCACTTTAGGAACTTCACAAGTTTTTCCCTGGAAGTTTCTATTTAATCTCAGATATCGAATAGGGTGGCGGGGGTCATCTGTTGGTAAATTGATATTTGTTCTATGCAAACAGGTTTGCTATAAATCTTGTCAGAGGAGTTTTGCCTAGTTTATGTACAAATCTTATGAGATTTCTTTTTTAAATTAAATTAGATGGTAATAGTATGTGGGTCATCGAAGTTTACATTCAAACAAAAACAACAGAAAGAAAAGGTTTTAAGGAAGACAGAGTACAGGGCACTAAGGAAGAGAGTATCCTTTCTGACTTCATGAGGAAAATACTTGAGTAAATGGATAATAGACAGATGGTTTTGAATATTTACAATAATTTTTCAAAGAACTCCAAAGTAGTCATAATAGTTGTAATAAGGAAAAAGACATATTTTCAGCTACAGGCTTATTTCAAATAATAGTAGTTTGTAAGTGTCTTTCAAGGAGTCCTAATAATTATATTTCCATGTATTATATTGCAGATTAACACCAAATTATTCATAATTTTAGTGAAACATGCATATTTTCAATTCACGCTTAGCAGTTCTAGACTTGCTACATGTTTTATAGTTTCTGAGGGCTTTTCAGGGTATTTGTAAGGTTATCTTTAATACTAAATATTTAAATTAAATGCATAACCCAAATTCAGATGGTACACGATTATATAATTGCACGGTGACATGTTTACCTAAAGTAAACACGAGCATGTGGCAAACATCTACAGAAGAAACAGAATGTTACCAGATCCCCTGATGCCTCCTTGGTATCCGTTTTTTGTTTGTGATTACAGCTGCCCTCCCCCCTAAAAGAATATGAGCAAAACTATACAATTTTGACTGCTTTTGCACTTTAATGTCAATATAAACGGGATCATTCCAAGTGTACTCTTTCTGTCTAGCTTTTTCTCAATATTTTGCATATGACATTCCTCGAAATTATTAAATTTGCTTGTGGTTTGTTCATTCTCTTTGTTGAATAGGATTCCTTTGCCTGATGTATACTGATTTATTTTAACTTCTCCATTTCTTGGCCTTCTCTATATAATGGCAACACAGGGGGCTCTTGGAAGTAGACTCAAAAAGCAGACACACGCCCTCCTCGGGCAGGCTCTGTCTTTGCATTTGCACTGTGCTTGGCTGCTCAGTGGATGGAGTCGCTCACACCTGTGTTCTGAAATTCATTTTCTGTCTCCTTTCACAATTGTGCAAGCATTAATTGCTATATTTCACTACTATTTCTATTAGTCAAACTTTATTGATATGTGAATAAGAAAGTACATATATGTACATATTAATATAAGTATGTGTATTTTAAATTCAAAAGGGAATGTATATTATCTTAGATTTTCTTACATTATTTCTGTCAAAATTATGTTTTGAGTTCGTCTTTTTTCATGAGAACTAACTTTGTGATAGCCATGCCCTTATTTATAGCCTATAGAGGAGTAGAGACTCCAATTAACAAATACTGATCTCAAATGCCTAGAAATGTACAGCAGTTAAATGAGCAATTACATTCAAAATGAAAACAATTAAAATGCTATGAACTTACATTTGTGTATTTCCTGAACTGTGAATATAAAATAGTTTTATTAATATGCATTTTTGTTCTTGGACACAATATGTTTTTAAATAGTTTATTTATGCTTCATTTAGTTGATATATGGGATTATGTCTATGTTCCAGGTTCCTAAATCCTATGAGTAATGCTTTTACTAATGTTGATTTTATTATTAAATGCCAGATAATGTATCATATACAATTCAAATTATTAGGTAGTTAATTGAGTGGATAATGTTTATATAGCTTAAATTGTATTTGCAAATATTATTATAATATTGTTTAAAATATTCTGTCAATTAGATAATCAGCAGATTGCCTACTTAAAAAGATAGAATACTGGTGAAACTATGCAAGTATTTTACTTTTGATTGTTTAAAAAATACTTCACATTTTAACATTCAAATCAGTATACCTACTTTTTGGTTTTATTTGCAAAAGATTTATAGCTATTTTTGTATATATTCAATTTTAGGTGAATAATGATATAATAATTTTAAAAAGGATATAAACTAATGCATAGAAGTAATGCTACAAAGACACTTGATGGATATTGGAATACCTAGTTACCTCTCCTACATTTTAAAATCAGTTTATAAATGATTTTAAACCACAGTTTTCTGATCTTAAGATATTAAGGAAGAGAATAAGGAAATATCTTTCAGCTATACAATTATATGAGCTTTGCTCCAAGTAGTTAGCATTTTGAAATGTTCCCAATGCATTTTCACTATGTAGTTGGTCATTTTTACTCTGAAAAATTCCACCAATGGAATTGGCCATGAGAATGAATGTTATTGCTCCAAAGAAATACAAATGTTACTGTAAGTAAAATGACATCACAGAATTTTAGCTCTTGGGTTTCAACTTTAAAGAAGCAACCAAATAATAACCACAGAATAAAGGATGTTTGATTACTAAAACTGATATTTCTTTTTTCTTTTAATTTACAATTTTGGGGGCAGATCATTGGTTATACAATTTAAATTGCTTTTCCATCAGTAAACATCCTTAATAAAAATGTCCGCAGTACTCAGGCCCTAACCCTATTTGAGAAATATAAAACACCACGTCTGATTTTTGCATGTGACTCTTGTTGTTTATAATAGTTACCTCAGGCTTCCATAACAACATAAAATGGACTGGGTGACTCAAACAACAGAACTTTATACTTTATTTTCTCACAGTTCTGGAAAGAACAAGTCCAAGATCAAGATGCCAGCACGGTCACTTTCTGGTGAGACCTCTCTTCCCAATTTGCAGCTGGCAAACTTCTTGCCGTGTCTTCCCCTAAGAAGGAGAGGCAGGGAGCATGTCCTCTGGTATTTCTTCACATAAGGGTACTGATTCCATCGTGAAAGTCCCACCTTCCTGACCTCATCTAAATGTAATTATCTCCCAAAGGTCCCATCTAATTATCATCATATTCGGCATGAATTTTGGGGCATACAATTTACTCCATAGTAGTAGGGTTTATATCCTCATGTTCACATTTCATACACTTTCAGATATATTTTTGCTTAAGGGAATCTTTTTTCACTCCCTGGGATGTGTCAATATCTATGAATGAGATGTCTCACCAACTACTGGGGAGTTGGATGTTACAAGGAGAACAAATTTTCTATGAACTATGTATTATCACCTTATAGCTTCTTTTCCATTCTTTTGATCTTCCAATGATATGTTGCCTTATGTATGTGAGTTTCTTGTTATTTTGTATAAAAATTTGCATTGATTTTACTCATTCTTAGACATTTTCCAAATAGTCATAATTTAAATGATTCAAAAAAAGTATTAGAGTTAACATAAAAATTAATAAAACTAGTTTACATTAAATTCAACAAATTAAAGTTATCTTTTCCAAGTTTTCTTTCTCAAATACAAGGATTTTCAAAAGCCTATTTTCAGTTGAAAGAAGGGATTGTTTTTTCAGTTATAAGTATCATAAAATTACATAATTTATAACTAGATGTTGATTCCCTAAAATGAACATCAAATTTTATTGATTATAATATATATCTTTAGCTAGGCAACTCGAGAAACAATTAATCTTGATAATCATAGAAACTGTAAGTCAATAAATAAGTACATTATTGCATATGGCTGGGAACTATAAGTAAAATGCAAAAGAATCATTACTACTGTCATTTTGTAAATGGTTTTGATGTTTTCAGGGCTTACTTTAAGTGATTCAAAAGAGTAGCATAATTTAACATTATTTAGCTAAATTAAAATTATATTATGTAATGTCCCAAGGTTATGACCATGTGAAAAAGTATTAGACAACTGACCAGATCAAAAGTTAATAGATAACAATGAGTTTAGGTTTTTTTGATTTAACTGAAATAAATTTAAATAACCAACAAATTGTAATGTCATGCACCTATAATTTTCATGCCCACCTAAAATTGTGTATTGAATAACAGACTAGGTTTATTATATTGCCAACAATTTTTTATGCCAGATTTAGGAACTACGTATAATGGTATGAGGTGGCCTGGATTCTGATACTTTTCTTTCCTCTTTGACCTTGAACATTTCAATTTAATTTTTAAAAATTCTGGGTTTTACAATCAAAGCACTGACTTAGATGTGGCCAGGATGGAAAGCAATAAAGGACATGATGGAAATCAATGCCATTGCACTCAAAGAGCTTACAGACCCTTTGGGGTTTACAAAAAAGTAACTAAAGCATAAAAGTTATCATAATACAATATAGACTATAAGTGCCTTTAAAGAGATTTTTTTACAATTATGAAACTAAAAGGATAGGAATATTATAGTGGTGAGATAACATTCAAGCCGGGCTCTCAGATTTGTGTAGAACTTCTAAAGATAGAAGATAGGTGAGAGGACTTGACAAAAAATAGAATAGAATGAAGGAAAATTGTGCAAAAGCTAGAAGCATCTCCAGAAAGAACAAGTCATACAGTGTTATTATAGGTTGAGAAAATGGCATCTGTAGGGGAATATAGTCAATAAATGCAGGAAATGTAGTTTAGAATTATATTGTGTACTAATTTAGTTTTTAGAAATAAACTGATTAACTTGACACATAATTTATGTGGTACTATAATTCCAGATACCATATCACACACTAAGAATCCATATTTCACATTACAAGAAACACCAGGTCTTGAGAGGGTAGAGTCTAGAAATAGAAATGAATGGAACAGTTATGTGGATATATCTGAGACTGCAACTTCATGATTCTAAGAAGGCTATGATAGAGAGATAGAATGTTAAAAATGTATGATATAAAATCTAACTACATCGGATGCATTAAGAAAGACTTTCCTAAAAAAGAGTTCAGAAAGACAGAAGTGAGAGGAGATGAAAAGATTATTAAATGTATGTGAATGTATGTATGAAATGGAAGGCCAGTGTAGCTAGATCACAGATAGACAAGTGCTGTCTGAATGTATGGGAGATAGGAAAGATAAGCCAGTCCCAGATGCTGAGGGTCATTTTATTTATTTTTTTTCTGTATTGTATAAGTAACGGGAAATTATGCACATGAACAAAAAATAATTATTTTAAAGACTTTATTTATTTATTTTTAGACAAAGGGGAAGGGAGAGAGAAAGAGACGGAGAGAAACATCAATGTGCGGTTGCATCTAGCATGACCCTACTGGAGACCTGACCTGGCCTGCAACTCAGGCATGTGCCCTGTGCTGGGAATCAACTGCCCTTTGGTTCACAGGCCAGCACTCAATCTACTGAGCCACACCAACCAGGGCAAAAAAAAATCCCCATCTTTATTTCAGAAATAAAACATTGTTGAGTAAAGAAGAATTGGGAGGGACAAGAGGTTTAAAGAGTAGGAAATAAAGGTGTCACTATAGTGGACAAGTTGAGAGCTAATGATTGCTCCAAATAAGTGGTTTAGAGATGGATATCTATGTACTAATTTAAGAAACATTTAAGACTTTCAATGGACAGTACATAATGGAGAACTAGAAATTAGAAAGACGGTTATCCAAGATTGCTCTTTGCTAGTGGATTGTGATATTTGGTGTAAGGATGGTTATATTGACTATAATAGAAAATTCAAAATAGGAAATAAAATCCCTTAAATATTTAAGACTATGATTTCAACTTTAGGTACCTATGAGGTTTTTTGAAGTACACATCCAAGCAAAGATTCAGTTACTCAATTCTAAGAGTCTAGACTGCATATAGAAGTTTGTGCACTGTATTTGCAAAGGCAATTATCAATGTTGGAGCAGTAGAGGAACTTTGCTAGGGAGCAGCATCAAAGTAAAAATAAACCTCAAAATATTGACCAAGTAGATTGGAGTAAGGCTGAAAGGAGACCAAGAAAGAATAAGTGAAAGTTAGAAGGAAGGCAAGAGTGTGATGTCACAGAATTGTTTCCAAAGACCCAACGAAGGAAATAAATGCTGAGATGGCCATTAAAAGGATATTGACACATAGCTATCCAGATGGAAAAATCAATGAAAATGTTAGAAATGCTATTTCAGAGAAGTTATGGGATAGAAAACAGATTGTTCTGGGTTAAGAAGAGAGAGGTAGGTGAGGAAAAGAAGCCATTGTTTATAGGTTACTACTACTGGAAAAGCATATAATTAAAATGACATATTTTTATGTGGACTACAGAGTATATTCAATGGAAAAATGAAGTTGAATAATGGGATTATATTTCCTTTTAGACATGGCATAAGACATTGTTTTTTTTTCTAATAAAAATGACAAAATAAGAAAATTCATTTTGATACAGCCAAGGTAAAATGCTAAATTGGAGTCCAGCCCCTCCTGAAAGGGGCAAGAAAAAATGAAAAGTGCGATGAAATCATGTACATCTATGTGGACTTTAGCACTTGATGTGCACTGATGGTAGAGAGATAGTAGAAAACTAAGGGACATGATGTGATGGTTTTGAAAACAAAGAGTCTATTGAAACTGGTAAGTGGTTTTATTTGGAAATTGAAGAGACTCAAGGTGAAACATAGGCAAATGTCAAACATACAATCATTGATGTCTGAAAGTAGATGATAAAACAATTTATAAGGAAGATGAATTATATTCTTACAGATTTGTTGAGTAACTCCAATTAGAATCTCATCTTCATTCCCACTCCAGAAAATCTGTTCTTATGAAGTTCATCAATGACCTCCACATTGCCAAGTACAATGATTTTGTATCTAGGTACTGTATCACACACTAAGAATCCATGCTTCATGTTGCAAGAAACACCACATCTTGGGAGAGTACAGTCTAGAAAGAAATAGAAATGAAGGAAACTCTTAGATAGATCTATCTAAGACTACAGCTATATGATTCTCAGAAGGCTATGATAGAGAGGTATATGGTGTTAAAAATATATGGTATAAAATATAACTACATCAGATGAATTAAAGGAGTTCAGAAGGATAGAGGTGAGAAAACAAGAGATTATTAAATGTATGTGAGGAATTATGTATGAAATGGAAGGCCAATGTTGCTGGATAACAGATAGACAAGTGTTGGTATCTGTGGTATATGGTATTTGTTTCCTAAATTTATTAGCAGTATTTAGTACAGGTTGTCACTCCCTTTTTAATATCCTTTGTCCATCTGGCTTTACAAAACCACACACTCTTGATTTTGTTCAAAAGGACTGGAATTCTCTTTTTTTTATATCTTGGGAAAAAATTTGTAGAAATTCAGGACTCAGTTTTATAATATTTCCATTTTATTAATCCCCTAGTTGATATTTTCCATTATAGCTTGGTGTAATGTCTATCTACAAGCTGGTTGGTCCTCCATTTTTTAAAAATTTTCACATGAAGATCTTTGTTTATTGATGAGAGGGAGAAGGAGAGAGAGAGAGAGAGAGTGAGACAGAGAGAGGTGTTAGAGAGAGATGGATGTTAGAGATAGATATTAGAGAGAATCGTCAATCAGTTGTCTCACATATGCACCCCAAGTGGGGCTAGAACCCACAACCTAGTTATGTGCCCTGACCAAGAATCAAACCTGCAACATTTCAGTGTATAGAATGATGTTCCACCCAACTGAACCACCTGGCCAAGGCGGGTCCTCCATTTTCATCTTAATCTTGAACTCTAACAATATATATTTAACACTATTTGACTTCTTTGGATATCAAGTGCATCTCAAAATTAATGTGACCAAACCTATCTCATTATTGGAGTCTTTCAGTAACAATTTGCTAATCTTAATATTTCTCTCCTACATTGATGAGTACTACACCCTCAGACCATGAACTTGAAGTCATTAGTCAGACCTCTCATCCATTCCTTCAGCATAGGTCATTTGCTCTTCATTCAGAATATAATCCATTTTTAAGGTTTTGTTTATTTACTATAGAGAGATGGAGAAAGGAGGCAGAAAGAGAGGGAATGAAACACCAATGTATGGTTGCCTCTAGCACACCCTATACTGGGGATATGGCCTGCAACCCAGGCATGTGCCCTGACTGGGAATCAAACCGGTGATGCTTGGTTCACAGGCCTGCACTCAGTCCACTGAGCTACACCAGCCAGGGCCAGAATATATTCTATATCTGACCAGTTCTTATTGTTCTTGTTGATACAAACTCTTTTTTTTTTTTTTTTTACTTCTCCCACTATTGGTCTTCTTTAGACATGCAGGTCTCCATGCTCTTTTTGGTATAACATAAGCACGCTCATACCTTAAAACCTTTGCACTTGTTAATCTCTCTACCTGGAATACTATTCTCTACCATATCTACATAGCTTGTTCTCTCATTAAGTCTCTACACAAACATGTATTCAACAAAGTTCTCCCTGAACTCTATGATAAAACAGATTATGCCTCAAGGTACACATTATTTTTTACCAGTTTATTTACTGTCCACTCTGGCTAGAGCAGTACTATACAATGGAACTTTGCATGTGAAGGAAATACTGTATATCTGGCCTTTATGATATGGTAGGTGCTACCACATATGGATTTTGATAACAAGCAATGTGTATAGAGTGAGTGAGAAAATGAATTTTATTTGTATTTAAATTACCATGTTTAAGTTGTAATTTAAATAGACACATATGACCAGTGGCTGTCATCTTGGACAGTAGAGAGCTAAAATGTAAACTACAATGGTAAAGACTGTTTTCTGCTTTGTCTACTTCTTTAATTATTTTGTAGAGACTAAAATCTAAAGTGTCAAATAAGTATCTGCATTAATAAATGAATAAAAGTAGAAGTGTAATACATAGTGGATAATATTAAATCTGGATCATGAGAGACAGATAATTAATACAGATAAAATGGAAGTTTATTAGAGAGATTTTTTAAAAGTAAATTTAGAAAGAATAAAACACAAGCAAACAATATTTCAAAAAAGACATTTTATGAAAAAGATTTGCAATTGTATATTATAAAGTGATTAAGACAAACAGTGTGAAAATAAAATCCTTGTGTTTGAGAGATATAGCAGTCATAAGTAACCATGGATAGAAAAGAATCAATGTTTTGGTTATGGCATGTCAAGAAACTAACCCCAAAATGTCTAAACATAAAATTGGATTAGAGAAGGTTGAGGTTGGTTTAGAGAGATTTGGGTAAACTAGGCAAATTGGCCTCAACCACATATTAACACTAGAAGGAAAAAGGAGTAATAATGGTAGGGAAATGCTATTTATTTTTTTGTTTAATAGAAATTGAGGACACCTGTGACCTTTGTTGCACAAAGTTGAGAGGTATTCTAAGAAGCAAAAATAAATGATAGACTAGGTTCTCAGAAAAGATAGTTTTGCATTGGCTCAGATTATACAGATTTAAATTAGAAGTCAGTCTCTCTCTCTCTCTCTCTCTCTCTCTTTCTTTCTTTCTCTCTCCCAAAAAGGAAAAATAACAGAAAAGACAGAAAGCAGAAAGCTTAAGATTGAGGAATGTCTTTTCACTGACCGTTAATCATAGCTGAACAGAGGAACACTATTAATTTAAATGGACAATAACACTGTCCCAGAAGATATGATAGAAATAGTGATTATTGTTTGGCAGCTACACAGGTACAGTTTAAATTGGCAACATGAACAAATCAGGTTTTCATGAACATTGCAAAATATATTTTGCAGCACTTGTGTGTAGAAGATAAAAATATAAAGGCAGGGAGGAAGAATGGAAGTTTCAACTCTTTGATTTCATAGGCGATTTGAAAACAATCAATCTGTGCAAGATGACAAGAATCAGGGGACCAGTACAAAGGGAAGAAGAGAAATATGGTATGATGATTGAACTGTCTGGAACATGGTGTAGAGTAATATCACACACTTGAAGGGCCCTCCTAAAGTGTCACAGTGTTAAGAAAGACTGATATTATATCTGCATTCACTCTTGTCCATTGAGAAATTTAAATGTAGAACTAAATTTAGCCATTGTAACTTTAATGTAATTTCTTTAAATTGAAAAAATATATATAGGATACCATTGATTCCAATAAGCTATAATCTTGGTTATGGTTACATATTTATAAAGTCTACATTGAAAATAAATTTTTAGATAGTATTTATCTCCTCTACTATGAGTTTCTTGGGATATTGAGAATAGTATCTTATTCAGAGAATAAATCTCTCCCATATTTAGTAAATGAAATTTTCAGTGCATTTTGCTGCAACCCATCTGCAATGAACTGAATGTTAATGTGCTCCAAAAATTCCCATGTTAAAGTTTTAACCCTCATGGGAATGGTAAAAAGAGGTAAAGACTTTGGAAGTTGATTTGGTCATGGCAGTGGAAGCATCATGAATGAGATTAATGATCTTATAAAAGAAAATACAGAACAATCCTTGGCCCCTTTTTGTCATGTGTGGTTACAGTGAGGAGAGGGCTGTCAATGAGGAAGTGGGTTCTTACCAAACCCCCAATCTGTTAGCTACTTGACCTTGGACTTCCCAGCCTCCAGAAATGTGAGAAACAAATGTTGGTTGTGTATAAGCCACCTAGTCTATTGTATTTTTTACAGCAGTTTGAATGATCTAAGACACCAACTCAATGACCCTGATGAAGACTAGGTCTTGAGATATATTTTGTAAAGTTTGTGTGTCTGAAAATGTATTTATCCATGTTCATATTTGATTTGTGGTTTACTTGTACTCAGATACCTATTTTAAAATCTGGTGACTGCAATTTGAAATCTTTCTTTCAACACTCAATGTCTTGATGGGAGCTTGGTTCAAATGCTTACTGTACTTCTTTTGTGACATATTTATTTAATTTTATTTCTTACTATTCTATTATTTTTTTCAAGTTTTGAAAATCTTATTTAAATTTAAAAGAGCTTATTGTTTTTGGTCACAGATACATTTCTTATAGATTCATTTTCTTCTTGAAGAATGCTTTTGTGCATCAGTTAGTAAAAAATATGATTCTATGGTTGATTTAAATTAATTTCTGGGGCACAATGTCTAGTGCCACTGTCATCTTGCTTATTAAAATTTTGTTTTTAATTACTTGGTTAACTCTATGTCAGACAAGAAGATAGTCTGGGAATAGGTGACTAAGGAATAGATACATACAAAGTATTTAGATATAAGTAAATTCTCTCCCCCTTCTATATATTGGTTTAAGCTACAAGCGCATTAATGTACACTAGTTTATTCTATTTAAAGTGCTATAACTAAACACTATAGAGGGGTTAGCTTATAAGAACAGTAATTTATTTTTCAGGGTTTTGGAGGCTAGAAGTCTAAGATCAGAGTGCCCCCACAGCCAAGTTTGCTGAGACATCCTTCCAAATTGGAGTCTGCTGACTTGTTGTTGTTTCCTTGCATGCTTGAGAGACAAGAACATCCAGCTCTCTAGTGACTTATAAGGACACTAATTCCATTCATGAGAGCTCCATCTTCATGACCTCATCTAATTCCAATCACACCCCAAAGACCACACCTTCTAATACCATTACACTGAGTAGTAATTTACCATGTCAATTTGCGGGTTATACACACATTCATTTCATAACACATACTTGTATACATATATTTACAATACACCACATATACATGTATTGATCTATCTATATATCTATACATAGTAACAGACTGAAAGAGATTTCTAGAAATTGGAAAAGTATATATAAAGGAAAATAAGAGCCATAAATCTTGAATTTCCATTTCCCATATTAAGTAGACTATCCTGTCATTTCTATTGCTTCATTACAGTAAATTTGTTTAGTCATGTTGTCAGAATGCTTGTGAATCCTGTTTATTGCAACTCATTCTGTTATATCTATTTTCTAAGACAGCATTGTTTATGCAAATGAGACCTTTCTTTATTATCCCCCTTGGGCTTACCTTCAAACATTTCCATACTTTATACAATAATTGTGTCTCAGTAACATCACAAGCTGGGTTTCAAAGGCAACTTGCAGACTCTAAACTGTATCCTCATCCATGGTAAACATTTTATTATTTTATCGATCCCTTAAAAGAAAAAATAAACAATTGGGGAGAGTATGTATATGTTATTTCTTATAATACCTGACTTAAGCATACACATTGTTAGACAATATTATAACTTTCTTTAAATTTCCAGAAGGTGAAAATTCTTCCTAAAATCACTTTTATAATTTTCTTTGTAAGTCAAGAGTATTTTGGATCTTGGTCTTATTAACCATCTTCCTTTCATTAGAAAAAGCCTTATACTTAAAATACTGAAACAGAAAACATTTTCAAAAAATGCTTTCTTATTCAGCAAACTTATTCTTCAAATGATAAATAGAAACAATACGTTTTCATAATTCATTGTGACCACAGCTTTAGGTTAAAATTAGGTAAAATGCTTCAGGCCAAAGGGAAATGACACCAGGTGATAACTTTGATATACAAGAATAAAAGAATAGTACTAGATATGCTAAGTATATGGTAAATTATATACACACTTGTGAGTTATTTTATATAATTACATATTTTAGTTATATATTAAAAATCTACATAGTATAAATATGTAATCTTGTTAAAATGTATAAAAACATAATCACAGAAAGCAAACAAAATTACACTGTATTTTTGCATCATACATATTGACTATATGTAACATAATTATCATGGAGTGCATGTTTTAAAATATATTATTTCAAGCTTTCTGCATTTTACCAAAAGTTGAGTGGTATTGTGATAATATAAAGATTCATTTTGTCATCCATAGATCAACAACTAAAAATTAATATAATCAATGTTGCTAAAAAGTCAATAGAATTAAAATGGTACACTGAAGTATATTCATAATAAAATAAGGCAGAAAATGAAAAACAACAAAATAAAACATAAAGTGTGACAATGGAACAGATAGTGAAAATCAAGGCTCATCCATTCATTTATCGGGACATGCATTTAAAATATAAAGACATAGGTCTTCTAGCTTTTCCCAAGGAAGTAGAAAGCTGACAAGAGCATTACATTAATTCTGTCAATAACAAATTGGGGTGATTTTCAAGATAATGACTTTCCTTAATATGTTAGAGTTGAGTTTGAAGGGCAAATAATAAACCTGCAATCTGACGATATACAAAAATTTCTAAGAGAGGGGTGGCACCTGTATTGGCACGTGTATTTGCAGCAAGGTATATGAATAAACAATTGCCACCAGAAAAATATTATATATGTATAATTATATACAATATATTATGCTATATATACATACAATATGTTATGATATGACTTGATATAATTGCTTAAAATCTAAGGCAAAAAATGGCAAACACAGTTTCTCTCAAGGCAGTGATGAAGACAACACAGTTCCAAGAAGGAAAGTAATTTAAAAAAATAATCACTTTATGCCCTGGGGAAAAGGAGAAAATTATTCTGAATTCAGATCATTCAGGGATCTCCTTGGAGATGGGGTAAAACTACTGAGAAATCCCTCTTCTGCAGACACAGAGACATATTCTGCCGAACATGAGGCTGCACCAGGAAGGCGGAGCCTACGTGCGTGTTGCCCACCATCAGTAGACTGGCAAGCACCAAGGAACAAGCAAAATCCAGATCAACTCCTGACTAGATTAGTTGCATCTGTCACAGTAGCAGCACAGAAGAAAGAGGCATACCTGTTTCAGTCATTAATATCCTACACACAATGCCCAATATCTAATGTAAAATGACAGAAAAAAATCAAAGGAACAATTTAATATCAAGAGACAGAAATCAACATCATTAAATTAGGTTATATTTAGAAAATAATAGACAGTAATTTTCAGATAAAAGAAAGGAAATGGTAGTTACTAGGGGGATAGAGTGGATAAATTGATGATGTTTAAGAGCACAAACTTGTAATAAGTACTAAAATGGCCATAGAGGTTTAATGTTTTGTTTATTGATTATATACAAGAAAATTGTATTGTTCTATAAATATCTAATGAGATAAATACCATTACAATGACAACCATATTATAATATATTAACATATCAAAGTAACATTAAGCACACCTTAAATTTACACAATACTGTGTGTCAAATGTATCCAATAAAAATAAAATTTAAGGAATAGTATGTTAAAAGCTCAAATAAGAATGGTTGACAGCATGCATAAAGAAATGGGAATTTCAGCAAATATATGAAACTGTGAGAAAGAATCAAATGAAAATGATAAAAAATAAAAACACACTAAATTAAATATCACTGAGACATTTCCCCTCTTCACTCAGAGACACAGTCTGAGACTGAGGCTGCAGCAGCACAGCAAACAGCATGCAAACCGCCCAGTATCAGCATACATCCGGTGTATTAACATGCAGTAGAACAGATTTTAAAGCAAATATTATTACTAAAAACCAGAGGGGCTATTTCATACTGAAAATGATCAAAACATGCCTTGGCTGGTGTAGCTCAGTGGACTGAGCATGGACCTGTGAACTAAAGGGTCACCAGTTTAATTCCCAGTCAGGGCACATGCCTGGGTTGTGGGCCAGGTTCCTAAGTAGGGGACACAAGGGAGGCAACCACACATTGATGTTTCTCTCCCTGTCTTTCTCCCTCCCTTCCCCTCTCTCTAAAAATAAATAAAATCTTTGAAAAAATAAATGTGAAATGATCAAAACAGAATAATACATAAAATATTATACAGGGAGGGAGTCCCTAAAATGCAATCTTTTATAAAAGTTGTGTATTTATTCTCACATTTTCAAACTTCAGTGACCTTCAAAATACTCTCCATCTGATGCAGTATAACTATTGCTCAAAATAGTTTTGAACTCCCATTTTTTTTCTTTTGCTCAAAATAGTTTTTGAACTCCCATTTTTTGTTTTACCTCTTCCACATCTGTAAAATATTTTCCTTTGAGGGTTTTTTAAATCCATTAAACAAAAACAAATAAAAACAAAAAATAAAGTCACTCAGGGTGAGATTGGGTGAATAGGGAGGATGGGGCATGGGGGTCCTGCTGTTTTTGGTCAAAAACTACTGAACACTCATGTGCTGTGGGCAGGTGTGCTCATAAATCACCCATCATGAAATAGGCAAACACAAAATGAAATAGTCTTCAAAACTTGCACTGAATCCAAACTCAGCCTCTCATAACAACTCCAGCTTGTACACTGATACAGGTGGGTTCCTAGAACACTCCCCTAGTGGGGGAAGCCTGTACTATAAGGCCGGCCCTCCAGAAGATAATTCCATTTTGTTTTTTCCTCCTTTGTATAATGTTATGACAGGGCTCTAAATTCAGAAAGGAAAACCTGATAGAAATAGATACAAGAATACATTTTTTCAAATTATTAGTTGAAGTTTCCATGAACTTTTGGGTATAGTTGGGTATAGTTGAAGTGTCCATGAACTTTTGCCACAAAAAATAGTTTTGCATAAGAGCAATAGGGGTGTTTGATTAGCTTGCCTCCATGAAGAAATCCAGTGGTTTCAAACTTCCTTGCATTCACAGTCTCTTTTAAGCTCCTCCAATATTCTACCAGATTCGGTGTGTAGCACCAACAGCATATGCAGAAATGGTCGGATGTTACTGCAAACTGGAATCAATCCCAATAAGCCAAACATCATTCAACCAGTGTGTGGCTGTTGATGCCTATAGTCTCTATCTATCTCTGCGGTCTCTATCTCTTCTCTATCTTTATCTCTATATCTCTATCTCTGTCTCCATTTGGTGAAATCCTATGTAAAGTCACAAAAAGCAGTGACAGTGATAATATGCCAAAGTGAATTAGACAAGTAATAGAGAACTTATATTGCCTTAAACCACAGGGGGCAAACACAAGGCCCGTGGGTCGAATCCGACCCTCCACCTTGTTTTATCTGGACCAGCACTTTATTTCTACCCTGCAGCAGTGCCAAGCTCCTAGCCCCTAGTTAAGGAGTAGTTACATTTAGACAGTCCTAAAATTACATTCGGCCCTTTGAAGGCAACCACAAGGCTGAAGTGGCCCCCCGTGAAAATGAGTTTGACACCCCTGCAGGCTTAAACCAATGAAATAAGTAGATTTTACAATTATTCACCTTTTTATGATAATCTCTCTAGGCCCAAGTATTTTTACTTGTGAATTCTAACAAATATTAGAGAAAAAATAACATCAACTCTGCAGAACACAGAAAAAGTCAGACTACTTGCCAATATATTTTATATGGTATGTGCAATATATTTTATAAGGTATGTGTTACATTGATATTAAAAGCACACACACAGTATGTGAAGACCAACTTGCTGTGCAATGCCACCCATAAACCAGTACAGACTTCTTTACCATTGTATGAGCACATTGAACTTAACAATATTAAAAAAAAATAAATTGCGCATCATGACCAATTATACATTATCTCAGAAATAGCAGGTTGATTAAAATTAAAAATAAGCAACCCAGAAAGTATAAAAAGTATTATAATACTCTTATCTTGATAAAAGTAGGTAAGCCCAATTAAAGTGAAAATAAATGCTTTAACAAACACTTCACAAAGAAACTATGCTAATCGCCACAAGGCATGTAAAAAAGATGTTTAGTATCATAGTCTTCAAGAAAACAGTAATTAAAACATCAATAGATATCACTGCATAACATAAGACTGGTTATGCAGTGACATAAGACATCCCGCAATATTTATGGCAAGGGTATAGAAATCACATGCATTGTTACTGAGAATGCAAAATGGTTAACCACTGTTTGAAAGCTAAATATGCATTTACAGTGCAAATATAAAACCATTGCATTCTGTGACATTTATGTGGAATAAACTGAATGAAGTGATCAATTCAAAACCTTTTTTTTTTTACTTTCTTGCTCAATCCCTACACAACATTATTTACGATAGCCAAGTATCAATCAGTATATGAGTGGATAAAAAAGATGTGATACATATTTACACAATCGATTACTACTTGGCTGTAAAAAAAAGAAGGAATCTTACCCTTTGCAACAGCATGAATGGACCTGGAGAACTTTATGCTAAATGAACTAAGCCAGTCAGAGAAAGACACATACCATATGATTTCACTCATGGGTGGAATCTAATGAACAAAATAAACTAAGAAGCAAAATAGAGAGATACTCATAGATAGACAGCTGTCAGGGGATGTGATTTAGGGGGATGAGTGGGAAAATAGAGTGAAACAAATTTACAAAAAGTTTCTTTCAATAGAATCATTCATAATGCCCCTAAACTTGAAATAATTGAAATATCCATCAGTGGGCGAATGGACAATTCGAGTTGTATATCTCTACAATGGATTCCTACTCAGCCATGATAATAATCAAAATATTAATAAACACAGCTATATAGATGAATTTTTTAAAAATCATATTTATTGAATGAAGACTATAAAAGATGAAATACTGTGTGATTCTACATTCATATATTTCTAAATAAAATAAAATTACAGAGACAGAAAACAGATTGTTTTTTGCCTGGGCTGTGGGTATCTGGAGTACATTGACTGAAATGGTATATGAGGAAATTGTGAGGTGATAAAAATATGATAGATCTTAAGCTGCATGATTTTGATTATATGGTTTTATTAACTGGTGATGACTCAACAAGCTGTAAAGGTAAAATTAATAAATTTTATTTTATGTAAGTTTTATCTAAATAAAGCTGTTAAAAAGTCACTGGCCTTTTTTAAAATATATTTTATTGATTGTGCTATTACAGTTGTCCTATTATCCCCCCTTCATTCCCCTCCACCCTGAACACCCTCTCCCACCCACATTCCCCCCTTCAGTTCATGTCCATGTGTCATAAGTTCTTTAGCTTCTACATTTCCCCTACTATTCTTGCCCTCCCCCTGTCTATTTTCTACCTACCATCCATGCTACTTACTCTTCATACCTTACCCCCCTCTCCTCCCCCCCTCCCCTGTTGCTAACCCTCCATGTGATCTCCATTTCTGTGGTTCTGGTCCTGTTCTAGTTGTTTGCTTAGTTTCTTAAAAGATAGATTTAGATTAAACTAAATTTAAAAATTCCTATTTACTAAAAACAAAATTAAAGTAGTGAGTGTATGACAGGCCATGCACTGGGGGAAGATTTCGTGATTTCTGTATCTGAAGTGCATCTTGTACTCCGAATACGTAAATTATTCATAGGAATCAATAATAAAAAATAATCAAAGTAATAAATAATTTAAGAAACGTTAGTAAAAAGAAAGAACTCATGTAAACATCCAGAATATTTAAATGTCCAAACAGTGTAATATACTTGACATTATTAATTATCACAGATAATAAAATTACAACCACAATATTATTCTACAGCACACACCTAAGAAGAAGTATAAAATTATAAAAGGGGAGAAATACTGGTATCATGAAAGATGTAGTCAATCTTGAGGACTCATACATTCCTGATGAGAGTGAAAAATTGTACACCTGTTTTGAAAAAGCCTTTTTTTTGCCCTAAAACTTTAGACTAAAAGAAATCAGCACACATTGCATGACAAATTTGATATAAACTTTAATACAAGCAAATGAACCTATCACGATAGATATGAGGGGGAGAGTAAAGACAAGAAAGCATGAAGGAATCATGCCTCACAGAAATGGCATGTGTCTTAAGAAGCTTGGTGATTCACTGGGTGATTCTACAAAACTGTAATACATCATCATGCTAAAGAAAATGTTTTGCTCAACACAATCAACAACACAGTAAATAAAAATACTATCTGTTAAATGACAGAATATATAGGTTCAAGAAAAGTGTTCTATATAAAAATACAGATAAGAAAGAAAAAGAAAAATTATTTAATTTGTGTAGCCCTGCATACATAACACTCAAGTTTGATGGGATAGTATTTATATTGACTAAACCTTTTATTTGTGACACACTTAGACTAAAATTTGAGAAAAGTAAAACTTGAGAGTAAAACGGAAAGATATTATAACTGAAGTTTTTCTTATAGTTAGTATCACAATTACTATTATTTTAAGGAAGTTCTAAACATTGAACCAGGAAATCATTAAATTCTTTTTTTTTATATTGTCCGGTATTCTCTTGCTTTTGTGAACCCTAAGAGAGTAAATATCTATTAGGAAGGTTTCCTGGTGGCTTAATTGGGCTTAAATTAAAAAAAATAAAAATAAACAAAACAAAACCAAAACAGAGCCTAGCAGCTGTTTCCAAACAGGAACCTCTCACACAAACCACACTTCAGGGAGAAGCCTACACTAAGTTGCTTGCCTCCTGCATGCACATGCCTTCCTGTACTGTACTTCTCTAATCTGAGCCAGCCCTTGAGGAGTTCCTGGAATTCTGTTTGAACCAATAGGACTGAAGCTTCTCATCCAATTGATGCTGTATCTCCATCAACATCTTTACTGACCAACCGGAGTAGCTCCACTCTGAGCTATCAGAACATTGACTTTCGGAGCAATCAAACTGCTAGGATTTGGGATTCTACTTTGCATGAGGGTGGACAAGTCAGGGACCAGAGGCAAGGACTTCTGCCTATATAATCCAGCTACCCTTTGGCTCAGAGAGCTGACTTTTCATTTCTACCAAAGACCTATGTAATAATCCTTGCCTGGCTGGACCTGAAACACCGAAGCTGCCTTGCAGTAGCAGAGTGAAGCAGACCAGAGCAGAGTGGAGCAAACCAGTGCAGAGCAGAGTAGAGCTCCTAGAGAAGAGGACACTGGCTCCAGGGCCACCTGGCCCCAGGACTGCCTGACAGCCAACTCTGCTGTATCATTCTTGAGCTGTTTTTCACTGAGTGAAGTTTTCTTCTTCACCACACCCCACATTGCGGGTTCCTGTTGGCATTCAGTTGGTACTAGGGACCATCAGTTGATTTACAGCAATTTTCTTTCAGCAGATTTACATACCACATCTATTAGTTTAAGCCGTTGTTGTCTACATATGACAGGTCCCATAGAAATGTGTTTTTATTATAGTTAACATTTCGGAAATTTAAAGTAAGGTATAAAGTAAATCCTTTCTAAATGGTTTCTAGAATTAACATTTATGTTGATGCCATAATCACTTTGTCAAATAAATTAGAGATTCATAAAAATTTCCTCTTAATCCAAAAATAAATAAATAAATTTTATTTGGTTTTGACATAAAAACAAGGTAAAAGAAAGACACAGTTTCAACCTTATGGTCATATTTCTCTCATGAACAGCAAGGGGCTACCAACTACTTGATAAATATGTTACTTATAAAATGACTTTAAATGTTTTTTTTAAATTTATTTTTAGAGAGGGGAAGATGGGAGAAGGAGAGAGGGAGAAACATCAATGTGTGGTTGCCTCTCATGTGGTCCCCACTGGGGACCTGGCCTGCAACCCAGACATGTGCCCTGACTGGGAATCGAACCTGCGATGCTTTGGTTCGCAGCCCGCGCTCAATCCTTTGAACTACGCCAGCCAGGGCATAAAATGACTTTAAAGAAATGTATAACAGACATTTTATATTTACCCAAGACTAATAAGTTCCCTCAATTCATAGATTGAATTGGTATTTATATCGGCAAGAAGAAAGCCTATTTGCATGAATCCAAAAACTTAAAACATTTCAAAAATAACCAGATTCATTTTTGTAATCCTATTGTTGGCTTCTCTCTCTTGTCTTCTTTCAATTCATTACAAATCTTGACTTTTGAAGTAATATAACCTAGATTGATTGATATTATGAAACATTATATTTAAGTAAACACTAAGTAGTGTAATGCTATAGTCACCTTTTTCTTGGATTCTCTGCGACAGATATACAAAGAACAAGGAATTACAAGTGCAGATGAATAATAGCTTGTCAAAACAAGAAAGGAAATGAAGATACTTGTAAAGTTGTGCTTCCTTTTGAATTATTTATATAAAAAGGAAACCATTTCTTTCAAATGGTATATTTTTAACTGGTGGAAAAAATATGCTGAGCTACTTTCACTTGTGCTTTGCATAGAAAGCAGACTCTCTTATTGTCTGCATATATTCATTTTTCTAATATGTACAGAGCAAGAACACACACTTAAGAAATTTGTCAATGAATAAAATTTGACAGCAAAATTTATACAAACCTCACTGTGAGAAAGGGTAATAATATTTCTGTCTGTCAATTGTAAATTGGCTCAAAAGTCATGTTTGTTTCCACTAAATCACAAATTATCATTGGTTTGCAGCATGTGATGTGGATGAAGTGATTCTTCCCCATCACAAGAGGAGACATGATTAAGTTGGGTGGACAGAACCTAAAACACAGGGCTTCGTCTGCAGTACATGTGAGACATTGCCTTTGGGGATATTATGAAAACTGTGTGGACTTGAAAGAAAATCACTTTCTAGCTCAGATAGAAAGAGGTCTGAGCCTTTAAAGCTAATAATAGAGTTACTTTTTGTAATTTTTTTAAGTAATAGGTATGTCAAATAGTTATGCAGTAGCAAAAGCTACCTGTTTCTTATTTATTCCTTTCCACATAACTTTGTTGAATACCTATGGAGTTCATATTTTAAATTTTGCAGAATATAAGAAGGGGAAAGTTGGTTGTTACCATCATGCTTATCTTTCATAGATTAAATATTATAATTTGCCTCTAAGATGTACTCAACTCACTCAAACACTCATTGTGCAGATTTAGAATTTTTCTTTATAATTTTACCTGTCTAACACCCTTTGCATGAAGTACTTTTCATACTTGAGAAGTGAATGGAACTATATTTGAGTATGTGAGTTCATTCATTTCCTCTAAGGTAATTGAGAATTAAAAGTGGAATGCAGTGAAGAATGTGCAGGTCTCATGATCTTAAAGTCACAAAGAAGAAATGCTACACATTGGTACTTCATAGGGACTACCCAGTTATAGCCAATGTTTCAGTTATATAGACAAATCATATCTTGGAGGTTACACATTCTGGATTAATTCAGCCCATAACAACTTACATAACTTTAAGGTTTACTGTTATGATGAATAGATTGCTACATAGAGAGGCATCCTGGCCAAGGTTCTTAAACTTCATTAGATTAGAAACACATTGAGTATCTAAATGGACCATTGAACAATTTTCTTAAGAAATTTAATTATTTGTTCTTGTACAGGAACAAATATAAAGGACACATGGCCAAAAACTAGGAGGGTTGGAAATGGGAGGGAGAAGGGGAGGGATGGATGGGTTGGCTGGAATGGGAGTAAAGGATAGAAACTGTTTTTGAATAATGATTAAAAATAAATTAAAAAAAAGAAATTTAATTATTTATACATCTGATTCTATAAATAATTTCTGACATTTTACAAAACATTGTATTACAAAATCTGTGTTCGTCATGGTTCTTTGAGGAAACAGAAATAATACGATCTGAATATAAATAGAAAGAGATGTATTTTAATGAATTGTATCATAGGACTATGGAGACTTGCAAGTTCAAAATCCTCATGGTATGCCAACACTGGAGTCCCAGAGAGCTGGCGTTAGAGTTCAAGTCTGAAGGCTGTCTGCTGCAGAACTTCTAGGTTCGTGGAGGTCAGTTATTTGTTCTATTCAGGCCCTGAACTAATTAGTGGAAGCACCCCAGAGTATGGAGGGCAATCTACTTTACTGGAGCTCAGTGATTTAAATGCTAATCTCATCTAAAAACACTCTCAGATAAGCATCTAGAATAATGTTTGAGCAAATATATCTGAGCACCATGGTCCAGTCACGTTTCACATGAAGTTAACGAACGTTAAGTCCACTCTTTGTCTAGCTTAATGTAACTTCTTAAATCATATCTAACATCTAAGTATGAACCATACTTCCAAATAAAGTTCACATGTCATCTAACATAGTACAACTATCCTGTGTACACCAAAAATGTACTAACAATATTTAAATATCATGATAGAAACTCAATGCATTTTCTGTTACAAGATAAGGAGAAAAGAGAAAGAAGAAAGTAAAGGTATTTACTTATTATAGACACACACAGATATATTAAAATACTCATAACAATTACAATTCTCATTTCTGTAACTGGTTATGTGATTATAGCTGGTATGCATAACTGTTTATTTTTTTATTGTTGGTCAATTACAGTTGTACCAATTTTCCCCCACTGCATAACTATTTCTTCTACAATGCATTCTCTATCATGTTGCCCTCACCAAGCAGCTCAGTTAGCCATACTACTTAGTCTTAGACACAATAGATCCCTAAGGACAAAAAATTCCCCCATTAAATTTAAGAATTAAAGGTGATAATAAGTGTAAGCCATATAAACAGATGCACTTCCTGCTCTCACTCAGCTTCCAGAGTAGTTGTAAAATTAAACAATAAACACATAAACATATGTGTATATATATATACATATATATAACTACATAATTAAGGTATTCTTACAAAAATAAAATGAAGTATCTAATTAAATAGAGAATTAGGGAAACTTCTCAGAGGAAAGAAAACACTGAAGAAATAGGAATTGAATGGGAATTAAGGTAAGAGCAAAGAAATAAACATTACAAGTAGAGGTGAACATATATAAGGCCTTAAGGCAGAAAAGAGCTTAATACATTGTAAGGATTAAAATATATGTATAGAATATAATTATAAATAATAGATAATTATTTCTTAATGAGCACAAGAATAAGATGATTCCACTGATTAAGATAGTGCTAGCTGGCTGCAGTGGTTAATTTTATGTGCCACATTGACTAAGCTATGGTATCCGGTTATTTAATGAAAAATAAATCTACATGTTGCTGAGAAGGTGTTTTATAGATATGATCAATATTTACAATCAGTTGACTTTAAGTGCGGGCATACCTTAGAAGTATTGTGAGCTCAGTTCCAAAACACTGCAATAAAGAAAGGATCACAGTAAAGTAAGTCATAATCTTTTTCTAGTGGAGGGGCTTCCCCTCAATTTCTTTTTAAAAAAATCTATGAAGCGTAGTAAAGAGCAATAAAATGAACTAAGTCTGTAAAGGAAATTATGCACAATAATGTTGGTGAGCCTCATCTAATCAGTTTAAAATCTTGAGTAACAGCTGATTTTTTTTCCACAGAGAAGAAGAAATTCAGCCTGAAGACGCATTACAAAATTCTTCCTGTTTTTCCAGCCTGGTGGCCTGAGCTATGTGTTTAGGACTTGCTAATCTCACAAGCATGGGTGCCTATTCACGAAAACAAATCGTATATAAACACACATATCCTGTTAGTTTCGCTTTTCTGGAAAACTTACTGATATACTGGTGTAAAGAAACTATCAGTGAGCAACCTCGAAAGGAAATTGATTTTATATATAACCATCCAACGCAAGTGTTCCTGGTCCATGGCAGCATTCCTCCCTGTCTTGATATAGCACCCAGTTTTATTTGACTTTGTGGGTTGGCATTCCCTAAGGGAGTGGTTCACAAAGAAGAATCACCAAGGTTTTTGTTAAAGCACAGGTTACCATATCTCAGTCAGAGGGGGGTTATTTTTATTTTATTTTATTTTATTTTATTTTATTTTATTTTATTTTATTTTATTTTATTTTATTTTATTTTATTTTATTTTATTTTATTTTATTTTCCAGTTAGGTTGGGGGATGAGGACTTTGCATTTCTAAAACGTTCACAGGTCCATAGGTCAATTTTGATACTGTTAACCCAAGAATTACGCTCTGAGAATCCTTACAATCACCTTCAAGTTTTTTGGTTAGCATTGGTTGAACAGAAAGTTAACAATGTTAGTAAGTTAAAATCAGCCACTGTAGGAGTATTTATATCATGGTATTGATGCAAATAAAAAATCAGGACTTTATCTGTAAAATAGTTGCTAAATACTAACTAAAATATCACAGGATTTAGGGAATAAAAGTGAAAAAGTGTCAGAAATGAGTTGGGGATTTCTGGTTCCATTTTCTAAGTGGATTTGTGTGGCATGTGCTACCCTGGTGGGGACATACAAGAAGGAGCAGGCTTGGAGGTAAGCGTAGCTTTGGACAGTTCATGTTTGAGGTACTTATTTCCTATGCATCATGTATTATACAGTGAGTTAGATATCTAACACTGGACTTAGAAGAGCTATCACAGAGGACACTGCAGAATCTTCTGGGTATTCCATCAATTAAAATGTTTTTAACTGCATGTGATAAATAGAACAATTCAAAATGTGAAACAATAAGGGAATTTTATTTTTATGTAGTTGAAAGACTGCAGAGTTTGATGGTAATCAGTCTTGCTTCAACCTGGGTTCTAGCTCTGCTCTTCTGTAATCCCATACCCTTATTTGAGTGCCTACTGCATACTCAAGCTAAGTGATGGAACTAGAGAGCATTATGCAGTGCATGGAGAAGGTGCTGTGACTGATCGAATGTGTCAAAAGTAGCACGCGAAGTTTCGTGCTGGAATTCCTTGCTGGATGATGCTCTAGTGTTGGGTAGACCAGTTGAAGTTGATAGCGGTCAACTCGAGACATGAATGGAAAACAACATTGTACCACGCAGGAGATAGATGAGGTACTCAAAATATCCAAATCGATAATTATTGGTGAAACTGAAAAAGGCGTCTTTTACTTTACAGCAAAAAAAAAAACCCCAAAAACATACAGACTCTTTGGCCAGCCCAATATAATTCAATAGATTGGATTAGACTATAATACATTTTTATAATCCTTCATTGTCTTGGGAAAAAATGAATGACCAAATAGCACTGGGTTAAACAAACTGTGAAAAACAGATAAACATGAAACACTAGAATAATAAAGCAATTGTTAAAAAGGAATTCTCATGGTATTTTAGAAACTTTTCTTTCTAGGATACTTAGCCTCAGGCTGGGGTTAGTAACATTTATCTCACATTTGAGAGGCAAGTATTTTGATCTTTGTTGTAGGTAGTGGGTTGCATATTTTAATTCCCATGCTAAAATTTAGTTTTCCATATATCCAAATATATGCATTAAGAAGATGAACCTAAAAAAACCATATTATGTCTCACTCTAAACCTAGTACCACTACTTCCTTGAATAAATACTTTCATCTTTAATGGTATAAATGAACAACAACAAAAACAAACAAATAAACAAGCAAAAACTGTGAGTTATAGCTGACAGTATGAAGCCCCCAATCTTGGAAAATAATAATCGAGCCCTCTCCCTCCATTAAATTTATGTGCATTGCTCTGGCCAATGTCAACAATATCCTATATGCTTTTAAATAATGGTGTTTTTGATATCTTACACTGTCTCAATTTTCAGCAGCAATCAAGAATATTCACAGCTCTTTCTACCCCAAAACATTCTCTTTCCTGTGTCCTTGACAACCTAATTATCAGTTTATCTCTCTGGGTGACAAAGATATTTCTCTTTTGATAAATTTATTCTCTAATGTCAATAGGACAGTATCCAGGTATACAATGTTATAACTGCATGCATACATGCATAAATACATGCACACAGTAATTTAGGAAGGATGATAAATAACTCTTTGACATCTACATTTGAATAGATGGTAAATATCATCAGTGAGTGCAATTCCAAAAATATCCAGTGATCATACTTTGTAATCCATAACTTGCCTTTTCTGGAATACCAGCATTAGTGCCATTATACACTTAAATGAAAGAATCCCAAAGAACTGAAATCACAATCTTGAGATATAATCTTGAGATATACTGCACTACCAACTTCATTGCAGTATAATTTACAATATCCAAGAATAAAGCCAAAAAAAAACAAATAACAAAGAAATCAAGGGGTCATCTTTTATTCCTCTCTGTCCTTCATGCCTCCACACTCATCTCCCATGCAGTATTATATAATCAATTTAATACACCTTATTTTTCCAATTTGTATTTTAACATATTTGCGTATTTCTTTTCTACTATAATAAAAACATTTAACATGAACTTTACACTTTTATATAAAGTTTAATTGTGCAATATAGCATTATTAGCTATAAGCATAATGTTGTATAAGAAATGCCTAGAAGTGAGTTATCTTGCAAACTGGAACTTTGTTGAATTTCCCCTTCTCCTTACCCCTAGATCCTGGCAACAACTCAACAACTGTTCTTCTCTCTGCTTCTGCGAGCATGAATATTTTAGGTAAATTATATAAGTCAAATCATATGATATTTGATCGTTTGTGACTCTTTCCCTTAACACAGTGTCCTCCAGTTTCATCCATGTTGTTGTATATCACAAGATTCTCTTTCTTCTTTTATAAGACTGAATATTTCCCTTTAACATTTCATATAATAGGGGCTTGGTGATGATGAACTCTTTTAACTTGACCTTATCTAAGAAGCACTTTATTTGCCCTTCCATTCTAAATAATAGCTTTGCTGGATAGATGGGGAGAGATCAAAAATGGTATAAGAAACAGAGAACTCAAAGAACTTATATGTACAACCCATGGGCATGAACTAAGGGGGGGTGGAGGGTTGGGAGTGCAAGGTGGAGGGGGAATAGATGGAGAAAAATTGGAAAAACTCTAGTAGCATCATTAATAAAATATATTTAAAAATAGGCTGAATATTTCAATGCATGTATCCACCATATTTTCTTTATCTATTCATCTGTCGATGAATACTTGGGCTTTTTTCTATATTTTGGCATATGTGAACAATACTGCATTAAGAAAAGCTAAAACCAAAGAGATATAAAGAATAGTGCTTATAATATGCTCTTAGTTTTATAACTAATCATCTGTATTTTACGTGCCATCAATGTTTACTCCGGCACACCAAGCACATTTTTAAACAGGGCAACTATGTTGACTTTGTAATTTATCCAACATTATTTATCATGCATCAGATACTCTTGTTAAACACTAGGGATGCTGCATTGAACTGCAGAGTCATGATCTCTGTCATCAAAGTGCTTTATCTCTAGACACGTTGGGCAAGAAGACACATGACATATGCTGATGTGCAATTTTCACCCAAAACTCCCTTTGAATAGCCTTAGCTGTCATGCTATCCTTAAAGCAGACTTGAAATGATGTAGAGCAACAGGGACAGACAAGATATGGTTCCAATTCACAGATGCTTTATACAATACAGAGCTGTCATTGCTGCCACAGGGCCTTATATGAAACACCAGAAGTCATTATCTAAAGGACTCAATTTTCTTTGCTTGATGTGCTTCCAAATAATTAATGAGCACTCTAACTAAAGAATCTTGTTCTTTTTCCATACCCCCCCCCAAAAAATAATATGCTTTTGGCAGGGCAGGCTGACTACAGTTTTTATTTATTTATTTATTTACTTACTTACTTACTTACTTATTTACTTATTTATTTATTTTATTTATTTTTCAGTTTATAACTGACTTCCTTACTGCCAGGCAAGATATCTGGCAAACACTTTTTTATTGTTATGTAATTACCATTGTCCCCATTTCCCCCATTACTCTCCCCCACCCTACCCACCCCCACCTCCCACATTCAATCCTGGCCCCCACAATTGTCTTTGTCCATGGGTCCTTTATGCATGTTCCTTGAAGATGCTTCACCTTCTTTCCCCCATTATCCTCCTCCCCCGCCCCTCTCATTACTGTCTGTTTGTTCTTTGTTTCCATGTCTCTGGTTCTATTTTGCTTGTTTGTTTTGTTAATTAGCTTCCACTTATAAGTGAGATCATATAGTCTTATCTTTCCCCACCTGGCAAATACTTTTTAAGTGAAAAAGGTCCTAGTCAACATCACATAAGGAAGTCAATATTTTCCTAACTTTTCTGCATAAAAATGTATTTGCTTTACAAAAACAACCACATTTAGAAAAATTCTGACTGCTGAAGACATGTGAGTAGCTTAAATAATCGGACAGCACTTCTGATAATAGCTTCAAATACCCAGTTTGAGACCAAGTGTTCAACTTCTATTATCTTCACTTAGTCATGGGATTTTATAGTTCTGAGAAATGTATTTTATAGTTTTTGAATCAACATTGTCAATGTGTCAGCACAAATATACATTTTGTAAATTTTGAACTTTTGATAAAAGGCTAACAACCCACAAGAAAGCATATTGTTCCTTTAAGGAAGTCTCAAGGATGGTTACATTGTTGATTCAGACACTCAGAAACAATAGGGCACAATCAGGTCTGCATGATGCTTTTGACAGTTCCTCTGAAGATACCATGGGTTTTTTCAATGGCAATTGTTTCAATTGCTATTTTCATATAATGCTATTAACATCAGTTAATCATATTATGTAAATTTCAGATATACAGCATTATAATTTGGTATTTGTATATTCTATTACATGCTTACCAACCAAAGTCTGGTTTCCTTCTATTAGCATACATTTACCCTCTTTTACCCATTTAGCCTCTCTGTGTTCCCCTTTTTCTCTTGTAACCACCATTCTGTTCTCCAAGAAGATATGGTTTTAAACCTTCACTTTAGTGTCTAAAGTCTAAGGAAAGGCAGAGTATAAAGATAGCCACCTTTAAAGCTTTGTCTTGCAAAGTAATTTTTATTAGTTAATGAAGATTCTACAGCTGATTTCTCCTCATGACTCTCACTGAATTATAAGCCTTTAGGCCAAGTACTATAAAAGTGGGATGAGATTATTATTACTGGCTTCAACTAATCTTGATTCATCCCCTGGGTTTCTGGCAGGGCTTTACCTTGTCTAAGATTTAGGCACCTGTTGTCTTTCATGAATAAAATTGAATTGTGTTGCTTGGTATCAAAGGGAGGGAAAGTAATGATAATAGACAGTGAATAGCACCTTTAACAAGCAAAAAATATAGGAACTCCTAATACTTGGGGAATTTCTCCTCTAGGTTTACAAAAAGTAAGAGTGAGCATAATGAAACACATACACACTACACGTAAAACCTCCAGAACTCCTACTTAGGATGTGATATAATTAAGAGTATTCATATGAAAACATTTATTCACAAAGATATATGTACTCCTCTGCTCATTACAACATTATTCATGGTGGCCAAGACCTCAAATAGCCGAAGTGCCCTTCAGTAAAGAAGATGTGCTATGTATACACATATATATACAGACATGCGATGGAATACCACTGAGCCGTTAGAATAAGTCAAGAATCATGTGATGTCACTCATACGTGAGACAAAAAATTAAAGAAATAAGTGAACAAACTAGACAAACAAATGGGAACTCCTAGAAGTAGACAATAGTATGGCAGTTACCAGAGGGAAGGGGAAGTGGGAGTTGTTGGGGTAAAGGAGATGTAATATGTGGTGACAAAAACCAATTTCACTGTAGGTGGTAACTGCACCATGAAGTATACATGTGATGTATCATAGAATTGTACATTTGAAACCTACATAATATTATTAACTGAAGTCATACCAATAAATTTAATAAAATCAAAAAGTTAATGTATTTTTTAAATGTATGCATGGCTATTTTAACAAAACCATCAGTAAATCACCTGAGTGCCAGCCCCTGGCCATTGTGATCCCCCTAATTGAGTAGCACCCGTAACTCCTCATGATAATCACAGTAAATTATTCTGCCAATATGGCAATTTGTTTTCTTTCTTTTTTGGGGGGAGGGGTGGGGACTTGTTGTTGTGTCACAATGAGCCAAAAATGGCCATATGGCAGCTGTTGCTTTAAGTTTACCAGAGAGTTTACTATGTTACATGGTAGGGGCATCTTCCAGCTATGATCCAGAACCCTTATACTTTCAGAACATAAATTTATATTTAATAGGGCTAAAAAAAGAAGAGTATGCCTTTTATCTCAATAAAGGGGCTCGGGGCTATAAATAAATATTTGTGTGTGTGTGTTTCAGTTGTGTTCTGTTATTTCTTGAAATAATAAAGCATAATATACCAAAAATCTTACATATTTTATTCCACCTTCAATATTTAAATGGCTACACAAAAAAATCACCAATTTTAATAAGTTTTTTAAATGCATGCTGATATGACAGCTGTCACAATACAATCTAACAAAATAGTTTCAAATGAAGTTAAAAATATATAAGCATTGCTAATGCCATCTTAAACCCGGAAAAAAAATAAACAATCTTTTTGGACAACCCAATTTTTATTGGCATTCTCTGTTTCAATTTTATTGCACAAGATATTATTATGCAGGCATATTAATATAAATGTACTGACATAGCTACCATTTCCATTGTTCTTCATTGTTTCTATTTGCATTTTGTGTTTTTTTTTGGATCTCTCTCAATGATAATCTATCTTTGTTTGTATTCCCCTGCCATTAGTATTTATTCTCTTTTGTGATGGTTTGCTCTCAATGATTTCCTTTTTTTAAGTAATATCTGTATTTCAAGATTAAGATTCTGATTTCATTAAAATGAAAGAATGCTTCTTTTAACATATTGCTATGATCTTTTGTTTCAATCATCTAAGAAAATCTCATTGACAACTCCAGCATCTGGACCCCCTATAGGTCTGTTTCTAGTGTTTGTCTTGCTGCTTGTCACTTATATCTTCTCTTCTCCTGGTAGGTCTGTTCACTCTGATCAGGTGTTCAAAGTACACTGACTACATGCTTCCAAGTACTGACTACCACTGAGATTATATTTCCTTCTGTTATATGTGCTTCCCCTTTCCAGACGTCTCAGGTCATCCCTAAACTAACACCAGTATATTTTAATTTCAAAGGTTAAAATGATTCATGATAGTTTTTGGTTAAATGTCAAAGTATTTGTGTCTGCCTCTTTCAGGATCACAAAAAAAAAAAAATAAAGATTTTTTGGGGGGTGAAGTGCTTAGCAGAACTTCATCCCCTAAAAAACCTGTAAGTGTGTGTGAGTTTATCTAAATATATATATATGCATAAATACTATATATGTATGTATATCTATGTTTATACTTTTAGTTGTGAATTGATCTACAGAGAAAGATTGGTTAAAGAATAAAACCTGCACAATTAAAATTGATATTTTCTACAATTTTATAAATCAGTAAAAGAAATTATTCTTTACAACAAATTATTCAGTAAGGAGAATTAGCACAATTACTTTTTTTTTAACTTAGAGAGCTAATAGTGTAATTTATGACAATCTGAATTCCTGATTCTTAGAACATGATGCCTGGACCCAGCAGCATCATTTCCCCTGGGAACTTGTTACAGATGCAAATTCTCTGACCTCACCCTAAAACTATTGAATCAGCATATCCAGTTAGGGCCCAGAAATCCAATGATTCTTTAACTATATGTGTTTATAGTAAACATATATATGTTCACTATATATATGTAAATTCTGCCATTGTGTTTCAAATAAAAAATGAGTAAATCAATCTTTACTATGGAGAGAAATTCAACCTATATCAATAAATTTATTTCAGAATACACTTTATGGGAAAAACAAAGTGTTATTTCATTTGCCTCACAAATATAATCTTAGTGAAAGAGATTTAGACACATCACATTCTTATTTATATTGGAAACAACAAATTTTATTTTTCTCTAAAAATAACAAGGAGCTTGAGCTATTGATGAAAATAAAATAATTTTCATGATATGTCCATACACAAAGCTGTGTTTTCAACTATACATATTAAAACGCAGCATTAAAAATTGTAGGAATATAGTAGATGCTGTCATCTTTATTTCTGAAAGTAGAAAATTATTTAAGAAAGTAACTGAATTAAAATGTGTAGACATTATTCATAATGTTCTTATGAAAAAATCGGAACTGCCTAAGAAGAAATAGAGTAGACGGTTCTCCAGCACATGGTCACGTGGCATTTCTTGCTTTTCCACTCACCAGGTTCTGACTTTAAAAAGTCACTTAGAAATGAACCATGGTGTGATGATTCATTTCTCAATGACAGCCTGCAATCAGATAATGCACAGACTTATATCTAACAGAAAATATTTGACACAGAACTTCAGCGTATCAGTGTTGATGTCACTAAGAGGGAAGGTGCATGGTTCAATGTAAAGCTAGGAATTATCTGGAGGAAAAGACTACCCTGAATTAGAATCCCAACACCATAGAAAGATAAAAATGGGAGGTTATAGACAAATAGTAAAAAAAAAAAGAAAGAAAAAGAAAAGAAGAAAAAATAAAAGGAAGGAAGGGAGGAAAGGATAAAGAGAGAAAGAAAAACAATTTTAATGAAAACAGAAAGAGAAAACATGACCATGTGTATAACTAGGTATATATCTAGATATAGCTATATATCTATATCTATATCTATCATCTATCTCTCTATTTTTTTGTTTCATAAATTACTTTATTGTTGTTCAATTATAGTTGTCTGCCTTTACCTCACAACCTTACCCCAGCCAAACCCACCTCCCTCTTTTGCTTCCACTCCCCCCCTTGGTTTTGTCCATGTGCCCTTTATAGTAGTTCCTAGAAACCCTTCTCTCTACAGTCCCCTCTGGCTATTGTTAGATTGTTCTTAATTTCAATGTTTATCTATCTAATTTATTGAAAGATGTAATTTTGACATCTAGTAGTAATAGAAGTAATGAAGAACTTATTTTCTTGGCCCTTCATTGCAGGAGAAAATAAGTTGTACTTGATAAGCTCACATATTATAAAATCAGTTTCATGTACATGTACATGTGAATACACATTACAAAAAAACAAGAAAAGCAAAGTATGAGAAGGTGCTTAATTTCTCAAAGAAATTGGGATATTTTAGAACATAGACATTTTATTGAGATTTAATTCATACTGTACCATATATTATACAAATGTAATTCATACATGTTATATAGTTCACCCATTCAGATTGTACAGTTCAACCACTTTTATTGAATTTATAAATTTGTACAATCACTACATTAATTTTACAACACCATCATTCCATAACAAAACTCCATAACTATTAACTATCACTCCCCAATTCCTCCAGTCTTCCCAGGTTAAGCAACTACTAATATACTTTACATTACAATACATTTCCCAGTTGTGTACATTTCGTAAAAACAAGTAGCTTCCTTCCTCTACCATTGTGGATGGACACCGTGCATATACGATAGAATTTATACATATCAACTAATATTTAAAGTGTGTAAATGAAAGACTATAAATTAAGAATAAGTTAGAGAATAAGCATAAATGAGTTTATTGAAAATGTTCTCAATGAAATGTTTTATTTTTCTAACTTCATTTAGAATCAATTGAGGTTTTGACATCAATAGTTCAGCCATGTTCATATGGATACTATTTTCCTTTATTCTCTACCATTTAAAATCACATATGACTATATTAGTTATGTATAACATCCTATCTATCTATCTATCTACTTACATATCTACATATACAGTCTTATTTGGATGATTTATGTTTCTAACTCATAAAGCCAAAATTCGTCATAGAATCAGTAAATGCTTTATTTAGTTTTGTCTTCTAACAATCATTTACATAATCAAAGAATTGTGTGGTGAGTCCTTATGACCTGCTAGCATTTACATATATTTCTTGTTCTCTGTCCTATCTACTTTACTGTTATAATTTAACAAAGACAAAAAGAAAAGAAAAAATCAACAGTTCTCCCCAGATACAAACATAAGAAAGATGCAATGTGTATCTTCATGAGGTTCTTCTATATCACTGAACACTTTTGATTCTCCTGTTTGATATGTATGAATGTCAACAGCAAATTCCAATATGACTAGTTCAATCTTTGTTTTAAATTATCTTCAATCATACATGTAAAATTTAAGATTTGCCTTCAACTCTGGTCATTGTTCTTATCTTAGAGATTTTACCTTCTTATTTTATTTGTTCCTATCTGAACATGGTATTGTCCTAGTAGAACTATGATTATAATTTTAACTGTTAAGCCAAACGTTGGCACAAACAGCATTTATTAGAGTAGAATAATTTTTCTCTTTAGTATTGTTGGAAAGGAAATTTCATATGCATTTGCTATGATGGGTTTGTTTTATAAGAATAACAAGGTGACATTTTGGGAAAAGGAGCAAATATGTCTGGCCAGTTCAATTCCATAAATGTTTTGGAGGAGTTTATGGTTGGCTATTTAATGCTAAGTGCTACGGTTAAAGGATATGTAATAGATAGTCCTTGCCTTAGAAGAGCTTACTGTGCTTCAGGGGTGGCTGATACTTGAACAAATCTTACCCTAATATGGTTAAAAAAAACTTCATAAACTGTTATTGAAGCATAAAAGGTAGCATCTCTGTATTATCTGTGAAATTGTAAAAGTGTTCTTTAAAATATTTCTATCCACTGAAACATAAATATTAACAAGGTGAATATAGGTGTGAAAGATATTATTGTAGAAAATCTAGAATGAATAGAAAATCAATTGAAAAACAGCACAATGCAGGTGAAAATTACACTGTTTTGTTTGTGACCATTAAAATGTAATTTAGAAAGTAAAGGTAACCTGGCTTCTGACTTGAATTTAGTCTTCCTAAAACACAATATTCTTTAATATTTAAAATTGTGATATTAGCATGTTTTCTTCCTAACTCAGGGTTATCTTGTAGTAATATAGATAAATAATGTAGAACTATTTATTCACTGTAAAATACCCACTTATACATAACTTATTAATAACACAACTGTTTATAGGGCATGAATTTTTTACTGCTATAAATCAAATCAGTGGTTTTATATATGGTATACATTGTTCTCATATATAACTTCAATAAACTGTAATTAAAATCTCAGCTACTCCAGAAGGTAGCTGAAATATTTTATATATAAAAGATTTTGATATAATACTTGTTTATTAGTATCTGCTGGAGTCATTTTTTTAGAAACATCAGGTATTTCCACAATACCTGCCCATGTAGAGGTTACTTATTAGCAAGTGAAAACAAGGTCAAGTAATAACATATATAGTCAATTAAAGTAGAAATGTCATGGAGAATAAAATAAAAAGAAAGAAAATACTAAGGGAGGTGGTTCAACTTTTAATGTGAAGAATAAGGAAATACTCCCTGAAAGGTTATTTTCACACAGATATTTAAAGCTATGAAGAAGTGAAGTTTGTGTCTCCGGCTCAAGGGCACTTCAGGGAAATGGATGAGCACCAGCTGGGCCAAAGGCAGAAGCGAGTAGATGTGCTGTAGAAGCCATGTCGAGGCCCACGTGACTCACATGCAGTGACTGAGACCGAGCAATGGGAGAAGAAGACGGAGGGAAAGAAGGTCAGATGGTTTAGTGTCTTTCTGGCCATTGTATAAGTGTTGCTTTTTGTTGTTTATGGACATGGAAAACAACTGGAGACTCTGAGCAAAGGAGTGCCATGATGATGAACTTTAAAAGGATTAGTTGGAGTGTTCCACAGGAATTACCATGAAGGCAGTCAAGGGTACCACCGGGAACAGTGAGGACATGTTTTGCCAATTCTGCTTGACCAACAACCCTGGTCTTAGACTTCAATTCATAATCAAACTTGTGAGACAAAATAGGATTTACTGAGCACCAAGTTTGTTAAACTAAAGAGAAGGGGAATGGGGATATGGTGTACATAACGGCTGTCTGGTGGGAGACATGGACCTCTTCACCAGGATGTATATGGTCAATGACCATATACATGAGATAACCTCAGCTCTGAGGAGCCATCAATATGGGGTTCCTTCTGCTTCCATACCTTCTATTGCCTGGTGTAACTGCATTTAATCAGTTTCAAAGTACTTTCAGTAACTCGGATTCATCAGTTGCAGATAACTGAATAACTTATCTCTACAAGGTGATACAAGTACTGGATTCCATGTACAGTGTGCATAGTAGGGACTAATTTACCTTAAAAACAGTACACTAATCTTAGATTCCCCATAAATTAGTGTGGTAAAGATGATTCCATCAAAGATTAAAACCTTCAATGTTTCAGAGGCTGGAGGATATACTACGAAACTTCAAATATGTCCCTTCTTACCTCTAATACCATCCTAGCCAGATTTCAGATGGAACATCAGAAAACTGGTTATTTCATAGTAGATCGATTCAAAGAATCCAAGTAACTTTTTCCTTAAACTTAAAAAACTTTCTGGGTCAGACAAGATCAGGAGTGGGCAATGTGGCATGGCCTCATATTTTACTCATGTGTAGGATATAAAACTGAAGCTTATAGACACATAACAATTATGCTAGTTACTAGAGGGAAGGGGGTTGGGAGAGTAGTAAAGGGTAAAAGGGGCCAAATATATGGTGAGAGATGATTTGACTTTGGGTGGCGGGCATACAATGCAATATACAGATCATGTATCATAGAAATGTGAACTTAAAATCTATATAATTTTAACTGATGCCACCCCAATAAATTAAAGTAAAAAGACTTCTTGGATGGGAATTTTATAGATTCTCTAAAGAGGCTTCCTTTTATTACATTAGATCTACAAAGACCCGTTGCAGAACAACAGCGATTGTTCTTTCCCCATCTTCTGTAGTGATGTCTCATATGGCAGTCATGGCAGCTTATGAGCAAATGAAAGAAAACGTCCAACCAAAAAACAAACAAAATATATTATCCAAGTTTCCATCTCAATATTAGTACTTGAGATGTACAACTTCCAAATGATTGCAAGTCACCCATTATCATTCTGGGAAGTGAGATGCCGCACGTTCTTCCTGTAAAGCCGACCCCCAATTTGTGTGGGTGATTGTCTTCCCCACTCCTCATTTAGGTTCATGAAGAAGCATGCCAATTAGGATGGTACATGTTCCTGCTCCAAATTCCTTCATTCATGAATATGTCTTTAAAATTTATGCTATTCTTTTATGGACACATATTGAAGAGTTAAGAAAGTTAGATAGGTTTTGCTATCTATAAATAACATCCCATATTGTCATTAGAAACTAGCTGTTATGTCTCATTGCCCTCCATTTTCAACTTTTAGCTAAAATCCTTAGAACAAAAAATACACAATGTTTAACACTCTAAAACAGTATCCCAGCTGTATTTATAAAATAACTTCACTTGTGAACCCATCTAATCCACGCACAGATAAGTCTTTTCTTATCTGTTTGGAAAATACACAGAATGGAAGAGAAGTGGGGTAAACTTTACTTTTAATGATGAATCCTCTGCCCTGTCAAACATTTATTTGACAAAATTAAAGACAAGAAAGAGATCATATTATTTGCAAATTTACTAAAATATAAATATTTTGCTTATAAGATATGCAATGTAAAATATATTTCAAAGAACACAGCAAATTTGATTGCATTACATTTTTTGAGACTTGTAAATATCACTTTATTCTCTCAAGAATCTCATCATCATGACTCACACAATTTACTTAAATGTTAAATCATGTTACATAAAGTGAGATGCTACTTATCAGATTCTCATTTGTAGGTTCTTCCTTACTAAAGACTTACTGGCACCATTCTCAATATTTGTGCCGTGGTTTGGAGAACAGACTAGATGACATAATATGATACACGGGTATTTCCAGGTAACTAGCTTTCATACAATATAGTTTTTGAGAGTAAAATATTCAACTAGACATCTGTAAAATCAAGACCTCTTTTAGTTTTCTGAATGAAAGCTCAGGCATGTAAAAACTAAATAATGATTGGAGTCATGTAAGTTAATAAACCCATTTCACTTGAAAATGTGCACTTTTTCTAAGAAAATATCTCTAAAAATCTTGGAAATTATATTCAGTATGGTCACAATGAGAACCTGTTTCTTACATTTATTCCACTGTGTCTTTACCAAAATTAAAATTGAGTTATACATGAAACTTAGTAATTGAGAAGGCATTTCAAGGGCATTTAATTACTATATAATGAATAAGTAGAGATTAATTAATCAAGAAAATGTCATAAACCTAACTAAATCAGTAATTTCAGGGTTTTTTGCAGTTTTTGAATGACTCTAAATTACCCCTGTTCCCTGACAGGTTTAATTGGGGAATAATATAAGAAAATTTACATGTCATTAAAATCAAATGGATTATATTTAGCAAAACTGTTTTCTTGAACTTTTGGGTGTTTCTTACTGAAGGTATTTCATTAATGACTGGTACTATAATATGATTAATACTGTCTGAATTGTTTTCTGATTTCTTTGTCTAAGTTACAATTATATGTGTGATCAAAGGCTGTGACTATCTGCTGTTCATATTGTCAATCAGAGAGGATATCTGAGCTCTTTATAGTGCTTTTGAAACTCTTCTCACGTTGGCTGCCAACACGTGCATATTTGCATGAGATAAATGTGGTATTGTGAAGAGTCAGGGCAATAGCAGTCATTCCACAGACAGAAGCAGCATCTCGGTGGGGAGCGGAGGGGGAGTCATTTCAGGGACCACAGGCAACATTTGGAGATTGGGGAGTATTCATTTTTCTCCGTTACCCAGACAACCAATGTTCCTCTACTCTTCCCACCACAAAAGCTATATGTAAATCCTCAGGGACAGATACATGTTGCATTTCAAAGGATTTTAAAAATGTATTGATTATATTTGTTTTAAAAAATGTTTAAAGAGAAAAATACATTGTATTTATTTAGAACAAGCTTATTGGTATAAACTAAAAAAGAATGAACTTTATTTTAGAATTTTGGAGATTATGTTTTCACACTTGTTAGATTACTAATTCCTGTAGGTTATAAATTATATTTTATAAAATAAGAATTTCCACTTTTATTGACATATTGTATCTATTTAACTTAAATATACTTAAGGTCTATAATGGGCCATGAATTGCTGCAGGCAATGGTGATAAAAACATTCTCATAGTGTGGTTTGCATTATAATGGACATTATAATGTCCATTAAGAAAGAGTGTAAACAATGTATCAGTCAGCAGTGTTTGCTATAAATAACAGAACATTCAGTTATCATTGTGTGGAACTAAAAGATGTAGATATTTATGTGGGTAAAAAATCAAGAAGTAGTTGCAGCATTAAACAAGATATTGACTCAAATAGAATGAACGCAATCTCATTTTTATTTGTTTCTCACCTTTGCACCTGGGATTTTCTGGAAAGCAAGGAGAGATGCTGGAAAAGCAATATGATGAACTATTACATAATTAAAATTTATTTGTTGTATTTTAGTAAGAATAAGAAATACTCAAAGGATGAGCTGACTTTGTTTAGCAGGGTCAAGGGTAGAGACAAAGAGGAAAAATATTTGGATTGAATAATGAAATAAATGGAAAGGGCCTGTGGAATGACAAACACTACATTTATGCCATACAAACTCTCACACATTCATGCACACACATATGTGTATGCAGACATATTTAAAATTATACACATTATGTATGTGTATATGGTTATTTGCAGAGATCAGATATTCTTAAACTTTTGCTAACCATGTAACAATTCAGTGTTGCCAAGGCATAAGAGTAAAACTCATTTTTACCACTTTCTAGTTGGGAATGTTTGGTGCTATTCAAATTTTGTGTGCAGTAGTTTCCATATCTAAAACATGCCAATAATAATGAATAACTCCCTCAAAAGAGTTGTAAATTGAGAAAATTAGTTAGTATTGTCATATGGCTGTTACAAATCACTGACTATTTTTAAATGACATATTTATTGAACATTCTTTTATAGCATCTAAAGAACATGCTTTTATGTTGAAAAGTAATTTAGAAATTGAGATTGAAATGTTGAATTACAAAATGAGTAATTTGTTTTATTTTCATGTTGTCCTTCCAATATCATTATTTAATCTCCATGAATTAGTAAGTAACATAATGTTTCCAAAAACTGAGTCAGTCTCAATACGCCTGGATTATTTTAAATGTTGCTTTGACCATTGGGAAGGTCAAAGTTGTGTTTTCCATTTACTGATGTTGCACACTAACCTCTTGTAAGAAACTGATTCAATTAAACAGAAGTGTTTGACATTTTAAAATGCTAATCCATATGCTTTATTATCAATATAATGAATAGATTGCCAAAATGTTCAGTTAATTTTGAGTTATTTTGAAAGAGCAAGCATGAATGACAATATTTTTCTGAGATTTATAAAGCTCAGGGAAATTAAACAAAGTCCTTTTATTATAGCTAAATGAGATAACCCCATGTATCTGAGAAATAGAGATATGTATTATGACCTGAAGCTAAGTTTTGTTGTTGATAAAATGTGAAAGTTGAATATAATTGGGGGCTGGTGATTATAATTCAAATTTCTATTTTATCAAAAGCAACACATATTTATAAAGAAGAAAAAGCTGTATTTAATACATTAAAATCTGTCTATAGTCTGGGCTATATCAAGTTATTTTATTTACATATTAGTTATTAAAATATGACAATAACTTCTTTAGATCATTATTTTAAGAGCTTTAATATGGTATAGTTAATATACAGAGAACTGTATGTATATAATATGTGCAACTTAATGAATATGGACATATGCCAACAGCCAGGATTTAATCTCCAGAATCAAAGTAATAGACATATCCAGCACACCCAAAGTTGTCTTGAATCCCATTGATTTTGTTTGTTTTGTTTTAGAGGGGGGAATTCTCACCAGGATATACACCCACTTAATTAACTTTGAAATACATAATACTATCTTAACTATAAGCACTATGTTGTACAGCAGATATCTAGAAATAAGTCACCTGGTATAACAATTTTTAGATCCATTGAACAACAAATCCCCAAGTTTACCATCTTCATACAAATAAAAAGATTTGTTCATTTTTTATTATTTTGTGTCATTTTTATTGTTGTTCAGTTACAGTTGTCCCAATTTTTCTCCCACTGCTTTACCTGCCCTGCCCACTCCCACTTCTGCAGTCAATCCCCACCCTGTCATCCATGTCCATGGGTCCCTTTATACGTGTTCCTTGAATGTAGTCAAGATTTGTTCATTATAACTGGCTGTATTTTTCTCACATTTACCTGATTATTTTTAAAACTAAAGCTAAACAAAGGTAAGCAAAGTATTTTCTATTTTACTGGTTTCTGGGAGCTATGCCCCCAAGCAATTATTGTACATATAAATATTTTTAGATAGTAACTGATTTCTCCTCATACCCTGTTCTTTGTAGTCTACGTATTTTTATTCCTAGTGCATGTAGATATTGTATATCACATTCAGGGCCCTAGGAAAAGAGGTAATGATGAATAAGACATGAAAAGTTCACAAAATTATTCAATTTGGGGGTTTGACTTTTATAATTCTAAATTTTGAGTTAAAATAAAAGATGGATAGGAGTTATGGTTACATAAATTTTCATATGCCCAAGTCTAGATACAAATATATTATGTGCTGAGACAAGTAGAGAATTTGGCATTGGCGTATTCCTGACGTAGAGCCTAAGGAAGTGGGAGATCTGAGAGCAGAGCCTGTGCTCCACAGACCCGACTGCAGATTTGGGAGTGTTCTCGACTCATCTATAAGTATGGTAGTAGGAGAACAGCTACACAGTATCTCAAGCCAGATCTCAACCTGAGATCTGATCAAAGAGAGCAAAGTATTAGAATATTTTAGTTAAAGTTTTGTTGTATTTTTTATTGCCATTCAGTCCTCATATCCCAGAGCTCACACATTGTTGTCCATGTCCTCCCCCAGCAGTCAACAACTTGTGGTCCTTGTCCTTTTCCTTTTCCTTTTTGCTCAATCCCTCCACCCCTTAACCTTCCTTCAACCCTTAGCTGTCATCCCGTTCTCCATCTATGAGTCTGTCCCAATTTTCAGACTTGTAGTTCAGTTTGTTCATCAGATTCCACATATGAGTGAAATCATGGGATTTGCCTTTCTCTGACTGGGTTATTTCACTTAGCATAATGTTCTCTAGGGCCATCCATACTGTCACAAAGGGTAAAATTTTATTCTCTTCTATTGTCGAGTAGTATTCCATGTGTAAATATCCTCTAGTTTTATCCACTCATTTACTGATGGACACTTGGGCTGCTTCCATTACCTTAGCGATTGTAAATAACACTGCAATGAACATAGGGGTGCTTATGTCTTTCAAATTAGTGTTTTGGGTTACTTTGGATATATTCCCAGAAGTGGGATCTATGGGTCAAAAAGAAGATCTATTTTTAGTGTACCTGGAAGTGGCAGAGGTAGGGCACAGAGACCACAGGATTGAAGAGGAGAAGAGAGGGGTAGGAAATCAACATTGCCCTGTGTAGACAAATTACTGAACATTAGTCCAGAAGAATATGTCTGAGGGGCACAAGTAATACCATGGAGACCCACATTGTTCCTCTATCTCAGGACCATTTATTCTCCAGAACTCCTACAGAAATCTGAAGAAAAGTGATGGGACTCTACTGTAACCAATATTAAAATGCCTCAATGTGTAAATGGCATATGAAATTGAAGTTTCAATTCATAATCCATTTCTGAAGACTGAATATTCTGGGTAGAATTTATGCTGACTACACTATTAGTCAAAATTAAAGGCATATACATAATTGTGAAACTATTAATTTTATATTTAATCATTTCATTGTATATTTTTCAGTACTATTTAGGCTCCTTATACCCCTTCCTTTCCCCATCCCCATGCTGTTGTACGTGCCCATGAGTTCTTTTTTCTGGCAGGTTTCTGTCATTGAAATCCAGTTATGAGGTGTTTTACAAGGTTAGCCTTGGAGAATACTTGTGAACAATCTTATCCACTTAATTTGCTTTCAAACCTGGTAGACTCAGCGAAAAACAGTGCTGCCTTTGTATCGCTACTTACTTGCTTATGAGATTCTTTCCATTGGAAATGAAAAATGAAATTCATTCATACTACCCAGTGAATAATTGTTCACAATTTAATATTTGAAATTTGTTTTCCATTCAGGGACAAGCCGACTCTGCAGTTGCACTCTGAGACACTCAGAAATGGCCCAATGTTGGGTTCCATTTTCTTTGTTTCTTTCTTACTTAGTAGCAAGTCAAATGTAGAGAGTGCAGGTAAAATATTCACCTATCAAGAAATAAAAGTAAAACCAAAAACCACTGAGATAGTTTTGTGCAGTGTTTTCCACCATTCATGTAGTTCATTCACTTGTATTTAAGATAGTTTTGCATTATATAAAGAAGAATGGAAATGTTCTTACTACTGAATCTAAAAAGTTTCTTTAGTTGGAGTGACACTAAATAGCAAATAATTAAATCATCATTACAGGCATAGAATGACAGTAGAAGAAATAAAACTTTATATGGAGTCTGTCCAGAATGTATCCAGGCATGCAATATGAAAAAATAGAGACATTTGTTGAAGAAGACACCAGATACAGAAGTCCTGTACATAAGACAATGATGACTTTATAGTAGTCACCTTGGGACCTCACGCAGTTCTCCAAAACACCATCAGCTGCCCCATCATATTTTCCTGAATCTTACCAATGGTCTGAAATCTCTTTCCTTCCAAAGGTGATTTTAGTTTTGGGAAAATACAGAAGTTGCAGGGCACCAAATCTGAGCCATAGGGGTGCTGAGTCACCAGAGTTATTTGAGGTTTCACTGAGAAACTCTACAGGAGACTTGATGCATGAGAGGGCGTGTTGTCATGATGAAGCTGCCAATCACCAATTGCCCATATCTGTGGCCTTGAATCATCCAAATAATTTCCATGGAGAAATGTTCCAGCTTAATGCAAAATTTGATGCAGATTTGTGGCTGTACTCGCTTAGTCATTTTGATTATTTCAGCCACACAGTACACATGGTCACTCAGGGCTCTTTACTGCCCCCAATATGACAGTGAGGTCATCATTGTTCACACATGTGTGTATCAGTTCACTCTCCCTGGCTGGCAGGTTACATCAACATCTTGCATATCATTCTCATTGTATTAACAGTGGCTGGACTTTTACTGGACAGACTTCCTATTTTAGTACTTTAATGGCACTTTTTCCTTGTGTTTTTCACCTTTTGAAGGAGTCTCAATTTTTTAAAAAATTTTATATAGTGCCTTGATAATTATGAAACTGAATCTGAATTAACATGTAAGCATATTTTAAAACTTGGAGGAAAATGTTTGTACAAATTGAAAATAATATACTTCTAACTGAGAGAACTCATATTTCAGCAAAATAAAAGGAAGTTGATTTTATTATGACATTATTGTTCAAAAGTTAAGCATAGAACTTTCTTAGAGCTCCCTAGAAAGCACAGAGGCAGTACAATGGTACTTTTCTTTGTGCTTTTAAAAATTATAATATCTAAAATAGCATAAAATGTCCTATTTAAATAAATTTTATTAATATTCTCTAAAATGAGATTGTAATATGTCACTTGAAAGAATATGTCAAAGTTATATGTGGAACTTGATGATTTTTTAGATATTTTTCTAGTAAACTTGTCCATAGATTTATAATTTTATTTCAACATTTGGTAATGAAATGAATAAGCAACCCTGTGCTTACCATCCCAGTTATGGTCATCAAATCTACTTAATAGATGTGGCTCATGTCACCTTAATAAGAACATAGGTGCAAAGAGAATTGTTTTTGTATTAAGGTCTCATTGCCAGTATTGAGAAAAGTAATATCTCGGTATTATCTTTGTGTTTACCCTTAAGATAAGCAGATTTCTCCTGTGCCCACTAAAGCAAAATATATCTTAAATGAGGGATTAGTATTTTATACTCAAAGAGGCAGTTGATATTTTTCCTCTCACCTTGGCACCCAACAGATAGTAAAAATTTGTATAAAGATGTTGTCATTAAATCTATGACAAAAATCAATCTTGTTTTAAAGTTTAATGTGTCACCCTATATGATAAGATTATTAGAGAAGTGATAATTTTTTTTGGTAGAATAAAATTAAGAAAATATGCATTGATTTTCAAAGAATCATACTTATTGTTCTTTATTGTGTATCTTCCTAAAGCAAGATGGAAAGTGGCAATTCTTGCTATATACTAGATTTTTTAAAAATTAGCTGTCAAGTCATGCAAGTAGTGAAATATCTCAGAACTAATGAAAGTAACAATGAGAAGAGGAGGTCATTATCTCAGATAGCTAATTAAAGTGACTGTGCTTCTGAACTGTCCAGGCTTAATTAGTTAGGGAAAGCATATATTTCAACCAGCTGAGTCAAGATTTCAGGAAGAATGTCATTGAATTAGACCCCTATGGCCCAAAAAAGTTTTTAGAGGATGGTTAATAGAAAATCCAGTAGGAGTTGAATTGGATAAATACCATGGGGTTATTATTGATGAACAGCAAATAGAGTGGTTTTAGATCATTGGCTTCAAGGGGCAAAAAAATGTATAAGATTTGATTAAATAGAACAATAAAGGATATAATTCTTCACTGTTTTACTTTACATTTCATGTGTATTTTCTAACATGACAATGATTATTTAGAATTTGCAAAGTAATAGATTTATACATTTTTCTTAATATGACATCTATGCATTGATCCTGCTTATTTTACTGAAGGCAATGTGAGGTAAAAAATAGAGATATTAATGGGAAAACAAAGGGATGAAAGAAAGTAGTAAAATTATGAAAACTCACTTATATTTAAGAAAATGCTTACAGATAAAATAGGGGCCAAGGGATATGTAATTTACTTCAATAACAAGTCAGGAACCTACTCTTATATGGATAAATAGTGACCATTAGAGAGAGAAAGAATGTGGCGGTTTATTTATTTACTTTTGAGTTTGGGTAAAGGAGAAAAGGGCCCAAAGTTATTATGTTTGCCCAATGCTAACTGCATCAATAATTGGGTATTGAAGAGAATTCACTGCACTGTTTTCTCTTCTTGGAAATGCAAGAAAACCATATCCTCAAGCCTCTGTTGACATTGGTATGAAGATCATGGACTAAGTTCTGAACAATGGAGTAAAAAGGAAAATGAAATAAGGCACTTCCAGTTGGTCCTTTCAAAACATTCTGTGTCCTACTTCTCCTTTTCCCCTTCCATAGTTCTGTGGAAGAACAGGGTTAGAAGGCCCAGCTGTAAGAAGGAAGAACTCACAGAATCATCATTTGAAGAGAGAAACTGTCAACATGGAGGTTGGAGGTGCATAAATGGAACTTTAATAATAAATCATACTTTAAGGAATTAAGACAATGGGATTTGGCAAGGTATTACCAGCGGATGGTCTAGTCTATTCCATCTAATCAGGAAAGAAATTGTTACAGGCATAGGATGCTGAATTTTCAAAAAGTTGAACAATATCTCATGGTATTACCTTTCATACCTCAGGCTGCAGAATAACAACTACAAGAGGTGCAGCAAGACAAGAGACGTAAAAGCCTGGAAGTATAAAAGTCACCTACAATAAATCTGGAGGCAGAAGTCATGCTTACAAAATGTGATTTCTTAGGGAAGAATAAAGTAGGTGTTTGTAGCCATTGACACATTTTTCAAAGTCATGAGAAGAAGAAAAAGATAAATTCTAGAAATTCAAGGCTTTCCAAGAATAGGGGAGACTTTTCTGAAATGGAATTTTTCAAAGACATCAGTAAAACAAATTTGATCTAATAAGGTGACCCAGAAAAATAAAAGATCAAATTAAAAAGATGACTCTCCCATCTATGAGAGAGTAAGAGAAGCACGGGGCCAGAAAACAGGCAGGTAAAGTACGATCAAGATTTGTACCTGGGAAGGGCATATGGTTGTAGAGGGAAATGGATCAGAAATTTACCCAGTTTTTACAGGTTTACCAAAGAAGCTATTAGTTCATCCAGTGAAAACTTTAAATTTAGATTTTTTTTAAATCTAGATTTTTTTTAAATGTAGGGGTACCCACTTTGTTTTAGGAGAGGAAAGGCTCATTGTAAAGAAAAGCCCTCAAAGAATACATTGCTCTTTTGTCCTGTTCAGATATGACTAAGGAGAGTGGTAAACACCTAGTTCTTAGAGATCAGACCCAGAGATTGCAAAAACAGTAAACAAAGAGTTCCCTCAAGTGAGCAAATTCAGGGTTTAATCAAGGTAATTCCCTCACTCTCAGTGTGATGCCTGGAAACTTTAATAAAATCTCTTCCTAGTGGGATTTAAATTGTTTTTGTTGTTAATAGTGTATGCATTCCATTCTTTGCCTTTCCAAATGGGAGAGATTAGTGTGTGTATCCATGCCTGCCCCCTCACACATAGTGTGAGTGCTGCAGAGGGGAAGATAATTTGCCTTTTAACTTTGTAGGTCTCCAGACGAAAGGGAGTCACATCTGGATCTGATAGCTCCCAGTGACAGGGACTCTGAGCAATAATCAGTGACCAGATGGGACTTTATATTGTCTTTGGCAGAGAGGGATAAGGATGATCTATGTGTGAAAGAGAAATAAAATGATTTGATAAACAAAATGCTCTGTCAAAGATAGGAAGATCATTCAAAGCACTGTCTTCTTGGGCACACAGACATCTAACCTTCCAAATCTTCCTGACAGTTAGGCCAGGGACCATGTAATTGAATTCTGTCTGGTATAATATAACCACCTGTGATATAATACACTTCAAAGTTTGGCCTGTAAGGGCTGCCCCATTGTACAACATCTCTTTGCCTGTTTTTGTCCCTCAGCAGGGAGTTTGGAGTTGGGTGTTCCAGGTCTGCATCTACACAATGGGATGACCTGATTCCCAAGTTACCAAGAAAAAAAGGGCGGGACTTCAACGGTCTGAGATATGAATAGAAAATAAAACTTTGTTGTGCTATGCATGGATATTTTGAATTATGTTTTTATAATAACATAGCATATAATCTTTTTAAATAAAAATATAGAATATTCATAAAAAACAGAGAACAATACTAAAATAAAAGGACAAATCCTAATGAGAATATGACATTCAAAGAAAAGCGCTTCAAATCTCCATATAATTGTCTTACTCTGCCATTCTAACCAAAAAGCAGTGTATATATTTTTTTCTACATGTCTCTGCTTTGGTGGATAAGAAGAAAAGAGCAGTTTCTGGTTACATGTTGACAACAGGAGGATATAAATATCAAATTGCTTCTTGCATTGGCAAAGGCTCAGACATCCATCCTGAAGTGAAGGATTATCCAACACTCTTTTATAGAATAGAATAAATTTTTCACAGTACTTTCAATTCAATAACTAAAAAAAATAATGTAGTGAGAAAATCCAACAATTTGTATTACCAACAGCCTGCAGAGTCCTACTTTCCAAAGCCATCAGAACACAGAAAAGCAGAACAAAAGATACCAGTAACTCTCTTGAAAAATGAAGGACTGATAGAAAGAGACACAGTGGACCTGGACCATAATGAGTGGGACCATAATGAGTGAGAAGAAAGTCAAGAAGAAACTCAGAACACATGCCCAAGACAGAATATGAGTATGCTATCAAAGATAGAATATGAAAAATATATTGAATGTAACAATCCAAGAAAAGAAACAGGAATAAAATAAGATGATAGCAGTAGTACCAAGTATACACCTTAAAGAAATAATTTTAGTGAGGTAAATCCATTTAGGTATAAAGACAAAAAATCCCATATTCAGATATGTACATGCTGAAGAAGTACAGAGAATAAAAATGAGTCGTAAAAATGTGAGTATAAGAAAGGAGAGCTGGAGTAGTAATCTCAAATAATGTTAATTTAAGGATAAAACATTTGAATATAAGAACTTAAACTTTTAAATGTTATCAAATAGATTCTATAATACATAAAACTGCATAAATGTTTATATACCAAATAATTCTAATAACACTGACATACAATGCCACAAATTAAAATATTCAAATAAAAAGGCACAGAAAAAAGACAAGACTAAATAAATGATTTATATCTATATCAGAATGTTACGGAAACAAACTCCCCTCATCCGAGGTCTTTTTTTACTATGGTTCCTCTTTGCCCTCGCCCTGTTAGAATTGTGGTTCTCAGTGCCAGAGTCTGGTAAAAAGGAAAGGAACTATTTATTCAAAAGTTATACAGGTTTCAAGTAATGGTGGAATGTCACCATTAAATACCAAAGTCCCTTTAAAACACCCACAAACACACACACAGTCCTGCCT
>CM052540.1:174252263-174278861 GCA_028533065.1 Trachops cirrhosus
AAAACTCATGCCCATAACACATGCAAAATATATTGACCCCATACTAACATCCCCCAAAGTCTTAACACACTAAAGTATCAACACAAATCCAAAATGTCACCTAAATACTATCAGTTCAAAAGTGCCAAATCTCTTCATCTCTTTCATGGATGTCATCTCTTCAGTCCTCATAAAATGTTGTGCAGCCAACACCGTTGGCCTTTTTTCCAAAGCATGCTAACCCATGAGTTATTCTCCTAATTTTATCACATTTTTCTATCTGAATACATTGAGAATTTCACAAATCATTATGTGCTGGTTCCATTTTGCTTGACAGGTTCTTTTTTCCCTTAATTTCTGTCTGTCCACTTCCTTTTTCTGTAAGCAGGCTATACCACAAAAGCTTTGCTTGGAAATCTCCTCAGCTAAATGCCCAAGTCTCTTGCTTACAAACTTCACTTTTCCATACAACTGTATGGTACAACTGAGTTAAGTTTTCTCCCGCTATGTAGCAAAGACTGTCTTTCCTCCGGTTCCCCTAATATAGTCCTTCTTTCCTTCTGAGCCCTCCCCAGAAGTGCTTTTAATCCACCTTTCAGCCAATAGTCTACACATATGCCTCTACCCATTATCCAATTCCAAAGCCCCTTCCACATTTCCCAAAATTTATTACAATACATCTCGTATCCCTGCATAAAAATCTGCATTAGCTTTCCATGACTTGTGTAACAAGTTACTACAAACTATTTGGCTAAAAGAACATAATTTTATTGTCTCATAGTTCTGGAACCAGAAGTTCAAAATCAACGTTACGTGGCAAAAATTAAAGAATTGGCAGGGCTTCATTCCCCGCAGAGGATCTGTGGGAAAATTTGTTGTATGCCTCTTCCAGCTTCTAGGGGCTGCTAACACTCCCTGGCTTGCGCCACACTAATTACTTCCATGTCTACCTCCTCTGCTTCCCTGTTATAAAGACAAATGTGACTGTATTTAGGACTCACAAGGTAAGATCCTTACCCACATGTGCAATAATATCATTTTTTGTCTAAGGAAACATTGGCAGGTTCCAGACATTATGATCTGATAGCTTTGATGGACACTATTTAGCCAACTACACATGTTTACATATCATTGCTTTAAAAAGCTGTTTTATTTTACTTAATGTCATGAAAACTTTTCTAATTCAAAAGCCTGTTGTTTCTATTAAAGTGCAATCTTATTTATTGTAGTAACTAAAGTATAATTTTTCAGAATTTTCAAGTTAATATCATTTAAGAGACGAGAGTATGTGCTCTTTTATCATCTGATTTTCTTATTAATATATAACACACAGGCTTTCTTTATTTTTTATTATTTTTTTAATTTTGATTTTAATTGTTGTTCAAATATAATTTTCTATCTTTTACTCCCATCCCAGCCCACCCACCCAGCCCTCCCCGCAGGCTTTCTTTAGATTGATGGAATTTTCTCAGTGGCTAACTTTTAGATGTATTTACTTTCTACTTTCAGGCATTCAGTAAGTAGTCTATCATACGATTATTGTTAAGGACCTAGATTATTGCATTATAAGATGGAACATTCTATTTATATTTTAAAATTCATGGTACTTCACTGCCTTCCATTAAAAAACACAGCTAGAACATTAATGCATGTATTTAATATTCTCTGTTAAGGAACAGTCTATTGCAAGAAAACCTGCTGATTTGAAGCAACAGGCTAATACAAAAATGTAGCAATTATAAATGTACTCTGCTACAGGAACTGCCAGTACCTTGCATTTTACCTATTACAGTACAAGCTTCTTGAAAGGACCAAATGAGTCTGCACGACTTGCTCCTCAGGAAAGAAGCTGTTGCAGTTTGATTACGGGAATGATCCTTCCAGAAGTATAACTACCTGTATTTGAAATGCAGATACTTACTCTCTCACAGATCTGCCTGGCCACACTATCTACCTATCATAATTGAAAATACAACTTGAATCACTTAGAAAATCAGAACCAGAAGAAAGCAGGATTTTTCTGCTTGCTCATTAGTTAAATGCAAATGGAGAGGATAATTAGGTTTTTTCTCAGGGATATCAGATCATGTCTATTTGAATAACAAGGTGTCATAACAAAAGAGTATAGGACATAGTAGACTGGAGCACGATGCTTGAGGTGAACTCCAGATATACCCCTGACTAGCAGGGGTGACATTGATTAAGTTATCCATCTTCTTTTCAGTAAAATGGGAAAAGGGGCTGTGGCCAATCTTATTAGTGTTTCAAATTATTTTTTTCTTTTCACAAGATGCATACAATACCTCCTGGTATCATAGTGTTTGCAGTGCCTTTGTACAAGGCTGCTATAGCATTACATTAGGATTAACCATGTGACATGCTATTTGCCAATAGAATGTGAATGGAATGGCCTGTCCCTCTCTGTAGCAGAAGGTGTAACAAACATCGGGAAGTTTTGTCCTCACCTACCCCACTTTTGCTATGGATGGCATGTCTCGAATAAAAGCTGACCTTTGATTTGAATCTCAGAATTAAACAGCTGTGAAGAAGAAAGCCACAGCCAACCCACAAACATTACAAAGCATGAGCAAACATAAGTGACCTTTTATAGGCCACTACAATCCTGAGGGTTGTTCAGAAATGTGCATAGCCTCAAAAAAGCTCCATAATAGAAGTATCTGCCGAATGTACTTATTATGAGTAAGGTTCAGAGAGAAGCTGGTAAGACACCAGGTACATAAAAGTATGCAAATACATTTTATCTTTATTATTGTTACTATTTTGAAAATCCAAAGAGTGATGGTATGAGAGATTGTCACACGTTAGATATTAAAAGAGTAAGAAAAGTCCTGTTTCTCTGGTTATAGCATACCACACTGAGTCTAGGAGTAATGGACTAATTAGTAATAGAGTAATGGACTAATGGAGTTCTCTATTGGAGAACAAACAATAGATATTGACTTTTGAAGGTGTGAGTTTTCAAATACCCATGAGATTATTCATTTAAGACAATACAATAATCCCCCCAATCTTTCATATTTCATACAACTGTCACCTCCCCCCTTGTCCAAAACCATAATAACAACATAACTATTGATTATATTATTTCAGAGACTGTATTCATTATTTGTTTCCCCCAAGAAAAAACATAGTTTAGAATAGGATAAAAGTAGCTTTCAATCATGTTTTTTTTAAACAGTCAAAATTATTCTTACAGGAATTAGACTGCATTATGCATATAAAATGCAAAAGGGTAAACCATTTTTCTAGAAAGTCACAATGGTGTCCTGTCCTGCCATAATCCCAACCCCATTCCCTAAACTCCACCTGTGTGAACTTTAAATGGTCACACTCATCCTCTGAACTTCAGAATCTCTACATTAAATACAATTGATAATTCCAGGTGCATTTCATATAATGTCCTATAATTTAGTATATATTACTAATATATATTGTAATTATATGTATTAGAATTTAGTATATATTATTAATAAATATTACTGATATATAATCATATATAATAGAATATATATATATTCTAAGTAGATCATAAGATCCTCATGAGCAGGTATTGATCCTTTTATTTCTATGTATCTAGTATTGACAATGTATGCATCTAGTATAAATGATGGTTAAATTAAGTACTTGGTTCATCTTTACACATTAACTAAATTACTAAATTTAGTAATTTAGTAATTTAGTAATTATTAAATTACTAAATATTAAATGCTAATGGCATTTAATGCTAATTGCACAACTAGAATAAACATATTTTACTTCCTCTTTCTCAATGCGTGTTTTATTTCACTAATCATCAAAATTTATGAGCCCCAGCTTTTTTGATGGCCTTCTTATACAGGGGGGATTTCTAGATTTTCAAATGCAGAAATTTGCTTTTGGTGGCATTGTCCTTCTATTATGTTCATTAAACCTAAAATTCAATGACAAGTCATATAAATATCTGATTTGCAAAGAAGTACTTATTGAGAGGCTTATAATCAATGTAAAAATAATTTTAAAAACACCATTGATCTAGTAATGTCAAATGCCAGCTAAAATTTTGAGTTGCCCTGATTGCCCTGTAAAACTAACAAGTATAAATCAATTGAATTTATCTAGGATTGATTGTACTTTTAAAATATTTTATTTATTATTGTGTTGATTACCAATAATACACAAATCATTATAGGAAAGCTAAACTTATACGTAAAGACCATTTGATTACTAAGCTGTGTAAAAGAGAGTAAAATCTTACATTAGCTAATATCTATAAATTAATTATTTTGCTCAAGTAGTATGTTAGATACATGCATTTCCCTATTTAACTGATGTAATGAGTCAATATAGTAAATATTATTATAATTCCATAATTATGAAATTCAAGAATCTTAGCCTGATCAAAGCTTTAGAGCTAGGGCTTTGCAATAAACAAAAGAAAAACATGTATGTATCATTAACAACAGGTCTATATCACTGTAAATTCCAAGTTTTAAATGTTACAATATTTGCCTTCTTATACTTCATTCATATAATATTGAATCAAATGGTGGCATTTGTTTTGTTTTTTATAGTCCAGTATTTTATAGTCCAGTGTGGACTATTTGGCAGATATCATTCTCAGTGTTGGAAAACACTGAACAAAATAAAACATATGTGTGTGTGTGTGTGTGTATATACATGCTGGTCCTCATGTTGCTTATATCCCACTGATGATAGGACTCCTGACCAGACAGGACCAGACAGAAGACAGCAAATATTTGAGTTTCTGCAGCTATAAGTTCCTTAGTTTATATATCTTCCCATAATATTTTCACCATGTTATTGAAAATTGTGAATAAAATTTGCAAAACCCATAAGAACTTTAGCAGGTAAGGGGTGAAACAGGAGATCTAACCCACAGTGCATCTCTGGATAAAGATACACATGAGACAGGATTTACAGGTAGGAAAGAAAACTAACTTCTTAAGTCTAGGGTTTCAAAAAAGGTAAAAATACACTGATCCTGGATGTATTAGCAAGATACAGCTTCTGAAGTTTTATAAGAAGTAGAGAGATGATCAGATTTTTGCTCTAAAGGGTGGTATGAGTGACTGGCAGAGTGAAGTTATGAGTAAGGAAGGGGTAAGACAGGAAGTGTGAGACTGGGAAGACGTTATCCAACTACCCCCAAAGGCAATATGTGACTCCGTGGTTCTGAATTCAGGTAATGAAAGTGGAAATGGAGGCTACTGTGATGTATTCTTAAGTAAAGCAATAGAAACAAATTTAGCAAAAAGAATGTGTGTGTGTATATATATTATATATATAAATATATATACATACAGTAGCGCTTTCAAAAAGAATTCAGTGAAGGTAATGTTTTATAAATCTAGATTGTCCAATGCATGAGCCAAAAACCAAATGTGGCAATTAAAATTCAAAAGGTAACTAATAATTGCTTTTAAAGTGAAATGGAATCAGCTGTGGCTCACTGCTATCTTGTCGGCCAGAACAGGTCTGCATTGCAGGTGAAACGAAACTCTGTGAAACCATGTCGGGGGGATGGAGTAGTAAAAGAAGTCACACAGTCTATGAAAATTGAATGAAGAGCAGTTCATGGCTAAAAAAGGCAACAGCAATTAAGGGTAAAATTGGAAGCACGGTACTGAAGGAAAAGAAGTCAGCAGAGATTAAAGACTGGAAATAGGAACATGTATAGGGCAAATGTGGAACCCAAATCATTCATTCGTGGAAGACTGAGGAAAATAAGTAATTCAAGTTCTTACAAAAGAACAGGTCCTTTATTGTTTATTTTCATTTACTACTAATCAAGATTTTACTCTTACTTTCTCCTAATAAAATGGGTAATGAAGTAAAGTCTAATTTTCTAGTGCAATTTGGGGAGACTTTTTAAAAAAATATTTTGCAAATTGAAACTCTAGTGAATTTTATAGTTCATTATCAAGTCTAAATAGTTTTACTATCTTATTTTTTATCACATTGTCTTCTGATAGACTGTATTCTTTGTTTTTTAACATATGCAAAGTTTCATATCAATTTTATACAAGATATTTCATGTGAACATGGATTTTATATCAACCATTCTCTCAACCATTTTATCTCTCATTCTTATAATTATTTTAGTGTTAACTAGTATGGGTTTCTATACTATTTTTACCTACCTATTATTATTTTCTGATAGCTAGATGCAAAGCATAGGTTTTCACTTTCTGCATATATAAATGCATGCATTAAACTCTACTAATTGATTTTTGGATCATATTTGATTTAGTGACATAAATTTGATCAGGTTTCACCAAGTACTGATTCAAGATAATTCCAGGTGAGTAAACAAGATTTAAAAAATACATTGAACCCTGGCTGATGTGGCTCAGTGGATTGAGCACTGGCCTGTCAACCAAAGGGTCGCCGGTTCAATTCCCAGTCAGGGTACATGCCTGGGTTGCAAGCCAGTTGCGGGTATGTGAGAGGCAACCACATATTGATGTTTCTCTCCCTGACTTTCTCACTCCCATCCCTTCTGTCTAAAAATAAATAAGATCTTAAAAAAAAACATCAAAATGTAATTTTATTTTCTGTAAAATATGATATTTACATGTTTAATGTGATTCAAAAAATTTACATTTTATAGCTTAATGCTAGTGGCTTTAGTTTTTTATATATATGCTATTTATATCTTATTTATTGCATTAGGTATAGATTAAATATTTGAAACATAATAAATAATAATCATCAAAACTTATAACCTCTTTCAAAGTAAAAACTCATGCATCTAGTTGAACTCTCTATAGTTAACCATTTTGAATGGTCAAGATAGACCCTTTTAAACCTTACTGTACAAATTTAAATACATATATGATTTTATTGCAACAATATGCTTTATATTTTTACTCAATGGGCCCTTTTCATTGTCCTCTTCTTGACTTCTTTCCTTGTTTATTAATACATTGACTTTAATGACTGCATTTATCATCTTCTAGAGCACTTCCATGTCATGTTCAATGTACACAGTCCCCACTTGATACATATGTAGGCGTTCTCTAATTTTTAGATAATGCAGTGCATAAGCGATGGACATTTTCACGCCTATATCTTTGTACACATGGGTGATCGTTTGAAAAATATTCTTAAAAGTACAATGGCTGATTCAAATAACAGTCATGTTTTAAATTTCGTTCTCAAATATGAAACAGTTATGTGTTCAATCTCATTTTCCTTTGGCTCAAAATAAACTCAGTAACAGATTATTAAAAATTATAATCATAAATATAATAAATTTTCATTATCTAATGTTTAAATAATTGTACATCTCTTGATATATTTTAAAATAATTAATAAAAATAATTCCAAGTTTTTCACTATTGACGTAATTTAAAATTTTCGCAGACTTTCAAGAATAATATAAAAACACTATACCCTGACCAGCATGGCTCAGTTGGTTGGGTGCCATCCCATAAAGCGAAAGTTAACCAGTTTGATTCTCAGGGCACATGACTGGTTTTGTCCCTGATCAGGCATGTGCAAGAGACAACTGATCAATGTTCCTCTCTCATATCTTTCTTTCCTAGTCTTCCTTCCTTCCTTCCCCTGTCTCAAAAAATAAATTAAAACTTTTAAAAATAATATAGAAACATTAAAGATAAATTTTGTACACATCTTTTCCTCAGCCAGCTAGCTTGATGGTTGGCTTTGCCAACAGAAGTTGCTGGAAGGACTTTGTGAGACCACAGAAGAAGAGAAAACTTCTTGGAATGGGCTATTTTCCCATGATATAGCCAGAGACTCAGCTGAGACTGGTGTGTGGGGAGGAAGGGTGCTGGTAGTTTTCTATATAGGCACTTTGACAGATAAATTATGGCTGGCACTTACTCGCAAATATCTCCATCAACAAGCAGTGGGCAGCTCTTCAAAACCTGTGGTTCACAGCCTGCGGCCATGTCTCCATCCAGCAGTGGCCTCTCTTGCAGGCCAGCTGCAGACGGTGCACTTCATTATGCTTCGTTGTCACAGAAAGGCTACTTGTTCCTTTGGCCACCGTTCTCCTCGTGTATCTAGAGCGCAGTGTTGAGTTGGTACCTCTGCCTCGAATTCCTAATTCTACCTTTGTCCATTCTCTATCAGCCTTAGAAATAGCAATTATCTTCTGAAATTCCAGTTTCTGCAATTCCTTAAAGTTCTCTGTTGATCTTTTTACTAGATAAAGTTTATTTTAAATTCAATGTTCTGTTCTCTTTATTGGCGTAGTTTCTCTCTCCTAGCAGGATTTTGGCAGATAAGTTCAGTTTTCATGATTTCTGGTGTGTTTTCCTCCTGACTTTCTACACATTTTTTTTTTGTTTGTTTTGAAGGTCCCCCCTAAGTAGTGAACAAATATAACCAACATCAGTTACTGAGTGGTCACGTGTTTCCCATTATTTTGAAAGAATGCTTTTCCCTGGCAATTAAATTTCTCACAACTTGTTCTTTTTGTTCTACTAAATTGCCTTTTTGTGCACCACTTCAATATGCTTACGTTTTCTTCTCTTTATTTTACATGTTAATGAAAGGAAGCAAATTCACCTATATTATCTTGCCCTATATTGAAAAAAATTAATCTTGACATTTCCAAGGTAATTATTTTACTATTTCATTTTTTTCTTAATTGTCAATCTCTTCTTTCTTAAAACTTATTTTGACCAACTGAATTAATTTATATTTTTCATAACACCAAGTGTTTTATGCTTTTGTGATTGAATTATAAGGACAAATTGGAAAGAGAATTTTAGAACTTCATCAACAAAATAAAAATATCTTAATTTAACTCCTAAAAATTGCCTGCATTATTCATTTTACAGTTTTCCCATCTAGACAAAAGTATCCTGGCTGGTAATCTGTCTGGGAATATTAAACTCTCTATAGATACATCTGCTCTTCAGGTAGGACCAAAACTGACAAAATTTTAGTGAGTTTCCTCTAAATGGCACTCAATTAATTTCTTGACCACTTCCTCTTAGGAAGTGTTGCTAAATTTTAGCAAAATATGCAATTATTCCCAAAATAATTAACAGTAATAGCCCAATCACAGTTGTTCTGATAGTTTAATCAAGAAATTCTGCCAATTTCTAAAACAGTGTATTATTATCTTAATTTCAGTTACTGGATTGACTATATTTAGACCATGTTTTTAAATCAGATCATACTGAACCTACATTTAACAAGACATCTTCTGTAGTACTAAACAACTATTTGCCAAATCCATGGAGGTACTTCCATAAAAATAACAACAATAAATTATTTCTAGGGGAATAAATTATTTCAAGGGGAATAAGATAGGCCTCTTAGTATGTAATCTTGATCACGCATTTTAATGTATTATATATGAACAGGTAGAAATGATAACGTGGTGATCATTTTGCTGTCCTCTGGAGATGCTGCTTTTGTGACTAATAATTTTAGAGGTATCAAAAACAGACAGTGAAAATATCATCCTCTTTAAAATTACAGTGGACATTTACCATAATGTGCCTGCCAACATCTAAAAACTTGTATTTGGTAAATTTCTGTAAAAAAATTGATGAGGCTAAACTCACACTATAGAAGGAAAATATAGTAATTTAGTAGGTTTTATTAGTGTTTCCAATTACCCTTCACTATCCACTGCCTTCACTATAATTATCCACTGACTTCACTATAAAAAGATTTTACATTTTTGCCTCTTGCCAAGTTATTTTAAGTACCTCTTTATGGCAGGAGTTTAATTTTCTGCTCCATTAACATCATACTTGGCCATGTCACTTGCTTTCATCAATGAAGTGTGAGCAGAAGTGATTGTGTACAAAGTCAGAGCAGAAATGTTCACAGACCAAACGCCACTCTGCCCTTGTGCCTTAGGTCTTGGCTTGAGAACCATAAGAAGTAGGACTCAGTTAACATAGAACTGACACAAATAAAATAAGATGTATATTATACTGTTAAAACTTGGGAGTTATATCGGTTGCAGCATAATCTGAAGGAAGATGTCTAACACACTTAATGCCCCACCTAATGTCTGGACACGTCACATAAGCTCAACCCACCAAAAATACCCACGGAATAAGAGCTAGGGACAAAGATGCAGAACAAGTGGAAAATACATTCTGTTGGCAGTGGCAGCTGGATGAGCCACATGCGTTTCCCAGGGCAAAAAAAAATATTTATTTTTTGATGCTGGCCACAGAGCTACAGTGAAAGTTGGGTTGTAACTTTTGCTTTCCTTTTTCCTCTCCTCTCCTCTCCTCTCCTCTCCTCTCCTCTCCTCTCCTCTCCTCTCCTCTCCTCTCCTCTCCTCTCCTCTCCTCTCCTCTCCTTTTCTTTTCCTTTATTTTCTTTCACAAACAACCATGGTCTCCACAGTTCCTTTTGTTAGCTTTGACTGCAGCTTCAGCTTCTGTTTACCATCTGTTCTTCCAGATTTAGCATCCCATGAATTTCTGTGAGCTAACAACCTTGGTGCTTAAATCACTCAGTTATTTTCTGTGCTTTCAAATAAATGCCAACTGTTTCACAACTTGTCAATAGAATGGGTTGTGGGCAATCATTCAGGGAAATGGAAACAATCCATTATAGATTGTCTGGTCATGCTGAAGGTGAAGGTGTTTACCATGCTCATAGACACAGGAGATCGGTTTAGTGGTTGCCAGAAGTGGGGATGGGGTAAAGCAAAAGAGGTGAATGGAGTCAGAAGTCAGAAACATCCTGTTATAAAATAAATAAGTTATTGGGAAGAAATGTACAGTACAGTGACTATAATTAATAATGCTGTTTTACATAGTCACAAGTTGTTAAGAGAGTACATCTTGAATGTTCTCATTATAAGGAAAAAAATCCTGTAACTATCCTACAGTGATGGATGTTAACTAGACTCATTGTGGTGACCTTTTTGCAATATATGCAAATAGTGAATCATTCTGTTGCATGCTTGAAACTAATATATGCTACATGTCAATTATGCATCAATTAAACAAGAGATGAAGGCATTTTACTGCTAAGCTTATTAGGTGATTCTCAGACATCCTGGCAAAAAATAATAATAATTAAATTTTATCTATAATCACCTGGTAAAGGTTGTACAATAAAAACAAAGACTTTAAGGGTGGTTTCCATGAAACCACAAAATCTTCTGTCTTTAATGTTCTCTTTGATAGCACTCTGTATTTTTTCTTTTATTTTCTGTTTGTCATGTATGTTTTAAAAATAAGAATTTTACCTTTGCTCCAAAACACAAGAAAGCCAGCTGTTTTGTAATTTACAAGCATCAAATCTCCTACTCCCAACGGAGAACACATAGGACTCTCATTAGGCATACAATAAAGCTTTGCCACAGCCAAGCATGTTTAGAGAACGCGGTGCTTAACTAACAGACTATGGCATCCTCCACCCTGAGACCTTTCTGCCTTTGGGGCACTTGTCTCGCGAAGGTCCTTATGGTCCTGATGCCTTCCTGTCTGTTTTTTCCTTTCTATAAAGAGACAACTACATGTAGACAAAGCTGCTTTGATCTGTGATGTGCAATCAAGCTTAAAATTTACTGTGGTCAGGTTGATGCCCCTCACCCCAGTATTGAAAACAAAAATAAAACCCAGAAGCATAAGAACACCCTTGGCCTAACGTGTTTTAAGCACCTTAAACACCTAAGAAAAAACATATTTATAAAAAAATAAATTTCTAGCACCAATACCATACTCTAGTCTCCATCAAATTCTCTCCATGTAAATAGTGTGCTCTCATGAATTCCATTATTTTCTTTATTTCTGTTTCTCATTATGCTTTGCCCTGTGGTGGAGGATCTTATTATCCAGTTCTTATTGCCCATCTCCCCTGCCCAATGTGCAATGCATAACTATGTAGTGGTAAGTGAGGCTAAAATATCAACTTGTTGCCCTGGCTGGTGTGGTTCAGTGGATTGAGCATCAGCCTGTGAAACAAAAGTTTGCTGGTTCGGTTCCCAGTCACATACCTGGGTTGCGGGCCAGGTTCTCTGGTGCTGGGCATGTGAGAGGCAACCACACATTGATGTTTCTCTCTCCCTCCTTCTCCATCCCTTCTCCTGTCTAAAAATAACTAAAATCTTAAAGAATAAAATAAAATATCAACTTGTGAATGAAAGCCCATGTAGGATTAGGACAGAACTTCTTACGTATTTCCCCCCTTTTCTGCTTGAATCTGATAGGTTCAGATCTCCTGCAAAAACAGAGTAAACTGTATTCCCTATTATTTTTCCAAATGTAATAAAGTTAGGTACTCTACTTTCCCAGGTTAAGTAATCATAAAGGAGTGGCTGGAGGTCAGCAAAATGTTAGGAAGCAAAATCCTTTTTTCAGAGAAATCAAGAATAGAAAAAAAAAAAGATAGGCAAAGAAATGCCACGTAATGTAACTAAAAGAGAGAGCATAAGTTAATATCATAACATTATAGACTAATTCAATAGTGAATGCCATGAAATGCCAAATTGTGGCAAAGGAGGTAAAATAATAACAATTATCACTGAGAGTGTCAGAAAATCGAACTGACGAGGCACTCACTGCTGGTTGAAGCATAAACCATGGCAGCCTCTGGAGAGCAGTGTGACAGCACTTAATGAAAATAAATCTGCCTGCCTTAAACCCAGAAGTTCCATTCTTGGGTGTTAGCTCTGGAGAAACTTACACTCTGGGCCATATATGCCAGGTACAAGAATGTCAGAGAAGGCTGGTGTCTGCAAGAACTAAAGATGGTAGATGTATATCCTAGCATCACACAGGATGTAAAACCAACAAATGACAGATACGTACAGCATGATGCACTCATCTTTAAAGCTGTAGTTCTTGATGAAACTTAAAAGACACAAACTATAGAGCCATGTCATTTATCTTTATAAGAACACATAAACACTAAAAAAGCATTGCCCATTTTGTAAGGACACATGCATATCTCACAAGGATATCTCACAGACATTAGTATGAAAGCCTTCGGGAGGAAAGAGAACAAGCAGAGTTTTGCAATGAACTGTGATCACAATATATTATCATGGGTATATATGTATGTAAAGGCATATATAGTTGCTTAGAAAAATGGACATCACACTAGAAAACATTGTTATAGCCAGCAAAGAAAATTCAACTGAGTTTGTTTATTTTTTTTATTTTAGTCATTATTCAGTAGAGTTTCTATCTTTTATTCCTATTCCAGCCCACTCACCCATCCCTCCCCTCCTCCCTCCCATTTCCAACCCCCCTAGTTTTGTCCATGTGTCCTCTATATTTGTTCCTGTAAACCCTTCCCAACTGAGTTTGTTTAAATTGAGCTACAAAGAAGGCATTTTAAAAAATGTTGAATACATTTTTAAAAATGGAATAATATACTAAATTAAATTAATAAGGATTATATTTTATTTATCCTTTTTGTTGTATTGATTTAACTGTAATGCATCTAGTAACAATATTTTCTTATACCTACCTCAGAGCCCACCTATAATAGGTATGTTCATGCTGTTTTCTGGTACTGCTTATGCCGAGGCAAGAGTACACACATTACCCTTGCACACTATCTGCTGGTGTTACTGTAGGTAGCAGCTAGAAATGACCAGCCAGAGGCAAAATACAGCAGGTCCCCTGCCATTACAATCTAACAAAGAACTTAAAATAGGATGCTGGGAACAAAAGGAAGTCATGTCTCACCAATTAACCCAGCAGTCCTGAGCCGGTCCGATAAGATTGCCAGGTGTTCTGAACATCATCAGCAGGTGTAGCACAGGAGGAGGGGAGTCCTTGAGACTGTGTGCTGGGGAAAGGAGCTTCTGTAACAATTTCACTAACTAAGAAAAAGGGTCTTTACTATCTGAGAAGAAAGGCTTTTCAACTGTCCATTATTCCCAAGATTTTGAAGGGGGAGAAGGAAGGAGAACCTAGAAACTGACTATAAAGTATATAGCCCCTCAATCCCAAAAGTCTGCACACTTCAATTAGCTAAATACCTGCTTGTGTAAAACAGTATAAAACAAACTTACTAGCAAATTTACTAACAACTTTATTTCCTCTGTATGTAGGGCACTAAAATCAGTTACACAGGGCACTCAGACCAGCCAGATGCCTGCTTGCAGGTTTATGCTGGTGTGTGCTTCTTAAGTAAACTTGCTATCTCATTTCCACTACTCATGTTTGTCTCTCGTTTGAATTTGTGTCTCTAAATGGAGACAAGAACTGAGGGACGAGCTGGGGGCGGGGACCTGACTCAGGCCTGTGCCTAGTAACACTGGTATATTAGTTAAGAGCAGGGACATTATGCCCACATAGCAAACAACTTCTCAATCTTTTTGGCATACATAAACTAAGATCTATTTCTCATCTATGCCAGGTCAACTGCATCTTTTCTTCACTTAACCCATGCTGATGGGAATGCCCAACTAGAGAGAAAATGAGTTCATGGCTAATTGTGCCCTGGCTCTTAAACTTTCTGTTCACAAGTGTCCAGTGTCTGCTCATATGCAATTGGCTAAAGTGATTTTATTGCTATCCTGAAAGTTTTGGAATGGGAATCATCATTCTTCCTCAGGGAGGAGAAATGAATAATTTTCAATAATAATGCAATCTAACATAACTTGGTTTATTAAAGGAGCTTGTACTATTATATAAAAAAATAGTTCTAAAATCTGATTCACTTAATGCAGCACTTTAAAAATACTCTAACCCAGTGGTAAGGTGCTGTATTAACACAAATTAATATTAAAGGCACTTGCTATGTGAGCCATAAGCAACACCATTGGAGGTAGTGGAGACAATGCTTCATGACCAATGGCGTCGGAGCTGGGAGGGCGGTGAAAATCTGACTGCCCACTATGATGAAAGGAGAGATGGCTAATTCTTTTGTGTGTTATGAAGGGTTCTGGATAATGGATACTATCCAAGATAAACACAGCTGGACATCGGGTAAAATAGCAAAATCACATTTTAATCAGTAACTTGGGACAGTAAAGAGCCGAGCTCCGTTTAGATTTTTGCAGAATTGGGCATGTAAAAGGAAGAATGATACAGAGTAGAATGGTGGTTACCAGGGCCTGGGGGAAGGGGAATGGAGAGAGGCTGACAAACTTACAGTTTCAAAGATGAGTAAATTCTGGAGAGCATATGCAAAGTATAGTAATTCCAGTTAACAATCTTATATTGCAGTACTTCAAACTGCTAAAGGGCTAGATCTTATATGTTTCAATTACAAAAAATTAGGTGATGTGAACAATGTTACTTAAATCTACGGTGGTAATCATATGGCCATATATAAGTGTATCAAAGCAACCTATTGATTACCTTTAACTTACCCAATGCTACCTTCCAGTTATATAATAAATAAATGCAGGATAGTGGAAGCAAGAAAGCAAAAGGAAGAAAGTGGGAGGCAGTTGGGAGGGGTAACTGAAGGACATTGAGCAGAGTGAGGGAAAGGAAAAATCACAGAAAATGGGACGGAGGGTTCTGGTTCTGTTAATGGGCACTTACTGAAGTTTAGCTCAGACCCTCTCACAATGCGGTGACAGGGTTCCTAATATCCAGACATTGCCTGGAACACACAGTAAATTATGTTGGCGGCCTCTCGTTTTCTAAGGCAGGCTAGTGTCATCCCAGAAATACAGACTTGAGCTCTTAGAAATTATGTCAGTATTTGTTAAAGTCTCTATGAGCCATGTTCAGTCTCAGTCAAGCTGAGGGCTCACAGCAGCCTGACTAGATTTGGTCAAGTGGAGAATCACAAATAACTGTATAATGGAAAGTTTTCTGTTGTATCCTTTCAAGAAAAAAAAACCTTTATGATTTATTTCAAAAATAAGATTATTTTATTATTAAATAAGAACCATGTAATTATATGATATGTTAACATATACATATATATTTTATTGTTTCTAATTTTCAAAAAAGGATATGAACTTCTTTAAAAGTATTTTCCTTTCTTATCATTTTCTGAGATTTTTTATAGTAGTCATTTTATGCCTAGTCAGTAATCCCTACTATAGATAATAATTCTTAAGTTATCAAACCATCATCCTGCTATATGCACACTCCCTTTTTCTCACTGCAATTTATTAAATTAATGGGATTGTGATGTGTGCCATTATTACCAAAATGCTAATGAAGGTATGGCACTGATAAATATTTTAAATTAATAAATAAAAATTTAATCACATATATATTTGCCAAAATATTTAAACCAATATAATTTGCCTTTAATCTTTAAAATGGAAAGACCCCTGATACCTGAGTAGGCTTATGACTATTCCTAAAATAGGCCTTATGCCAATCAAACACCTATCAATGACACAAAGTATTCCCTCTTACTATGTTTCCATTTAGCCCAACAGTCCCTAGGCTGGGAGATCCACACCACATTGTGTCATCCTAGGGGAACTGGCACATCATTGAATTACTGAGGCAAGTGTCAGCTGTGGCTCTGAGTGAAGACAGTCTCCTGACCTACTTCCTCATGATAGTTCTTTCCCAGAAATTGTTTCCCAAAATTGGGTTTTCAGAAAATAGCTTCAGGAATTCATCCTTCCTGTGACCGTTAGCCTCTTCTCCCTCTGGTGATTAAGGGTAAGCATCGCACACGTAAAGCCTGTGGCCCTCTTCCTGACTTCACCCTCCCATGTTCAACAGTGTTCCAATTAAGGGCGCTTTCTGCTCAGTGAGAAGTAGAAAAAGAATTACATTTAAATAAACTCATGGCGAGGCTCACAAATTCAACAGGTTTGAAATGACTTTTCAACCCTGGCTACTCTTAGAATAAAGGAAACCTCATGTATTTTAGCCCCATTAATTTAGCATACAGATCTAGTGAAATTCTTTCAACAGGCAGAAATGTCTTTATGATTAAATGGTACCATGAGTCCTGTGCTAGATAGAACTGAATCTAGCCAAAGGAATATGTTTCATATATCATTAAAATTACATTAAAATTAATTATACATCCAGTAAAATACATTCTACATAATTTAGATTATATTTTTCTTAGAGAGAGGCAAAGTAGGGAATTTGAGTTCTTGGATTATACTTCCTCCTCCATCAAGTATACTCTACTCTTTCTCTTCCTTTCTCCACTGTCCTTACTTCTTTGCTGTATCTCTAGCATTTCCACTGACTCCTGTTAGTGCAAAGTATGAGCCACATGAAATATTATTTATTCACAGAGATGGCACTAAAGAAGCAAGACATTTATCATCTTGTGTGTGTGTGCGCATGTGTGTGAATCAAGAGTGCTTATGTTTGTTGTAGCTTTGAGATTGAAATTTATTTATCCTGCCTTCATTCCAAATCAAGAGATTGACACAAATAGCCAAATGAAGAACAGCAAACGGTACTTGGGCTAATATTAGTAAACTAGTGAGCTTCATAGCACAATATAATTATGCCCAGATTTAATGTAAGAATGTCTTTAATTTCCAGAAAAATCTAGATCTTGGAAGATACACGAAGGAAAGGCATTGACACTACTAATTTCAGAGATGACTGTGGTTTGCTCCATAAACCACGGTGTCAGCAGAAAAGACACCATCAGAAAAAGATCTTAAATTAGCCCAAATACCCACGTTGATTCAGTGGCTCTGTTCTTCAGTTAGCAGGGCCCTATTTTTCACTCAGCACTCACAATTGTGATGGTGAATAGATTTAACCCCCTTCCCCAAAGTAATCTAGGAAGATTGAATTATTATAATAAACTTCTATTTTTGGACTATAATTTTAAAGGATATCATAAGGATGTTCTTGTGTAACATATCCTAAAATATATGGAAGAATGAATTTTAATAAATAATTCCCAAGAAAATAACAATACATTAAAGATTATATTCTGTAAGGAGAAGATTATTACAAAGACAAATCTTGATCATCATTATCAAATATATCTAGCCAGAAACAACATTATAGTTAAGAAAATAGAAAATATAAAGGTAAACAGCTGAGATCTTTTAAAAACCTACAAGTAAATTTTGGCCTGTCAAATAAAATATGCAGTAGCATTGTTATTTGACAAATCTGTTTGTTAAGTGGCTTTTGTAAGATTAATGACAGGCCTGAAATAACTAGTTTTGGAAAAAAGGAAAAGTATGATGTCAAAACAAAAATTTTCTTTTTTGAAAACAATGATTATCTGTGATTTTTGATATGTTCTACATTTTTTTCCTTTCTTCCACTGTTTTCAGTATTGACATCTCTAGTTCAGGTATAGAATACATTTTTAGCTAAAAATGTGAAACTAAACAATTTATCTTTGTTAAATAACATTCCAGTTGGACTGGAATATATATTCAACCCTGATATTCATCCTGTGTCACTGTGGGAGCAATGAAACCCCTAGACATGAACTTGACCTTTCTCATTCTTTTAGCACAATGGCATCTCCTGATTTGCTAGCATTTCCCTTTTCTATTCACAAAAAGCAAAATTATAATTTCAGTGTCTCCATCATCACTGGAGTTTCTTTAAAATAAAACTTTTTTCTTTAAATACAGTATGCTCTTTATGAATAACATACATTTAGATATGCAAGATAGACATATTTACTTTATTAATATTTTCACTGCTACAGATAATAAGAATTAAATATATATTAGATTTCAGTACTGAGGTTCTTGACAATTATTTTACAATTTAGCCAGCATATAAGATCTAAATATATCAGATAGTTTTGCAAATTGAGAAGAGTTTACATTAAGTAGTTTATCTATAAATCTTGTTGCATTTGAATATAATAAATGAGAGAGAAATGAGATCATTGTGTTTTGCATTAGAAAATGAAACTATGGAGGAACTGCTATTTTTTCTCTGTTAATAAAAGCAACCAATAAGCTTCTATTTTTGAAAGTTTTTTCTTTCACAGAATACAAGATATGCACTCTTAAGTACAAGTAAAAGTAGTTATCCTCATAATAAATAGCAACATGTTTAAATACTATACTAGTAAAGGCCAGAACTCAAGCAAGGTGATTTAAAATGCTTGTAGTGCTTTTAACTTTTCAAAGTAGAGAAATCCATTAAAGGAGGAAAAATGGGAAAGAGAAGAAATTGTGTACCATCACTTTGACATGTTAGAATTCACAAATTTAAGAATATTTGTCTATGATGCTAATCCTTTTAAAACAATTCTATTTTTTAAAAAATCTTTGGCTTATGTGAACTGTGGGAATGTATAATCACTTCAGAAATTAAAAATATGCAGTGCAAAAATACTTTTGTTCTTATGCATCTCGTCTTTCTTCTCAGAGTTTCCCAATTCCTAAAATTTCTTAACAGAAACAGGACTTCCTTATTCTCTATAAAATGTGAATAAATATTTCTCTTCCCTTTTTGGGCACATATTGGATAATTCCAATTCAGAAAATCTTTCTTGTAAGTGCATGGACATCCTTTTGAACTACTACTCTGCTTCTATATTATTTAAAAACAAAATAAAGCCCAAAAGAATCTCACTTCAAATACGATAGAAAAAAATCTAATTAGCAGGGATGAAGCTGGTCATAACTGTGAAGCGCCCTATTCTGTGTTTTGCTGAGTGTTTGTGAATGGGCAGACTCAGTGAGGAACTTGCTGTCCACTGGGGCCATTCAGTACGGCTCATAGAAGTTTTGGACATTTTTTATGCTTCAGCTGAGTAGTGCAGATTACTATTTGAATCTATTAATGGAAAAATCTCATGTAAATACGCCTCTCTGTTCAGTAGAAATGCTGTGTTTATATGAACAGCCACATTTGGTGAGCAATAGTCTCAACACGTGCACACACAGGAATAAAAACACCTCCCTGAAGTGATTGACAGTTGATGTTACTTTTCCTTCTTCTTGCCTTCTGCCCAGCCCACAACCCAGATTCCAGATTCCCCAAGTAAATTTCTTTCCCGCCTTCTATTCTTATGCTAATGTATTATGGTAGCATAAAGCACAATTTTCTGCTTCCCTGTTTTGGAATTTAAAAAGCAAACTGAACATTAAACTTGGTATTTGTATTCTATTGTGTTGTTTTTAATTGTCACAGTGCCAACTCATGCTCTTATGAACAATGAGGGTAAGCTCATTGCAAAGAAGGAGGGAAGAGATTTTCAAAGGTTTGTGTTTAAAAATCATACCTCACAACACCTGTAGAATGGACCCAAAAATTTGGAGCTTAGAAAATAAGTTAGAAGTAACAGAATCAGCATCAATTATTCTTCTTGAAAAATATACAAATGTTGCTGCTCTTAATGCTCATGCCTTACTTCCTCTAACTTCTGTTTCATTCCCTTTGTGTATGCATGTGTTCATTTTTCCTTCAACTGCACCCACAGCTCTCCCTGCCACACCTTCCCTGGCCTGCCCTGCCCCTGGTTCGCTGGCCCCTCCCGAAAACACCTCTGAGGCCTCCTTACAATGGCGCACAGTGGGATATAAAACAGAGAGGTCAGAGGGCAGAAGGAGAGTGTCTGTGCACTTTTCTTCTGTATCTTCTCTACCCTGGTGTTTATTTTTGCTGACTCCTTGATGATTCTGCTAACTCAGCTTGAAGGACACTCTTCCTCCCTTAGCGCTTCTGTCCTTATGGAAGAAGCACTAGAAGCTTTGTACTGTCGCTGATCATGGAATATTTCCATATTCCTTGTGTGCTCCCTGAAGTCTGATTAAAATTGTGTTAACAGAACCCTCACCATGGTCTCTTCAGTTTTCCCTTCTCTCCATAAAATCTGATTGTTCAAACTTTTTGCCTGCAAATGACTTTTTTTGTTTTTTTAAATTACATTGTATTGATTATGCTACTACAGTTGTCCCAATTTCCCTCTCTTTGCCCCCTTTCACCCAGCACTCCTGACTCTCTTGGGTAACCCCCGCATGTCCACGGGGCTTTCCTATATATTCTTTGATTTCTCTATTTCCTGTATTGCACTGTGCATCTCCATGACTATTCTGTAACTACCAATTTGTGCTGCTTCTTTTTCCCACATTTTTATTGTTGTTCAAGTACCGTTGTCTCCACGCCCCCCATCACTCCCCCCATCCCAGTCATCCCCACTTCCCTTGATCCTGCATTATTTTTTTAATCTCACCTCACCAGGACTGTCCAACCTCTTGGCATCTCTGAGCCACACAGATAGAAGAAGAGTTGTCTTGGGCCACACATTAAACACACTGTGACACGTAATCACAGAAAACATCTCACAATGTTGTAAGTAAATTTACGATGCTGCGTTGGGCCACATTCATCGCCATCCTGGGACATGTGCAGCCTGCCGGCCGCAGGTTGGCTTAAACCAGCTTAATTAAGGCTTTAACCATTCTTTTAAATGCTACCTATTTCTCAATCCCACAATAACAATCTGAGTTTATTCTAAATCAGAATAAATAATATTTAGCCAAATAAATCGCAGTTACTAATTTTGCTTCCTTTTGATTCAAATATTTCCAAACTTGCCTTCCTATTTAATGCCAGGGGTTGTCTTCTCCCATAACTTTAAGGTCAATGGCTCATGGCTCTGTATCTAGCTCACTTTTTGTCTCTTCCTACATTGATTGTCTCGGAGAACACACAGCAACATGTGGATTTTGTATTATCTGTGTTCTAATGACTTTGGAATGTAACAAATCACTTCAAAATGGTATGGTAAAAGTAACTTATTTTTATCTCTGAAGGCTCAGACTGGCTGCCTGGACTCAGCTAAATAGTTGTCATTTGAGGATTTTCATGCCTTTTCAATAGGTAGCAGCTGGACTGGCTGATGTCCTTTGAAGGGTTCATTGGACTTTTCATTCAAAACGTCTTTTTCACTTGTGTGTTTGGTACATATCCTGGCATGGCTAGAACAACGTGGGGCTGTGCAGACACCCTCTGCTCTCCGGGGGGCAACCTTGCACCTCACCATATAACAAGTACGAGTTACTCAATTCTTGTACCGCAGCTGGCTTCCTCCAGAACACGTGTTACAATAAATCCATGTGGAAGCTATGAAACTACTACTTTCATCTCAGCTTGAAAGTCATACACCATGACTTTGCCCACACACTTTTGGTTACAAATGAGTCACAAGACCAACCCTCATACAAAGGAGGACAGTATTCAAGAGCATAATACGGGAGCATGTGGTTCATGCGTTGGGAGAGATCTTCGGGAATTTGCTATGACAAGCTTCAAATTACATCCCTTTCCCTTACTCACTGCTGAGTGACATCCCTCAAAATTCCTAAATTGAGGCCCTAGTCTCCTATGAATTTGAAGATACAGACTTACTGATAAAATTGAATTATTTGGGTGGAGTCTTTCCGATCAGATTATGAAAAGAGACATGAAGAAAATCTTTCAACCTGTCATGTGAGCTCACAGAAAGAACAGTCTACAAGACAGGAAGAGGTGTTCACCAAGAACTGAATGGCTGGCACCTTGATCTTGAATGTCTAACCTCCAGATCCATAAGAAAAAAACTTCTGTTGTTGAAGCTGCCCAGTCTGTGAGATTTTGTTATAATATCCTGAGCTGACTAAGCTACTCTGCACTCACTTATTCAGCTATTAACTTACAGTGGGCCTTCTCTAAAGATTTCAAGTTCAATAGGCTCCAGGGTGAACTTCCAATATTTCCTGCAAATTATTTTGTCTCCACAGCTTTCCCCATTTCAGTTGTCTGCAGCCCCCATAACCTTCTAGTTACTTGTCTCCACGTCTTCTAGGTAACTTTAATTTCCTTTCTTCTTTTCTCATATCTTCTTTAACATTTCAGGAAATGTTGGAACCTCTATCTTCAAAGTATATTAAGTATCCAGCTATGTTTCACATTGTTCACTTCAGCTTGGTGTGAGCATTGTGTTTTCATCACGTCTGGTATGAATCACTGCAGTAGTCTTCTGAGGAATTCTACTGCTGTGATCTTTTACCCCTGTTTATCCATTCTCAACACAGTGGCCAGAGGGATTCTGGGAACCCACAAATCTGCTCATGCCTCACCACTGCAAAAAGCTCCGAACTCAGAAGTAAAGTCAAAGTTTTTACACTACCTGGAAGGCTCTAGGCAATTTAACCTCTCATTCTTCTCCGGACATTATCTCTTCTATTGTCTGCCTGCGTTCACCCTGCCTCACTGACCACTTGCTCTTTCTCATGCACACCCAGTGTTTGTCTTGGCTCTTCCTCCATTTGCTTGCATAACTTCTCTTAAGTCCTTCTAGTTTGTGTTCAGGCTTTTTAATGATATTTTAGACCAACCTCTTTAAAACTACCAACTTTCAGAGTTCTTATGTCCTAGTTTACAGTTTTTATAATGTGTATCGATTGCTTTCTCACATACTATATAATTTTCTTTTCTGTGCTTATCATCTGTGTGAGACCTCTGAGATGTGGGGTACATTAGACAAAAGATCTTTGACTATAATCTTAATTTCTGTATTCAAAACACATTGAACAGTAGCACGCAGCATGCATTCAATAATACTTCTAATTTGTAAAAGTTTTCTTAAATATCCAAGGATAAACTGTGACCCTCAGGGAGAGTTCATGTATGTGTAAGTATGTGCATGACAGACAGAATGAGTGTATGTACATGCATGTCTGGAGGAGCAACGTGGAAGATAGTGGAGAGCAGATATCAGCCTTGGAACATGGCACAGAAAATGGATATTATTCACACGCATAAAAGATAATGTTAACATCTAGGGAATGCAAAGGAATTGTGTAGAAGTGAAGACTAGATTTTAATGTTATAAACAATTCATTTCTTCTCATTGCCAGCCATTAGATCGCAGAGGATAAAGATAAGACAGATGTAGAGAAAAGCTATAATACGCAATGTCTGTTAGGCAGTAAGCATTGAGCTACAATTTATGGACATCATTCTGCTAATTCCCCTGCATATTTAAGAAGGTAATTTGAACCACAGTTTGATGGAAAGTGGCTCCCATAGTAATCCCACAGCCATCTATTGGCAAACACTGGGATGACACAAGCATAGCCTGAACTGAATAGAAGCAAAGAGGCAGTCATTCTGCTTTGAGGTTTATGGAACAAAATCCTCTGGAACCAAAGAAAAGAATATCATTTGAATTGTTCAAGTAAGAGCAGAACTCTGGATATATTGTTTGTTTTATTTTATTTGAAATAGGAAGAGCATGTACTAAAACTTCTATGAACTGTAACTAAACCTGGAGCACAAGTAAAGAAATATTTGAAAACTTACATACAAGTAATAGTTTAAAATTAACTGTTTTTCAAACATATCACTACAAAATAACATTTGAAATTACTCACCTTAAGTAATCCAATGGCATAAATATGATAGTTTTTTTGTATTAAGGATGCTCAGAAAATAATGACTTAATGGAAATCATAAAGTATTGTCAACTTTAATAATAAATTTTTATAACATCATCCAAACTCTATAATTTGAAAGGTTGTTTTCATATTAGAAGGCTGTGTACTTAAGAAAAAAATTAAATAATACATTAGATCAAAGTTGAGGGTAAAAATAATAATTTTTTAAGTTGTCATAAAAATATGACAACTACAATTCTATTATTTTGTGTCCAATTTGCATAAATATGTGTAGATACAAGAGGGGACTCCCCCAAAACAGAAATATCTTCTGGAGGGTCGGCCCCTTGTAGTACAGGCTCTCCCCACTAGGTGAGTGTTCTAGGAGCCCATCTGTATGACTGCACCTGCTGGCGTTGTTGTGACAGGTTGTGTTCAGCTTCCATGCATTTTTCTGAAGCCTCCTTCAACATGTTTGCACATTTCATGATGGGTGATTTAGGTGCGTACCTACCCACACCATGCTGAGTGTTCAGCAATTTCTGAGCAAAAAGGCATGAAACCCAGGCCCCATCCTCCCTATTCACCAGATCTCACCTCGGGAGACTTCTTTTTGTTTCCCCAGATGAAAAAATTCCTCAGAGGGAAATGTTTTGCTGACGTAGAAGAAGTCAAACAAAAAGATAAGAGAAGCACTAAAAGTCATCAACATCAATGGGTTCAAAAACTGTTCTGAGCAGTGGAAAAATGTACTGATAGGTGTATTACATCAAATGGAGAGCACTTTGAAGGTGGCTGAAGTATAAATGTGTAAGAATAAATACACAATTTTTATGAATAAATTCTATTTTGGGGTCCCTCCTCATATGTATAGAATTAAAAATTTTGAAGGAAAATTACCTTTAATGTTAACATGATAAAATTCTATTTGCACAGGCACAGAAATCTGTAGTCCAGATTGTCACCACTTTTTGGAAAATAGAGTGAAAGCGCACACACGTGAGACAAAAATGTTGTCGAGAGAATTTCTTAAAATATTAACCTGTTTTGTTCTGCTGCCATGGTAAGTTTTTAAGACTAAGAAATATATTATTCATTTCCCATCTTAAGAACGTAGTCAAGCCTTTGGGTTCTGAGATACGGATCATTGCAAAAGGAGAGTGGAAATGGGAAGTAAGAGCTACTGGCATTTCAGTAATACCCTGAATAAGAACCACTGATGTATCATGTGGCGTAATCCAGGGGTGAGCAAAAGTAGGTTTATAGTTGTGAGTGTGCAAAACAAAGTTTGTTCTTATATTATTTAATTAGCTATTAATTATTGTATGATTTATTTATATTATTTGTCTTCTTATTATTGTTTTTATATTGTACCATTATTTATGATTTAACTCTTAGGTAATGATGACTGGTAGTTTAACCTACTTTTCCACCCTTGTATTTAGTCAGTTGAGGACGTGGAGGTTTGGATCAAAGGAAAACAGTCAGAGTTTTTTGCCTGTTTGAGAGCTGGATTGCCTTGTCAGGCTGGTCTATTCTCCATGGCCAATGGAAAATATACCTACAAACAGCCGTGAGTAGGCAGAGCCTCTGACGTTCAAACATTATCACTCACATGTCAACAACAAAACCTCGGTAAACCTCAGTCATCAACATAATGGAATGGAAAAGATTGTTTCACTTCTTTAGTTTTCTTGTGCCATTCTAGAAATAGAAACTGATCTCTATATGCATGTAATCAAGTTGAATACTACAGCTCTGGATTGAAGACTAACAAAATATACATAAAGTAAAATGTAAAATAAATAGTTTGACACAAAGCTATACAAACAGAAATATTTATTGTACTTATTTCAAATATGACTCTTATTCTTTATAACTTGAAATTTGATTTTTTAAACTGGGCATATTTATCATATCTCAAATAATCATAAAGCTGTTTTTACTATTTGATTCCAACATATCTAAATGTGTAATTCTTTATTAAATATGAAAATAAAAATTTATCAAATATCTTTACCAGAGATATTTAAAGAGACTTGTGAAACTTAAATATATTCCTCCAAGTATAGAATATTTTGTATTTGCAACTACTAACTAGAATGCAAGGGTTTATAGTATTCCAGGGTTAATAATTAGAACATGTGGATGTGTTCATATACAATGAATTTTTTTCTTTTTTTTTAAATTTTATTTTAATCATTGTTCAAGTACAGTTTTCTGTCCTTTACTCCCATTCCAGCCCACCCACCCATCCCTCCCATTTCCAACCCCATAGTTTTGTCATGTGTCCTCTATATTTGTTCCTGTAAACCCTTCCCATTCCTCCCCTGAAATTCCCCTGAGATTCCCTCCCCTCTCCCCTCTGGTCACTGTCAGCCTGC